>CM061531.1:243357548-243630718 GCA_030545055.2 Neoaliturus tenellus | reverse complement strand
GATACTGTTGGCAAGCAATATTATTACAATGAAGTTCCTGCAATGTGTGGCGTTCCACTGATATCACCATGTAATTCTTAATAACAGTTTTGCCGCTGTGATTGTCTTGGCTCCACGTTGGTGTATGTATCAAAGAATTATCATGTCTTGCCATGTCCTCAATTATTTTAGTGTTGGGTTGAGAAATTAATTGGTTGCAGAATCAACACTCCCGACCTTTGGTATCAGATGTTAAATTATAAGCTGTTAATGTACGCTTGACTTTGTGTGTGATATGAACTACAAATCGCGGCCACTGGTCAAAATTCGACAAAAATTACACTAAAAATGGACCCAATTAGTTTAAAATATTGTATAACTGAAACATATGTTATTCCTGTTTTGCTAGCATTTGTTATAACAACAGCTGTATAATGATTTAATCAATTACCCTTCTTTCATAAGATTAATATTGAAAGCATGTGGAGTGTCAGGACTGGGGAAAAATAAAATACCTTTCTAATCGTATGCGGAAATTTCTCCTACGATTCACTTAAGCTGAGAAAGAAAAGCATGCCTCCCTATCAATATACAGGGTGTCTCACGTAAGGTGTCTCAAATCGATTACAGATCAACAGTTTGTCCTACAATTATGAAATAAAATCATTTCCCACTAAATTGACCCCAAGGAATAATTTAGAAATATTTTTAACGTTGTATAAATACAGGGTGTCCCAAAAACTGGGGGTCACAGGTTCGAATCTCGGAAATTTCAAATACAAATATGTCATATTATACATCATTAGAAAGGTCTATTTAATACAAACATTTTGGTGGAAACAGAATTTTGTTATCTTTATTCGTTTCAAAATGGCGTCCATTTTTGTAGCCAAAATCAACATTTATAGAATACCCTGCAATTCTTTTATTATTTGTCATACATTACTTCTGATTCAAAATGCTTATTTGAAATGAGCTAAGCTTTACAATGATATGTCACAAGACCACATTTATTAAAAAACTAAAATTTCAAAAATTTAATATTTTTGAAAATTTTTACATAAACAAAACTCAAAAATTTTAAATACAAACACAAGTATTTTTGTACATCATATTAAAGCTCTTGTTAAACTGAACAACTTTGTAATTTACACTAATGCCATATCTCTTTTGGTTTTGTAGTAATAACGTAAAAATGTCATTTTCCCATTTAACTTGCATGTTAATTAATCAGGACATGATAGTATGGCAGTCCTTCTTCCATTGTTGCCATACCATTAAATTAACATGCAAGTTAAATGGGAAAATGACATTTTTACGTTATTACTTCAAAACCAAAAGAGATGTGGCATTAGTGTAAATTACAAAGTTGTTCAGTTTAACGAGAGCTGTAATATGATGTACAAAAAAACATGTGTTTGTATTAAAAAATTTTTGAGTTTTGTTTATGTAAAAATTTTCAAAAATATTAAATTTTTGAAATTTTAGTTTTTTTATAAATTTTGTCTTGTGACATATCATTGTAAAGCTTAGCTTATTTCAAATAAGTATTTTGAATCAGAAGTCATTTATGACAAATAATAAAAGAATTACAGGGTATTCCGTAAATTTTGATTTTGGCTACAAAAATGGACGCCATTTTGAAATGAGTAAAGATAACAAAATTCTGTTTCCATCAAAATGTTTGTATTAAATAGACCTTTGTAATGATGTATAATATGACATATGTTTGTATTTGAAATTTCTGAGATTCGAACCTGTGACCCCCAGTTTTTGGGACACCCTGTATTTATACAACGTTAAAAATATTTTTAAATTATTCCTTGTGGTCAATTTAGTGGGAAATGATTTTATTTCAAGATTGTAGGACAAACTGTTGATCTGTAATCGATTTGAGACACCTTACACGAGACACCCTGTATAGAGTTTTTTGTTAGTATAGCCCAATACACCATATAACTGTTGGGGCATAGTCCAGTGACTCATGTTGTGAATGTTGAAGTGCCAAAATCTTTGAGACACTGACAATTTTAAGCATATACTTTTTGAATATTTTAAAACATGTTTTTATGACATTTTTTAGAGAGTAAGATAAAATATTTATTTCACTGTTTAATCTAAAAGCTGAGCGAAAAAAGATTAAAGATGACCATGATCAAATGAAATTTATTTCAACAGGTTAACCTTTATTACCATTTTATTATATTGAGTATTGTCTTCAAGTATGCATGTTTTTGTATTTTAGTCTTAAATTTATCTATTCGCTCATTAGTGATTATACTGTATTTTGCTTTAATGAACAGCATTTATAAATTAATGTGTGTCAGTTCAACTACAGAGAAGGATGTAACATAGATCACCAGGTAGGCCAGAGCTTGCTGTCATTAACATTTTTATGTTCCAAAGTGTTTTCAGATCAGTGTACACAGCATATGGAGTGCTGAATTAGTGAATTGTTGATCTTGTATTTCTTTGATGTACAATAAGGGTTTTCAACAACTCATAATAATTTAAACAATAGTGTGAAATAAATTAATTTGATTTTCTTCAGCTGTTCAATATTTTTATATCTTTCAGAGGTTTAATTTATACACTTAATATTTTTTTACTATGTGTACATTTGGATATGGATCATATTTCACTTCAAATCAATTATAATCAAATAAATTATGTATTTTAACTAATATATATGCTGTAGTAAAAAAAGTATTAATTTATAAAATAGCAATATTTTTACAAAGGATTTGAGTAGGCCTAGTTGTTTTATTGTTAAAAAGTAATATTTTTATATATGATCGTGAAAAGTGAGATTATTTTATATAGCAAATGTAAAATGTAATTATATTTGCATATAGTTTGTAGATAACTATATTTTCATATAAATGTTTAGTCAGCTGTAACTACTTTCCTGTAGATGTGCCTTTGTTAATAGGAAAAGGACGATACTGAGAACTCTGTCTCAGAAGAATTCAAAGTTTTAAGTTAGTCTATTTAGAGACTAAATTTTTTAATCCCAATATTTAAACCATGTAGAATGCTTTTATTGAATGGATTTCTCTTAGTATTGCCTTGAGCTTCCACTGTGGTTTTATCCGACCAGTTTATTGTGACGGGATTATTGTTATTAACATTGTATTATTTGTAATACATAGTATTGTCGAATGATCAATGTGAGTGTCATCTTTTAGAGAGTATTATTTATTTTTGTACCTATTTTAACTATTGTTACCATGTATATAAATTATTTATTATAAATTCTCATGTATCTGGTTTTTTATCCCCCTCCTGTCATAACTTGGCTGGTAAAGAAAATCATGAGAGAAAAAATATTTAGCACAGTATTTTAACACAGCTCGTGGGTGTTATTTATCATAGTCCTACATAATTGTGTTTGACTGGTTTATGCCACATCTATACTTATTTCCATATGGTTTTTTGTACAAGGAACTCCTACAGTTTTTTAATGATTTGGTGGCATTGGCTGGAGCTCAGCATGAAGTTGTATCTGAGGTAAATTGGTAAACATCCATCCAAATGAAAGGGCTCTTCAGGCCCTAAGTTCATTATATCCCCATTTAATTAACATTGGTGTGGAAATTAATTGATTTTCAAGTTTAACTGAACAGAGTAAACAAAGGACACCAGCGAAAGCATCTGCCTATTTATTCATACCAGAGAGGTTACCTTAACCAAGAAGCATAAACGGATAAACAAACTGCAATAAGTATATAAACAAAAAGTTTGGAATGTGAGCTTTGCTCAAATGGGAGAATGGTGGGAGTGGTCCTAAATTAAAGGTCATGATCCCAGGGACTCGGGGAAAACATTGACGTGTAAAGTTACATGGAACTTAAATGTCCTCCATAAGAATTATTGGGGATTTACAAAACATTATACAGAAAGCAATATACATTTTTACTATATTCTGAATTCGGAGGTGAGGGGTTGAGGGAAATGAGCTCACCAAAATGTTATTATTGAAATTAAAAATTTATCAATTATCATCCTACACCAAAGCATGGGAATTCAGCTAGGGTCTCACTCTTGCTGTACTATTTGAACGGTAAACAAGTAATTGTTATTATGACTGGTATTTGATGTATTACTTCCCGAACTCGGCAATTCATACTTAAAACTTGACAAAGTGCTTCATATATTCTATTTCTGTAGTATCTGTTGTAACTATCGACAACATGGCAAGTTGCCTAGTAGTAACAGTGAGATTGGCGACGAAACTGAATAGGCAGGTCGTTCTTATTCTGTTGTGCATACACCAGAATTCACCCTGCCGTGCCGGCCTACAAAAAATGTTATAAACTATAACTTATTAAACATACTAGGTATACTAGATGTAATTAAGTCTCTTTATTCAACACATTATATTTTCACAATACTATTCTGTTTCGATACCTAGCTAAAATTGTAGCTGTAGTAAGCGTCACAAAGTTGCGAGCCTTAATTTACAACAGAGTCGCAATTTGTGCTGACTTATCCAGCTGTTTTCATCTGTTACACGGTACTCAGCGAGCGTAGGCCAGAATCAAAACAAAGCAAAACTGACAACATCGCTCCATGAGATTAATAGAAATCAGCTGTCAGGTGTTTAAATTTCGAGGCTCGCAATTTTATGCTGCCTAGTATAGCTACTTTTACTTGTAGTTGCAGCTGTTTTTAAAACACAACTAATCTATTTAAAAAATATGAAGCTGTGTCAGTTTTTTATTTTTTTTTCAAAAAGTAGCTGTAGCGAGCTACTTTTAAAAAACAGCTTCCCCCAACACTGCTTTTGTAAACTGCAAATTCAATTTCTACAATTCTTAATTCCTTTACTTTTCCTCAAACCTGTTTTAGATTGCCTTTCCGAGAAAGTGTGATTTATGTTGTTTTTATATGGATATACTTTTGTAAGTTAAAAAGTTGAAACTATTTTTCAACCAGAGAGGAGAATGGAGAAGGTGTGATGCATTACAACCAATTCATATAAGGATGCTATATTTGTGTTGCTTTGGTACCCTATTAAGCAATAACCTGCCGTCATAACTCAGAGACGCAAAACACCAGGGGTCCGCGGAGGACCATTCCACGCAGTATACAGAGTCCTCGTGTTGGTCGTAGGTCGCCAACACTCCATCATCCAGCCTCACCTGCAAACGTCACTGGCTACATTAAATAGCATTCAACTGTAGACTCATTATTATTCATTATTTCCGTTAGGGTAACACGATAGGATAGATCAAGGTAAAGAATCTGCCAAGTTCCTTTGAAACATTTTTCTAAACAAATTTTAGTCAAATTAGCTTTGTAAATGTTTAACATGTTTAAATCTTTGACATGCACAAATGTTTTCACTCATGTCAAGCCCATGGGTGGATTTGGTTTTGATATCTGGGGGTGCAAGAATTGAGATATTAAAATAATCGCCTAAAGAATTGAGGTATTAAAATAACCTAACTCATCCACCATCCAAAACCAATTTATATAGCTAGTTTTTAGGCCTAAAATGTAGCCTATATTGTTAATCCTTTTAATAGTTTATGTTACACCTCATTACAATTGTTAAAAAAATGTCGCACCGAAAATTTGGGAATGTGGCACATCTACTTGAACCCCCAAAAATCTGCCCATGGACAGATGCCTTGACTTAAAAGCTTCACTTGTAGGTTTATCTACTTATTTTCAAAACTTACAAAACAGATTTCTTCAATGAAATTGTAGCATAACATATTCTGAATTATAAATAAGGGAAACATTGAATTAAATAATTTAATAACTTATTGCATTGTTCACTTTATCATTTACACAGATTGAGGAACACACTAACACAAATGTTAGCAATTCTTTAAATTCAAACACTTCAATTATAATTTTATGGAAAAAGACAATCAAGATTATTAATAAATTATACAAAATAAATAACTGCAAGATAAATAATAAATGAAAATAAATAACAAAAAACATAAAATTTGTTAATTACTAAACAATATTTACTTAAAATAGATTTTTTTTTAAATTAGCAAAAAGGTCAAGACAAATCCATCTATATTTTGAGGAATAGCATTTTTCTTTTTAGGGAGGGGAGAAATAATGCGTTTACACACACAGGTAAACCTGCAGAGTGGGTCTCCTACAGCAATCGCTTTGAATTACATCAGAACTCGGCCTACTTTGGCTAGGGCTCACTCAGAATCCAGCCGTTTTTCTAAAGATTAGACAGCAATCCTGTCTAAATCGGCCTTCTTGGATTGGAGGACTTTCTGGACAAAATGTGATGGAGAGGAAGAGCGTTAAATAACCTCATTGTAACATTAATTGGTGCTTGAGCACCCAAGCAAGTCCGAGAAAAATGATGAGTAAACAATGCATGTTCGAAGGATGCCAACCGCAATTAGAGATTGCTATTTGTCAACCTGCCATTCATCAATTTGTGAAAGAAGAGTAGCATTGCAACCTCTCGTCGTCTCTGCACCATTCGAAACAAATCCAACATGATTGGGTAAGGATACATGATTATTAAAATAACAAAATTTCTTAGTATCTGAGGGATTTGATTTGAATTTTGCTCAATCATTTCAAGGAATGGTGTGGGTACCATAAAACTGCACCAAACTAAAGTCTTGATCTTACTAAAGAGAAAAATAAGTCTCAATTCATAAATGCTTTTCAGAAACTGCTTGATCTCACAATGAAACCAAGTGTACGGTAGGTGCCTGTAGGTGAGTCGTCAAAAAAATTCTAAGGAATATGTATGGGGATCTTTAATTCCTGTGTTTTTTATAATTGTACCTTTAAGTTCATTATTACCATGCTCCAAGTTTCGGCATCTTATTTCAGAAAATCTCTTTTATTATCTCACCAACAACAGTGAGTGTAACCATAATTGGTCACCATAACAATGAAAACGATGACTCACGACGGTGTCCGCTTCATCGGAATTTTCTGACATCAAACTAGCCGGGGTAGGGTTCATAGGTCCCAGTTTCACAAGTCCCAGTTTGCTTAAAAATCACTAAATATTAAAAATTTCATAGGTCCCAGGTTCAAATGTCCCAGATTTATTATGAAATGAAATGAAAAGTGCTTTATTGGTAACATTTTACAAAAACAATAGTACAATGTTCTTAGCACCTAAACAATGGTTTCAACAACCGTCTGTTTGGTTGGCTTTGAACTGAATATAGTAATGTACCATACATAATAAATGAAAACTTAACTTAGCATAATAAATAAAAACTTTATACCAACATAATTCTTCTTACCTTATCTCCAACCAGTCTTCTAAAAATTAATTTCAATGAGAAAAAATACAATTAAACACAAACTGCCTTTTAGATTCTTAACTATAAACTTAAAACTAATTTGTTCTGTTTTAATCTGTTACACTAAGTTAAACTCTGTTACTAATTCCCACCTATAGAACCATGCAGCTTTTAAATAATTTACTAATCTCCGCCAGTCCCTCCCATTTAAAAAATCCACAAATTCAATTTTGCCTAAAGAGTTTTTTCCAAAGAAACTTTTTCTTATGTTGGCAAGAATGGGGCAAACCGCAACAAAATGAAATACAGTTTCTTTTTTATTTAAATTACACAAGGAGCAATTCCAGTTTTTTCCTTCGATCCAGGGTTTGTAATTGAGATCTAGTAGCTCGGCTCTAGCTTTGACGGCCCACGAGATTACGCTAATGTCCATCTTATCGTTGAACAAATTCCTGTCACCGATAAGGTCAAGGTCGATCGAGAGGTATTGTGAGTGATAAGGCGACGTCCCAGATTTATTAAATTAAATACTAAATTCGGTTAGTTCACTGGTCCCAGTTTCAGATGTCCCAGACTTTGCAAAAATAATATTAATAAATGGTTAATTCATTGGTCCCAGGTTCATATGTCCCAGTTGCGTTAATTTAAAGGAAAAACAATGCGCGTTTCATAGGTCCCAGTTTCACAAGTCCCAGGTATCATCGGCACCAAAAGTGACGCGGCCGCCGAGTCGGGCTGTACAGTCAGAGCAAGAATCGCCGGCGAGCCGGCCGGCCGGCTGGCAGCAGCGGGCGGTGTGCGACGGCCACTAATTGCATCTTTTCCCGTGTGGCGCACGGCATGGGCTTATAATATTCTATTTTATAGCGTTAGTGCAAGATTAGTTTTGGTATTTTATTTACATATATTACCACATAACTCTAAATTAAGCAAAATATATCCAAAACTGTCGGTGAATTATTGGACATAAAGAAAGTGTCGAAATGTGAGCATCACGTTCACAACGCTCTTAGGCCTAAACAGAATATTTTTTATGAAACTTATATATTCACATATTACTTTAACTACGTTATGTATAATTATGTACAGCTTTTAATTTAAACGGTTCGTTTCATTTTAACTAAGTAACAAAAAATGTGTAAAAATCCATCTTCTATATATTTAAAACACAAAGGTGAAAAACCTTTGGACAGTTCGTCTGTGACTTCTAGGGTCTACTGTACCGATTTACATGGGGGTTGTACCAAAATAAACGTTTTTTGTTCTATATTAGCAGGTTTTATTTGTATTTCAAAAATATATACGTTAAATCGGTCAAAAATGAAAAATAAACTTTTCTTATGGAGATTTAACATGTGGAAAAATGCCAACATTTCCAATCCTTGGGACAGTTCGTCTGAGACTTCCACTGGACCAATTTACACGCAGTTTGTACCAAATAAAACGTAAACCTTTGTATATTAGCAGATTTTATTTACTTTAACGTTATCTTACTTCCTTAAATAAAAAATATCGACATTTTCAAACCTTTACAATTTATTTATTTTACACTATTTCAATCAGCTGATTGTAAACACACGAGGTATTTTGTCTAAATACAGAGTGGATGAACAAAAGCTCATGAAGGATTTGGTTTATTATGGCCAGTACCTAAAAACGTTTACAATTACTATGATGCATTGTCATTTATATAAAGAAAGTTGATTAATTATTTAATTAACGTATTCCTTAAATTAAAAATATCGACATTTTCAAACCTTTACAATTTATTTATTTTACACGATTTCAATCAGCTGATTGTAAACACACGAGGTATTTAGTCTAAATACAGAGTGGATGAGCAAAAGCTCAAGAAGGATTTTGTTTACTATGGCCAGTACTGTACCTAAAAACGTTTACAATTATTATAATGTATTATCATTATCCTTTAAATGGAAAGAAAGTTGCTTAATTATATAAAATAGCTGATTGCTATGAAATTAAGACTAAATAATTGTAAAGGTTCAGTTGAAATAAATTGTTTGCATTTGTATTAAAAGAAACGGTTGTATCGGAAATTCTTGTGCAATAAATTTGTCGGTTGCCACGTTCTAATGCTTTACATTTCACCCTCAGATAGACAGTACTTGTGGCACAGTCGGTAGCAACTAGCAGTAATCCAGGCGGCCCGAGTTCCAGACCGACCTTCTCAAGTATACTTTTTGTAATGTGTCTAATAACGGTGTCACTATTAAATGTTTTACTAATGGTATCGATATTTATTTTAAGCAAAATAGATACATTAAAATATTTATAGGCCTTTTAAATTCTCAAAAAAACTTATTTATTAAACTAAAAAAAATTAATAAATAGAAATTGATAAGTTAGTTTAGGCTTCCTTATTTCTGATGTTGTTTAACTAATATAACGCTTTGATTAGGCTACTAAGGTTTAGGCCTAAGGGAACAATCGATTTGTTATGTTTATAAAATACTAAAGAGTGTCTGTGTTACACATTAAGGGTGCAGAATTATTATTTTTAAGGAATATGCCTATAGGCCTACTTTGTCAAACACTCCAACTAAAATTATGTAATTTTCTGTGAAATAAATTTGTATTCTTTAAATTTGGGCTTAGTTATTGAAACTTGCACACTACTGCATAAATATTGCAATATGAAAGTGGTTACAAATGGTTTCTCTACGTTCTATAATACCCTAATACCAATATTTGTTAAAGCCAACCATAAGTTACAACACTATAGGCCTTTCCTAATTCTTGAAAAAACTGTTACGAATAATTTATTCAATAGGCTTACAAGTGAATATTGGTCTACTTATTTCTGATGTTGTTGAACCTAATAGAACGGTTTCCTTAGGCTAATTAGTTTTGCGCCTACCTAAACAATCAAATTGATATGTTTATAAAATACTAAAGAGTAGGGCCTATAAATAAGTACAAGGATGCAACATTATTGGTTTTATATACACCGTACTGTGTACCTTTGTCAAAAGATATTCTTAAAAAATTAATCATCAAAAACGTATTTTACTACGTTTTTTCCATTAATTAAAATTTTTTATTTATTAATTAATAATTTTAATTTACATAACATAGAACTTTTATTTTATATATGAATAATGGTGTAACTGCCTAATTTGAATTGCACGGTATTTTGAAGTAGTGGGAGGACGAGTCACATGACGGAGGGGAGGCGCCGCGGTAGGCTCCTCCCCAGACGGAGGCGGAGTCAATCAGATGTCGTCCTGCCATCTCGCCTTGGTTAAAGACACCAACAAAAAACAGCTCCGGGACAGTAGTGGAGCAAATCCACCTGTCCATGCGTATAGTAAAATTATAATTGTTAGGGTTGTTCAAACCCTTCACTTTGGTTATCACATTCGGCGATGAAAGTGGATGTTGACAAAACGTTTTAGTGTCTTTAAATAATTTTAATGATGAAACCGCCATTAATCACAGCAATTGGTTTTACAAACCCGTCTTATTATGTTTCGAACATTAAATTAATTAATTGACTACCTGGGTGAAGAACCAACATATCTAAATTCGCAAACTTGATTATTTGGTCTAATAATTTTATCAGTATGTCACATGGGCGTGAGACCAACATACTAAATTTAATAATATCACTCGGCAATTGTAATTGAATTGTCTTTAGTAAGAAATTAGGTATTTACTTCGCGGACCATGGAATTAACCCTGCTCTCGCACTAAGCGAATCCTGTAAAAATTAATTCCTTTTTAATCGTGGCGTATAAAGTAAAATTAATTAAATAAATGTTCTCTTGACCCGAAAGTACGTCAAAATGAAATAGGAAATCATAACGACATTGAAAAGTAATAAGTATAATATGAATACTAGTAATTAGTAATAGAATTTTAATGATGACTAGTAATAAATCCATTTTTAGCCGATTACGTATCAGCAGTTATCTGTGAAATTTTATACGTACATCACACTCTTGCATTTGTTATAATTATAAGATAAAATAGAACGAAACCTAAGAAAAAACCACATTTTAAATATAAAAATTAATTCTTAACAGTAAAATAAATAACGGGGACCCGGGAGCAAGGACCCGACGCACGCACGCGCGATGTTATTGCAATGTACAAAAACACAGCACTTATCTTTCTCATCCTCTTTTTCACAGGGCGTTCACTATTGTAAAGTAAAAATTCTCTGTTTCCCACTGTCAACAAACTTGATTCTCTTCTTAACAATTACAAGGCATACAAAGTAAATCATTTTCTTCTTTAGATTCCTTTTCATCGAACACTGGTTATTCAACGATGTAATTTAATTGAAAATCCTATCTTAAATATAGCTGTTTAATTCACCAAATTACTCTATTAATAAAACATTAACATTTCACCGCCAATTACAAACAAATATATAAATAAATTATAAATTAAAAAGTGTTAATCTGTAAACATTAATAAATTATAGAAGAAACGACGAGATAACTTCGGTGGCCAAAGTGAGACCGCAAGTCTTGAGTTCAACCTCTTCGCGCCACTATTAATTCCCTTACCAACGATCAGGTCATGTTATCCTAAGTTTCTTAATACAATTATAAAATTCCTATCATTTTCTACAACTTTCCCATAAAATTTTTTTTTCAAACCCAGAAATAAAAAATTTTCTCGCTTAGTAACTTTTTCGTGTCAGAATAAATTAATTATCAAACTTATTCCAACTTTTATAAATACCTATATTTAAGAAAGTAAAAAATATTCATACTGTTGGAATCTGTATTTAATACAGAAACGGAATATATAAATTTCATTGCTATTTAACCTCTCAGTTGTGGTACAGGAGCGAGTAACAGCACGCACTGTCGTTATAATGACGCCAATTAATGCCACAGTTAATTGGCGAAAAGTTTGGCCTTTATTTTAAAATCAACCAGAAGTACAAATAAATTGAAATAATACATAAATAAATGAACAAATAAAAATATTAATAAACAATAAAATAAACAAAGGCGATTCCTCCATTGTTTAGCGCAAGAACTGTGCGGCTGTACTCGGTGAATACGGTACGCGGCCGGCCGAATGAGTCGATTGTTGCTCTGACTGTATAGCCCGACTCGGCGGCCGCGTCACTTTTGGCGCGGTTGATACCTGGGACTTATGAAACTGGGACCTATGAAACGCGCGTTGTTTTTCCTTTAATTTAACGTAACTGGGACATATGAACCTGGGACCAATGAATTGACTAATTATTAATATTATTTTTATAAAATCTTGGACATCTGAAACTGGGACCAGTGAACTAACTGAATTTAGTATTTAATTTAATAAATCTGGGACATTTGAACCTGGGACCTATGAAATTTTTAATATTAAGTGATTTTTAAGCAAACTGGGACTTGTGAAACTGGGACCTATGAGATGCTCCCACTAGCCGTCGGCCACATTAGTTCCGATGAAAAAGAGTGCATTGTAAATTGAATTTTTGACAAACGACAATGTGCATGTGTGATGGCAAAAAAAGCTGATGACTAAAATCTTATATATTTTAAAAGCGTGTTTTAATAATGAAATGAAAAATTGTTATAATTTATTTTATTATCTACTTCAATAAATCTAGTTTTTAAGTCATAATTGTAGTTTAACCTAAAATTTGTACTAAATATTATTAACATATGCAAATATGTTTACAGTAGAACCTCCCTTATCTGACCTCCCAACAACTGACTTCTCGCAATTTCCGACCTAGTGTCTGACCTTCTATTTGTGATTTTCGCCCTCCGTCGTTGCTGTCGAAATGTGAAACTATTCGTTATTTGTAGAGACAATTATATATAAGTATTACCATTTTTCAGTTATTACACCTATCTTGATGTTTCAATTAATGTGTTATAGGCACAATAAAGTTGCATTGTACTGGATACCTAGGAAATGCATTTCATTTGTTCTTCCAGATATCCGACTTTTTGGCCGTCCCGACCATGGACCTGGTCCCATCATGGTCGGATATGGGAGCTTCTACTGTATTATTATTTAGTACCCCCCAGTGTTGGCTCACCTTGCTCTCGTCGTCGAGTGGTTCACTGGCGATAGAAGCAACGCTGGTGAGGAGCACGACACAGTCACTGCTGGCCGTTACAACCAGCTGGTCGTGGAAGTGGTTGTACCTGGGACCGACAAAATGTGCTCTTGTTATTGGGCGATCATATACTGGTATTAATACTGCTAGAAAAACAGTGATTTTAACTTTAAACTGTGCAATAACCTTAGTACTGTATCTGGAGGAGGGAGTGAGTAACTTGGTAAAACTCATTAGGATTATAAAGTATTTTCCTTATTATTTTAGAGGGGAGCCACAATAGCAATAAAACCCCTTTAAAACGTTGTAAATGCTGATTGGACCACGTAATATCAGCTGTCAATTAGAAATTGATTGTATTGTGTCAACACAATCAATGATTAGATTGTAAATGGATACAGTATTATTTATAATCATAAAAAGTTTATAATAATAAATAAGATCTTATTTATTTACTATAAATAAATTTATTATTATAAACTTTTTTATAATAAATAAAGTGTTTGTATGTTTTTAGCAAATATAATGCATTGGCAGTTGCAACTCAGATGGAACCGAATAAAATTTGGTTATTATACCATATAGCTATAAATAACAACCGTACAACATGTAATAAGCTGTAAAGGCAGATCAAATCTGTGCTTTTTCTATAAAACTTATTGACACCAAATCATTAATTACAACACTTTTTAACAATATCTGTCCAACTAATTAATTATTATAAACAATTTAAACAATTAATCAGTAAAGCAAAACACTTTAATAAAACATTTAATAAACTGTTTGTATTCTTAATTATAAAACAGCTTTTATATGTTTGACTGAATTATAAAAACCACTCTCTCAAACATACTTCAAAATGATGTTATGATAAATAAATAAATAAATAATTAGATTATTTGTAAAAAAAAAATACAGTATTAACAAAGTCATTTTTTAGCTTCTGGCTTTAAATTATTTTAAAGTTACAACATAAGAACATAAAATATTTGGGAGTTTTATGAATGTGTATCAATGCTTGGATTAAAAAGATCTGGGTTTTTAAAAAGATATATTATTAAATAAAAAAGGTAGAGATTTATAATTATAGTCAAAATTTATGAATTGTTAGGCCTACAATGATCAAGAAGCATGATTGACTAATTATCTTAACCACCTTTTTTGTAGAAATAAGAGAAATAAAACCTCATTGATTCTACTATGATGGCCCCACAATATCTTAAAATTGATGGGAAGTACCGTGTGCAAAGAAGTTGGCAAACTTAACATTACTCATGTGTCAGCAGATATATGACTTATGAGGGGTTAGTTGAAATTGAAATGACTTAGTTTTCTTTGTCAATTGGTACTAGGATCATAAAACACCCCTCTTGAATAAACTACTGCCAGACGTCGAACAATAGGTAAGCTGAACAATAGGTGCGGCCGGCGGTGTTCACCGAATGTGCTATGTTTTCCTTGTTAGCGAGGTCACTGGCCGTTGGGCATAAACATCTATTATTCGGCAGTTACCGTCCCAATAAATTCCTGAGTAAAAAAAATTCTGCCTGATGATCGGAAAAATTTTGGTCGGGAAATTTCCTGAAATTTCAGGACCTGACCATCCCTAGTCATAACTAAACTATTTATATTTCATATTGTTTGATATAACGATTTGTTTTGACCACTAAGACTGATAGGTTTGTTATGTCACCATCCATAAAACATAATTTAAAATATAAATACATTTTTTACCTTTTCATTATTCTTGTTCTTGGAAAGGTAAAAAATGCTTGAAAAGGTGAAAAATGTATTTATATTAATTATTAATATTAAATGCGAAACCAATATCCAGAAGTAGGAATCATGAATTTAAATAGTTTTAGAGATTGTTAACAAAAAGAGTATAATCAAATTAGAAATTTTAATTTTTTGGAAGGGGGGGTATTTGCATACCTGAGACACCAGACCCAGTGGGAGTGGTCGGAACGTATCACGACGGGCTCAGTTGGCCGACGTACATCCCAGAACTTGGAGCATCCGTCGTCCCCACAAGTGCCCATGTAGTACTGTCGATTGGGGTTGAAATCTAAGTCCCTAAAAAAAATTACAATTAATTTAACAGCTCTTAACAAGTTTCTTGCTAAAAAAAACTTAATAGATTTTCCCGATTGCATGCCCAAGCCCTGAAAATCTCTGTCCAAGTTTTAAAAATCAAAAGAAATAATGGAATTGAGCGTTTATAAATGCGGTTACGTTACCTCTTTGAATGCAAAAGGGCCATGCTCATGGAACAGTAAAACAATCGACAATCCAGTGGCGTACAGGATCGGTCACCTGACACTGGAACTGCATCCACGATTGTGGGTGCTAGTAATGAACATGGTAAACAGATTTTTAAATCTGCTTTTAAGAAGTAAATCAGGAGAGACTAATCATACCGAAATAGATCATTTTATTTCAAGTAGTAACTTTAGTGCATTTAAGGTAATTATGAGCCTTTATTGCGTCTCATTCGGTTTGATACTATTAAGACCTGCTGCCATCTGTTTTTCAAAAATAAATCGTCAACCCATCAGCAGGGTCGGATTTAAAAATACTGTTACCCCCTCCCTGCCTCCCCGTATTTGTCACTTTTCCAAACCACATTTCATCACACTCTTAACAATGAATTTGTACTATACATTTTTTAAATGCTAGATTAAAACATGTGTATACCATGGCATTATAACCCACTTATGAGTCACTTTAAGACTATAAGTGGGATAACTGTAGTCTCTGAACAGGTGAGCTAGATTCCAAAAGAGCAATTGTGCCAATTTCTACGACAACTGATGTTGTTGCCACCGAGTATATTGAGGTTAACACATTGAACCCTGGGCGCTTAACATTGCTTATATGCCATAATACTGGGCGTTTTTGACGATAGGAAAAAATTATTAATTCTTTATTTTTTACCAAAACACCACAAACTATGTATGTTTTTAAAGAGGAAATCAAGACCGTTAAGAAAATATTATGTGTTATAAGACAATAAAAAAAATTATTTTGTTTTATAACAAAAATACATATATTCTTAAAATAAAGAAAATAGCTATATGTGTGAAAGTTCATATAAAATTAACCCAATTTTTGTATTAATTTTTCACCTATACTAATAGTACAACATTAAGGAATAAAAATAATATATATATATATATATATTACTTAGTATGTATATATATATATATATATATATATATATATATATATATATAGTTTTCTGGCCCCCTTGATTGTGGTCCTGGCCTCTATCATTTTACCTGTGATTGTAGTCCTCCGAGGACCACAATCGGGGACCACATTCGGGGTAACAAAACACTATCAATTGTGGTCCTATATGTATATATATATATATATATAAAATATATATATATATATACATATACACATACATCAGTTATATAAGAAATCGCTGGAATACCTAAAATTAGATCTTTATAGGATTTGTTGCTTAGCAACAAATAAAAAATTAAAAAAATGTATATATATATAATATACATATATATATACATGCATTTACATGCATATGTACCTATACAAGTACATATATACATATAGGCCTACATATACGGTAAAATCATTTACATTACATATGTCATGAATCATACATTATGTACATATGTACATAGTGTAAAGATATATACATATATATCGACATAAACATGTATATGTACACAAACATATATAAATGCATATATGTAGACATATGTATATTTGTATATGTACATAAACATGAAAATATATATGTAGAAACAACCCATACTCGGGCACAGGGTTCAATGTGTTAAAAAAGTGCTAAATACGAGGGCTATTCAGAAAGTAAGGAACGTTTCAGTCTTACGCCGTTAGGCGCGCACGTATCGCCTATATTAGGGTATGAGAGCACTCGGGGCCTCACTGGCTATCCAGCCGTGACACTGGGAGTATCGTAGCGCTGCTAATTTTCTTTATTTTTAAATTCAAAATGGCCCCTCACGTAAAAAATGCCGCCAGTTGCGAAGTGCGATCGATAACACGGTTTTTGTTAGCAAAAAATTTAAAACCGATAGAGATTTATCAATTTTTATTCCTTCAATTTCAACACAGCAAAGTCCGTGAAACTTGAGGGAAAGATGACGAAAGCTCCGTTATGGAGGAGCAGCGGGTTTCACGGATCTTCTCGTCAACTTTAATGACCAGTGCGTCAGTCACAATGCTCGGTCGTCCACTCTACTGCTCATCAAGTACTGGTTCGGTCATTTGTAAACTGAATAAACAACTTACGCACAAAACTTTCATATAAGACATTGTTCCCATACACCTCGCACACTTTTCGATAAATCTTTATCGGTTTTAAGGTTTTTGCCAACAAAAACCGTGTTACTGATCGCACTTCGCAACTGGCGGCATTTTTTACGGGAGCGGCCATTTTGAATTTAAAAATAAAGAAAACTAGCAGCGCGACGATGCTCCTAGTGTCAAAGCTGGGTAGCCACTGAGGCCCCGAGTGCTCTCATACCCTAATATAGGCGATACGTGCGCGCCTAACGGCGTAAGACTGAAACGTTCCTTACTTTCTGAATAGCCCTCGTATTAACAGTGTGACCTGCAACTTTTGTATATATGGTAGATGAAAAACAATTGTTCTCGTTTGCATTTCAGATTATATGTCTAAATCATAACTATGGCAAGGAGTTTAAAAGTAAACAAGAATAGAATTTATGGTTGTGTACCATGATTGTTATTTCTTACTTTGATAATTATCTAATGGATTGTTATTAACTAATAAATGTAAAATGAAGCACAGTGGAAACTGGATAATTCAAACTCCTTTAATTTTAAAATCCTCTTTAATTAGAATATTTCTCTTGGTCCCTGGCATTATGTATCTAAACAATGCTAAAAATCATGGATAATTAAAATTTTATTTAGGATACTTAAAATTTTTGGTGTTCCTAATTAAGGTTAAATTTTTAAGCTGCGATTCAAAACATTGTAATTGTAAATTTATCGGGAAATACATTTGACTAACGATACTAGGCAAAGGATTTGAATTAGACCAAACGCGTGCCAGCCTAAAGATATGACTCATTCATACCCTTCACCCCCCCCCCTCGGCTCCAAGGTGATACGCCATGCCAAGCGTCCCATCCCTGGGTAGCATCAAAACAAGCCACATTATCTCCAAGATCATTGAACCCTGTGGGACCCCATATTCAATATTTATAAAATTTTATTGAATATTGTTGATTTCGCCCTTGTTTGGAATTCAACAAACTGACACTGGTTTGAAAGATACGATTTAAACCAATCCAAAAAACTCCTCTCACGCCAATACTAAATAGTTTTTTTTAAAAGAATGTCATGATCCACACTCTAAAAGGCTATTGATAGATCCATGAATATTCCTACAGGTGAGTCCCCTTTATCTATTGAATTGATAATAGAATCAAGAAATGTTGAAGTTGCTGAGACTACTGATTTTCCCTTTACAAAACCATGCTGAATATTGGTAAATATTGATTGTTCCTCTAAATAATTATATAATCTATAATATAAAATTTTTCAGATACTTTGAATTAAGAGCTTTACAAAATAAAATGGAGGTTTTATTAGATTTTCTATTACTGTAGTATGAGTTACTGTGTATTACAAAGTTGATTATCACTCGTGGTAGACTAATTTAGCTGTCGGCATTTGGCATTTATACACATAAAATCAAGTCAATGACAGCAATCACCTGACCGTTGTGAGAGAGCATTATCTATGAGCCACGTCTCTGAAGTCTAGGCAACAAAACATTCAAGCAGACTGTAACAAATTATCTGTTAAAGTTAAGTTCTTACAATTAAAAAGAATATTTAAATGATCTAACTTTGAAAGTACATGATACTGTTGTTTATATAAACTGCTTGATGATGCCATTTTTGTGATATTTGTACCTAATAGCATTCATTCATTCGATGGGGCGGACCTAAAACCTAATAGCAATAAAGCTTTCTGATTTCCGCTTACATCAACGACGTCGCTCACCTGACCAGCTGAGAGTGAGCGTTCTCGACGACCCACACCTGCTTGTTGCTGGCTCGCAGGTCCCAGCCTCGCACGGCCGTGTCGCAGGCTGTGGCCAACTGGAGCCCGCTGTGTTGCGGATTAAACTTGCCCGTCGTCAGCTTCGGATTGCCTGATGAAAATACTTTTAATTCACATCACGTTTTAATTGTTTCCTAATAGAAAAGTGAGCTGTTATCACAAAACCACATAACCAAGAAGAGACTAATGCAATTAATATCCCATACTCTAATTCGAGTAAGGTATATTTGTATATATACACAAGGATCTCAAAAACCGCCAGGTCCGTGCTGGCCCGGGAGGACAGAGGGACGTGTCTCCTCAAACCCCCCCCCCCCCCCCCAGAAGGATCGTTTTTTTTCTGGCCCTTGGAAAAAAAACGCATTCTCTCAGCTTCAAAGAAACAAAAATCTAAACAATAACAAATTATATTACACTTTAGAATTCGGGATAGGAGTTTTAATAGCAGGCCTACTAGACTGTAAAGAAAATGTTTTAGCAAAAAATATAATATAAAAGGAAAGACTGAATAATTACTTTTCGCCGCCCTTAACACTGAAAAAGTTGTATTACTAGATGCATTAGGTTGGCTCCCTGTGCCACTGACAGAACGGCTGTCTGCAGGGCAGCAAAGACGAGGGTGTCGGCATCGCGTCGTCTGCCAGTAGTGTAATGTTACTTATAGGATGTTTGATCGTCCTTATTCGTTCGAGGTTTTGGTCACATGACGAAAACTTGACACAATGTGCATTTAATTGTAGTTTAATAAAATATTAATTTTTAAAGGAGACGAGGTGAGTGCGTTCTAATAACAGAGGTAACTATCTAGTAAATCTGGTGCGTTCAACATTGGGGGTGCGTAAGGTATAGCAGCAAATTGCCCACTTAAAACTTAAAGAAATTTAAAATCAAATTAAAAGAAGTATTATTGAAGAAATGCTTTTACAAATTAGAAGAATTTTAAACATTACAAAAGAAGAACAAAACGAGTTTTTGAATGAAAATTATATACATAGGTCTTATAACCATAGTCTTAACCATAAATTATTATGGCAATTAAGATTTTGTAACAAATAAATAAATAAACTTAAAACTAGAAGCGTGTTACAAACATAATTGGTCAGTTGTCAAATAAGATTACTGAGCAAGATTATTATGCCAACATTGAAAGTTGCGAAGATTAAAAAACAACCAAGATAAAGACACTGAATAAATCAAAAGAAATACAAAATTGAAAAGTGATTGAGGGTGAGAAGAATGGAGAAGATAATGGTCAGATTCACGATCAATGGTAGAGTAGACTAATCGGATTTTGGTTTTTTGGCCGTTAGCAAAAGATGTGCGAGAAAGTCAACCTTAAAATCCCAGTGAATACATAAGACGACCACAAAATTATGTTACTTGGATCCACTGGTATTAATCACATGATTGGTAAAAAAAAAACCAAATCCCTGTTGCGGTGGGTGATGTAGACGTGACCTTAATGACTGCAAAACTTGCACTGCATAAAAGCATAGCCTAATCCATGTATAAAATGTGCATTTATTTAAAATTCTATTTTTATTATAAAAATATTATAGTAGTAGGCCTATGTATTTTTATATCCTAAGCTAGTTTAGTTTGGTTATGTTTTATAATACGTCAATGTGTTTGATTTACTCACTATAGTTCCATTCTTACTTTAAAGTGATCCCATTTGAAGAAAAAGTAAAAAAAAATAATTGTTTCATGAATTATAATGAATTTGGTATTTTTATTGGGATATTCTGTTATACAAACTTACATCAGTTTAACCTTGAGCTTCAAGTCGAATATACCTGTCCCTTTATTTTCTTATTAATATATAATTTCAACTTTGACTGTTTGTATTTAGGCTACTAAACAAGTATTTCATAATTTTATGCTTTAAAAATCTTTCACGATAGAAATGCATGAATTAAAAGGTCACTCACTGCCCCTTTGTTACAGTTACAGTATCATATTCCAAATTCATAAAACAAATATCTTATTTTGCGCTACTAGCCTATAGTTGGCGCCCTTGTCGTAGCTGTCCCCCGCCCTTTTGGCCAGCCAGGGCCGCCCCGAGGCCACGGGCAAGGGGGCGACGCGGTCGAGTGGAAATCCCCGCTTTATAAGGGCTTAAACACTTAACAAAAATTGTAAAAAATACATCAATAAATATTTTAGCAACAAATCGTTCAATAATAATTTTGTTGATTAGTTTGAATTAAAATTTAAAACATCTTCTATCTGTAGGGAAATGAGTTGTAACTAAGTCATTGCAACTCCAAACCTTTTTTCTAAAAGTAAGTGGAAGTGAATCATGATAGCGTGTCATTTGGCTGCATGTAGGTAGGCCTACTGGCCAGCTGATCTTACAAACTGAGGAAAAAGGCTCGAGCGAAAAGAAAAACTAACGGCCCTGCTACTTTTTCCCACCACTAAAGTTACCTGACTACATACGGCCGATCTGCAGCATAAGTTCCATAAGATAAAGTGGCATTACTCCGGAAAGGAATCGTTGGAATGTTAAAATTGATGTTTGAAATGTTAAAACGGTCTGCTCTCCGTTACAGTCGTGGTGCGATGTGCGTGTGTGTGGTAGGCCTACCCGGAATGTTAACTGTCTCTGTGTCGTATATGTTTTATTTATTTATCGTGACTGTGTTGTGTTCGTCAATTTTAACATTCCAACGATTCCTTTCCAGATGAAACATTTTTAAGTTTGACAAAGCTGAGGATGCCGCTGTAGCGGCGAAACATGTCATGGATGCGATTACTATGAACTTTTAGACGAGGTATGTAACCTATTATTTGTCTTAAATTCATAGTTCAGGGGATAAACAATGGATTTTAAGTTTATTTCATGCTTTAGAAATATCTCTAAAACTATTGGAGGAAAACTGTTTACAACAATACAGTACAGCCTGTATTGAGGTAGAAATTCAAGGTTTTGCTTTACCTAAAAAGTGAGTTTTAAGTTTTGTAAAGCAGAATGTTATTAGTAACATTTAATCCGAAACTTAATCAGGATTAGAATGATATGCAACAATTATGACCTAATTGACTTATATTTAAAACTACAATAGCCTGACTGATGCTAGAGGTCAGGCTATTCCAATGCTTTCTGTGCTTTCTGGTTGTTTCAAAAAAACTTTATAAAGTGAATTTTTGAATTAGTTTATTCAAACTAACAGTATTGAAAAGTTGGCCATGCACTTAATTTATTTTTCTGACTGTAATTTACCTTTAAAATTCACAAGATAGGCCAATTAATTAATTTTAGGGGGCAACGATTAAAACCTCGCCCCGGGCGCATATTACCCTTGGCTGCCCGTGGCCAGCCCAGCAAGGTTTTGAAAACCACTCTAATGATTTTCTCCAAACTATACAAGTAACAGTTCTGGGATAAAAATAATATTTATTTAAGCTCTATGCTAGGAAAAACCAAGTTATGATCTTGAATTTAAATCCTAAAAAGATTAACATTGATCTTATAGGGTAAAAAGACAAAAAACAAAAGAGTTGATGAAAAACAGTTGATTCAACTGTCAGTGTATGAACCACGTGTTATAGTATATTTCGTCACAAGGGCCGAAAGTGGCGTTTTGCCGGCCCCGAGATCGTGTTTCATCGTGTTTCGATCGTTTCAACGATCGAAAACGATGGCAAAACGCTTTCGGCCCGAGTTATGAACGATATTTTTCATCACACTACACAGTTCAATAAATTCTAAACAAGTGCAAAAATTACTTTTTGGTTCATAACAAACAAAACATAACCTCAACTTCAACTAACCTAGCGAGATGTACTGCTTGAGTTTCTGGTTGCTAGGCAACCACTGAACCACTTCACATCAGCTAAGGCCACCAAAACTAATACTCTAACGGTAAGTGACTACAGCTGATTCCAAGGGAAAAGCACTATTTTCCCATCTACGTCATACATAGTTGCTATCAGCTGAACTACTAACTACTTCACTGATTTGTTATTTGTTTTTGTTAAATACCTTCTAATATTCTAGGTTTCTCTGCTACTGTTTCCATTACCGCCCTAGGCCAGAAAATTTGCCTTTATTTTTAGCCGGAAAATAGGCTGGCAAAACAGGTGTTTCGTTGGTAGAAGTGAGGGTCGAAAACAGGTGATATCGATGTAGTGTGATGAAAAATTATAAACAATTGGTTTTCCATTGTGGCCAGTTACTGGATGCTTACATAATAACATAAATTTAACATTTTTTAAATTATATTTTATGAGTTGTAGATTATTGTATGTTATGAATTTTTACGTAAATAAAAATAATGTAAAAGGATAAAACCTAAACAATTTGTAGAATTGCAATTGAATTAAGAAACAAAAAAATTATGCCTCGTAACAAAGCCTATTTTGAGTCTTTCAATAACAGGGTAAATTGCACAAATGCAACTTTTTTAGGCCCCTTTTCAACTGAGATAATTAAATTCACTGAAGAACAAAATCTTACACCAATCTTAAATAGTTTAAACATAACTAAATTTAAATATATATTCTGCTGTATAAATAACAGGCCAAACCCTAATGAGGAAGATGGTGGAACTCATTGGAGTCTTCTATTATGTAGCAACCTTGATAAAAATCTTACCATTTTGACTCCCTAAACGGATATAATAGAGAAACAGCAAAACTAATTGTTAAGAAACTTTCTTTTGACGTTAAAAACCTTAATGAAATGCCATGTCCACAACAAAAAAATGGATTTGAGTGTGGATTGAATGTTTTAATAAATTCCAGGATTGTATTTGAAACTTATTGTTCCAATATAAACAATGAAAGAGTTCCTCTTAAATTATGGTACTTAAAAAATTTTACAAATAATGTTAATGACTGTAATACCAATATTTCAAAGGAAGAAATTAATCATTTACCTAAACACAGGGTTGCCACAGAATTTTTTAGGCCTTTTTTCCTGACTTTTACTGACCAATTTGAGTGACTTTTCCTGACTTTTTGGAACCGCGGGGTTTTACAACTAAAGACCCATAGTTGCCCATCGCTCAAATTTTTATTGAAATACCCCCGTCGCAGCAGTCCTGCATACTCATACTGCGAATTTCCAATGGCTGAGTTAATTATAGTAGGATTCACGAAAATAGTCCGATGGGAGTCAATACAATGTTGCCAAATTTATTCTGAAACACATTTTCATACTGTATTACTCATGGTAAACATAACCATAAATGACAACATTGCAGGGTGAGAGGGGGTGAGGAGGCACAGCTGTTTAAATCTCCATCGGACTATTTTCGTGCATCCTACTATAACTATATATTAAAAATAATTAGGTAATCTATACCAGAAAATATAAAATATTTCATTTACATTTGGTATAGAAATAATTAGGCCTATTACGATTTTTATCGAGAAATGTTAAAAAATAAGCAATATACGAGGTTTTATTCTGATCAACCTGGTTTTCAAACTTAACCTGAAGAATGCTGTCTTACACATTCATACCAGATATCATCGAAACCAAAGGTCTCTTTCAAAAGTAATTGTGTAAACGGACATATATAAAGATATACATACAGGGTGTTTACAAACAACCTGGAAATATTTTGTGTGTATATTCCTTAGGTCAAGAAATCACAAAACATCATACAAACATGGGTCTAAAATTCTTTGTTAAGCCGCTAGCCTCCATTTTGTATTTTACACATAATAATTTTTATTTACGTAACGGATAGCTGTATCAACTTCATATTTGGCACGAACCTTTATCCTAACCATGTTCATTTCCAGGAAAAAAATAAATTTTTTCCGCTTTGTATTTTCAAAATGGCGGCCATTTTAAATTTTCAAACACAAATATCTCAAAATCGGTAAATTTTATAAAAAATTTTCAAGAGACAAAAAAGTTGACAAATTTAATTACCTAACCAATGGTGCCAAGTTTGTAAGGATCTGACAACAAATAACGGAGTTATTGCGATTTTTCTTCATAAAAACATTGATTTTGCTGTTAAAATGGCCTTATTTGCATTAAATTCAATGCAAAATCAATGTTTTTATGAAGAAAAATCACAATAACTCCGTTATTCGTTGTCAGATCCTTACAAACTTGGTACCATTGGTTAGATAATTAAATTTGTCAACTTTTTTGTCTCTTGTAAAATTTTAATAAAAGTTGCCGTTTTTAAGATATTTGAATTTGAAAATTTTAAATGGCCGCCATTTTGAAAATACAAAGCGGAAAAAATTGATTTTTTCCTAGAAATGAACATGGTTAGGATAAAGGTTCGTGCCAAATATGAAGTTGATACACCTATCCGTTACGTAAATAAAAATTATTATGTGTAAAATACAAAATGGCGGCAAGCGGCTTAACAAAGAATTTTAGACCCATGTTTGTATGATGTTTTGTGATTGTCTTGACCTAAGGAATATACACACAAAATATATCCAGGTTGTTTGGAAACACCCTGTATATATGAATTTGAACGAACGGTGTTTTTGGCTTTTATGGACCTCAAAACGAAAAAATAATATGGTCCCGGCCTGAGGTCTTACCATTACTACTACTGTATTAGCGTATTTCCTAAAGGGAAATTCGCTATTATTCCCTATAGAGAATTTCGTAAAAAAATAACAAAGTGTTCCAATAATAATGTAAAAACTAACATTATAACAATGAAAACACAATAGAAATATACATTAACTACATTATTAATAGGTAATTAATGAATAAAATTAATACATTTTACCCATTAATTACACTGTAAAAGGGAAATGAGATATTTTCACTCTTGTTGAGTTGTTTCACCTTTCACCACTTTTCTAAAGAGTTGAAATTGAGCCACTCTTTCAGAGCTGAAAATTCACTACCTCAAAAGAGAAACTTTGATCACCACCAAAAGAGTGAATGTTTTGTCCAAATTTGAGTGAAAATCAATCCTAAAAGAAATGATTTTAATTTTAAAGGAGTGAAATTAACTACTCAAAAGAGTGACTTTTCACTAAATGAAGAACTAATATTCTTTCATAAAAAGATTTTTTTCGTTCAACCTAACCTAACAAATCTTTCCAAATTATGGGTTTACAGACCCTTGTATAATCTTGACTCATAAAGCTATAGTCCTGGACAGGCTTATTGGCGGGTGGCCGATCAGCTGTTACAACCTATTTCCTTTGTAAACTGTTTCTAGAAGGTAACAGTAGCTGCTTCAACCAGAATCAAAAAGTAACAGTTACAAACATATCATTGAATTTTAAAGTCAGCTGTTACATATGAAAACACAACCTTTTTCCAACGGTTATTAAACCATTAAACATTTTATCATACATTTTTAGAAGCAATATCTTTTAAAGTTATGTAGTTTAACAAAATCATTTAACTTTACTAACATATTTTAGTTAGTTCATCTTAATGTTGCACCTTACGTACAAATCATGCGTAGATGAAAGAGGAAGGCACCGCATGTAGGCTCGACGAGAAGTGTGAACAAGCCTCATATTTTCTAATCTATCTAAACTTTGCCTACGAATAATATCTATTATGATTTGTAGAAGTGCTCCTAAAAATTATACAGACGAGAAATATACTGTTTTTGAAAACCAGAGTTGAGTTTGGATAGTGATTTGGAAAACGTTTTACAGTGATACAATGTAAATCCTTAGTGTATAGATCTCCTTCACGCAACACACTTAAACTATATAGGATATTCGTGTTTTTGTTGTGGTCTAAAGTTGTCAGTTTATTAAAAAATTTAAATTACAACATTTTTTAAAGTTAGGTTATAGGTTTTAGGTTAGGATATTTTTTAAAGGTTTATACGTTACCTTCATTTATACAACTTACACTGTAATACGTTTCCACACGATTTTACCGTTCCTATAGCCTACATTAATATTTTTTTAACCATTTGTTTGCGGTAAGATAATAATTAATCTGCCCTTATATATTCATTCTATCTGTTTCATTCGATGAACGAGAAATAATTTATCAAATCAATCGATCACTAGGCAAAAATACGTGCAAGAAAATAACAGTAAAAGTGAATTGTTACAAACAGTTACATTGTGATTACAACAAAAACAGTTGCTGTTACCCTCTGGAAACAGTTTACTAGGTAATAGGTTACATCAGCTGGTCACCCACTTGCCAATAAGCCTGACCACGACTATAGTTATTGACAATAAGATTATAAACATGAGTTATAATTTATGTAAGTTAATTAGACAGACATTGGCATAGGCCAACTCATGGGAGTAGTTTATCAGTGAACACCATAAGGCCCTAGGCTACACGTGTGAACTGTACTGGTGCTTATTAAAAGCAAAGTAAAGTATAGGCTCTAGTGTTCGCGTTTATTGGATATAATCTTCAATCTTCCTTTTTACCACTTTACCACTTGAACCACTAATCAACCACTAATCATAAACGAAGATGGCGAAGGGAAAATCTTACTCCTGTGCTGTTAGAGGCTAGTCGCTCATGCACGTCACGTGACTCCTGATTCATCCGAAATAGAACGAAACCAGTTCTTTTTTTAATAAATTTCAGACACTCTGAACTATATCGAATTTTCATTCTTTTAATAAAAGTATATTTCACCCTTCTCAAATACATTTTTTCTACGCTCATTTTGAGTGAAATTTTCACTCTTAAGAATTTTTTTGAATTCTTCCACCTAAAGAACGACCTATTTCACTCTTTGGATTTTAGCGTGTAGCACTTCCGACTTATGGGAGCAATCAAAAATCAAGCCGGTTGAATTGTGCCACTGCAAATTTTCCTGACTTTTGGCATTTTTTTCCTAATTTTTCCTGACTTTCGGCATTTTTTTCAAACATTTTCCTGACTATTACTGACCAAAACCCAAAAATCCTGACTATTCCTGACTTTTCCTGACTTTTAATATCCGTGGCAACCCTGTAAACAACTACCCTCCTCTAAAAACCTGCAGAAAACAGCAAAATCATTAGATCAACAGAATAAACGATTCAAGTGAATTGAACGACGTTGACCATGATTGGAAAATAATTAACTCCAACAAACGGGCTAAGCAAATTAATCAAACTAAAATCATCAACCTCTTTCTATTAACTATGAAACAGGAAACAAGTTTGCATTATTAGGTCTTGAAACTGAATACCCTCCCCCTCAAAAGAAACAATTCCTGTACAAGAAAAACGAGTAACTAAAAAAAAACCTAAAACATCTCATATGATTGTTAAACATAATGTTGAGGCAAAATCTGTTGAAAAGAAACCTCAGTCAAATTTATTGACAAATCCTAAACCTATGAAAGTACGTGGAGTGTTCAGTCATGATAAAAAATGTAAAATCAGGTTATTATCCGACAGCCAAGGTAGAGATGTTAGCAGATTAATAAGTAATAAACTAATAATAATTACGACACTTATGGTTTTATTCAGCCAAATGGTAAAATATATAACATTTTAAAATCTGCACATGTCACGATGAACAACATGAATGAGAATGATTTTATGATAATCCTTGGAGGAACAAACAATATAGACAATTTTGATGAAAGAAATTTTCTAAACGACTGTAAAGAATTCTTTGAGCTAAATATTAAAACCATATTCTATTTTTTGGAATCCCATTGCGATATGAAGAGCCTTTCACTACTTGTAGAATAAATAGGATAAACCACGAACTAGAACTTATGATAAGTAAATATCATAAAGTGAAATTTATCTCTCTTTCTCATTTAAAGAGACGTCATT
This sequence comes from Neoaliturus tenellus, assembly GCA_030545055.2. Taxonomy (NCBI): domain Eukaryota; kingdom Metazoa; phylum Arthropoda; class Insecta; order Hemiptera; family Cicadellidae; genus Neoaliturus; species Neoaliturus tenellus. Next base: position 243,601,627 of record CM061531.1, on the reverse strand, counting down.
ATTCAACTCACGGCATTCATTTTAATGTTAAAGAAAAAAAGTAATCACAAACTTGGTCTTGGACCATATCATGACCAACTATGTTCACAACCATAAAAATAAACAAGTAAAATTTCCACCATATGATTTCTTAGGTGAAAACTACAAACATAAAGCGACATATCATGAACCAAACAATAATAATAATTTAATATATTTGACAGGGAAACCAAATAAAATTAATCTTAGCAATGACATTAATAACTCTTCAAACTCTTGCAATCATTTTTTAGGGGTTACTCAAAAAATAAAAGGAATAACCTAAATAAACCAAACCATCTTAAAATCATACATTTAAATATTCAATATCTCAAAGAAAAAATAGACATGACAAATATATTTTTACATGAGGAAAACCCGGATATATTAATACTAACTGAACACGGACTTAAAGATTCAGAAATAAACAACTTATCTTTTAAAGGGTATAAAATATCTTCTAAATACAGTCGTTCGTATCATAAAAGTGGCAGAATTTTATTTATAAGTAAAGATTACATCAATTTAACTACATTAGAATACAGTAATATATCAGATGAAATCAATTTTGAAGTATGTGGGACGTGGGATCGACTTAATCATAAAAAACTTCTCTTTGAAAATAATTGGAATTTATCGATCACCATCCGGTTCAAAAGAACTATTTATACAATCACTTGATAACTTACTTTCAACAACTCTCAAACAAAAACAAAATATCATGCTAATTGGAGATTTTAACATTCCCTGGAATATTAATGACAACAACAAAAATAAATTGAAAGACATGACATCTTGCTATTTTCTAGAACAATTGGTAGATAAACCAACAAGAACAACTAAAACCTCACAAAATATAATTGATTTGATCTTTACTAATTTTAATAAAAAGTTAATAACAGTTGAGGTGATAGGGACTGGTTTGTCTGACCACTTTGCTCAGGTAATTTATTTAAATATAGTTGATAAACATCCAAAATATTCAAGTCAGAAGATATTTCTTAGAAATTATTCAATTGAAAATATTAACAAACTATGTTGTGCTTTAGAGAATGAAACTTGGGATGATGTGATGGATGCAAAAACTACAGAAACAAAATTTACCTTATTCATGGAAATATTTATAAGATACTTAGATTTAAGTTGTCCTTACAAAACAATAATAACTAAGCATAGGAATTATAAAAAACCATGGCTAACAACAGGAATAATTACCTCAAGTAGGAAATTAAAAATTTTAGATAAGAAAAAATGTTATATGGATGACAATTTTCAATTGTTTTATAAAAATTATAAGAAAATTTATAGGAAGGTTATAAAATTAGCAAAATCCAAATTTGTTTTTGATAAAATTAAAGATTCAAAAAACATAAATCTCGATACTTGGAGTATCATAAATGGAGAAAGGAATAAACAAAAGAACTATGAAAACACCATTCAACTGAGAATTGATGATCGGATTGAAGACGATCCTGAAACAATCAGTAATATATTTAATGAGCACTATGCTACTGTTGCGGAAAGATTAAGAAGTAATTCAATAATACCCGCTTTAACTTCATACACAACAAACACTCCTAAGTCAAGCCTTATGCTTTATCCAACTGATTTTTCAGAAATTTATGATACTATAAAATCTTTAAATAATAAAAGTTCCCAGGATGTATATGGAATATCTAATAAAATAATGAAAGTAATAAATATTTATGTATGCGAAATTCTATCCAATATTATTAACACTTCAATAGAGGAAGGAGTTTTTCCTTCTCAATTAAAAGTATCCAGGGTCAAACCAATTTTTAAAAATGGTATAGCAAATGACATTAATAACTACAGACCAGTATCAATTATATCTCCCCTAAGTAAAATCTTTGAACTTGTATACTTTAATAGATTGGAATTTTTTCTTGAATCAAACAAACTTTTATCTGACAATCAATTTGGATTCAGAAAAGGGAAAAGTACAAATAACGCAATAAATAAAGTAATAACTGAAGTAGTTAGAAATTTAGAAAATAGACACAAAACGTTAAGTGTTTTTATGGACCTGAGTAAAGCTTTTGACTGTGTTAACTCAAATATTTTGTGTGATAAATTATTTAAACTAGGTGTTAGAGGAAATGCCAACAGCTGGGTAAAGTCCTATCTTTCAAATAGACAGCAAATTGTAGAAATTTCTGGTTTTAGATCTAAAAATATATCAATTAAATATGGGGTACCTCAAGGTTCTATTTTAGGTCCTATTCTTTATAATATTTACGTTAATGATCTAATAAAAGAAGTTAAATACAACAATATAATTTGCTATGCTGACGATATTGCAGTAACAATAAATAATCCTTCAGATGAAAGTCTAGAAATAAATAGTTATGTTATGCTCACACAAATTTATCAGTATCTGGGGAATCTAAACTTATATGTAAATCATAAAAAAACCAATTATATCGACTTTAGTCTTGTAAGAAATAAAGATAACGATTTTAAAGGTAACATAGTGATGGACGACTTTGAACTTAATGAGGTTAAAACTGTAAAATATTTAGGAATAATAATAGACGAAAATCTAACATGGGTCCCTCACATTGACTCGCTTTGCAATAGTTTAACTTCTTCCATTTTTTGTTTGAACTACTACTGTCAATTTAGGTATAAACCATTATTAAAGTTATATTATCATGCAGTGATAGAATCAAAAATTAGATATGGCATTATAATATGGGGATCAGCAACACAGAATGCAATGAAAAGAGTTTTTGTTTTACAAAAAAGATCAATAAGACTAATCCAGGGTTTAAATAGAAGAAAATCTTGCAGGCAAGCTTTTAAAACACTACATATATTACCATTGTATTCACTATATATTTATGAGGTTATAATGTTTGCAAAATTTAATACAAATGAGAAAAATACTGAAATAATACATTCTTACAATACTAGAGGGAAAAATAATTTAAAACAAGAAACACAAAGGATATGATTAAATTATAACCTTGCTCAAAATATTGGAGCTTCATTTTTTAACAAATTACCTTATAAAATAAAAAACATTGAAGATAAAACTAAATTTAAAAATGAGCTTAAAAATTTTTTAACGGATAAATCGTTTTACTCAATAAATGAATTTAATGAACACTATTACAATCAACCGTAAACAATTATATCTTTTTACAAATTTTTTATTTAAAATTTTACCAACAATTCCAATAACACCTAATATGTAAATGTATAATGTAATGTTATAAAATCATGAATACCAAATAAAATATACGTAAATCAATATAAATTTTAAAGTGTAAATTAATATTATATAATGATTAAATGAAGATATAGTAACTTTCTGTAATGTGATCTGAAGCATTCAAGCAACCGGGCTGTATGATGCTGAAGGTCTCATGTTCAATGTAAAATGTTAAAAGCATTAATGAATTTACTCCATAAATGAATTTAATGAACACTATTACAATCAACCGTAACATAGGCCTACCACAAAAATAAATATAAAACATTAAATTTAAAAGTTGTTTTTTTTTCGACCAACACCTAAATGTCACATGTATAATGTTATGCATCTTATGTTATAAAATCATAAATACCAAAAAAGGATACATAAATCAATATAAATTTTAAAGTATAAATTAATATTATATAGGGCTAAATTAAGATATTGAATAACATTCTGTAGTACATGATCTGAAGCATTCAAGCAACCGGGCTGTATGATGCTGAAGGTCTAATCACAATTTGTAGGCAAAGTAAACATTGCAATATTAAATATAATATATTTAAAATGTATATAAAAATTACAATAAACTTGTACAATAAATTACAAATAATAAATTTCTTCATACAACAAACCAAACTTTTGTGGTAAAATCATAAAAACTTCACACTCTTGCGTCCTTGTATATTTTGTTTCCGGTATCCACTTGAGAGGTCCAACTTAAAACATTTTTGAAGAGCAAACGAATGACGTGGAAGGAGACGTGGAAGGACTGGAAGAAGACATGGAAGGAAGGAAGAGTTAAAATGAAAAACGTATAGAAGCAGTAGATCATTAATAAACTAAACATAAATTAAAAATAACAAATATAGTAATGAAGAACAAAGAAAGAAGAAATAAGTAGGAAGAAAAAGAAATAAGAAAATTTCAAATAAGTTTAAAATGAAGAAAGAGTTTTGAGAAAATGAGTAGATGAAATTGTAATTAAATGAAAATTTGTAAAATTGTCAATAAGTGCAAAAACTTTAAATTTGTTTTGTAAATTCCCATACATTGTGAAACTTTGTCAGAGGAATAAATTTATTATTATTATTATGAAATAAGCTGTTAACCACAGAAGTAGAATCCACGTTATACAGAGTCAACAACTGGCTCAACAAATTTTCACTTGAGTGCAACACACATAGGTCTACATTAAAACATTCTGAAAGGCGAGTGAGCAAAGCAAATGACCCCGTCATGATGGTAAGTGAGAGGATATGATGACCTCGTCTTGAATAGAAACAAGCCTTTTGCGCTTGGAATTTTAGTGGAAAGTATGTGACTGATATCTGATATTATTAAAACAATACTACAAGAATAGTTTAAGTCTACCAATCAACTACTAGGCCCCCAGGTACTTTGAAATAATATGAGTAGCATGGCCTCTCCTAACGGATTTTAATCAGCAATAAGTCAATGCACAGCTTGTGGTCATAAAGACTGCCCAGTAGGACAACGACTCATATGATTCTTTCTGACCGATCCCCTGATTTTTATAAAATCTGCTACCTATGTAGGGAAACTTTTATCAGATTAGAGTTTAACAGCCTGGGTAATAATATAATAAAAAAATTCACTAGGGTTTCAAAAACATTAAAACACGATTTTCAGCATTTTTTGCCAAAAAATGTTGGTAAGAAATACCAAATGACTGCATAATATTTAGGTATTTCAACTTTACAAACAGTTGCAGAGAAAATCTTTCATCTGCCTCATTTTAAAATATCTTTTTACCATTAGCTGATGTGGTTGTTTTGATAGTTATTTGAAACAGTCACTTCAGCACCATCAAACTTGCATACTCAATTCCATAGTATTTTTATGGATTAAAAATTAATTACAAAATTATATTTACAGGTTCTGCTATGGCATACCCACCCTTTGCCTGCATTGTGCCAACTGACACCAGCTGTGCCGAGTCCTGGCCGAGGTCCCATATGAGGAACTTGTTGTCCACCACGGTTGCTGCCTGTTTGCCATCCAGGGGGTTGAAAGCAGTCACCTGTCGACAACAGTTCAACAACAAAATAGTGTGAAATTTAATTCTTTCAACTCTGACAATGATATATATATATATATTATTGGTAGTAGCGATCCATAGGGAAGAGCGGGGTGATACCGGAAGGTGGGGCAATACGGTTCATCATATTTTCAGACCGGCTGAAGAGCGGTAGGATGTGTTGCTATCTGGAGGAATGCGAAACAGACAGAGACAGTCGGGGAGCGTCCATCTTGACAAACGCATGTGTGATGAAAGTTTTTAGCTTTCCTTCTAATTTTAGTGACTAACTTAAACTGTTGTAAGTGAAACTTGCTATTACTTAGGCCTACTGCATCCAAACTAGTGGTTTTGAATAGCTCATATATTGAGCTATTTTAATACCAAACACAATCCCTAAAGTGTTCTTATTTTAGGTTAGGTGGAAATGCAACCTCATGTTTTGGGATAATACCGTACTTTTTGCATGGGGCAATGCCTTGCAGAGTGCAAGGTGTTCATTACAAGTAAAAAATGTACTATGTATTGTTTGAATTATAGTGTAAGCTTAATTTTTTTTTTTTTTTTATTAATTCTATTTATTTTTTTTCTTTTGTTACACTATTTTTAATTTTGATAATAAAAATGTACAATGTATTGTTTGGATTATAGTAGGTTTCTTTTTTCTTCTTAGGTTTTCTTCTTTTTTTACGGTATATTTATTTTATTTTTTTAAAAATCTATTCCTAAATGAGATTGTATCGTTGGCGAGGTGTATATATTTGACTATTTTTTATTCTTGGGCAACACTCACCATTGAAGAATGTGATGACTCTACGTGAAGTCATTGTAAGAAAAACACAAAATAAGGACACACATACACAGAGGGGACTTCACGAACACAAACACAATTGAACGACGTTTCGCGGAACAAAAACGAACAAAGAAGCATTTTCAAGTGTTGTCGCCGCGACAAGTTTTTCCGATTGTCTAATCCCGACTGCCACCGTTGACCTTGCTGAGTCATCCCGCGAAGAGTCAGGAGGGGACGGGGATGCATTGTTGCCTGTACTTTGTACTAATAACGTCACCTCCTATCATTTGTATCCTTTATTTCTCTCTCAACCAGTTTTAAATATGATGGGTTGATTTCAATCGAGGGCCTGGATAACAGTGCCGACTCCATCGCCATAAAAAGTGATTCTGTTGAATTTCTTTATTTCCAGTTTTCCTCTTTGTACAAAATGCACAACTTATCCCATTCAATTGTATGTCCTGTGTCAAGCACATGCTCACTCAATTTCGACCCATAGCGCTCTTTATTATTAACTTTTTTTTGCATGTTCATCAATTCTTTTTAAAACCGGTCTTGATGTCTGGCCAATATAGTTTCTTTTACAAGAACATGGGACTTTGTAAACAACGTTCTTTTGGTTTTGATCACTACTCTTAGGTCTAACTTTACAACCTTATTTCGTATTGTAGTACCAGATTTGAAAACAGTTTTTATGTTATGTTTATTATTTATACGCCTCAGTTTTTCAGATAAGTTTTAAACATAAGGGATGCATATAGTTGTCAACGGTTTGGACCTCTCAGATTCATTTTCGTCCCTGGAACGGGAGGCACGATTTACAGCCTTAGTAATTATTTTCTCAGGATAGCCACTGTTTCTTAGGCATGATTTCACATATATATATACACCGGTGTATATATATATGTAAAGATAATGTTCCGTAAGCCTGCCATGCCGCCTAGCGTGGGGGACCATTAACCCATTTATGCCCAAATTGTTTCTTGTGAATTGGGTGCAGTGGCTTAGTGCTGCGCTCTTGTATCGAACTCGCATACTAAAGGTCTACGGTCTTTCCCGCTAGGGGCGCGCACCATTCAAAACCCAAATTCTCAAGTCTAGGCTACCGGTCGTAATATCTCAGATGGCTAAGGCGTAGGCATCCTTGGCCAGGATGTCTGCGTCGGCGCGGGTTCGAATCCGCTTACGACCAAACCCTGACCTGGTGGTGCAACTCTTAAAGGGTTAGCCGATCTGTGGCAAAGTTGGTGGGATGGCCCACGTTAAATAAACGGTGGCAGGCTTGCGTGGAAGTTGACGGGATCGGTTGATTCTTTGACAGTTACACCTTGGTCACCACTGATTTTGCTATTTTTTACTTCTGTTTACTGTGTGTGTGCCATTACGGCCTTGAAATATGAAAGATAATTATATTTTCACTCCAAAATGCCAATTTTAATCATGAAAAACCTAAAATTCCATGGACTTTCATAAATTAAAATACAGCGTAGACAAATGTCGACAGTGGGCACAAATGGGTTAAGGGGGGAGGTAATGTTGGAAAACACATTTTCTTATGATTAATTCTCTTTTTTGTGTCCCTCCATTGCACTAAAACTACATAATCACTCTGAACATGACAGTGGACACTAACATGAATCACCGAAAAAGAACGGAATGGCTGACACGGACCTGAAGCGCGCCAAAAGTTAAAGCGAAGCACGTACAATAAGCGGCAGGCAATTGGACACAACCTTCCCCGTTTGTACCTGAGCTCACGCTAAAGCAATATTGGTGGCAGGAGATAGAGATGAGGATTCCCGCCCTCCGTCAGTGGTGTCACTGCCATTCATGCTCCTCGCACAAGACTTTTTAACTCATAAAACATCACTGGGTAGCAGCCAAGAAGACTCTTTTTGTTTTTGATATTCCAAAAATTCAGCCTATTTTATTTAACAATTACCTAAGGAAAACCCATTGAGTTTTTATTTGTATGTTATTGGAGTGCAAATCATAACAATACAAATGATATATAGTAAGATAAAGAATAATTTACAAGATTAGATTACAAAAATGGTTCAAAGTTCGCTTTAAGAAACACATTTAAGCTCTTAGGTCATTAAACAAAGTCCAACTTAGGAAAAGAACATGTCCACTACACAATAAGAAATAGTAGGAAGACTTAATGTCAAAGAGGGGTAGCTGGGTAGCTGAGTGGTTATAGTGCTCGCCTTTGAATCCCAAGGTTGCCGGTTCGATCCTGAGAAAAGTTGGTAGCTTTTTAAAGGTTCGGTCCCGGACCCAGTTGCCATTTGTCATTGGGGATTATTAATGATGCTTTCTAACAACTGGTCGATGTTAGATAGTAACAAGACTGGGTTTGGACTGTTCCCCTTCAAAACATTAAAAAATGCCACTGGCGTTAATAGACACACAAAAAGAGGCAGAAGAGGAGAGGGAATATGCATATTTATCGAATATGCACTGGAGGAAGTTTGACTAAAAATTCTGTTTATCTTGACCCAATTAGTTTAAAATTCGATTATAACTGAAACATTAGCTCTTCCTGATTTGCTAAAATTTGTTATTACATTAGCTGCCTAATGATTCAATCAATTACCCTTCTTCCATAAAGGTGTGTTAACACCAGAGGTTGACAATCAAAGGTTGTAATTTTTTGAGAAAGAAGGAGAAAAAGAATTATGCTTGACTATTAATATAAAGATAAAATGAAATATCCTAAACATTATACAGATAAAAAAAAAACTTCCCATCTTTGACAAAATCATCCTCACCCTTTATCATTTAATGTTATTTTAAAATATCCCATCATTTTTTATGGGCTATGTACTGTTGTACCTTATTTTTTATATTAATTTGTTTATTTTTTTAGAGAAAACAGATTTTGGTTTAAGCTAAGTTAGGCCTAGTCGAACTGTTATAAATTTAGATTTGTAAGAAGTCACTTCGACACTGAGGAAATAATGTGGATGGTAAAATATCACTCAATGTAGAGAAAACAAGATTATTTATTAGGCCAATTGTTAAATATTATGCTAGCAGTCTTTTGAATAGGAAAAACCAGATTTTTTGAGTCTATAACTTAGGCCTATTCACAAAACTACGAATCTCAGGGATGATAAATAAAAATTATTTATCATGGGGAAGGGCATGAGGGTGCATCCTGTCAAGGTGATGATTGAAGCAGGGTTCCAGTCACTTAAACTTATTCACTTTGAACAAACAACGAGTCACGCTACAAAGATTTCGCACACCGAATGAGCCGCACTGCGATCACGTAGTATGAAGTAGTGCCGATCAAGTAGCCGATCACCATGAGAAAATATGTTTCACTAGATATAACCAATCTACATCAAAATTTTACGGGCCAAATGTTCGCTGTTACTGATCACCCAAGAGAAAATGGCGGAATAGCGTCCCCTTTCGTCCTACGTAACTGAACGAGTCAAAAGAGAATCATTCTTCGTACTGTGTTATCTGTTATTTTTTAACATAAAGCTCAATTAAGTAATATTTATTGTTAATCTATTCACTCAAAATATATTATTTTCTTCCAGGTCATAAAACTCAATTTTTTTCCTATTCTTTTAATTTTTAACTCAAAACAATTAACATTATTTCCCTCGCATCCGCCATGAATACTTCTTAGTGATGCACGTAACCAACGGGATTGCTTTTCATTGGTCGAGATTATTGCACCTGTTGATTACGTCACCACTTCCAAGATTTTATTTTACTTTACCAACCGGATGTTAATTAACTACGCAATTACGATCAATTGTATTATCTGAAAAAATTATAAAACATTATTTTTAGTAAAAGAACACTCCCACAGCTATCAGCAAGTATCTATATATTAATCGACAAGAACAACGTTAATGTACACTACAGAGAACTACGATATTTACTAGGATTAAAGTCCTTAAAAGAACTAATGTTCTTTACAATTCTCCCATGGATTCTATCCCCACCTTGATGTTCTCTCCGTGGCTCTCCGTATCAAAGGTGCAGATCCGTTGCAGCGAGGGACTATCATCGGGGCATTCGGGGAAGCGCCAGAGCGCCGAGCGCATTACGCAGCTGCCGTCAGGCGTAACTGTGTTGTAGCATGTAGAGATGAGCTGGGCATCACTCGGAGACGCGGTCAGCGACCAGATCTCGCCATCTCCGTGTTGGTAAACCTGGATATTACACAATTATGCTTATCTGCATCCCAATGAGGTTTAATACAGGCCTAATAATAATTTTCTTTACCTTAAAAAACTTTTAGTTATATATGTTGTTCAATTTTATTGTTTATTGTATAGTACTTATTAAACATATAAAATCATGGATCCAATAAAAACATGCTACAACATGAAATTAACATTGTATAGACAAAATAAAGCCTATTTCATTCTTTTTTGGTTCACTGAATTTATTTACTATTGAAATGTTAACTAAAAAAGCTTTAACGGTTGGCTTGCCTATAAAAAATAATCAAAATATACCAAATTACAGTACTTCATACCCTCCTTCATCTACCACCCATAATATGGGAGCGTCAATTTGAATTAAAAAATATATAGTTAACACACTGTAATATGACTTATAACACAACAAAATTAATTACAGCCACTGGGCTAGCATACATGATGAACTTGCTTTCTTTTTTAACTTAATTTTTACAAACAAACTTTCTCAATGAAAGAGGAAATCTAATAGTGCCTAGATTAAAAGAAATAACCCACCGCACTACAATATCTATGGTTTGATTTGCGCACCTTTGTGTTTACTGCACTAGTTTCATCGTTCAGCTCCACAAGGTGAACTTGGTTATTGGCAAGTTTCAGTGTTTGAGTGCCAACAATAAACCTTACAATGTCTGTTTCTGCTACCTGGGCTGAAACAGCTCTGCTCTGCAAAAGTAGAAAAACAAAGTTAACTAATCACTCCATAATCATGAATGGAGTCTCTTAATCACTCATATCTACTTGGTTTAAAATATGAGGTTTGCCTATTCGTAAACTATATTTATGGACAGATTTTTTAAACAGACAACCTGTAGCCTGAACATAAAAAGTTGTAAAACTTCATTAACTGGCTGGGTAGCTGAGTGGTTGTAGGAGAGGGAATATGCATATTTATCGAATATGCACTGCCTTTGAATCCAAAGGTTGCCGGTTCGATCCTGAGAAAAGTTGGTAGCTTATTAAAGGTTCGATCCCGGACCCAGTTGCTATTTGTCATTGGGCTATTAATTAATGATGCTTTCTAACAACTGGTCGATGTTAGATAGTAACAAGACTGGGGTTTGGACCGTTCCCCGTCAAAACGTAAAAATACCCCCGTCGCAGCAGACCTGCGTACTCAGCGAATTTCCAATGGAATTTCAGATTATTTACTTTCCCCATAAAAACACCACAGGATCGAGTTTGTAGATTTTCTGCCATTGGGTGTTGTTTGAAAATCTAATGTAATCAATAATTGGTGAATGTAAACACAAAATTGAATCAAACACTGGCAATTTTTTATTTTCTCCATAAACCTCATGGGGGTGAGTATGTAGGTTTGCCGCCATATGGGTTTTGTAAGCAAGTATAAGTTAAACCTTATGAAGATAATGTACATACCAAATTTGATTAAGTTATGTCAAAAAATAAGCAAGATATAGGGGTTTTTTGATTTCCCATAAGAATAACATGGAAAACACATTATTGGATTTGCCCCGTAACCAGTTAAGCTATGATAAAAATTCAAAATACCAAATTGTTTGTTTTTTTAAGCTCTTTTAAATGGTTTCAGTTAAAATTGATAAATTTTAAAAATTAAGGTTAAAAAATGACAAAAACCCATTTTTGACCCCTTTGAAACCCCATAAAACCCCGTTCCCATAACCCGACAATGCTGGTTCGCGAACTCATGAAAATAGACCTGGTCTTACACCTCCATACCAAATTTCATCAAAATCGGCGAGGTCCCCTTCAAAAGTTATCAGTACCACGGACACATAGATATATAGATATATATATATATATATATATGAAAATGAACGAATGGTGTTTTTGGCTTCTGGGGACCTCAAAATGAAAAAGTGAAGTGGTCCCGGGCTTAGGTCTTACCATGGCTACTACCGTAATAGCGTATTCCCTATAGGGAAATTCGCTAAAATGCCACTGGCGTAGATAAACACAAAATAAACCACATTGATTTAAACAATAAATATTTAAATAAATTTTTGGTGAGTAAAATTATGATAAATATGCCTGCTGTAAGGTTGTAAATTGAATTTAATTGTTTTTAAATGATGACAAGGATTTAAAGAAGAAAAAAAGAAGCCAAGATGGGGTTTATCACCAAAAACTATGACAAAGTAAGATAACAACTTGTATTTTAACCCAAATAACACATCAGTTTAACATGGGCGTGGACACAATTTTTTAATAATATAAATTGGACAGTAACTTAGCCTATTCTTAAAGGTTAGGTTTCATGATTAAGATTTACCTTGTACTATTTCAAGTAACGAAACACACTCTACAGAAACAATGAAATGCGAGGTAAAATTTAATTGGTTATATCCACAGAAAATTGTAAGTCTATCACTTGGTAACACTGGAACATGCTGTATCTTCGTTCGGTAAACCCCAGGTCAAAATACTCTGTATTAAATCAACCGCAGGCAAGTTTCCCATTAACAAAATTTCTTTGCTGTCATTTTGTATTTGTTTTGATTAATTTAAAATTGTGGAAATTAAAAAGAACCTTCCTTTTGCTTTCTAAGTGTGTAGTTGAATTTGTTTAAATTATTTTTGTAAGCTTATTAAACTTTGTTTAAAATACCTGCAGCCAACAGTTTATAGTTTCTTGCTTATATTATTATGTTAATTTACAATCAAGTTAATTTATATAGCTTGGAACTACAATGTTCATTCCATGTTTATTCAATTAAAATATAGTTTTGTAATTGTAGTAAATATGTGTTTTAATTTTCTCTAACAACACTTAATAGGGGCATAATAAAAAGAAAACAATATACTAGTCTCTCTCCGTCTGTCTTAAGTGTGCGGTGTGAGCGAAGGGGAGTAGGCTAAGTATGAGTTCAGTTAAGCCGCGTCCGCAATGGCTGAACATTTATGTGGCGAAGTTGTTCGGCAAACACAAAAAATCAACAAACATTCCTAACAAACAATTACAGGCCATGATTTACATTCTAAAAGGTTAGCAACGAACAAACAAAAGTCCGGAAGAACTTTATACGGCGAGTGCGGACGGCTTGAGGGTGGTAAAGTATTGGTACGCCAAAAAATTTAAAAGCAACAGGAGGTACTCGGGCACCAAAAGGATGGTGAACACTGTTGTAATTTGATCATAAAATGATGTTTTTGTGCTGTTTTTATGAATAATAATAAAAGTACAAATCCCTACTTAATAAGTCACTGAATGAAATCACAAAATTCCAACCACCTAGGCCTAAGTTACTCCTATAGATCAAGATCCAACCAATCCTAAATATAGTACCAATGGTAAACATTTAAATACAATGGAACCTCCCTTATTCGATCTCCTGATAACCGACTCCTCCTGAAATCCGACCTAGTGTCCAACCACCTATGTGTGATTCCCATGCTCCTGTCGTTGCTAGGAGCCTATCAAAACGTGAAAGACTCAGGCCTAGCCTATTCTACAAACTACAATTTGTTTTACTCATATGTATAAATGCATATTGTAATTTTTCAGTTATTATACATATGGTTCATTATCAAATTAATGGCCAATTTGAGTCTCTCCAGAAAAAAAAATACTAAAATAATTTTTTTCATGCAAATAAAGCTTTGTAGAAATGGCAAGTATATTATTAAACATGATCTTGCTTTAAATAAAATTATTGAATGAAAATAAATGTTTAAAAAAAAATATGTGTCTAATTTTCTCCTCGCTCACTGTCTCCATGCCTCAGAGTCTAAGTTCTCAGTCGAAAAAAGGCATACAAATTTACAAAAAATAACTATGTAAAATGCCCATGATTTTCATATAACAGTATTATTTTGAAATAAAGTAATAATATTATTGAAATCAGATCGATTTCAAAATAATTTGCCATTATTTCCGTGTCTCTACAAAACCAATAACAGTGTAGCGATGTTTTGATTTTGCCGCCAAATCGCCGCGGACCATTTCGTTTCTCCCGTTCCTGTCCTGTCAGTAGCGCTCGGCCGAAGTTACATAAAAGACGTGTTGTGGACGGCAGCATCGTAATCACAGTCTAATAATATGTTATTGGGAGACAGTCGTGACACTTGTATCGAAGCTGCATGTTAGGCGTTGTCCGCCGACAACTAGCGCTTCAAGCGGATGGAACCGGCGTGACTGGAGTCGCGAGCGTTTCCACCAATGGCGGGAACTTTAAAATGTTACTCCAATGAGCGGCAACAAATTCTGAAATATATTTCGGCCTTTATCACTCGATTGGGATTTAATTTGACAATTTTGATTGTTGTCAGCATTGTATAGTCAATGGCATTATTGTCAGCTGTGTTATTGTTGCACTGATGGCTGCTATCATCTGTGATTGTGTCGTCAACTCGGACGCCAACCACTATAAGCGCAAGTGTGCCCACACTAGCGCTCCAAGCCTCTGTTCCTTGCGTAACTGGAGTCGCGCGGTGGTTCCGGCGGACAGCCGAAGTGACGGAGTGTCACGACTGTCTCCCAATAACCTATATATTAGACTGTGATCGTAATTGTCATATTTAGGTTGTTATTATCACATTTCAGTTAAGAAATCGTGCATACATAAATTGCTGTTCTTCGCTCACTCCTCATAACTCATTTATAATTATAACAGCAAAACTAGCAATGGTAGTTTTAGAACTGATTGTGAAGCCGGTATAACTTCAAACAACGGGTTGAGCAATACTGCCGGTATAGTCGGGTCAAAAACTTAAGACCTTCGACATTTTCTCTTCGCTCACGTTCCCCCCCCGCTCACAAAGAGTCGTGAATAAAGGAAATCCCTTTGCTATTATCATTGTAATTTGTAATAATACATTTTATTAGCGAATTTCCCTATAGGGAATACGCTATTACGGTAGTAGTCACGGTAAGACCTAAGCCCGAGACCATGATACTTTTTCGTTTTGAGGTCCCTAGAAGCCAAAAACACCGTTCGTTCAAATTGATATATATGTATATATATATATATATATATATATATATATATATATATATATATATATATCTAAATATATATATATATGTATGTGTCCGTGAACACGATAACTTTTGAACGGAACCTCCGATTTTGATGAAATTTGGTACAGGGGTGTAAGCCAGCATCTACTAGATTGAGTTCGCGAACCAGAATGATTGGACCATGGGAACGGGGTTTTATGGGGTTTCAAATGGGTAAAAAATGGGTTTTCGGCCTTTTTTACTTTTATTTATGAAATTCAACCATTTTAACTTAAACCATTTAAAAGAGCTTAAAAAAACAAACAATCTAGTATCTTGAATTTTTTACCTAGCTTAATTGGTTATGGAGAAAATCCACAAAGTATGTTTTCCATGTTATTCTTATGGGAAATCAAGAAAACCTACTATCTTGCTTATTTGTTGACATATCTTGATAAAATTTGGTAAATACATTCATTTGGAAGCGTTTAACTTATATTTGCTTAGAAAACCCATATGGCGGCAAACCTACGTACTCACTCCTATGGGGTTTATGGGGAAAATAAAAAGAACACCATAACCTGATACAATTTAGTATGTACATTCACTAGGTAGAGTTTAACTTATATTTACCAACAAAACCCATATGGCGGCAAACCTACATAGTCTCATCCCCATGGATTTTATGGGGAAATAGAAAATATACCAAAATTCCATTGGAAATTCGCTGAGTACGCAGGTCTGCTGCGACGGGGGTATTATTACTTCACCTTGCATTGTTAATTGATACAACTTATTTACTTACAGTATTAGTTTTTCATTTATTAGTTCCCCTTCGCTCACGGCGTTTATCCCCCTCGCTCACTCCCTCACGATCACATTTTCTATATTAAAAAATATCATATTATAAAAAACAATTAAAAAATTTATATTAATTGAAAGTTTATACTCTTTACTATTATTTTATTATATTTTTCAATAAAAATAATAAATAATATCAAAATATGGAAAGTTTAAGTGAGTTTTTTAAAAATTGAAATGAAAATAAAGCACATTTTCTGGTCTAAAGAACACAATAATCAATATAAACTCGTTTTAGCGAATTTCCCATAGGGACTAAGCTATTACCGTAGGTCTCATGGTAAGACCTAAGCCCGGGACCATGTTACTTTTTCGTTTTGAGGTGCCCTGACACCAAAAATAATAGTCATTAAAATTTTTATATATATACATATATATATATATATATATATATATATATATATATATATATATGTGTGTCCCTAGACACGATAACTCTCGTAAAAATGGTCCGATCGACACCAAATTTGGTAGAGATGTGTAATCCTACGTTTATTCGGATGAGGTCGAAAACCAGACATATCGACCTACCGGAAGGGGTAGTTTTGGGGGGTTTTGTACCCCAAAAATGGGTTTTTGGCATTTTTCATATGTAAATTTTTAAAATTTTTAATTTTTATTTTGACCATTGGATTTAGCTCAAAAAAACACACAATTTAGTATTTTGAAGCTTTGCTCTATCTCCATTGGTTACCGAGATATTACAAAGTCTAAAGACAGTACATTGTCTTTTGGGGCTCCAATGTTAATCTTACGGAGAATAAGGATGTGTTAATATTTCACTTATTAACCAATATTTTTTTATGAAACTTGGTATTTAGCTTCATTTGGTTGAGATTCATCCATTTAAGGTAAAAAATATTGGTTTTTGTACTTATCATGGCAGCAAACCTGCATACTCTTTTCCCATGTTAATCATATGGAGAATAGGCAAACTCTTTTATTTATGGACAGATAATGATGAAACTTACTATTTGGCTTTATATGATCGAAATAAATTTTTTCTATGCTAAAACCTACTTTTAGTGTCCCCCATGGCAGCATACCTGTATACTCTTTCCCTATTTTTATCTTAAGGAGAATAGACATTTATTTCCCTATTTATGAGCACGTGATGAAATTTTGTTTACAAGTTTAGCTGGTCAAAATTAATATTATTAATTTGGAAATTCGCTGAGTACGCAGGTCTGCTGCGACGGGGGGTATCAACTTATGTAGGTGTTAGTAATTACATTTACCTTCAGCATTCAGCTTATAACTTTTGACTTTACAATTTTGTTATCACTTTTTTATCAAGAAAAAAAAAACGTGAGCGAGGGGAATGAAATCAGGAAAATCAGTCTTAAATAAAATTTTTACGCTCTGCTATGTGTAAGGTTTTATTCTGTAGTTCATTTACTTTGAACTACTAATAAATAACTTGTTTTTGAATTTTATTTTTGAATTTTTTTTACCTTTCTCAAATTGGCCATTAACCCTAGATCTGGCGATCGTCACTTTTGTGACGATTTGAGTGCGATTACCAGTGGCTTCGTCACTTTTGTGACGATATCGACATGGGTCGAAACTTTCTAAAATAAAAATACGAAACCCGTTTTAAACCACAATGAATCTTATACCATTAGAAAGAGGAGGTTCTGAGGATTTATATTCATATATAAAACACTATTGAGCGCCTATTATGTAGCGAGAAACATAGTTCGAAATAACAAGAGATTTCAACATTTGATGTCGCGGCGAAAATATTCGTCATGTGATCACCAAAACAGCTGTTTTTGTCGATCGACAGAAAAATTTATACGAAACACAGTGAAATGCCAGGGTTACCATAGAAACCGAAATTTCTCGGACTACGAGTCGTCTGTTGACAGTTTTTTTGTATCTATTATAGTTACGGCAGAAAATATTTTTCAATAAAGTAAGGTGTTTGTGCCTGAGCGGCAATGGCCTCAGCGGCGGTCGTCACTAAAAAGACGATTATAAAACAAGTAATATTTACGTTTTAGAATTATTTTTTCTGGAATATATTTACAGCGAAAGAAAGAAGAAGAACTGCCCTTTTCTTTTATGTGACTTGCTTCACGTTGCGACGGTAAATTTTGTTTTGCGAGCTTCTGAAAGGTCACCCTGATTTCTCCGATCTTCTTCGTCTTGTCTTGGCCCAAAATGGTGGTCGTTGATGGTTACTAACCTAGTGTTTGATAATGACACTATGACGTATATTTTACAAAGTTTCAATACATTAATGAATAATGAGCAGGTATGGGAAGCTTATTAATAAACCCAAATATTCATAAGAATATGTTAGTGAAGGGTAAATTCAAGGAACACATCATTTATAAAGAATAATAGAAGTTATTATTAAAATAGAATTATAACTATCACATTTTTATCTATAACTATCACTGAGGTATCCCATATTTCTTGCTGGCTGCATTCACAGGTACCCCTTTTTTAACATCATCGAGAGCAAGCAAGATCTGCTCATGCGTATAAGCAAACTTGGGTTTCTTCTTCGGCGGCATCTGAAAGAAAATAAAGGCCCCGATTAAGGTTTTATAATTAAAATAAGCAGTATACAATAATAAGTAGAATACTAACACTTGTGTATTATTATGGTTAACCTGGAATAAAATAAGGCCTAAGCCTTGTTTAACTCAGTTTAATGTTGTTATCAAACACTGGAACAAGTGTCATCTAGTGTTTGATAGGAACTATCAAACACTAGCTTTGAGAGAGATTTCTAATACCAGTGTTTGAATTAAACCTCATGCTTTTTAGGTTAGAGTTAGCCTAATTTTATTTACATAAAATAAAAGAGAATAAAATAAATTATCTTTTGGTACCCTACAAATATTATTACCTTGTTTAACAATAGAGATTAAAATGGATAAAAATACACTTACCTCTTAGCTTTTTCTGTAATAATCTTGTGATCTGCTGACATAAACTAATTCCAACTTTCCCTCCAAAGTAGTGAACAACAGATGACATTTAAATCCAGTGTTATTCGAGCACTATACGCAAATTACCCTCAACTCCGACTGAAATTACCCTTTTTACCATGAAATTACCCTCCAATAATACAACACACTGTAAACTAGTGTTAAGACGTTAAATTGTTGGTTTTGAATTGCAATAAGGCACTTATTTGGCCATATACTAATTAGTTATACAACAAACACAATGTAGATTTATATAAATTAATTATTCTGATGATTTTACATCCCATAAATGGCGGAAGAATCTGCTCAAGCAAATGAGTTATGTGTAACTTCGAAATTGTACCTACTGTAACTTGCATTAACTATTCATTATATTCACTATATTAATTTTAACGGTCTCTATACCACTAAACTGTTGTTTATAATAGCCTGCTATGTAATAATTTATTTTTAAAAACATGTTTTGTGTTTGACACGTTTTGTATTAAGTTTACATTCAAAAAATATTAATTACCCTTTAAAATTGATTACCCTCGAAATTACCCTCGCGCAGTAAAATTGCCCTCAAAAAGGGTAATTACCCTCAAATTCCCAACGCTGTTTAAATCAGTTGAGCATTGAAGAAGGAGAAAAAATCTTTTAAATGTGACTAAAAACATGTGGCTGTGATCGCTGTGGGCTTAGCAGCAGACGAAAGAGTGTCAAACTATCAAACACTGGGATGCTAACAAAGACTGGGTAGTTTACCCTAATATTCATTTTACCATTTTAATATTCATTTTACATTATACAGTCATCACATTATACAATATTCATATTATACTATATGAATGAAGTAGTTATGCTATATGAATGATCATATCACATATAACCACTATGTAATATATTGTAAAAATGGTGAAACCGTGAATAAATAAATAAATAACTTAAATGGCCCAGTCCTGTCATGGTCAGATATGGGAAGTTCTACTGTATTTATAAGTTAATCAGACCTTGCAGTTAAGATTACTTTCTGTATAACAAAAATAACAAAACAAATATAGGCTATGCTCTTACTGGAAATTCCAAACCATACAGACTGATGAGATTATTTTCTTCTTCCATACTCATGACCTAAATCTACTTTACACCACTTCCATCAGACATAGGCCTAACAAAGAAATTCTTACAAACAAAAGTTTGAAATGCAAAGAATGACGTTCGGATTAGACTACCATGGGTGAATTCTCTAGTTCTAGGCCTACTGTAAATGAGTTTATAAAACAAAAAAGTGTATCACGAGGTTCTTAGAGCACGAACACAATGTGTATTAGACTGTAGTGAGGGAAGATAGAGACACGGGTACGGTGGTAGGTAACGAACAATGATTTAGATTCTTGATTGAGTTGATTGGGGATGAGATCAGAGAGGCGAGAGACGAGAGAGGTGTTTGACGTTTGACTTCGTTAACTGACACCACTGCAAAATTTCTTGAAAAATCGATTTTTCGATATATCGATGTATCGAAAGAGTAAAATCGATTTCGATAAAAAATCGTGGACAAAAAATCGATGTTTTAAGAAAATCGATTTTTTTATCGACGCTTTTAAATTGACTATAAGTTATGCCAGGAAGTAAAAATATAACCAACAAATATTTAATTAATACTATTAATATGACAGTATTTGTAGTCAATGGTCACACCTTTGATTATATCATTGATTTTGTAGGTAAAATCAGTGATTAACTTATATATCCTCTACGCATGTAAGGAATACACTATACATTATTTGGTTTGAAATAAAATAGAGTTATGAAAATAAACCATTATTTGTTTATTGTGAAGATATATTAGGTCGTAGACTAAAACAAAATGATTTAAATTACCGTACTTCAAATGATGTAAGAGCTAAATTGCGTATAACATCACAAGACTGGAATAAACACAGTTTTTGTTTTAAGCTATAGAATTGGAACATGTATTGGAAAGCTAGATAAACACAAATGCATATAAGGTCAATGGAGCCGGGAATTTATACATGTTTTAACGTCATTAAAGGACTATTAAAATATTATATTTCACAGTAAAAATTATTTTACTATCGTTGGTTGCCGATCTTGAACAGAACCGTAACAGTCTAATCTTCGGTAACCAAGCCTTTATTTTTCAATTAAATTTTAATAATAGCAAATTTTAACAAAATCAAAGGATGAACCCTATTTTTAACTGTTTTGTATAAAAATGTATACTTTACATGATATTTTGGCCGATGCGAAATGAGTGTAGCGATAGTCTCATTACACAGGTGAAGCACCAACCTGACCAATAAGTTACTGTAAGTAGGCTGTTTGCTTGACTTGATTATAGTTAGTCATCTGAGTTTTGTTGCATGGTTTTTGTGTGATGTGCAATTATATTTAAGTTAGTTTATAGTTATTGACGTGTCCTATTGTATACTAATGTATATTTAATGGAATAAAGGATTGTCTATTGTCTATTGTCAACAATCACGGCCATCTCTATTCTCTAGTAAACTCTACTAGAAATGGCCTTGCACCAATACGATATACAGCCAATACTAAGTTATTTGACTTTGATATTTGGCTCTAATGCAACAAATTTTGTAAATTTAAAGCCAAACTAAGGTTAGGATCTTAAAATATACTGTTTTAGAGGAGTAAAAAACGCATTTCTTTGTCTTTTACCCGACCGATTTTAAAATCGATATTTTTAGTAGGAAAAATCGATCTCCAAAAAATATCGTCTTGAAAAAATCGATGTCAAAAAATCGATGTATCGAATGGTAAAAATCGATTTTTCCGAAAAATCGATTTTATTTTGCCATCACCAACTTAATCTCGTTGGCCATCACTAACTGCACCACTGACAGATGAGATAACTACGGAAGCCCTGAAGTACGGAAGCCCTGAAGGGCCAAAGAGAAAGCGGTCATTTTTTACACCGCCGTGTTTGAAACACGGCGAGCCGTGTTTCAAAGACGGCGAGCCGTGTTTCAAAGACGGCGAGCCGCGTTTAAAAGTCGGCGAGATGTATTTGAAATTCGGCGAGTATTTTGATAAAGTAATTAAGAGTAATAATTATAGATATCTGATATTAGGTTAGGTATATGACTAGATATAATCTCATTTGCAAACTAATTAAAAAATATTACAACTTTCATGCCAGATTTCTATGAAATCGGAGGTCCCAAAAACAAAGAAAACTGTTTGGTTATGGTCATCATAACAAATGCACAGACTATTTTTGCTCCAGAGATTTGATTGTTTTGGTTATTTTCAATTTTATAAGAGGATGAAAATCCGTTTAAGAGTCAATAAAAAAGCTTTTAATTATCAGTCTTAGTTAATTCATCAAAATGCTCGCCGAATTTCATATACTTCTGGCCGACTTTCAAACACGGCTCGCCGACTTTCTAACACGGCGATCGCCGACTTTCTAACACGGCTCGCCGTCTTCCAAACACGGCTCGCCGACTTTTAAACGCGGCTCGCCGACTTTTAAACGCGGCTCGCCGTCTTTGAAACACGGCTCGCCGTCTTTGAAACACGGCTCGCCGTCTTCTAAACACGGCGGTGTAAAAAATGACCGCTTACTCTTTGGCCCTTCAGGGCTTCCGTAGATAACAGCATATGGGCATTTCATTTCTTTCTTACGGAAGCCCTGAAGGGCCAAAGAGTAAGCGGTCATTTTTTACACCACCGTGTTTGAAAGACGGCGAGCCGTCTTTAAAAGTCGGCGAGCCGTGTTTGGAAGGCGGCGAGCCGTGTTTGGAAGGCGGCGAGCCGTGTTTGAAAGGCGGCGAGCCGTGTTTGAAAGGCGGCGAGCCGTGTTTGATAGGCGGCGAGCCGTGTTTTTAAGTCGGCGAGATGTATTTGAAATTCGGCGAGTATTTTGATAAAGTAATTAAGAGTAATAATTATAGATATCTGATATTAGGTTAGGTATATGACTAGATATAATTTCATTTGCAAACTAATTAAAAAATATTACAACTTTCATGCCAGATTTCTATGAAATCAGAGGTCCCAAAAACAAAGAAAACTGTTTGGTTATGGTCATCATAACAAATGCACAGACTATTTTTGCTCCAGAGATTTGATTGTTTTGGTTATTTTCAATTTTATAAGAGGATGAAAATCCGTTTAAGAGTCAATAAAAAGCTTTTAATTATTAGTCTAAGTTAATTTATCAAAATGCTCGCCGAATTTCATATACTTCTCGCCGACTTTCAAACACGGCTCGCCGACTTTCTAACACGGCGATAACCGACTTTCTAACACGGCTCGCCGTCTTCCAAACACGGCTCGCCGACTTTTAAACGCGGCTCGCCGTCTTTGAAACACGGCTCGCCGTCTTTGAAACACGGCTCGCCGTCTTCTAAACACGGCTCGCCGTGTTTCAAACACGGCGGTGTAAAAAATGACCGCTTACTCTTTGGCCCTTCAGGGCTTCCGTACTTTCTCTTTCAATCGCAGCTGTGGTGAGATGTGAAAGCACGGCACAGACCACAGACCAAGGAAATTATATCATTGACTATGAATACCCAAGACTTCATAGTCAACGGGACTATGATGTCTAAAGTCAAAGGTTGTACAACCAATTGCAACATCAGAGACATGGAGAATATAAGACCTTCATCAGGGTCACACGGGAGAAGATCACTCAAGGGGCCTACTATTCCTTAAAGGAATATTTAGAATTAGACCTCAGACTTAGAATAAACAGATCCACTCCACCATCAATAAATACAAAAACGTATTTGTATTCATTGCTACCATATTCTTACCGCCGCCATCTATATGTAAGTTTTTTTAAAAATAAATATGTTTATTTTACTTAACCAGTTGTAATGTAATTTTTTTTTCATATTTAGTCGCAGCCTATCTACCAAAAGTGGTCAATTACGAAGTGATGGTATTTCAAGGTAATGTAGATGCTAACTTACTATTGATAAAATAATGTGACTCTTTTAAGTTAGTTTCTCACTTAAGTAGTTTTTAAGTTATCTGTATTTTTGACCTTGTACATTGTACTAGCTATGTATCTAAAGACAATAAAGCGTATTCTATTCTATTTTATTTTACTTAGATAACCTCTATTTAATATAGTATATATGTAAATGTTACAGCTCTGGTATATAGAAGGCATTATTGCCAACCTCAAAGGGAGTTTTTTTAACCGTTCCTTCGTTGATTCCTTCTGTCGTCTGTGTTTATTTCTTATTTCGTCACTCGAGAATTATACGGTTCTATGTGATGTTTTACTAGTTTTGAGAAAATCGATTTTTAAAGTTTGACATTTTTTCTACTAAAATATAATCAAGCTATTGTTTTCATTGATACTGGATTATGTTCTTTGTTTATTTTTGTATTGCCTTAAAAAAAACCGAAAAGAAAAATTGAAAATTACTTGTATAAAAAATCAATTTAAAAAATAGTTGTTTAAACATAGAACCTTGCAGTTCTGCTTTGTTAAATAACATGGTTGTATGTCAAGCAATAGAACTTTGTGGTTTGGATGTCAGTTAATTTTCAAAATTCCAAAGTTGTATGTGACTTTAAAAATGTTCAAGTTCTTTGTTAAAAACACCTCTGACTTCATATTTTGCCCACAACTTTGGATTGATAATGGTCAAAATGTACACAAAATTATTTATAAAATTAAAACTTGAAAATAAATATCATATTAACTTACTTAATGGAGGAGTTAAACCCTTCAGCATGGCTACAAAGCCGCAAGGTCATCCTTGAGAAATTCATCACTCTTGTAGTAGTTCCTGTTCTTGATAAACTAAATCACTATTTTGAGACAAGAATCTAACATAGCTAGTGGGTATTTTAACATGAATATGAATGAGAGATGAGTGTAGGATGATTGAAACTCAGGCAGCATTATCCAGACGAAACTTGTAGGTCAAGCTAGTTGTCTAATTCAGAAGTTCATAACAGAAACGCTGGTTGAGTGGACAACAAGAATTCTGTGTCTATCTGTGTCTACTGCATGTTGTCGAGTGATAAAGTTCTCAATATTTTACCTTATGTGTATCAGACAGAGTAGGAGGTAGTTGCCGACAACAGCATGCTTAGGTACCTAATCTTACATAAAGTGGCTTTCATTAAGCCTGAATTCGCCTCCTGTGATGATTTGGATGGTATAAATGCGGTATATGAAGCTTAAGCATTATTTCATGCACTCTTGGTGAATGTTGAAATGAAAGGTGATTATGGAATATTGTGCATGGTAAATCATGGCCAGGTATACCTCAGTCATACAGCTCCTCAATTGAGAGGAAGGAAGCAAAATCGAGACAAACTATTGGTTGTCTGGTCAAAATAACCTTTCCAGCTGAGTTTTCGTCTGATACGAAGCCAAGCAACTTTACAGGGTCTTGGTTTTCCAGCGGTTTTCTTGAAAGACTATGTAGTTTGTTGTTTTTCATCACTTGGCTGGAAGCGGATTGACAAAAAAACATGTACCGGTAGGCCTAGTAAAGTAATTAACCATCATAAGACGCTAATATGGACAGATGTTTCCAAAAACCTGATCACGGTCAGAGCCAACAGGGAGGAGAGAAAGTATTCCCTCCAAACATGATCACAGGGTCATCAAGATTTTAATAACAATAAACATATATGACCCAAAACCGAACCCTGATGGGTAATACCAGATTCAACATTCTTTCTTGCCTAAAACTGCTCCATATTAATCACAACGATTACCCCAGACAGCACGTAAGCTTAAACTAAGCTTGGTTTTAGAATATTTTTAGCTTATTAGACCAAGCTTATTTTTTGGAGTTCATTCCAAACTTAAAATAAACTTGGTGTAATGAAATTGTGTTACTACACTAACCCCAAGCTTGGTCGGAGCTCATTTTAAAATTGGTTTACCAAGTTTGTTTTTAGTCCATAAACTAAGCTCACAACAAGCTCACGAAAGTGAGTTTAAAATAAGCTGCGTAATGACGTCAACATTTATTCTGGTCTGCGCATGCGCTCTGTCCCGGGCCATTGTTTTCAAACCCCCTCCAACGGTCTTCTCTCCTACACAACAGCTCGCCACTTTAACGACGTCCGCCAGGCCATGATCCATCTTGAAAAACACGTTTGTTGATGTGCAAGATTTTGTTCGACCTACAAATAATTCCGCGTTTGCCTTTATAAGTTTGAATTATTTTTTTTTAATTTCCTGTTAAGGTAAGTTTCAAAAGTTTATTCATGTTAAAAGCCTCTATATTTCCAAATAAACTAAACAAATCCGTCCATGCAACATTTGCCATTTCCATGCAATTTAAGTTCACAATTCCGAAGAGATATTGCTGAAGATTTTGATTGTAAATATTAATCTAAAATATCGTAAATAGCCAATAATGTATTGTTTGCTTTCACAACTAACAACTTGCTTGTATAGGATTTTTTCAGATCAATCAGTAAGGTTATGCTACTGTTATTAATTAATTCTGAAAACATCTCTACAATCTTATGCTGTAAGGTTTGATAACAATATATTATGTTGAAATGTTAAGGGTATTTTGTTGATACATAACGATTACCCTATACCTCATCATATACAAAATATATTAACTTTAAGTTCTTCTGCTCAACATCACACCCATTAAAATCATTAAATATTTTAATCATAATTTATAAATCGATATGTAAAATAAATTGTGAAGTAGTGGAGGTGGCAAGCGTTGGCCCAGTTGATTCACTTTTTTCATTTGTTACTTGAAAATATTGGATTCATTCATAGGCTATGAATAAACTTTTGAGACTCATCTTTAGAAGAATTTTAAAACAGTACAAATGAAATAGGCATACATGTCTAATAATACATTTCCTTTATTTTTGTACAAATATTCATCCCAATGGGTTTTTGACAAACTATATATATTATTTACTCAAGTTTGGAGCAACTATAAAATGAGCAAAAATAAACCTAAAACTAGTTCACTCACATATATTAAAACCAAGCCTGATGGGAGCTTAAAACAAGTTCCCACCAAACTTAATATGTGTTTAGTAACGCCCTGCTTTATGAAGCTTGGTTAGCCAAGTTTGGAACAAGTATAAAATGAGCTTAAAATGAGCCTAAAACCAGTTCACTCACCTAAGTTAAAACCAAGCCTAATGGGAGCTTAAAACAAGCTCCCACTAAACTTAATATGAGCATCTTTAATCAATGCAACTCTGGAGCAAGTTAAAAATGAGTTCAGGACAAGCTTAGAGTGGGTTTGGTTATTTGAGTTTGGTGGGAGTTTGGTGTTTAAACTTGGAATGAGCTTGGGAGTGGGAGCTTGGAACAAGCTCATGAACTGCCAACTTCGATCTTTAAAACAACTCCAAACTAAGCCTATAGACTTGGCTTCCCAAGCTTAAACCAAGCTTGGTAGCTTGGCTTGTTGGACTTGGAACAAGCTCCCTGTGCTGTTGGGGACTGTTCTTTTTTTTAGGAAGAAACTTGAGGTGAAAGGAGCAGTGTCCTTAGCTCCATATAAAATACAGCTTTTGATCATGATATCGTGACAGGCACAGTCAAAAGCTCGCTGTGGTCGCAGAAAGAGAAAGAGTTTCATG
The DNA here is from genome assembly GCA_030545055.2 of Neoaliturus tenellus. Taxonomy (NCBI): domain Eukaryota; kingdom Metazoa; phylum Arthropoda; class Insecta; order Hemiptera; family Cicadellidae; genus Neoaliturus; species Neoaliturus tenellus. Next base: position 243,574,019 of record CM061531.1, on the reverse strand, counting down.
ATTCCAAACAGAATTTTAATGCTGTCTGCAACCTTCTTTAGCAACAACATCATCGGTGGACTTACAGCCTTTTACGGAGGCCAAAATAATGCTTTCTATAAATAAGCTGATGCTGATGTTCAAAGAAGGTTTTAATTTATGGTTTAATGACAGCAGAGTCTCAATAAACTTTCCAAATACATGAGTTATAGTTATATATTGGCCTATATTGAGTAATTGGTGGTCCCCTTTCTTGTAAACAGAAAGAGTTCATTTTATATAATGTCTTTAAAAAAGTCTAGGAACACACCACGGGCCAGGTATTCATTAGCAGCAACTGCGAGGAAATCAGCAATAAAAATCCATTATCTCTCTGAGCAGGAAGGTAACAAATGCTAAACACGTCGGAGTTTTTTGTTGGCTTAGTTGAAAAAGCGGATGGTTGTCAGTGCTCACAAGTTCTGTTAACATGATTGACTGGAAAATTGAGAAAAATTTGGGTATGGGATGAGCTGTGGGTTGTCTCTCCTGCAGCTGAAGTGGATCCTCTGATCTTCAGCTACATATATCAGACAGGACCCCAACAATACTTCTTTCCTTCTTTCTTCAGGTAGTCTTGTCGACGACATCGTGGCATGAGACCCGTCTCGTTATTATTGCAGTTCGGTCGAACCAGGTTAAATAAGGACTGGGTTGTTCGGCCAGGTTAGGTCAGGAAAAAGGGGAGTTTATAATTAAAATTTTTTATTAGGCCTTAAGATTAGACTTTCGAAATCACTCTAAATTCTGATGGCAGTGTGGAGAGAAACTTTATTCCAATATAGGCCGGATTTTGCTCAAGAAGATTTAAGTTATGCTGATTTGATTGGTTAATAGATCTATTGATCTATTCCTGGTATTATACCTATATGGATATGGACTAGGACTAGGACTAACTTTTTTCTTTTGTAGTATTTCTTAGACCCAAAGAAGGTACTGTTAATATTTCATGATTTTAAAATTGTGATAACTCGTGAATGTGTTTGTTTTAAACCTAACACCCCTCTAATAACCTTTACAGAGCTGATGAAAAATTATTAAATGATTCAAGGTCAGCAAAATCAATTTATTTGTTATAAGTTACTTAGTCGTTAATAAAATGGAGTTATAACTAAACCCCATGCATCTTATTTGAAAATGGTTCAGGGCACCTCCGCTGACCTTAAATAACAAAGATTACGTGTTAGAGACCAACCTTTTTGAATTAAATATATTTAAATAACAAAGTTCTATTTATCACATAGAACCCCTCAGTTTCAATTGAATGAGCTATCTTTAAGTTGCATGGTTCTATGTGTCACATACAACTTTGTACGATCACATTCAGAAATTTACTGGTTCTAAGTGACACATACAACTTTGGAATTTACTGAAAACTCCAAAACATCAGTTTTCTGCATATACAACCATGTTATTTTTGTAATAACTTTGGATAGGATGGTGCTGCAATCTGCAGGGTTAGCTTGAAAGATAGAGATTTTTTCACAGATTTTTATAGTACTCTTAACTCAAAACGCCCAAAAATATCACATAGAACCTTATAATTCTCGAGTGACGATTTGTTGTGTAAGGAATAAGGAAGGAACCAGTAGTAGTAGGCCTCTGGCCAATGGCCAATGATGATTAGTTTATTATTTCCCTGAGTCAGGGTCCAGGGCCTAATTTCTTACAGTTCCCTTTACTAGGCCTATGATTTGAACCTACAAAAAGTTAAATAAGTTATTCCGATAAACATTGAATTTTATAGTGCATAAAGTTTTTAAGATGAGTGCTCCACAAAAACCATGGGAAAATAGGCCTACTTACAATGCTCGCAACCAAAACACAAACCCAGGACTAATAGGGCCAGGAAGGTGAGAACCTCAATAGAAATAATTGAACAGACATTATTGTTTTAAACTGCAGGAGGCTCAAAGTATGAATACATCTAGACTAAGATATTTCTAGACCATAGATTAGGCCTAAATAATTTCATAACAGTAAACTTATTCAGGGCTGCCTGAGAGTGTAAGTTAACACATTCGCTGCTAATGGCACAGTACTGTGCCATGAAAATCTGAACGCTCATGCTGATGGCACAGTACTGTGCCATGCTACAATGCACTCATCATTTGTATTTTGTGAGGTTAGCTCCTGGCGGAGTTAAGTTTAGTTGTATACCACGTTAGCGTGGTTGGTAGGTATGGCTTGACCTTGGGGCTGAGCAGTTCCTGCGTCGCGGCGACAGCAGCGCTGTAGCGGCGGGGACAGTAAAGTGCCACGCTTGCGCTCATTGCCGCCATTCCTGTCAGTGTGAAGTTCGCTTTTGTTGTTGTTGTTTGCATTTTTTATTCATAATTTTATATCTTTAATATATTTCATTCAAATAAACAAGTACTTTTTTCAATTTTAGTACATTATTTTCACCTGTGTGCTCATGGCACAGTACGGTACTGTGCCATAAATATGACGTCAACTATGACTTCGTAAACACAAAAATAACCCCCTTTGTGTTTTTTATTCATAATTTTACTATCTATAATTTTACTATCTATATAATTTTACTATCTATATTGTGTTTTAGCCTACTCAAATAAACAAGTAATTTTTTTCAATTTTAGTAGGTAGCCTAATTTATTTTCACCTGTGTGCTAATGGCACAGTACTGTGCCATAAATATGACGTCACGAAATGACGTCATAAACACAACGGATAACATTTTTGACCTCTGTTCCTTAATTATGTCATATAAAAGAATGTTTTGGTACAATAAAATTTTTTAGGGTCTGGGGAAGGTTTTATCTTTTTATTAGCCGCAGCGAATGTGTTAATCATGCCCTGACATTTTACTAGCCTATCCACTGTCATTTGTTAACATGAATTTTTCCACCCATGGAAGTCTTGTTCATCTATAGGCCTAAATATATCAGTTAACTCTTTTACACACTTACGGAAACCCTGGTCTGACAGGCCCAAGTGAATTTTTACGGTTTTTATATTGATGTCCAGATACCAATGATTTTATAGCCTAAATTTTTTCATGACTATAGGCATATGTAAAATTATGTCGTTTGTAGACCAAAAGTAACTGTTAACCCTCCGAGCGTTCAATATAGCACCCCTGGAGCGTTATGAATTTTTTAAAGGTTTTGCACACTTTCAAATAAAAATTAGTAAAAAATATATTTTATGACCTAGCACTATAAATGTATATATTTTATATGAAAGTTGATAAAATGTACTACCTAACAATACAAAAGTTTTTACCCTTATTGTTATCAAAATTCTCTAGGCTAAGATCAGGTTAAAAATTTAAAAATTACAAAAAAAAAATTTGTTTATAGGCATAACTTCCCTTAAATAATTTTGGATACACATAATCAAAATTCCAAGATAGTATACATTTTGTTTAGAATTGTATGCAGTTCAAGAAAATAAGTTAGGCTATAAGATATAGCAAACATAGGCTAGAAGTATTTGAAAAAAAATGTAAGTTGTGTTGAATAAAACAAAATATGTAATACGGTACTTACCCAAATCCCATAAGAACACATATAAAATCAAGCTGGGAATTAACTAATTCCTACTCATATTTATGATTATAAACTCTATAAAACATATTAATTTATTTCAATAATGTAAATTAAAGGTATTAGTAACACTTTTAATCATTCAAGAATAACCTTAAAACAATTGGTAAAATATGCATTTCGTTGTTTACAAAGTTAGCAGATGGTAACAGTTTTTTCCCAGATGTTTCATTGCTTATTACAAACATCAATCACGTTCCGCCATTTGTAATGGGTGTTTTTGGATATCTTAGAATCTCCCGGTAACAGCGGTAGCGTTCACAGGTCCGTTTCTGTCATTCACTATGGGGTCGTCCATAAATTACGTCATCTGAAAATAGGGGGGGAGGGTCCAGATTGAAAATGACGGTAAGGGGATATGCAAGGGGGGGGGGTCGGCTTTGATATGACGTCATTTTAAATATGATGTTTTATATCAAATTTTAACAGTAAAAGAATGATAAATTCTAACACAACTATTATAAAATAATTATCTATAAAATACACTAGACTATTTTAAGGCGTTGTTTTATAGTTCACTTTTCCATTGAGAAAGTCATTTTAGTTTTATTTCTGAAGGTAAATTTATATTCGATTCCGGTCAATTTTTTTTTAGTTTATCATGTATCGTTTAAAAAGCAGTATTTTTTACTTAAAACGGAGGTTTGTTAAAAATGATGTCATTTTTCTGAGAGGGGGGGGGGGGTCAGACAAATTATGATGGTAGGATGATTTTAGGGAGGGGGGGGGGTCCAAAAATGGCCAAAAAGCGATGACGTAATTTATGGACGGCCCCTATAAGTTTACGTCACGTTTTCAAACCGTCGAAAAATCGACTCAAACGCTCGGAGGTCGTAAAGCTGGGCCGAAAAATCGACGATTAACGCTTGGAGGGTTAATTTTGTCAAAAATACTGAGAAAACAGAATAACGTGATGTTTTTTAACTTTGTTGTCTTAACTATAGGCCAAGGTTGTTGTGGGTAAGGTATTGTACTCAAATTGTGCAGAATTTCTTCTTGAATATGATGATACCATCAGTGTTATTGTATGTTTTAAATATTTATAAGGCATTTAGTGCAATAAAAAGGTGTAATGCAGTCTTTCTAGGGGACCCAGTGGGTTTTCTGGTTTTAGTATTTTAGCATTTGGAATGTCCATTTAGGTATGATTAAATTATTCTATTTTTGAATTACAATAAACTTACCAATACCAAAATATGTGCAAATTCACTCATGTTCATTTATTCATTTATTTATTTATTTATTTATTCCAACGGCATGATCACCATTTTTACAATATTGAAAAAAGCAAAAAACAATGGCCTTGTGGCAAGAAGTTACTAACAGCTACAATAATAACAATAACATAACGAATAACAAATGCGATATCCCAACAATATTTATGGCAACAACAAATTAATTATCTAATCATAAATTACTGATCACTAACAAGTAGTTTACTGTGTACACTGAACAATGACAATACCAAAAAAATAACAATAAATAATAATGATATAACAACAATAGTAACAATGATAGTAACAATAATAGAATAAATTACAATGCAATGAGTCTATTTAATGGATGGGGAATGAATAAAAGTTCAGGTCAACTTTCAGCAGTCCGGGGCTTGGAGCCAGTGGTCAGCAGCAGAGCGCCTTACCAGGTCAAGGGTGTCGCAGAAGAAGTCCACTGATCCACATATGGCGTTGCCGGAACGCATGAGCCTGGGGATAGGGCTGTGATGCAGATAGCTTCTGTTGGCATGCTCCAGTTCGAACAGACGCCGCTCTCTTGTCGCCCTGGATGGTACCTTGAGGTTGATCTTCTCCAGGAGGTGTGGAGCATTTATCTTGCTGTTAAGGAGCTTGTACAAGAAAGATACATCAGCAACCTGTCTTCGGCAAGCCAGTGGCTGCAATCCATGCGACTCGGAGACTGCCTCAATGGGAACTTCCCAGTAGTTGTAACCAGCTCGACCACCCAGGAACCTGATGAAGCGTCTTTGGACGGATTGAAGTTGGTCAATCTGGCCGAGCTGATATGGGGACCATACCACCGACGCGTACTCCAGAAGCTGACGAATAAGTGCCTTGAACAAGATGGTAGCAGCTCTAGAGTCCAATCCATGGTTGACAGTCCGCATAACGAGTCCAAGTGTCCGGTAGGCCCTGGAGCAAATGTTACTGATGTGTTGACCAAACTCGAAGCAGGAATCAATAGTGACTCCAAGGTCCTTCATTTGACTACACCTTTCCAGCAGGGCGCCATCCAGATAATAGTCGGTGACAAAGGTGTTTTTAATCCTGCTATATGTTATACATTTGGTTTTATTGTGGTTAATAGTCATTCCGTTGGACGAACACCAGAGCCTTACATTGTCGAGAATTCCTGTAGCGAAAAACAGTCCTGGGTTGTAACGACCTCCTTGAACAACTTGATGTCATCGGCGAAAAGCAAGAAAGGGACATCAATAACTTCACCAATGTCGTTGATAAAGATTGAGAATAATAGTGGTCCGAGGTGGGAACCTTGTGGAACACCCGTGTTTGCAAGGAATCCAGAAGACCGTTGAGAGGCAAATATAACAAATAACTTGCGGTTGGAGAGATAACTTTGGAACCACTTCAGCATGGTGCCCACTACCCCGTAACTCTTAAGCTTTTTGAGGAGTAGACTGTGATCAATCCTGTCGAACGCCTTGCTAAAATCGATGTAGATTGAATCCACCTGAGTTCGATGGATAAAGGCTGTCATCACGTGACACTGAAAGGACAGAAGATTGGTGACAGTTGATTTACCCGGCAAGAAGCCATGCTGTTCCTCGATGATTACGTTCTTGAAGAGTGGTTGCACAATGTCAAGTACTAAGCTCTCAAATACTTTGCTTAAAGCTGACAGGATCACGATGGGTCTGTAGTTTGTGACCAGATGGCGATCACCACTCTTAAATATAGGTATGACAAGTCCCTGTTTCAGTATCATAGGGAAGACACCATGAGTCAGACTGAGGTTGAACAAGAAGTGCAAGTATGGGGCTAGCTCGGAAGAGCAAAATTTCAGAACTCCCGGGGTCACCTCGTCAGGGCCACAGCTCTTTGATGGGTCTAACCTTCTAAGTTTCTTTTCTACATCGGCCACCGACACAGAGCAATTAGATAGAACGAAGGTGGTACTGTCGAAAGAAGGCTCTGCAGTGATGCCAGTAGGTCCTGAGTAAACCGAAGAAAAATATCTGGCAAACAGTTCACACATTTCATCAGGGCGACACGTAACTGTAGTTCCATCTCCAAGTGAACTAGGCTCAGCCGACGATCTGTCCAGTTGCTTCACGAAGTTCCAAAACACTTTAACGTTTGTACCAATTGTTGAGTTCACAGGTTTGATGTAACTGTTGCGACAGTCCCGGGACATGGCTTTACACTGGGCACGAATTCTGCAAAAATCTTCATACAATCTTTGGTCATGCGATTCTTTATATTGCTTGTGCAGAGATTTTTTCAGGATCACTAAATCCTTTAGTTCTCTTGAGAACCAGCGAGGAAACGCAGAATGTCCTGTTCTTTTCCAAGGAGAGTGGGTTTTAGTGCAGTTACTAAGCTGGGTGCAGAAGTTGAGGAAAGCGAGGTCCACATCAATACAGTCACGATCGAGCCCAATAGCACCATTCCTTAAATCGACTCTCACCGCATCAAGGTTGGGCCTCTTGATATTTCGGACATACGAAGACCTCCTGTTGTGTACCCTGTTGCAGCAGGCCAATGAAGCAGTGATTGACAATCCAGGATGGTGATCCTCGTTAGGGAGGAGGGTTTCTTCAGCCGTTGATACAGAAAATATTTTGGGACATCCAAAAACTAGGTCCAACTGCACCCCACGGCCATTGAGCACATCACTGAGCTGTGTTATCTCGAACTGAGATGCCAGGTCAAGAAGTGTTCGTGCTGAAGGGGGAGCATCTTCTATCACAGGATACCTCCAATCAAAATCTGGAAGGTTAAAATCCCCCGTAATCAGAATGGTGTCGACATTGCAAATTGATGTGGCATAGTTTACTGAGTCAGCAAGGAAATCGTAGACCGTGGAGCTGGATCGAGGGGGTATGTACGCAGCGCAGATCAATATTTTAAAAACATTATTTAATTTGACTGATACAAATAGTGATTCTACAGGTGAATCAGGTTGAATCACTTCAGCTGAGAAAAAGTTCCTATGGACTGCTATTAGAACTCCACCACCATCCATTTTGTGACTAGTTTGCTTAGAACGGTCCTTACGATAGACTGCATAAGCATCAAGACCAAGTTCAGAGTTAGATACAGAAGGGTTCAAATTGGTCTCAGTAAATATAACAATATCAAACACGTTACAAGGTACAGCACAATGCAAAGTATGGAGTTTGGAACGAATACCGTTCACATTCTGGTACAAAACATAAAGGTGATCAATGTCGTTGGAATTTATGCGTTTTTTGACTCAATAATTTTAGGGATTTGGTTGACATATTTGATAGTCAGGTTTTTTTCCCCATTGTCTATGCGACGGGTAAGTTCTTCTCTGAGTTTAGCAAGATATGATATTTCGTGCTTGGTTCTATCTCTTCCCAAGGAGACCGTAGAAAAACTGTCTCCAAGACCCTTCAGCAGTTCACTAGAAGTAGACATGACGATCTTGTGAACCAGTTGCTCATTCCCAACAACCACCTTGAGTGGCCGGGCTTTACTTGGTGAAGCCCTTCCGACTCTGATGAACTTGAGGGGTTCGATGTCCAGGTCCAAATTGGAGGCCGCAATTATTGACTTAAACATCTCCTTATCGTGGCGTACCCTATCCTCTGCCTTATTACTCTTGCTTTCAGATAGTCCGAAGATCATAACGTTCTTAGCTCTAGATGCTCTGTCGTTCAGCTCTTCTATTGTTGAAACCATGCTGACGAAGGGAGCTGTGAGTGTGTCTTCGAGTTAGGTGTCTTCATGTTGTTAGGTTTGTACAGTGCCTAGAGATGTTTATGTTAACTAGCTTGGGACACTTACCCAAACTTATTTATGCAAACTTACCCACTATTCCCCATAACCCCTAAGATGGTTATAGCAGAGATTAATAAGTGCCAATTATTAGGCCTATTGTTGCAGTATGATACACTAATTAGGGATTAATCTTAATTTTTAACAACCCCCTTATAGCATCAAACCCACATGCAGTGTTTTAGAGGAAAATCCCGAATTCCATCGGAAATTCGCTAATTATGGTGGTATTTTCATGTGTGCTCGCCTCGAATCCCTTGGGTCCCCTAGCAATTTGTGGTAGTTTACATTTATAATTAAGTTACTTAGCATTTTAAGCATCATTAATATTTTTTTAGTACCGAAAGGGTTAAATTGTAAACATACTCAAGTGTGTAATGATAAATGACACAGCTTATCCAGTCCCTGGTCTCAAGCTAGAAAGGCCTAGAGCTAATTTAAAGTATAGGGGATTTTATATTTTGTCTTTGGATGAATTTTGAAGAATACCAAAGGAAAACCTATCACTTAACTAATGTAGTCCCACTTTCCAGAAATGTCCTCCACAGCCATGCTCCTCAGCCTTCCAGTTTCGGTCCTACAATGACGATGCCAGTCTCACAAAGAGCTTCCACTCTGCCGCCTCTGCCCCAGAGACCCCAACAGCTGGTCAACCGTCCTGTATGCGGGCCATTTCCATCTGTGTTTGGGGGCATCTCGGGATATGCACCTGGGTACGGATCTTACGGAGGCTACGGATCTTATGGATCTTCGTATGGAGGCCATGGTGGCATGTATGGGATGGGTGGTGGCTACGGCTATGGACCGGGATCCCCCATGGGATCAGGATTTGAAAACAGGTAATTTAAAAACATATTTTGGGAAGTTATAATACTGTAACAGAATTGTAAATACTTAAGCAATACTTCCCCTAGTTTTTTTTAGCTCTTTGAAAGCTGCTCCATGATTACTGATTTATTTAGGAAGTTATTGTAAACTGTTATTGTACATACTTTTACCAAAAGAAATCAAGCTAATATGTTTTATAAAAGCAAATCATTTAAGTTATTAAATGATTTATGGTTTATGATTTATGGTTTAGGTTAGGCCTCCTAATTTAGTAGATAGAACTTTTAGTCGTATTGCACAATGTTGTATTTATTTTTTACCGTCCTTATGAATTTGAGAACAAAGTTTTTCATTCAATTTTTTTTTCCATTCCGACTGTGATTAACCGTTACCATTACCAATCTCGATCAATCACCAACTTGCTACGTACATCTTTTCAAATTTTCAAAAGTAGAGTCTCGCTAATCAAAACCCCACTAATACAAAATTCAACGACTAAATCAAATATGTCCCGTCGGAAAAATAAAGAGATTTTTTCTTAAATTTTAAAGAGTAAAAATCCAAATAACTTGTCCTCTTTTGTAAAAAAAAAAAAAAAAACAAAAAACAACAATTATTTATTGTTACACAAAAAGTTAATTGGATCACATTAGATAGTAATGTAGTTCAATACGGTATGTTGATTGACTTTAGTATAAATAAATAGCAAAACATTTGAAATAGCAAAGACTTCATTTATTGGACATCTTTGATGTTGATCTGTTGTCAGCTGGTGTATACATCACAGTACATAAACACAAATTAAATAAGGGGTAGTTAATGTGTGCAATAATAATAAGAAATCTTCACACAAATTAAATAAGGGGTAGTTAATGTGTGCAATAATAATAAGAAATCTTCTATAATTATATTAATAGGCAAGCAAGTTTCTTTTCCTCCTTTTTCTCAGCTCGTGTGCATCGTAGGAGAAATCCGCGCATACTGTTAGAAAGAGATAGTCCTGTAGATGAGCAGAATCCCATTCTTAATTCACATCGGACTCCAGGGCTATGCCCCACAGGCTTTCGAAATTTCAATGTTAATCTTATGGAGGAAGTAGAATTAATTGAATCATTATACACCTGTTGTAAAAACAACTGATAGCAAAACAGGAAGAACAGATGTCTCAGTTATAAAATTTTTTTAACTTCTAGGGTCTAGATCAACTGAAATTTTTAACGAATTTTGATCAAGAGGTGATCTTTAGTAATAATGAATCAGCGTCAACAAATCTAACAAAACTGAAAGCCACGAACTTGGCCTACTCCAAAACACTAATTGTCAACAAAAGCACAGAGTCCGATGACCCAATGACTCATTTTTGGAGTGTGGGAAAGAGAGAAGATGACAGGTATGGGACGGGGGTCTATTTTTATAACACTGTCGTTAGTGGTTGGAGGACAGTGGACTTCCTGCCAGCCGGCCGTGCACCTGTTCCCGGAACAATACTGAAAGTTACTTTAATTTTTTATAGCATGTAGGGGTGGGCGAGTACTCGAGTTTCGAGTAGTGGCTCGGGTAATTAGTCCTACTCGAACTCGAGTCGAGTAGTTGCAAATACTCGAGAATCAAGTCGAGTAGTCGTCATCGTCACTCCCAGCGGCGCGCGCCCGCAGCCGTGACAATAGTTGGCGGCCGGAGATCTCGCTAACGAGCACAAAAACACGGCCGGCCGCCGAGACGATCTATTGTTCAGCTTATCTATCGACGCCCGGCAGTAATTTATTCAAGAGGGGTGTTTTTGGCTCCTAGTACCAAATGCTACTTTCTGAACCAATTGTCGTAGAAAACTAAGGGATGGCTCGTTTAATTCGTCTAATTCTTACAAATAACAAAACGTCAACCAAAGTTGTGTGACTTTCTAAAAGGAAAGTGGCAAAGTGTTGTTAAATAAATCAATCTTTAATTGAATTACTGTTTTATAATGTTAAAAGTATCTTATTATAATTTAATATAATTTTTAAATGAAAAACTTCAAATCCCATTAAATATATTTTTTTTTCATTAAACATTACAAATACATTTATTAGATTTTGAGGTTCATAACTTAAAACCTTCATTGTTTTTTATTGATTTTTTCATCATACACTCCTTTTTTAATATAGCAAAAAATAGCTAAATGAATACATAGAAATAAAATTAAAAATAATTAGGTCTAATAGTGTATATTTTCAAAGTTCAATTTTTATGATAATCTCTAAGTAAGAACCTGTCTCAGTTAAATCAATAAGTAAAAAAACCATTTCTTGGGGTTATAAATGGCGTTGGTTTGTTGAACCACTTCATTCCTTAGTGTTAATATTTATTATAATTTCAATTTCTTGTTTTTTTGTTATTTTTTAACTGAGCAGGCCTTAGGCCTATTTATGTAATACAGTTTTGTTTTCTTGACAATTTTTCCATTTGTTTTAATCTATATTTTGATGTACATAATTTTTCTGTTAATTCTTTGTACAAAACGTTTAATATTTCATTCAACAAAACTTTTATAAAATTGTAATGGACATTTTTATATGTATATTGTTTAGTGATTTGATTTTAATTTTTTTGGTTACAAGAAAATTTGTACTGTATCCTTATCTTATTGTATACTGCAAATATAAAAATTAGATATTTAAAATCTTTTCAACTAAACAACTAAACGAGGTTAATTGTAACTTATACAAAAACAAGTGGAACAGTTTGGAAACAGAACCAGTTGATATTTAACATTCATTTTTCTTTATACGACACTCAGATAAAAGTCAAAACGAATATTTCCTGATAGCGTTGAGGAGAGCAATCCCGTCCCGAAATTGGATGGGAAATAAAAATTCCCGTCCCAAACTAAAAATCCATTCCAGTCCATCCCTAATTTTGTTGTTGATGAAATATTTTACTTAGGCCTAATTCTCAGAAATTGATTTGTACTACACATTGTAAGAGGAGAACTGTAAATAAATATACTTACTTTTTTATCAACTTTTATCTAAGTAGTTCTTATTGTCGTACCCTAAATTGATGTTATCTTTCAGTGTTCTCATGCATAAAGATGAATTTAATAATACTTTTACTTTTATTATTTAATATTATTTTTAAAAACTCATTTTAAACTTTTTCACACTACTACTCGACTCGATACCCGAGTAATTGATGCAATACTCGACTCGACTCGACTCGAATAGTAAAACCACTACTCGCCCACCCCTAATAGCATGTCCAAGAGAGGGTAAAATTATAGAATAAACAATTAGATAAGATGAATGTCTTTAAAAGGATAGAGTGTAGGCTGTAGGCCTAGTTGCGATCTGAATAAAAATAGGCTATAGAGATTTAAAATTGGTGTAGTAGATTTGAAGCTGCTGCATACACTTATTATTATTATTACACTTATTGTACATGCATGATGATGATTTAACTTTGTCTTGATAAATCTTTTTTTTTTTTTTGTAATTGATAAGTAATAAAAAGGGCTCTACCACCACATGTAACCATTGGTTGACACTGGTTTACCGCCGGGAAACAGTGATAACTGGTGAATGGACCTATCGGAGGGGGGCCCAAAAATAAGTTTGTAGGGGGGCCCGAAAAAATTGGTTACGCCACTGAATCAGCGCCAACAGATCACAAAGCTAACAAAATTGAACTCCCCAATCCTGGTTTACTCTAAAACACTAATTGTCAGTAAAGCGCATAGTTCGAGGACCCAATGGCTCATTTTTGGAGTGCGGGAAAGGGAGGGATGACAGTTATGTGGCGAGGTTGTGGGTTCTATTTTTATAACACTGTCTTCGAGTCAGGCATGTTTTTAAAGTAAGTACCGTTTTGAAATACAAGAAAAACCATCAGAGATTTTTTTAATAATTTTATTTTTACATTTAAACTTGTACTTTAATCTACTTTTCTACATAATATCCACCATTATTAAGGCACTTGTCATATCGTCCAATTATCTTTAAAATTTCGTCGTCATAGAAATCTGCCGCTGAATTGAGAACCACTCCAGAACAGCCGTTTTCACTTTGTCGTCATTGTTGTGGTGCTCACAGCATAGAGCGTTCTTCAAATAAAGGAACATGTGGTAGTCACTCGGTGCTAGATCGGGACTGTAGGGAGGATGATTAAACTGTTTCCAATGAAATTCCCTGATCAAGTCCTGGGTGCGATTTGCCGCATGTGGACGGGCATTGCCGTGAAGCAAAATGATGCCTTTACTCAGCATGCCACGTCTTTCGTTTTGGATAGCACGCCGAAGTTTTCTTAATGTCTCACAGTAAGTCAGTGAATTTATAGTGTCGCCACGAGGCAAAAATTCCACCAGCAAAACCCCCTTCCTGTCCCAAAACCCGGTACACATGATTTTTCGTTCTGACATCGTCTGTTTAAACTTGACTCTCCTGGGTGATGTCGAATGCCGCCATTCCATAGACTGTTGTTTTGATTCAGGTGTAACGTAGGCCACCCACGTTTTATCGCCTGTCACAATTTGGCTTAAGAAATCATCACGTTCTTCATTGTAAGGAAAGTAAAAGCACTTTCCAAACGTTTGGTTTTGTGCACGTCAGTGAGCATTCTTGGTACCCAGCGTAAACACAATTTCCGATAGCCTAAATGTTCCGTCACAATTCCATAAACAACACTACAAGAAACTTTTGCTCGGAAATTTGACGGAAAAATCGTAAAGCGCATGTTCTCCTTAATTTTTTGGTCAACTTTCTCAACTAAATCGCCAGTAATGATCGAAGGGCGGCCACTGCGTTCTTCATCATGCACATTTGTCCGGCCATCTTTAAAGGCCCTAACCCACTTTTACAGCATTCCATCACTCATAATGTTTTCTCCGTACACAATACAGATCTCATGATGAATATCGATCGACTTTAGGCCTTTAGCCCACAGGAAACGGATCACAGACCGTACTTCAGAGTCGGCGGGACTCTCGATGGGCGGGGGCATCTTAAACTCTTGAATACGTACGAAATCTGCAGGGAAAAATGCTGTAATGGCGTCTGTGCGTTGCCGACAGATGTAGGTACAAAGTGCGCATGCGCGGAATGACGACTGCAGCGCTGCAACGGCAGAATTTCAAAACAGTACTTACTTTAGAAACATGCCTCGTAAATTATACGTTTAGTTATATTTAATATTAGTAATTTACGAATTTTATAATCTGTTAATTACAAGATATATGGTATCTACTTATTAAAAAAAATTCACTAATCCTAACAGGGTCGGGTGCCAATTAGTTTCCAGTACGCGGGACTTTACTGTGCAAAAAAAAAAAAAAAAAAAAAAAAAAAAAAAAAAAAAAAAAAAACTACTGTTACTACTCTCTCACCCCTATTTTATACTTTTATTTTAAAATATGCTGGGACCGCTTTGTTTATTTTTCAAAGAAGTTTTTATCACCTGATTTTGAGCACTGATAATTTAATGCTCTAATCTGCAATAGGCCTATTAAGCAACAATTAAATAAATGAAATGGTTTTCCCAGGTGATAAAAATTTCCTCATGTCGTAGTTCGTCTATAAAGGAGGTCATTCAATGATTTTAAATCTTTTCTAGATTTCTACAAGTGGCTGAAGAAAGTTCCCGTGATGCTTTCCAGTCGATAGAATCGATAGTTCGTGCCTTCACGTCTGTCAGCATGATGCTGGAGTCCACGTACTATGCAATGTACTCCTCGTTCCGCGCCATCTTGGGCGTTGTCGACAACTTCTCCAGACTTCGACAGATGTTCGTTCAGTTCCTGTCTACAGTAACCATTTTAAGGATCATCAGGAATTTCTACCGCCGATTACTTTATTGGCTTGGTAAGCATGTTAGTTTACAGGACAACAGGAGGGTATTGTGAATTGTTGGTTACTTAATTTCTCGAAAAGGGGGGGGGGGAGGCAGAATTTGATGACATGGGTGTTCAAAAGGTTGGAGCAATGTAAGCAAAAGTGCTTAAGTAGGAGCTGCCTTTTTGTAGAATAAGTGCAAGTTTTAAGCTTTCAAATGATATTAATGGGCAAGAAAATAAATCATGCTGAAAACTAAAAGAAAAAATAGGGAACCTCATTTTACGAATAACCAATATACAGTCATGTTCCTTAGCTAATAGTTTTCCTCCCCCCTAGGTTGACAACCCCATGCTGTCCAGAATATGAACAGATTTTGAGGGAAAGGGATTTTGTCATAGTGGACAGCCCAAAGGCTAACCTAATTTTATGACAACTACGTTTGCTGTACCCAACATCAAATTTGCAACTGGTAAAAACGAGTTTTAAAGTTATGCAGGAACCAACGTTTACCATATGTTCAATATTAAATTACACTAAGTTTACCTTATTATGGAAAGCGGCCCACACTCAATTAGTTGACAACATTTTTTTCTTACTTAGGCCTACAGATGCTATTAGTTAGGGTAGGCCTACCTGTAATCTTTTTTAACTTTCAAGTTGAAAAATATGAATTGGTCCAATGAATGATTTTTACTAGGTTTATATATTTTTAGTTTATTGATAGATTTATGGGTAATTATATAGAAGAACGTACTCAATCTTAAACTTTTTCATATTGAGATATCATCGAGAATACTACTTGAAAGTGATAGAAAACAGGAAATGAAACGTCGGAAAATGTATTTCGACGATATATAAGGACGTATAACCAAAATATTAGTAACTTAACAACGCCTATCACCGCAGCGCGCTTTTAACCTTCCGCTGCCGGCGCGGGCCATAGCACACTGAGTAAATAAACTATACTATATTATGATTAAAATCAATTATTTAAACGACTAATTACCTTGTATTTATTCTGAAGAATGTGAAGAATCCGTGATGGAATCACGGATTCTTCACGGATTTTATCGTGATCGTTATCAGTAAGATTATCTTTGGGTCCTTCACCTGCTTATCGGTAGGTTGATAAAAGGTTGCGCGCTCGGCTTACATATTCAGTCGTCATCATGTTTCTAGTTTATAATTTATCCTGCAGTACATTCCTTAGACATGCTGAAGGCAATAGAAAATGTTTAAAAATGCGGGGACA
Organism: Neoaliturus tenellus; assembly: GCA_030545055.2. Lineage (NCBI taxonomy): Eukaryota > Metazoa > Arthropoda > Insecta > Hemiptera > Cicadellidae > Neoaliturus > Neoaliturus tenellus. The sequence continues at coordinate 243,557,545 of CM061531.1, read as the reverse complement.
TTCCAACGTAACCTAACCTAACCTAACCTAACTGCCCCGCGGCTCTCCCGGCGGGTCAGTCGCGGGATGGCTGTGGGACGGCCTAGGTTAGGTTAGGTTAGGTGTCCCAACCATTTCCATTAACTTATGTGGGCACCCAATAGAAAATTGTTTAAAAATGCGGGGACATTCCAAAAAAGACCCCTTTGTTTTTGGTAACGCACCATGATTGTAAAAAAAATCGCACTTCACTACTTGATGAAGAAAATTGAATACCACTTATGATAGTGAATTCGCATTCGTCGCGAACTCGGAGCGGTAGGTTACTTTGATCGGACATCACTCGTCACTGGTCACCGACTGCAGTGACTGCACAGTGCACAGTGCACCGGGCCAGACAGGTTAGACATTGCCCGCGCTATCTGATTGCTTATCTTAGTTTGCGATAAACCGGTAATAACTGCTTGTTATCGCCTTTCCGACACTCTATTTGCTCTTTTCTTTGCTTCTCTATTTATAATCTAGATGATATCTCAATATGAAAAAGTTTAAGATTGAGTACGTTCTTCTATATAATTACCGATTTATGTTTTTTCAGGAGTTCTAGATCAAAGTCCGCAAGCTGAGAGGGTCTGGGATTCTGTGAATTCTCAGGCTGGAGAAGAAGGCCTCCAGCAAGTTGCGACAAGTCCAAAATGGCCTCTGATCACCTTCTTGGCTTTTCTCTTCGGTGGCCCTTACCTAATATCAAAATTCTTTTCATGCAACAATTCTGGCGGTCAGTAGTTAAAATCTCTTAATTTCGGTTTGGGGTTTGTTTTGATCAGAGTCCTTTGATTCCTCTGATTTTAAAATTTTTAACAGTTAGTAACATTTTAGCTGCTCATGACATTCTAAAACGTCATCTTAATTACAGTGCCAATGCTGCCATGGATATAGCAATATAGGTTACATATCATTGACTATGTACACTAACATGAATAGACCTCTCATCCAATGCATTTAGTTTGAGGCAAAAATTTGGAAGTTTGGTGGACAACCAGAGTCGCTGCCATCGATGTTGTTATTATTCAGCTGAATTTAGTGCTGCCAAAACATTTTACCAAAACATAAACATAACTTTCAATTATAAAATGTTTCATCCTTGGTTTGGAAGAGTGGTAATACTGATTTATCTATCATATGTTACGTGTATTTCGATGGACGCCGCACGAGATCGCACCACCGTCAATATGCTTCACACACGCCTATGCTATGAGAAGTCTACTCACGTAGTGCACAAAGTCAATGGTTATATAGATAGTTTGGTTATGAGTAAAGATAATTGCCGAAGATAGTTTTACTATGACGTGCGGTATTTCTGCTACTTTTGGACTCTACCCACTTTACTTTTATGAAATAAGGGTTTAATATTTATAAATTGAAAATATGTGGTGGTCAAAAGGGCTTGCGGGACTGGGGAATGCCTATTTTGAGTGTATCTACGCCAGTTTTTTTTTAACTTTATTATTATTATTTTAATTATAATTACTATTGAGTATTTTTCAGCAACAAATTTAGTAGCACCTTTAATTTATTCACTTCTTAAGATGCCATTGCTTGATTTATCATGTAGTACGGTATGTCAGTAAATTTTATCGTTTAAACAATAATGTATAAAAATAGGAGGCCATATAGTGTTAGTGTGCTCAAGTATTGACATTATAATGTTTGTAGGCCTTAATGGTCAATTAATGATTGTTAAAAGCAAATCAATTTATTAAATTTCCTTATCTTTATAAAGCGAATTTCAATTTTAGATGACAATTATGAGTAACTTTGTTGACAAAGGCTTAAGGTCTTTTTGACCATGGGTTTTTAGTAGAATTTGAATTTTGCTGATGGGCTTACATTATTGATTGCGCTTAGCAACTTACCGTGGTGTAACTCATAGTCCCCAAAATAGTGCTTCTGAAATTATTCCTAGAGTGAAATATGTATTATGTAAAATTTATTTAATCTATATAGTAATCAACACAGTTTCTGTTTTGAAGAATCAGTTGTTATGGCGGCAGTAAGTTTTATAGAATCAATTGATAAAGACAAAATTAGTGTTGGGATTTTTATGGATTTGACAAAAGCATTTAATACCTACTGCTAATCACCTCAAAAAAAAAAAAAAAAAAAAAAAATTAAACTTAGACAAAAATTTGTTGAAATAATTTCACTAATACTCATCAGAGAGACTGCAATATGTTAAATCAAATCATTTGCAAAACAACAAAATTTGTAATGTGAAGTCAGATCTAAATTTAATAAGGCTTGGTGTCCCCCGAGATCAGTTGTGAGCCCTCTTCTATTTATTCATTAAATAAAAATATTGCCCAACAATTTTCAAAGATAACACAAAAAAATCTAGTTCTGTACGCTGATGATTCAAACTTTAAAATACCAGGAGACACAGTCGAGGATGTAGAAATTTCATCTTTCAATCAATCAATCAATCAATCAATCAAAATATCCTTTATTCATTTTATACATACAGAATGTACAGAATGGCGTCATGATTTACATCAATGCAGGCAGTTACATACAGGTATAGATATTAAATTAACTTAAATTAACAGGGGGAAAAGTACATGGTAAACCCAATAGCAATAATTTTATTGAAAAAATTCGTCTAAGCAGTACAGAGGTTTATTAATCATAAAATTTTTTAGCTTCTTTTTAAATTTATTGAAATTTGTTACATCTTTTATATCTGATGGCAATGAATTAAAATATCTAATACCTGCATAAGAAGGTTTTTTTTCATAAAATCTTAAGTTATGGGTATCATAGCCAAGAGCGCTCCTATGTCTCGTATTGTAACTATGATTAAAACCTAATTGCCATGAACAGTTGGAATTTCTTTTAATAATTAATATTAATTCAAAAATGTACAAGCTAAACACGGTCATTATCCCCAATTTTGGAAAGTGTTCTTTAACGGATTCAATCCAGTTTAATTTCAACATTATTCTTAAAGCTTTTTTTTGTAATACTAAAATTTTTTTGAGATTATCTATTGAGGTATTACCATAAACGGATAAACCGAATGAAATGTGACTATGTACAAAAGCAAAGTAAACTGATTTCATAGTTTTAATGTCGCAGACTGGTGATATTTTTCTTAGGACAAATAACCCTAAGGCCAATTTTTTACAAACTTGTGCCACATGAGAATTCCAATTGAGATGGTTATCAACAGATATCCCAAGAAATTGAGTTCTATCAACTTCTTCAAGAAAATAGTTATTTAAACAGATGTTAATTGAATTATTTATAGTTTTTCTTTGTGAAGCGGAAAAATTAACAAATTTAGTTTTAACTGGATTAATTAGGAGGTTAAGTTCAGCTAAATGTTGTTGAATAGTTGTAATTTGAGTAAAAGCAGTCACCTCAATTTCATTTGATTTTTTTCCGGATAATTTGATATTGATGTCATCCGCATACAATGTGATTTTACCAAAATCAGTCAGATTAGATACTTCATTGATGTAGCATAAAAATAATGTTGGTCCTAATATAGTTCCTTGGGGAACGCCGTATTTTAATGGCTTACTACCAGATTGAAATGTCAATAATTGGTTGAAATTGTTAATATGTTTTAGTTCAACGTAATGGCTTCTGTCAGTCATATAACATTTTAACCATGACAAGGCTCTGTTTTCTATTCCAAGATTTAAAAGTATATCAAATAATTTTTTGTGGCAGATGCTATCAAACGCTTTGCTTAAATCCATAAATATACCGATTGTTTTTTCGCCTTTATCAACTGAGTTTATAATAGATTCTATGAATTCAATGCTTGCACTTGTTACAGATTTATTTTCTCGAAAACCATGTTGGTCGCTGGCAATTAGGTTGTTATGTTCCAGATAATTGGTTAGCTGATTGACCACAACTCGCTCATATAATTTTGAGAAGGAAGATATCAATGATAATGGTCGATAATTGGAAACTGTTTGGTTATCTCCTGATTTGAAGAGGGGAACAATTTTTGATAATTTCAGGCGTGTGGGAAAGATACCAGATGTAAAAGAAGAGTTTATTAAATGTGCCAAAGGTTTCTTTAAGAATTCTTTTGCAAGCTTTATAATTGGCATTGGTATGTCGTCATAACCCGAAGAATATTTATTGTTGAAAGAATCTATTATGCTATCAATGTCTTTTTCCGTCACTTGCTCAAAGAATGACAATTTACTTTTATTATTATTATTTTTTGGCTTATTATTACTTAAAGAGGTTAAAGCTCTCAATTCCGGTATAATTTGAGAGTCGACCATGTTGGAATAGTAATCATTAAAGACAGAAACAATCGATTGAGGATTATCAATCAGTAGTCCATTATGATTTAGTTTAATATTACTATGTTTTGTATTTTCTTTCATTTTAACTTCCTTATTTATTACTTTCCATGTGGCTTTGCAAGTATTATTTGAATTACAAATTAGATTATTATAATAATCTTTCTTAGATTTTAAAACATTGCATTTATAGTCTTTATTTTTATTTTTTATTAAAGTTTTGAGATTATTACATTTATTACTTCTGTACTGCTCAGTTAGAGTAACAAGTTCTGATTTTGCTTTGATCAGATCAGATGTAATCCAGTTATTAATGTCACTATGCTCTCTGCATTTAACTTTGGGGAAACACAAGTCAAAATAATAATAAAATGTATCAAAAAAAGAATCAAATTTTTCCTCTACTTTTGAATTATACACATTAAACCAGTTTTCTTTTGAAATCATTCTTAAAAAGTTTGTTTTGTTATACTCATTATACTTTCTCTTAAAAAAAGTATTACTTTTAAGAGTTAATTTGCTATCTGGACAGCAGATTTCCAATAATTGGGCATCATGGTCGGACAAAACTGTGATTAAACCTTCAACTCTTAACAAAATTTCTGACATATTTGTAAGAAAGTTATCTATACCAGTCGCAGTGGTGTCACAGACCCTGGTTGGGAAATCAATCAAGTATCTAAAGCCATGACTTTTTAATAAAATTTTGAAATCTTTTACCTCATTAGTGTTATTTAAAACATTAATATTGAAATCACCTGTAATAATGATATTTTGGCATTTTTTTGTAACATTTAAAATTAATACATTAAGTTTGTCAAGAAAATCATAAACATTGGAACTAGGGGAACGATATATACCTATTACAACTAAATTAAGAGAATTAAAGACATATTTGGCACAACAAAATTCAAACACTTTATCCTCACACAAATCAGAGGTTTTAAATAGCTGTGTGCACTCAATATTATTTTTGGACAAAATCATAACTCCCCCTCTTGCGCATGAATTTCTGCAGTAAAAAGCATCTACCTTAAAATCATTAATTTTGAAACAGTTTATTTCAAAATCTTTTAAATTATGTTCAGAAAGCACTACAATCATAGGGTCTATTTCATTTAATGTTATTTCTAAAGCACCTACGCGACTTATTAAATTTTGAATATTATGGTGAAGAATTTTTATTTTGCACGGCAATTTAGGGACTGATACAGAAGTTAGTTTACGATTTTGTTGTATTTGACCTCTTAAGTTACTGTTTCTGCAGGTGTTAAAGGAAAATTTTGAGTGCATTCAGCTAATAGAGGTGTATTATCGGTTAACTGCACTGAAACAAAATTATTTGGCACAAAACCATCACAAGAAGCACAGGAAATTTCACATTGATTCACAGTAGCTTGGCGATGTTCTAGCTGGTGAAGTTATATGTGGCGATGTTGTGGCTGTAGATGTTGGGGCTGCTGATGTTGGAGTAGCTGATGTTGTAGCGGGTGATGCAGCTGGTGTCGGTATCATCACTAAAGGCGAAGTTATGTTAGTGGCAGGCGAGGTCGAGGTCATGTCTGGTGAGGTTGAAGTAGCGGATTGGCGAGATGGTGGCGCCTTGATGTTCAGTGAGCGATTGATTTGCTCAAGGAATTCTTCATGAGACAGGGCATTCCTCAGCTCTCTAAAAGACTCTTGGTAGTAGGAAACGATTGTTATACTTGCTCCTGTTTGATGTTGAAATTCCTTTAAATTATCCAAGAATTTATTTAAATTAATCTTGTCCCGCACACAACCGATAGGGGAGCATATCAGGTGACGAAAACTTCTTCTTTTAAAGTCTACAGTCAAGTCGTGAAATGCTTTATTGTAGTCATAGATGGTTGGCTTCCCATAATATTTATTTTTAGTTATTAGGCTGTAAACTGAAGGACCAAAAGTACTGCTTTGTAGGGCTAAGTGATGTGTTAGACATTGTGAATATGTTGGTTTACCATAGTGTTTTTTAAAAACTACAGCAACGCCAGCTGACATATGACGGGGGTCATTGAAATCCGAAGAGATGCTGTGGGCAAATACTACAGATCTGTTATTTCTGTGTTGTTCTATTAGTTTAGACATGTGCATGTCAGTGACAGTTATTTTAGGTTTACTGGAGGTTTTAGGTTTGGCGTTTGTGTCTTGAGCATAAGTAGGATGACTTGATTTATTTTTTGACTGTACATTATCTTTCATATATATATTTTTAATTTTATTTGTGATCAGATGGACAAGTTTATTCTTTCCTCTATTGTTCAAATGTAAACCATGGCTGGTAAAATGGAAGCGTTCGAAATCCTCGAGGTCTATATAGTGAACTGATTTTAGCCTAGCTGCCACCTCTCTTGTATAATTGTTTGCGAGGGAAATGTCATCCTGAATTGGATTATCATGCTTCAGGTCATATCTTTTTGGTATTGTGGTTATAATTACAGCTTTATCTTTACTTAGAGTTCTTAGATTGTCCTCGAGGGAAGAGTAAATAGGAGTCAGACCACGCTGAGTGTCATTAGTTCCACCTATAAGAATTATTACATCATCCTTAGAAGGGAGTGCAGTTTCTATGACCTGTGGTAAACCTGCATTGGGCATCACTGATCCAACAGCTTGGTATGTATTTGGATCCTTTTGTTCAATTTTAGGTCCGACATTTCTGCCTTGGCTGTCAGAGAAAACAGCTACCTTCACTTTACGGCCCAAGTAGTCAGATATTGTTTTATTTTGTTCAGACTTTCTTTTAGATTTTTTCTTTTGTGGCTGTCTTGAATAGGACTGTTTTGTTAGTGTATTATGTGATATAGGCTGTTTATTTACGTCGTTCACACCCTCTTCAGCTAGAGCTTGGTATTTATTGTAAGTTATGAAGTTACTTTGAGGGTTTGTGGTGATCTTCTTAGGTGTGTTTACTTGCTTGTCTGGCTTTCGTGAAGTGCATGTGGTCCATCCTTCTGACTTTGTCGAATTTCCAGGCTTAACACAGGGCACAACATTGGTTAATGTTGTTGATAGGTTATTTTCTTGGATATGAAAATGGTCGCTAATCCGATCCTCATAATCAACTGTACTATTCTTACCCTGTTTATCATGTAAACTTGCTTTTCCAAGGTCGGATATCTGGTTGAATAGCAGATATTTTAATGTATCTTGATCCAATGATAGGAATAAATTCTTGTGTGTAATTAGGGCTAATTTAGCTCTTTCACTCAGAATAACTGTTTCATCAAATTTAATAGGGAGAGATTCTTCCAAGTCATTCTGCGAGAGGAACGAAATTCCGTTTGAGAGCTTATGTGCTAATATTTCAGCGGTCAGGAGCATGTGAATGCCACAGTCTACTGTATTTGTCTGTTGCGGAGATGTAACAGTTTGCAAGTTGACTATCATCTTGGGGCAGAAAAATTGAGATAACTTATCAGATATTATCTTGGCATGAGAAAAATTACAGTTGCTCAGAGAGTCAAAGTAATAATAAACATTATTCTGTACATTCCATAATAATAAACTCCAATGAGTGCCAGACCCCCCAATGGCTTGAATATTGGAGGAGTCATTGACTGGAATGAAAACAAACTTCCTTTTTTCCAAATGCTGAGGTTCAAGGATGTCTTTAAAATCATTGAAATATTTTACAGCGAAAATAATTGCTGGATTAAGAAAAAATATTTCATCTTGTGTAATACTATTTAGGATGTCAAAAGTTAATTTGACCGTGTCGTCAGTAACCCACTTTGATTCTAAGAGAGAGAGGGTGATATTTTCCTTTTTCTCGATTGTCATTTGTGTGGGGTCTCCGTGTGGGATTATGGATGGGGTTGCCGTGAGTGGATCAGATGTGGCTGGGGAATGTATCTGGTATTGTGGTATGTAATACCACAGGGGAATGTAGCATACTTGATGTAGACGACTGTAAATTATGTCCCAGTGGGGTACTGGTCACCGTCATCGTAGTGGAGGATGAGTCAGTGATGTTAACTTGACTATCATTATCATTAAAGCTATCACCATTTTTTATTTTAAAACTGTTTTTTAATTTCCCATTCACAGTACAACTTTTTTCTGCTTCTTTCAAAGGGTTGTTAAAATTTATGTTCCTTTGCCTTGGTATCCCATATTTTGATTTATTTTCAAGGAACAAACATATATCATTTTCCTTTATAATACCTGTTTCTCTAGTGCCAAAGAAAATTACTTCATACTTTGTTATTTTGTTATTTGATTTATCTACCTTGTCAATAACAGCTGGCCAGTAGGGATGGCCTTTTATTTTGGCAAAGACTCTATCACCGATTTTGAATTTATTATTGACCATTTTATATTTGTAAAATTTTTATTTTTTTATTATTCACCACTTTAAATCAATATACTATTACCCTGACATTGTTTGTAAACAATCCAGTGAGATACCAGAAAATAAAGCAGAGGTAAATAATGCAGTAGCGGTGGCAATAGATAAGAGTTTGGCAATATTGAAGCAACTGAGATAAGGTTCACAGGAGGGGTACAGAGTCCAACTTGGCCAATCTGATAAGCGACCCTCTTTATCAGCAGTTGACCTGTATTTCCTGGAATTATTATAATGTTTTTCTCACCTATCTCATCTATTTCTTCCTGGCACGTATTACTGACACTAGAAAATTAAAACCTGGATTTTAACTCATCCAAATGTATAAAAATAAGCACAGAACTTGTTCAAAATACTGGTTTAAATCTTAAAAAATCACAGAGCACATGTGGACATGAACTAACAGTGAGGGTCCTCCCCCACCACTCAATAGACAATAGACAATAATTTAAGAATTATTGTCTATTCGAAGAATAGGCTCTAGAGTGACTCATATTGCAAATATAATGTCTGACAATTACTCTCGATAGAAGTCACAGATCAGTCTCAAATTTATGTTGAATATTCTTTATGCAATTTTTAAGGCTAAGTTCGTTGTTGAAAACATTTGGTTGGATATTAATCAAATAAATCTAAAATGTAACTTTTTCTTTATCCCCATAAGAAATGCATTGCAGTTATTTTTAGTCGTCGGTTCTTTGTTTACATTTTGGCAACATTTTTGCGAGTCTTAACAATCAAGACTGAGACGTTCTGATTGGTCTACTGACCGGCTCAATTCCAGTCCAGTCCAAATTATTGGATTCAGAACAGAACGGAGAAAGGGAGCGGATTGAAGTAGTTGCATAAACAAAAACAAAGTTGTTTTTCAAGGATCAAATTTTTTGAATATGACAGTCCCTAATGCAAAAGTTTAAATTTCTTCTTCGAATAGACGCTTATACGGGAGGTACAAGCGTACTCCTAGTTTAACTACTACAAACTAACTAACATTAAGTGCAGCAACAACAAATTTACTCTCATTTTTGACTTCCAAATGCTAAAGAAAATTTGAACCGGCTATCTCAATTGACTATGAGCCAATAGAAATTGAAAATATGACTGTCTTTTTAGGATTATAAATTGAAGAGAATTTAAACTGAATAATCTTGAACACAAAGTACTTTCCAAAATTAACTCTGGGATTTATGCCTTGCGCAGGATGTCATTTTTATGCAATTACATTGGCACTTAAAAAATGATATACTACGCCCAAATTCATTCTAAAATTTTTTGGCCTTACAACAAAAATTTGTCAAAAAATTTCATTTGGTACCGGACAGAAAAAAAAAGAAAATAAATGGTATTAACTTATTTATTAGACAAACCATTGTATTCATTTGAAAAATTTTATGCTGAATAGGGATGTTATTTAAGCTACATTTTTCTATTTAAAATTCATTGACACAATTTTTCATAAATCATTTATACTGTATTCATATTGTAAATAAAGAGATTTTGTGTTAGAGTTTAATGTTCTTAAAAATGCATTCAATAATTATTAAGCTCAAAAAATAATTCAAATGTATCTTGCAGGTGAAAACCGATGGGACCTTTCTAAAGGTCGATATGTCAAGACTGCCTACCCGCACCAGGCCGGCACCCAGTCTGAACTGAGCTTCCAGGCCAACGAATTGTTGAATATTGCACCGCGAGAGCTACAGACCTTTGAGAACAGCGGGTGGTTGCTGGCAGCCAACCAGAGTGGCCATGTTGGCTTCGTGCCGTACACTAGGCTGAACTTGAAACTGCTGAAACCTTCGCAGACGACGGTGACAAGTGAGGAATCGGTGGAACCTTCTCCGACAACAGTAACGAGCGAGGATTTTGAGAAACCTTCGATGACAATGGTGAGCGAGGAGTCGGTGAAACCTTTGCCGACGTCGGTGGCGAGTGAGAAGATCGGTGACAGCTCGAGCGGCAGCAATGAAGCACCAAGTGGGTGATGTTCAATTACTTAAGTGAATATGTCTTCTTTCAGTTGATTTATAAATGCTCTAAGCTCAATCAGACCTTTCAGTAAAGGGTCTGGAGAGATTTGCAACTTGGAGGTGTTGTCTCATGTGTTAGAATTATTTTTTTAAAGTAGGATTCACATTAGGGGTTTTCGGGGACCTGAAATTTTTGGGTCGGGTCAAGTCAACAGTTGGCCCGAGAGGTCAAGTCGGGCCAGAGATTTTTATAGGCCAAACACGGGTTGGGTAGGTCTTTAAAATTTATATTTTTCATTTATCCATGACAAATAATTTTTGTTTATGAATGAGTATACTGCTTTTCCATTTGACTGAACAAAGAAGAAAGACCCCAGTTCTCGGAAAATAACAATATGATTGTAATTTGAGACAGCCAGATCGAATAAAGAAAACACGACAAAAACTCAGATGTGATCCATTGTTTGTCACCTGGCAGCCAGCACTGGGCGAGGGGGTGGGGGGGGAGGGTCGCTCAGTATATAATTTATTCAAGATAAAGCACAGTAGAATGTTTCCATTTCTAAACTAATTGTTGTAAAAAAAAACAAATAATGATGGCTCATGGTTTTTGTCTAATATGTACAAATTGAATAAAATATCAACCGACCTAATGTTAATGTACGACCATTTTTTATTAATGTAAAAACTAATGAAAAAATGTATTAGTTTTTATTGTTTCAATATTGAACTTAAAAATAAAATATTATTTGTTTCACTGGACCAATGAAATATGCCACTAGATTTTAATGTAGGCCTTACTGAATTTAATTTTAATTTGAATTATCACTGTATCACTATATCACTATTTTGAGACAGGGACCTCACATACTGGGTATTTTAACCTGAATATGAATGAGAGATGAGTGTAGGATGATTAATCGGGAGTCTACTGTAAATGAATCCAAAATTGTCAGCAAATAATAATTGGATATAGAGAAACTGTTGAAATTCTACCATTGCGTTCGTCAATGCTCGCAAAGCTCCTAGGCCTTAACAGAATAAGTTTCAGGATGAAATTTATATATTCACATCATACAATAACTACGTTGTGTACAGTTATGTATAGCTTTGAATTTAAATTGTTTGTAGAATTTAGCTAGATAACAAAAAATGTGTAAAAACCAATTAATTAATTTTTATATAAGAAGTTTTTTGCGTAAAATAAATTTTTTGGTGTTAGAGGCAAACTTTTTGTGGAATGTTTTTGGGTATTTAGTTGATTGAATGATTGATAACATAATTTAATTTATGAAAACTTGTTTAAATTTTTATTATGTCAATTTTTCATGTACAGCTCAAAAGTTTTTACATACCGTTTGAATTGACCTTTTGAAAATAGTTTTCAATGTATAAATAGATGAATTTTATCATTACTTTTGAACTGATGTGTTCACTTCAATGGTGTTAACTTATAGTTCTTATCTTAAAAAGATAGTTCTTTGAATCAATCACTCCCTAAATACTAATAATAATTATTAGAAAAAGATGCAAATGAAAAAACTATGATTATTAATCTTTAAAATGCTGCTGTTTAACATATACCGTTGAGCATTAACTAAACTACGATAAGTTTTTAATATAAAATAGCTAAATGAAGCTATGATTTTGCCTACGTTCCATTCCTATCAGTTTTGTTGAGAAGAGTCAATTAAAGTTTTATTGACGATTGTTGATTACCATTAGTTATTTAAGTGAACCAGTTGTAATATAAACATTTCGTATTATATGAACTTAAAGAGTACAAATTCCATCATTGTTTATTACTGAATCAAGAAGTTTTTATTCAATCCAATACAATCTCCTGAATAACATGATAAGTTTCATTGTTCATAAACGTTACAATGTAAGAAAAATATCAACAGTGTCGCTTAAACCTTTTCATAGTGTAATTTTTCTAAAATTTAAAGCTTAATGTTTGATACATTTCTTGTGACATCCACACTCTCTTAGTGCATATTTAAAGATGAAACTTTAAGTACCGCATTATCAGGTGCGGTGAAACTTTTTTAGCAAAATTCGGTAGGAAATTTTGCATATTCGCTGAGTAGTACATAGGTCTGATGCGATGGAAATATTTATTTATCAATTTATTTATTTCACATGGCAATGTGCCCATAGATAGCCCCCACAAAACAATTAAAAATAATTTTATCTAGGCTATTAAAATTTTGAGTCACTAAATATTAAAATCATTTTCAGATATAAATTTGCACAAAAAAGCATCTTAAAGTAAACATAATCTTGACTGTTCATGGATTTAATGGAAAAACATTATTTTGCAGGAAACTTTTAAAAAGCGCTAGAGGCTGTCAGTGTAAGGGATGTCCATACATTGCAGGATGGAAAAATGTCCATCTTGCCATGCTCTACCCGCTCCCATTTTTTCCTTTGTTTAAAATTCTATAAAATTAAGAGAGGTTTTTTTATCAAAATTGAAGACGTATTAAATGATTTGCTTTTGTAATTTTATGTTTTGAATAGATATTAATCTGTAATGGTTCAACTTTAGTATTATATTTTATATTTGAAAATTGTCAAAAAACCATGACAAAACAACAATTCAATGATAAAAGTAAAATAAATAAAATACAGGTCTCAGGAGCAAGGACCCGACGCGAGTTGTTGTTAATGTAAAAAACACAGCACTTGTCAGTTTCATTCTAAGCTTTTCAGGAGGCTCACTATTGTAAAGTAAAAATTTCCCGTTTCCCACTTTCAAAAACTTAATTCTCTTCTTCACAAATACAAGGCATACAATGTAAATAATTTTCATTTTCTTTCGACTCCTTTTCATTGATCACTGGTTTTTATCAATGATGTAATTTAATTGAAAATATATCTTAAATATAGCTGTTTGATTCTCAAATTATTCTATAAATAAATTATTAACATTTCACCACCATTAACTTACAAATGTGTAAATCAATTGTAAATTGAAAAATGTTTATCTGTACACAGTAACAAATTATAGAACAAACGACAAGATCTATTAGGCCTTCGGTAGCCTAAGTGAGACCGCAAGCCTCGAATTGAACCTCTTTGCGCCACTATTAATTCCATTCCCAAGATCAGGTCATGTTATCATAAGTTACTTGATACACTCCAATATATAATCCATCTCACTGGCTACAACTTTCCCACAAAAAAACTTTTATAACCCAAAAATTAAAATTTCCCCACCTTAGTAAATTTTGCATGTCTGAATAAATTGGTTCTCAAACACTTCCAACTTTTATAATTACTTATAATTAATGAAGTAAAAAATACTCATACTGTTGGAATCGGTATTTAATTTAATACAGAAACGGAATATATAAATTTCATTGCTCTTTAACCACTCAGTTGTTGTACAGGAGCGTGTAAACATCAGCACGCACTGTCGTTGAAATTACGCCAATTCTGCAGTATTGCTACAGCGCGATCAATGCCGAAAAGTTTGGCCCTTATTTTAAATTCAATCAAGTAGTATAAATATTTAAATAATACACAAATAAATGAATAAATAAATGGACAAATTACAATATAAATAAACAATAAAATAAAAAAAGGCGATTCTTCTATTGTTCAGGGCAAGAAATGTACGGCAGTACTCGGTGCATAAGGTACGCAGGCCGGCCGAATGAGTCAATTGTTGCTCTGACTGTACAGCCTGACTTGGCGTGGCGGCCGCATCACTTTTGGCGCGGTTAATACCTTGGACTTGTGAAACTGGGACCTATGAAACGCGCGTTGTTTTCATTTTTAAACAATGCAACTGAGACATACGAACCTGGGATTAATAAATTAACTAATTATAAATATTATTTTTACAAAATCTGGGACACGTGAATCTGGGACCAGTGAACTAACTGAATTCATTATTGAATTTAATAAATCTGGGACAAATGAACTTGGACCTATGAAATTTTTAATATCTAGTCAATTTTAAGCAAAATGGGACTTGTGAAACTGGGACCTATGAACCCCACCCAAAGAATACAGTAGAAGCTCTCTTAACCGACCTCTACTGGACTACCTCTATAGTCGAATAATGAAAAAGGTCGGTTGAACCAAATAATACTGGAAATATGTGTTAATAGTAGTTCAAGCAACGATGCTATTGTGAAGATCTTTAAGCTACAAGTGGCTTAAAGGCTAAATACAATTGTTTCCTACTTCATCAACGACCAACTTAAAATTGGTAAATTACTGTAATGAACGTGTCAAAAAGTTATAGGTTATGGAGGGCCATCCATCCAAAACGTAGCCACAAGGATATCGCTTGACCAAATCATCGTTCTCACTCACGACCACATTATTTCAATATCAGATGCATACGCAACTAAAACTTGGATCGTAATAGAACAATTACGATCTCACTGATCTAGAACATGTATTTTAATTTGAAACCTGTGTGTAAAAGACCCCATTAAATAATGTGATTAAATTTGGTTTAACAGTGTATTTCTTTATATGATGTTGCTTGTATGGTTCCAACAGTCGTAGATAAAACTAATAAAACAATTGAGGATGTTTCAAAATTGTTGCAACACAATCAATTGTTCCTAACACAATCAATTAGTAAATAAAGTAAACACACAGTTATGGTATCAAAAACTGTTAATTATCAAACACAGTTAGAACAGTAAACACTGTCCCCCCGAAATATTAAAAATACTGAATTTGATTTGCTACATTAACGTATGATTGACCCCTTGTAACATTGTAGATCATTCAACATCTGCTTGCAAGGCGGAAGTTTGTTTATTCCTGGAAATTGGTCAGTTGATCCAAGGTCGGTTTAGAGCTTCCATTTTAATATGTAAACAAAATTTATTTTCCTTAGTCATAATTGCTGTCCCTATTTGAGAGGTAGGGTGGATAGTGTAAAAATAATAGCAACATTTTAAAGTAGTTAGGCCTATGAAATAAATGTTTTATCCTAAAATATATTTGAATTACCTTTCATAAACAGTGACACCTAAAATCTTGGTTAGGTAACCGGTTGATAAGTTATTTGGTTTTATTTTAATTTTCATTGTAAAACTCAACTAAGGTTATTAAAACAGATGGTGAATAAATAATTAATATCTTATTCGTTCCAGCCCCTGCCCGATTTTTACCTGAAGCCCGAAGGTCAACATTTTTTGCCCTGCCCAAACTGGAAAAAGCCGGTCTGCAGACCCCCTAATTCGCATAAACATTTGATCACATAAAAACATAAAATTAGCACTACATTGAATTACATTGCCATATGTGCTAAAGTCGTGTTTTGAAACCAGGTGTTGGATACAAACTTAAGTGAAAATCTGAAAGCTTCTAGTTATTAAACATTGATGAGACACGTTTATGGCGCATGCGCATGCTTGTTCAAATTTTAACTGTAAAACTTAGGTTTTTCATAAAAGCATAGTCTGGTAAACAGGAGGTTATTTTATATAGCAGCAATAATCAGTCTTATTGGCATTGGACTTTTAGGTTTATCATTTTCGCTGCTACCACAGTTCCGGAACTTTCTTACGTGGTCCGGCACCAGGAGCTGCTGTGCCATCCTAGAGTGGCCCAGTCAATTTGCATTGACATTGCTGTGGATGTCTATTTGTAACGTTTTTAATTTGTTGTTGCTTGTGGGAAAATTATTTACCTTCTTTTTTATATATTAAGTAAGCCTGCACCTCTTTCACTAAGATTATTTTAACCCAGCACAGTCAAACATGCACATGCACAGCTCTGCATAGGGGAACAACTTCAGAGAATTTTCCAATGGTGAACGCCGCTCAAATGGACAGTTCAAAGATGTAGTCTAATGGATGTGTTACACTGGCCAGACTAATATCAAATTGGTTAAGCCTATATAATAAAACATTTGTCAAGAAATCGATTTTCCTACCCTAACTGAAACAATCCTCACACTACTAAAAAGCTATGAACTTTTCTAAAGCTACCATTTGTTTATTTAGTTTTTATAGTCAGATTTGTGAAAAAATTTTATAAATGGAAGAGAAATTTTTTAAACAAGCTTGGTTTTAAAATATATAACGTTTCCCAGATCTCCTGAAAGATTCTTAAGTTGGTAGAAATTACTTTTTTGGCTGTTTTTGACATGATTACTCTAATTAGATGCTAAGATATTACTATTGTATAACTGTAAATAATATTAATTTTTCAGGCACAGAATCTCATTAGAGACGGTGGTATGAGAAGTCCAGCGTCTTCGTAGAATTTGAATGTTGGTATTTCTCCACCAACCACTCTAGTCTCAACTTCTACCAATGTTACTTGTTATATATCAAATATCGTTTGTACTTTATTTGAATTTTATTTGTTTTATATTCTGATGTGATAGATATTTTAGAGGATACTGTACATTGTTATATTTAGGTGACATACCTTTATCATTTCTGTAGTTTGGCCTATTTAGACAATATAAATGCAGACAATTTTTTTTCAAAATTTCTCTTTAAAGACTTTAAGAAATCAAACAGAAAACTGAAAAGTAGGGTTGTAAAATTTAATATGCATTTTTCATACAATAAAGACTTTATCCATCTATATGATGTATTTGACTATCCGAAATCTATTCCTTAGCTTGACATATTAGGTCTACCTTGTAAATCATATTCGTAAATTTTAAGTATCTTTGTTAGGCTTGCCACATTTTTACAGGGTCAAACCGGGACGACTAGTATTTGACTTTTCTCTGTTAAAGAAGAAATAAATATTCCTGTTTTGTAAATTGTGAACAACTGTTGTACAACAATTGTAAACTTTAAACACAAGCTCAATAATATTAGGCTGATAATATTTATTGTTAAATATCAAAGGTTGGGTTTTTAATTTACGACTTATCTCCATTTTTTGCCATAGACAAAAGCAAAACCAAACTAGGACTCCAGAAAAAAAGAAAAATATGGGGACATATGGAAAGCTTTATCACAGTTAAACAAAGAGTCAGGGTCGTTTAGTAGCCAATACAGCACCACCTTAGACTGTAACTTTGTACCTTATTAAGTTATTAACACTCATTTGTTAATTTTTTGACATAGACTTAAAGCCAAAAAATATAACTTCCACCAGGACTGGGGAAAACTGCTGTAATGTAATAGACAAGGGCTGTTTCATTAGCGGGTAAAACGATGTAAAAATTAGTACCCAAAACGTCACTAGCCTGATCAGCTGGTACATGTTATTCTTATGGACATCAGATTGATGTCCATACGTCACCGGCCTGACCCAAAAGCGGAATTTTCCAACATCAAAGGAATGAAACAGCCCTTCTTTTGTTCATATGTTCTCCGCAGTCCTGAACTTCCACAGTCCAGTATATAAAATATGGCATAATTTTTTGAAATATATAACTAGTTTAACGTTGTCTTTTTTATTTTTTTATGACCAACTGTTTTTCTTGTCTTTATGTATCTTAGTGGTGTGGCTATTTTTGTACTTTTACTAATGGTTTTTAATGTAATGGTGTTTTTTGTTATGAATTAAACATATTTTCTTAACCACAACCGTGATAAGAAAATTAGATAGCATTCCTTAGAGATTGAGCATTTTTATTAAATAAAACATAGGAACAAATAAAAATGTATTTAAACTATGTAATAAAAGTTTACGAGTCTAAACTGTTTATGTTATGCTGTTACCTTTTGATTTTGTCGTTCATGAGTTATGTGCAAGTCACATCTGTCTGTTTGACGGATGTTAAAAAAATGTTTGTCAATTTGGCAGTTGTGTTTTTGTGACTAATTAAGTGTATGAAACACATCACTGCAAATCGATTAGTATAACCCATAGACTTATTCATCTATTACATTGTTTTATGTAATAATGTAAATCGTATAAGTCGTATAAAACGTGTATGTAAATCGCAGTTTTGTATTTGAAATCCTACTCCGTTTTGATGTGAAATTAAGCCTGGTTTTATTAAATTAAATTGAATTAATTGTTTATGTTAATTTTTCTTTTCTTAATCCTTCCTTATTATTATTATTATTATTATTTTAATTTTTATATTTGATAACATTCAGATATTTTTATGAATGAAGTTATTGTAATTAAAAAAATTTCAAATAAAAAATCTCTTAATTACATGTGTGGCTATTAAAATATTACTTGTTATTTTGTTTTATTTATTGAACAGTCAAATAATAACAAAAAAAGATGTAGGTAGGTAATAAAACCAAGGCTTTTACTAACGTCTTTTATTCAGAAAGTTTTGATACTTAACAATTTTACAATAAAAAATTACATAGTTTTCCTTAGATTAGCTGCATAATTTCTTAGTGTGGTATAAAAGTACAGCAAATATTGATTTTTTACAACTGAATAAACTCTTGTTTCATTAACTTTCCTCGTTGTTCATGTTTGGAAGTTAACTCATGTTGACGTATTTGATTCTCTCAGTTGCTATGATGATAAATTCAAGACAAGATTTTATTGTCTCGTGTGCGCTCTGCTCTCATGGTGGAGTGCCCTACTTCAACTGAAATTTTCTTAACCATTTGGTCCATTAGATGGGTTCTTCTTTTCTTTTTTAGTAGTCATTGGTGTTGCTAACGTTTCTCTTTACATCTCAAATGTCAATATAAGTGTATTTGTCAAAAAAGTAAAAATGACATTAACCCTTTGAGTGCCGCAGCGTCTACATAGTAGACGTTATAAAATATGCATAAATTGCCGGCGTCTACCCAGTAGACGATCGGTATTTTATTATTATTTTATATAGTACGTATTAGTTTTAATTGATTATTCGTTTTACAGCATTCTACAGGTTCCAAACTTTCGTATTGTACTGGTTTTTCACTTTCACTGTTTACTTGGAGTCACATGGCATTATGATAAAAATATGACACCAGTTTGACAGCTGATTGTTACCCGCTGCAGACAGCTGTGTATTTTGATTACGTTGCATTGTTTACGTTCGTTCTTTTACACTAAAAACTGTTCCTAATACTTCGTTATTATTGTGTTTAGTGAAATTATTGATTTATCAGTGCTATTGGTTGTATGTTGTATAAATATTATTTTTGCTTGTTATATATGTTATATGTTATATTATGTTATTATTGTTTGTAGTGCGTTATAATGTAAATTTTCACTGTAAAATAACATAATATGTATGATTTTTGTTCAGTTTTTCATGCTCTTTTACAAGGTGTAACTAAAAAAATATATAAAAATACTACATACACAAAATTTTGGTCCAAACTTGAAAATTTAGAATTTTTTTATTTTTTATTTGATGTTATAACTCATAATTTTTTATATAAATAAATTTAGAAGAAAGGATTTATATGTAGTATGTTCCCCATTTTATTACAAAGAAAATAAAAAAAGAATTATTAAAATCTGTTGAATACTTTTTTTTATACACATTTTTTCCCAAACTCTTGCAAAATTGTAGGTTTTAGCACGGCAATTTATGCATATGACTTGGGAGAATGGCTGCGGCACTCAAAGGGTTAAATAACAATAGAAACTAAACAGATGTAATAATGTTCAGTGATTCTGATTGGTTGAATTCTTCTCAGGAGGAAGAGGAAAATTGGGAGAAATTGAAATCTGCAATTCAAGATGCTTGAACTCAAGCGGTTGCATAATATAAAAACATTTAATTAACTACATTAGATCATTAGGAATGTGAGGAAGGTGTTGTGGAAAGTAAATCTGTAGTAATAGTGTTTTCAGGAAAATACTTAAATATTTTTAAATATTTAAAAACACTGACCACAACAAAACTGGCCACTATTAAAAACCTTCACATTTTTTAATACTGGCTTCTATTTTTCTATTATGTTGAATTACGTGTATTGAAATGTATGCATTGTGTGTGAAAATCGTGGCGAAGGTTTTTCTAACTTGGATTAAGTGGATAATTGATATTCTTAACTTGAAAACCTTTGAGGTTCAAAACCTTGGTCGCTAGATACCATATTATTTTAGATAATCGAAAAAGAAGCACTGATAGAAGCTCCTACATAGTTTAAACCTTTTTATGCTAATATATAATGATCCAGAGGCTAATTCATCATGAAGAAATGAAAATATTGTTCTGATCACTTCAACCTAAAAGTAAAACGAGTCAAATTCCTATTCCATTCGTCGCAGTCAAAGGCTGCCTAAGGTTACAATGTTATAACCCAATGGAACATTGCAATGCTGGTGTAAGCATCACAATGGCATACTAAGGTATGATTTTCCATTGTTGTCTATAACACTTGGTTTTCATTCATCAACCCTTTACATAAATAATAACAACCTTTGAAGCTCATTTTATAAATTGTCTTGCGTCGTGTTGTTCAGTCAATGCTCTCCACCGTCACTGTGGTTACGATTCCTTCTGCCTTCAATCGACTCAGCATCGGTCGGTAAATGTGGGGTGCCAGAGGGTATACCATTCCATGCTCTTGAATTTCTCCTAAAACAGATGAAGTTGATGGGTTGATCAAAAAATATCAGTTCTATAATGTTCAAGCACATCTACAAAACCAAACACTTGCCATTAAAGTCTAAATGAGCAGGCTTTCTATAATTTGACACATATGGGACGGACCATGACCATGCCAAGTATAGAAGATTATGGATAACTGGAGGTATCATTATAAAAGTGCTAAATAACACATTAAATGGTAGAAAAAAGTAAAATGAGGTGAAAACTGTTTAAATAGGTTACAAACTATTTAAATAGTATAATGTATTCATTTAACAAATTTAAAAATAAAAAATATCAAGAGATATTGTCTCCGAGAGACATTGTCGGATTATAGAATGTATCTTACCAAAGAATGTCGGACTATAAAGAGACTACTTTAACCCAATGTGCACTAGTAAATTCTGATGCTATTTCTTCAATGTAGCCTACAACAATAAACTAAACACTGGACTTTTTTCAAAATTAAAATAATATTTTTATAGTAGGATTTGCGAAAATAGTCTGATGAGAGTCAATGCATTGTTGCTAGATTAATTCTAAAACACATTTTTATACTGTTTTACACATGGTAAACATAACCACAAATGACAACATTGCAGGGCGAGAGGGGGTGAGGGGGGACACAGCTGTTAAAATTTCCATCGGACTATTTTCGTGCATCTTATTATAGTACTAGCATAATTTGAATGTTATAACAGAATGTTCAGAACGGTTGGTAAAAACCATCATTAGCTTATAGTTTTAATTTAGTTTAATAAAAAATTCCACATAAACATAAGTTAAAAAAGTTTTTATTTAGCTGCTAGCTGCCATCTATACAGGGTGTTTCAGAACTCCCTACCAATATTTTAGGGCATTGTTCCTGGGTTAAAAACATATCTAAAAATCATATTTAAATTGTCCGGGAGTCTTAAATTACTCACACAGCCGCCATTTTGTTTTTTACACATAATAATTTTTATTTCCGTAACGGATGGTTGTATTCAGATCATATTTAGTATAAATCTTTATCATACCAATGTACATTTCCAAGAAAAAAATTAATTTTTTCCATTGTATATTTTCAAAATGGCGGCCATTTTAAATTTTCAAACTCAAATATCTCAAAATCGGTAAATTTTATAAAAATTTTACATGACACAAAAAAGTTGACAAATTAAATTATATAGCCAATGGTACCAAGTTTGTAAAGATCTGACAACAAATAACAGAGTTATTGCGACTGTTCGCCATGAAAACATTGATTTTGCTGTTAAATGGCCTTAATTTGCATTGATTTTAATGCAAAATCAATGTTTTCATGAAGAAAAATCGCAATAACTCCGTAAATATTTCGGGTGTTTCCGAACAACCTGGAAATATTTTGTATATATGTTCCTTAGGTCGAGACAGTAAAAAAAAAACATATAAACATATGTCCTAAAATGCTTCGTTAAGCCGCTAGCTGCCATTTTGTTTTTTACGCATAATAATTTTTATTTCATTGATGGTTTGTTGTATTAAGTTCATATTTGGCATAAAACTTTATGACACCAATGTCCATTTTCAGGAAAAAAATTATTTTTTTCCTATGTGTATTTTCAAAATGGCGGCCATTTTAAATTTTTAAACTTAAATATCTCAAAACCGGTAAATTTTATCAAAATTTTACTAGAGACAAAAAAGTTGACTAATAATATTACCTAAATAATGATACCAAGATTGTAAGGATCGAACAACAGACAACGGAGTTATTGCAATTTTTATGCATAAAATCAATGATTTTCCATTAAAATGCATTCAAATTTGGGTTATTTTAGAAGAAAAATCTCAATAACTCCGTTATTTGTTGTCAGATCTTCACAAACTTTCTTACCATTGGTTAGATAATTTAATTTTTCATCTTTTTTGCTGTTTATAGTAGTTTGATAACTTTTACCGATTTTGAGATATTTGAGTTTAAAAATTTAAAATGGTCGCCATTTTGAAAACACACATGGCACCAAATTAATTTTTCCCCTGAAAATTGACATTGGTGTCATAAAAGTTCATGCCAAATATGAACTTAATACAACAAACCATCACGTAAATAAAAATTATTCTGTGTAAAAAACAAAATGGCGGCTAACGGCCTAACGAAGCATTTTAGGACATATGTTTACATGACATTTTTTTATTGTCTCGACCTAAGGAACAAAAATCCAAAATATTTCCAGGTTGTTCGGAAACACCCTGTATATACATATGTCTAAAACAGTAAGGTAAAAACCACCTTTGGACAGTTCGTCTGAGATTCTTCTGGGCCGATTTACATGGGGGGTTTTACCAAAACAAACCTTTTTAATCCTATATTAGCAGGTTTTATTGGTATTTCAAAAATATTTTGTTATATTGGTCGAAAATAAAAAATTAAATTTTCTTATGGAGATTTAACATGAGGAAAAAAGTCACCTTTTTCAATCATTTAGACAGTTTGTCTGAGACTTCCATTGCACCGATATACATACAGTTTGTACCAACGTTATCTTACTTTTTTTAATTAAAAAAATCGACATTTTGAAATGTTTGCAATGAATTCATTTTACAGGCTTCCCATCAGCTGATTGTATTACACACGAGGTATTTTGTGTACAGACAGTGCAAGAGCAAACGCTTAAGAAAGAATTTGGTTTATTATGGGCCAGTATCTAAAAAGTGCATAGTTATTATTTAAATGAAAAGAAAAAATACCAATTAGTTTTATACTGTTTAAACTGTATAATTTTTATAGTTAGCGTATAAAAAATAAATAAGTTTTAATTAAGTTATTTACTACTATCCTTTACCACGTCAATCAGATGACAATTGAAAGTGAATAGCAATTTAAAAAGTACATTTTATACATGTTTCGCACCATCTCGATCACCACGGATGAAGCTGTTTTCGTTGAGTTTAATCGGGCAACGACTTGTTTTGTTTGAAAAAAAGTAAAGATGAAAAAAGTTTATAATAAACCCTCTAAAATTACAAAAACCCTTATTTACTCTATAGCTTATCATCTGATTTGAAGGATCTGGTATCATTGTCTTGATTAGATTATTAAAACAAACTTTCTCTGTGCCGCACAATAAAATGTTAATAAAATATCTATCGTAGAAAAAATGGTATTTTTTCCATTTAAAAAATCTGAAAATGAAGTTCTTGACTTGCGTCCTAGGCCATAAAAGTCAAAGCCAATTTAAGATAATATTCTGCGTTGTGGAAACAATAATTTTTAAGTGAAAAAAATTGTGAATAGAAACAGCAATAAACCACTTTTAACAGAATATTTTTTTACTATGAAAACAATGAACTCCTGAAGTTGATCAACCTTCATGTACTAATTACAACTTATTACACTACACAACACTGTGTCGTACCATCAAGCACCATTTTGGCGGCGATGGCGGCCGGCAGTCCGACGGTGCGAGCCATGGCCGTGGTGCCATTGCCGTCACCGTACTCCACCATACTGATGTCACGGCGCTCGCGCTGGCCGCTGCTCCATGCAATGTCCAGCACGTGGCGGAGGATCACCACGTCGCGCTCGTGCTCCCCTGCACAACACATGGGATACTGTACAAGCCCTGCCTCGGGACAATCTAGCCATGTCCAATCATTAAACTATCTCAGTTCAATTGTTAATACCCTGATGATTCAGTTTCAGACTGAAATATTTTTCTCTTGTACGTTTTTTATCATGATCTACATTTGCGACATTTTACACAGCCCATTCGTCGATGTTTTAAGTTACTATTACTACACAAAATCTGGCACTCTCATGGTCCCACTTCTATGTTAGGACTTTTGTTGAGACTTGATTTTAGGATAAAACATTCTATTGGTACTAGTGTACACAATACTTTTTGAAACTTTATTAGAAACACCAACTAACAAGAATCCTGTGGTGCGTATTTTAAGGTAAGTATGAAGGGTGAGTGTGATGGATCAGATGAGTTGTAGCTTTGTTACTGGCAAATAGGAGCTGTTTGATTTTTCAGGATTATTAATTAATAGCTCAATGACCAAAGGCAGCTGGATCCAGTATCAAACCATTTAAAATCACTAACGTTTCTCAGGAATCGAACCGGCAACCTCCAGATTCAAAGGCAAGCTCTACAACCACTCAGCTACCCAGCTAGTATAGTTTTGAATTGATGAAAAAGTTATACTTCATGCATATACTTTTTACAACGATGTTTACGTTTTTTAATGTTGCTAAAAGACGACAGAATTGTGAAGCTAATTGTACAATATGACAAGTGCCTTAATGATTGTGGAAATCATTTAGAAGAATTGTTTAAAGTATAGGCTTTCATATAAAAATATAATTATAAAAAATCTCTCCTAGTTAACTTTTTATTTTAAAACGCTTTACTTAAAAAACCCGCCAAAGTATCTTAAGTAAAAGCTTTCTTTCAAAATGGAATTGCTTAAAATTTGTTTTGGCAAGGTATGGCAAGAAGTTACTACTGTTTGGATGTGTGACATGGTACAAATAGGTCACATTTTGAATACATTTAACATCACAAGAATGCAGTTTAAATGTCCTCTCTTTATTCTCATTCTAAAGTAAAAAAATAAATCTGTTGTTTTATTTTAAAACACCCTGTAACAACAATAACAACAACACTGCATTACCATACTGATTGTAGGTGCCTGTCTCAAAATAGAGATATAGTGATAGTGATATTGTATACTGTATTTGTAAAACCATTCATAAAATTCATTAAAGTCACACACACCGTTAGGAAGGCAGCAGAGCATTAGAGTGATCACCAAAATTAGTTTTAAAGTTGTCAAATAAGTCTTCCCATTTGCGACGCTTTGAATAAATCTGCAACATTTAAGTCGACCAAGCACGTGGGTGATTCCGACCACTCACCAAGGCTGAGCTTTCCGCTGAGGTAGTGGGACAGGCTGTCCAGGGGGTTGCCGCACTTGACCACCCGAACATCGTCCATCAGCCCAAGGCGTTCCACGGCCTTCAGTTGTGACTCACCCACTCGCTCGCCCACCTGCGCCAAGAAATATGTGATGGGTCAAACAAAAGATGAACTGTGTAATATACTAAACAGTATACATAAACTATATAATTGTAAGTAATGGTTAAAATAATGTCAATTAAAAATGTGCACTCAGAAAAATGAAAATAACCCCGTCGCAGCAGACCTGCATACTCAGCGAATTTCCAACATTTTTCGGTTTGTTAACTTGCCCCTTAAACACCATGGGATTGAGTTTGTAGGTTTGCTGCCATGGGGGTATTGTGAGTAGATATAGGAAAATCCCTCCCCAGTCCACGTACATACTAAATTGCATCAAGTTCTGGAATTTTTAATTTTCCCTATAAACCCCGTGGGGGTGAGTAGATAGGTTTGCCGCCATATGGGTGCTGTGAGTAAACATAAGTTAACCCCTACCTAGTGAATGTATGTACAGCAAACCTACAAACTCAATCCCATGGTGTTTATGGGGCAAGTTAACAAACCGAAAAATGTTGGAAATTCGCTGAGTATGCAGGTCTGCTGCGACGGGGTTATTTTCATTTTTAATTACTTAATTACTTAAATAACTCAATTAATTACTCAATTAATTACTTAATTTTTAATCACTTGATTAAATTTGGTATGTACCAAATTTAATCAAGTAATGGTAATAAATATGTAAGATACAGGATTTTGTTAATTCCCCATAAAAATAACATGGAAAACCTATTTTGCAATTTTCTCCGTAACCTGTTTAGCCAAGTTAAAAATTCAAAACACAAAATAGTTTTTTTAAAAGTTCTTTTAAGTGGTTTCAGTTTAAAATGTTAAATTTTGAAAATTTAGTTAAAAAAATGCCAAAAACCCATTTTTGACACTTTTGAAACCCCATAAAACCCCGTTCCCATAACCCGATAATGCTGGTTCGCGTACTCATGAAAATAGACCTAGTCCTACACCTTCATACCGAATTTCATAAAAAATGGAAGGTCCCTGTCAAAATTTATCAGTTCCACGGACACATATATCGTCACTTAACAAACAATACCGCCAATCTGCAATTTTTGGCGAAACCCGGGTTTTGAACGCTGCGCATTCTGTGGGCGATCGCGCACATTACTAGGGTTAGTTTTCTGACGTTTTCCAATAGATAGCGCTGTTATACTGTTTGGAGCATTACCGCCAATCACGTTTCTTATCAAAATAGCGCCAATCTACTCAGTCGCCATTGGACAGTGCATTGCAACAGGTAAGCTCTGTTTTAACTTTGTCTTTAGAAGCTTGAAATGCATTACTAGAGTACGTACTTGTATATTTATTACTCAGACAATAGTCATGTAGCTTAATATGTCAAAGTAATTGTGATTTTCAATTGAAAAATACTAAAATTGCCGCGATCAAGTTTTGATTGTAGATAGGCGGACTGTAGATAGGCGGTTTTGATTGTAGATAGTGTTTTCTAATACAGCCTAACTCCCATTTCCCCTACCAAAATAATAGTAATACCGCCTATGTAAAAATCAGTGATTCCGCCTATCTCAAATTAAAAAAAAAAAAACAGTGGCAATACCGTCTATGTACATTTAAAATTATTAAAACTATAATTAAACAACTAATATCGTCATTATTACACTTTGCTTAGTATAACTTAATATTTTTACATAAAACGTTTCAAAGATTGGTAACACTGCTCTTTTGATTCAGTTTTTTGTCTCTCCTGAAAAGTTTGAGTTTTGCTAGATAGGCGGTATTGTTTGTTAAGTGACGATATATGAAAATGAATGAATGGTGTTTTTGGCTTCTGGGGACCTCAAAACGAAAAAGTAACATGGCCCCAGGCTTAGGTCTTACCATGGCTACTACCGTAATAGCGTATTCCCTACAGGGAAATTCGCTAAAATGAAGATCACATTCAATAAATGAAAAATGACGATCACATTAATCCCATTTCCAATAATGGCAACACTAATTATTGTACAAAATAAAGTAACCCCTCAATATAAAGTTAAAACTTTTATAAATCATTGGCAAAAATAAACATTCAGTGTACTCTGAGGGGTTCTAGATATTTACTAGAATCCTTCTCCTAGGGCTCATACAGGTGTCCCGCAACCATTGGACCAAACTTTACCAGATTACTCAGAAACAATACCATTGGGAAGTGTGGCAATTTAGCTAGTAAAATTATATTAATACAAAACCAGTGTTACAGGATTCAATAAAGAATTACCTTGCTTTTGAGGTTCTCATAAAAGATGTCTGCATGAGATAGTCCCAACAATGTACACATCAGCTCTCTCTGAAACATTCAAAAAGCTTAATATCCTTTTTTTATAACATTTTTCAAGAATTCCAACTGAACGTGCAGCATTTTTAGTTTTCCTTCATGAAAATCTGTAATGAGTATAACTTTTGGGCCTCATTTTATGAGTCCGTTGTTCACAGTTGTAATTAATTAATGCTCCCGGAGGAAAAATGAGGGAGGAAGAGAGAAAGAGAGTATTTATTTGGACATCTAATTTTAATATAGTTACAAGGGAAAGGCGCCCTGAAATTAGAGTTTTGGAGGGTATTTAAAGTAATTAAATGTACCCTCACAATTTTGGGTTATATTAAGACTGATTTGAGAAATGGTGTTGACCATTATTTGGAGCTGGGTTAGGATAGCAACTGCTAAATTTAAAAAATAAAACTTTTAACCTAGTAAGCCGTCTAGTGACTTTGTAAAATATATTGATTTCATGTGCCTTGTACAAATTCAGTCTTGGTCAAATTCAGACTTTCTACCATGTTGGCAAGTTGTATGTATCGAGTTCGCATGTTCTGTGTTCGTGAATAAATGTATGTTAAATGTTTCTTGTTTGTGAACCATAAATTTATTTTAAATGTCTGTTAGTAAATTATTTTTTTAACTTCTGACAATCTCTACATGAGCTGTCTTGATGAATTTCTGAAGAAGACTTATTGATATGCCGAAATGCATATTTTACTAAGTTTTAAGACGATTTACAATATAACATAACCTTTTATATTTAGCTTCCAGGTGACTAGGAGACTAAAATAAAAATAAAATGCTAACTTTTGCTATTTTTTTACTTTCAAAAAGTTTTTTAAATAAGAGTTTCACTCATTTATTTGATAGTTTTAGTGGACCCCAAAATATAAGATTTTTGGTCGTGGAATAAACTTTAATGTTGATAAAAAGGATAATTATTATATTTATTTATTTATTTATTTATACATTTACGGCAGTCGCCATTTACAATTGAGTTTTCGTTAATGTAAGTACATCTAGATGGTGGTGCATGCTAAACCTAGTTACAAAAACACCTCTCTATTGGTGTTCAGTTGAGGTGTTGAGTTTATTGAGGTGTGTTGAGTTTAGTTTTTCGTACAGTATTTAGATAGAGACCTTACTTTAGCCGTACTTTACAACGTTCATAATTGTTTACACCCTTCAAAATTATGCATCATTATAGAGGGGCTACCATAAAAAATACTTCATTTACTCCCCTCCCAAATAAAATAAAATAAAAATAAAACACAATATTAATTGAGAGATTGAACAAATAGAAGTTTTTGTCCTTTGGTCACAAAGACTGCCCCAAAAGAGTACTTCTACACCCATTCCAAAACTAGTATGTGAAGGGGACGTACCCAGGTGATGTCCGGACCGTCTGGGTGCAGGGCAGGGTGAGCCGTCAGGTCTATGAGGCCTAGCAGCTTCAGAGACTCCATGGTCTTGAGGAATCCTAAACAGTCCAGAGTAATATAAGTACATGAAGCAATAATTATTATAAATAATTATTATTCAATTAATTAATTATTAATTAATTAATTAATTAATTATAATTATTAAGCAATAATTATTATTCGAGGAGAAGTTTCTTGCTCAAGCTACATTGTGTGACTTGAGCAAAGCTTTCGATTGTGTCGATAGCACAATTCTTATAGATAAACTAAAGTGTTATGGTTTTCGTAAATCTATTTTGAATTTTCTACAATCATATTTAGACAATCGTAGGCAAATTTTATTTTTTAATGGTAAATGGTCTGATGAAGAGAGAATGGAGTGGGGTGTGCCTCAAGGATCTGTTCTGGGTCCTCTCCTCTTTCTTATTTCTATTAATGATCTACCATCATCAATTAAATCAAAAACTATTCTCTATGCTGATGACACAACTTTTTTCAATTTTAGTACAGACTTAATTAATCTTCAGAATCTGGCTGATGATGCAATAGCAACTGCTACAAATTGGTTTAGCTCTAACGGATTTTTACTTAATAAAGAAAAAACTAAAAATATAATATTTAACCTCAGACAAAAGTCAAGCTCCCTTAAAGCTGAGTCTGTTGATACAGTCAAATTTTTGGGTATGAACATTGATCATAATCTGACCTGGAATTCGCATATTGATTATTTGAATAAAAGGCTATCACGGGTTATTTTTCTCCTAAATCGGCTCACTCACTCAATCTCAAAAGAGTATTTAAGGACAGCATATTTTGCTTATTTCCAATCTATTTTCAGATATGGTTTGATTTTTTATGGAAATTGTGCCCGAATTGAGGAAATTCTGAAAATTCAGAAAAAGGCTGTAAGAACGCTAAAAAAATGTGATCCCAAAGAGCACTGTAAACCACTTTTTATTGAACTACAATTCCAAACCATTATTAATTTATACATTTTTGACCTAGTAATTTATATAATAAAAAATTCACAATTTTTAAACTTCATACATTCTTTTCATGACTATAATGTTCGTAACAAAACAAATACTGTTATTAACTACTCTCGCCTGACTAAAACACAAAAAAGCCATATCGTATTATCACTAAAAATTTACAACTTCCTAGAGAGAAAAATAAGTCAGTATTCTTTAAAATCTTTTAAAAACAAATTTTACTCATGGTTATTGAAGAATCCTTTTTATAAGCTTGAAGACTTTTTCAAAGTTAAATATATGGATTTTTAATTTTGAATCCACTTATTTACCTAGTTATCTATTTTTATTTTACTTAACTTGACTTACATAACTAGAGTTTTTAATTCTTATATTACCTATAATGAATTTATTTTGTGACTCTTATTATAATGATGACTTTGTCAATGATGTGTATGAACATTCTTGTGACAAATAAAGATTATTATTATTATTATTATTATTATTATTATTAAATTTTTTTAAAATCAATTTTACAATTTTCCCAATTACAGTTTTACTCATTGATAAAATTGCAAACAAATTTCATCTACTATTTTAAATTTGTTCTATTTATTCAACAAATACATTTTAATTTTGTCTAATTCTTGAGCAGTGGTATTTTTTGCTACAGAAACCTTGTTCTCTATCCACATAATTTTAAATTATTGTATTTTTCTTCAAGTATTCATTTTTAACTTAGATCTTAGTCCTAAATGTCAATGTTCATTCATTAATCCTTCTCCAACTTGTTCAACGATCCCCCTACCTCTGTACCGGAGTGATCCGCGGAACATTGTGTGTGCCTCTGCCGCAATCCCGTACAACTGCGAGTACCGTAGACTGTCTCTGTTGGGGTAACCCTCAAGGGCAAAACCAGGGAGGAAGTCCAAGTCCTTGCCACTCTTAAGAAGGTCCCCTCCTGCCGCCACCTCTACAACCTGAAAAATAAAAAAGGTAAGATTGAATATAGTTGTGATCTGTTGATAAAAAGGCTAAACTGCTTTACTCTTAAGCTTCTCTTCTTCAAGAGCCTCCTTATGCACTTAAGTAACTTTGCTAAACAATTATCATCCAAGAAGGGTAGGTTCTTCTATGTAGATAAACTAAGCGACTGCCTTGCATGCTGAGGTCACAGGGGAGTCATTGCGATCTCTGGAGACGTTGGCTGACATAAGCTCACCCGATCGACAGCAAAGCGTGCTCTTTATCGGTAGTAAAGAGGGCACTTTTCAGTGGTAAAGAGTGCCACCTTTACCTGAATTGCGGGCTTGTTGAATTGCCGAATTGCATTAAGGAGCGCTCTAAATATACAGTAAAGAGCTACCTCTGTCGGCAGTAATGCGCCTATCAGCAGAGATAAGACCCCAACTGGTAAAGACAAGTGCCCCAATTGGCAGAAATGAGTGGTGAAGAGCACCCTCTATCGGCAGAAACGAGCATCCCCAATCAGCAGAGATGAGTGCCGTGATCAGTGGACACAAGCATCCCCTATCGGTGGTGAAGACCCCCCCCCCCCCCCCCCCCAATAAGGACGGACGGCAGTAAACTACACCTATGATTGACAGTGATTTTTAGCAAATTTCCCTTTGAGGACAAGTACAACATTAGTCATGGTAAGATGTTAGCCCGAGCCATGATACTTTTTTATTTTGAGGTCCCCAGAAGCTAAATATATGAATATAAAATAAATTAAATTACCTGAGTACCATCTTGTTTTCATCTTTTTATTTAATGACCTACATGTTTGAAAGGTACAGTAATGTAGGTCATTAAATAAAAAGATGGAAACAAGAGTGTACTCAAATATTTCATTTTTAATAATAGTAGTAGTCCTCTTAAGTGGTAAACCTACGTACTCAACCACATGGTTTTTATGGTGAAATAGAAAAATATCAAAATTACATTAGAAATTCGCTGAGTACGCAGGTCAGGCTGGTGGGGGTATTTTCTAATACTGTCTGAACTAATAATTGTTTTGCAATTTTGTTGGGAATAAATTGTAAACAGTATATAAATTGCAAATGCTTTACCTGGTAGTAAATTGTTTGTGAAAATCTATACTTATTTAATACGCTCTGAGTTTTTTGTAATTGCAACTCCTTCTACAATTCTCAATCAATTTACAAATTTTTTGTTTCATTGTCTCTAGTTGTTTCTGCCAAAGATTGATGAGAATGATCGGCCCCTAGAGCTACGCCCAACATGATTTTAAAGTTCCATTGTTAATCTTATGGAATTACACACTTATTTTCCATGAGAATACCATGGGATTAAGCATGTAGGTTTGCTGCCATGCGAGTTTTTGATAAAATATTAGTTACTCTCCTCATAGTAAGAGTAATTGATTGAATCATTAGACAGCTGTTGTAATAACAAATGCTAACAGATCTTCAGCTTCAGAACAGATTTTTCAGTTATAAAATATTTATTGAAGTAATTGGATTCAGTGCCCACGTCAACTGAAATTTTGGTTGAATTTTTAATAATTTTATAAATGTTGTATATTTATTTCAAATAATACTTTCCTTAATTACAGTTAAAATAAATTGGTGGGGGGGGGGGGGGAGATGCCTATCGCCACACTCGCTTAGGGCCCCAGAAAACCTAGATCGGGCCCTGCATCCAAGTGATTATTCGGGATGGTGAAAACTTCCAAAAATGCTATCAAACTTGTCGTCTTGGAGAGGTTGTGTAGTTTATAATAATTCTCAAATGTCGCTGTTAACGTGAGGAATTGTTACAAATTTACCACAACAAAAACAAATGTCAAGTACAAGTTCAATACTTTACTTTGACTTGTGTGTCAAGTACTTGTACATTTGTACAAGTACAAGTCAAGTACAAATGTACAAGTTTATTTGTGTACAAATAAACTGTTGTTTAACAAAGAGGAGTTTATTAATGGTCTTATAAGACCGAAACCATGGACAAGATGTGATTCAACACATCACTAAAAAGGTGAAATTTGTCATTGATGGATATTTGCTTATTTTTCAGGTCTTTTGTATCATTAACAGTTTGAAGTTAGTAGCCTATTGTATAACTTTGTTTGAAGAGCATGGTAACCACAATCACTAAGGAATTTAGTGTCTGTGGGATGTGAATACCTGAGTATGAAGTTTGACATTTCTGGAGAAATCCAATACAAACAAAGAAAATTTTAATTTCAGAGCGTGAGATCGTCAGTGAACTCTCCAGATAATATTTCTATTTGTATACATTTATTTTTAAACTATGTCAAATTAAAAATATATAATCATGAAAAAATTATAGTAGTTCCAAGAGGCTAACTCTACAATACTAGTGGATATTTTCGCCTCTGAGTTGTAGTAGTTTTTCCTCAATTAATGAATAACTGCTTTATCTACATGCTATTATTTTTCACCTTGGAGTTCTCGAGGTACTTGGCGTTACCCAGTACGTTGAGCAGCACCCCGCGCGGGGACCAGGAGAACTTGTAGCGCAGCGGGTTGTTGGAGTGTTCCGGGGCTGGGAGGCCACCGCAGTACGACACATAGGCCTCCACCTGCAATCAATCAATGCTTGAATACTACATTTTTTGTTCAGAGAACGGTGTAAAAAAGAACATAACTAAGATAATAACTTTCTGACAGAACACTTAATATCAAAACTGTCTTAAATGTATCAAACGATCCAAAACTCAATAGTCTTCAAACAAATACAAAATTTTTACAGAGTCTAATGTTTTACCTTTGTAAAAAAATAATTCAAACTTTTTTATATTTGGTAGCAAAGCATAAAAAAACTGTATTCCATTCTTTTTAGACTTTATTCTTCTTGATCATATTTAACTTAAGATATCCATCAATAATCTCTTTTCTTTCTTTACATTTTATGTAATTGGTTCAAGAACATGCAAGCCGTGAACTGTAATAGTTCAAAAGTGTTCACTATAAGATGTTTCAATAATTAAATTTAGAATGATAATCAACTGTTATGTTGTTATGTTAGTGGAATTTTGGTATTTTTTTGTAGGGAATGGTCCAAACCCTGGTCAACCTATTGACCTATCATTATAGAGCATCATTAATCCCACACGTACAAGTCCAGCAAGACCATAGCCAGAAATTTTTTGTGTGGGGAGGAGGTGGTCAGGATCGGGGTATTTTAATTAGCCCTTTTAAACACAAATTTGCTCATTTAAAAATGTTAATATAGGCTAGTCTTCTCTGTTAAAACACAGTCTTCATAGAGTAGATATTATATTAAATGAGAAAGTTTTGTAGTGGAGTTTGTAGTTGGAAGTTATTTCGAAAAGCACAGGCGGAAAACCGTCCCGGAAAATGAATAACTATTCTTGGGTCCAAAAGGGTAGTTTAATTCATCAAAACGTTTAAAATGCTCTGATAAATTCATAATATCCTTAATAAAACTCATTTTTCTCCATAAGAAAAGCATTTGTGCAATCAAATGTTCTCAAATTGTCTTAAAAAAGTAAGTCCCATAAATACCATGAATACCATGAAACCATGTAGCCTGTTTGTGCTTTGAAAGTTTAAATTTGAATATGCAAATAAGCAAATCCTCAAACCCAAACCACATTTTTATGGCTTATATTTAACCTGCTACGAGTTAGGAAGCTTTAATTTTAGTTGAGCAAAGATATAGATATTATAGAAATATATGATTGAAGTAGCAGAGGCTATGTGAGATAAAATATTTCCTTTGTCAGAGAGACCTTCAAGATTTAAAAACAAAACTCTGAAATTGTTCTCCTTTCACGTTAGTGTTGCTGTCCTATTTGTTCCTATTTGCTTTGTTCCTATTGCTACCCTATTTGTTCGACTATGTCAATTTAAAAATGAATCCTGTACCCATAAGACTACCTTGAAAAATTCAGTCAGTGTGACAGGGCCTTCAGGTTGGCTCGGAACAAAAATAATGATGTTTTCCTATTTTGGCTCCAAATGTGACAGTTACAGTTACAGTGTGCCAGGTAAATGCTGTCAGAAAATGCTGTCAGAAATGCTGTCGATGCTCGAGTAAAACAATACCCCCCGTCGCAGCAGACCTGCGTACTCAGCGAATTTCCAAATTAGTAATATTAATTTTGACCAGCTAAACTTGTAAAGAAAATTTCATCACATGCTCATAAATAAGTAGGGAAATAAATGTCTATTCTCCTTCAGATAAATATAGGGAAAGAGTATGCAGGTATGTTGCCATGGGGGACACTAAAAGTAGGTTTTTAGCAAAGAAAAAATTTATTTCGACCAT
The DNA here is from genome assembly GCA_030545055.2 of Neoaliturus tenellus. Lineage (NCBI taxonomy): Eukaryota > Metazoa > Arthropoda > Insecta > Hemiptera > Cicadellidae > Neoaliturus > Neoaliturus tenellus. The sequence goes on along the minus strand of CM061531.1, from coordinate 243,521,517 downwards.
ATAAAGCCATATAGTAAATTTAATCAATATCTGTCCATAAATAAAAGAGTTTTGCCTATTCTCCATATGATTAACATGGGAAAAGAGTATGCAGGTTCGCTGCCATGATAAGTACAAAAACCAAGATTTTTTACCTTAAATGGATGAATCTCAACCAAATGAAGCTAAATACCAAGTTTCATCCAAAAATATTGGTTAATAAGTGAAATATTAACACATCCTTATTCTCCATAAGATTAACATTGGAGCCAAAAAGACAATGTACTGTCTTTAGACTTTTTAATATCTCGGTAACCAATGGAGATAGAGCAAAGCTTCAAAATACTAAATTGTGTGTTTTTTTGAGCTAAATCCAATGGTCAAAATAAAAATTAAAAATTTTTCAAATTTACATATAAAAAATGCAAAAAACCCATTTTTGGGGTACAAAACCCCCCAAAACTACCCCTTCCGGTAGGTCGATATGTCTGGTTTTCGAACTCATCCGAATAAACGTAGGATTACACATCTCTACGAAATTTGGTCTTAATCAGACCATTTTTACGAGAGTTATCGTGTCTAGGGACACATATATATATACATATATACATATATATATATATATATAAAAATTTTAATGACTATTATTTTTGGTCTCTGGGCACCTTAAAGCGAAAAAGTAACATGGTCCCGGGCTTAGGTCTTACCATGAGACCTACGGTAATAGCTTATTCCCTATGGGAAATTCGCTAAAATCCAAGAAATTGGAGGATTAATGATGCTAGTGTATTTTCACTTTTATATTTATTATTAATAGAGTCAATGACACTGATTTCGACAGTCAGATGAAAGAAAATTAAGTGAGCTGAAGTGGACATACAGATAGTCCGCGATAGTCATATCGCACACTGATTTCAAGCAGTTTATGCTATTGTAAAGGAGGGAGGTGGCATATGATACTGGGGCACACTATTTTTATTATCAAAATAATGCGTTTTGAGGTCTAAAAGTGCCTCTATCTTGGAATTTATTTATATTATTGAAATTTAGACAAAAAAGTGAGCCATCGCTAAGCATCCAAGTAAATTTCATGAGATATATTTTTAAAAATTTTACTTTTTTTAAGGACAGTATGATGTCCTGTGGGCATCACTTACATTATCTTTGTAACTCAGCAAAAATGTGTGCTATGGCACTGAGAGGTTTTAATTATTAATTTCAGATACATTGAATTCAAAATTAACTTCAATAAATGTTGTGACATGTATAAGATTATCAAAACAGAATTATAATTTCAACATCGTATTAATATATTGATTGAAATTAAATATATTTCTGTAACTTTCAAACATTTCACAATATTCCCAAAATTTATTAATTCCCTGGTACTTAGTACCGGTATTATAAATATTAATTTCCATTTTTCAGGGGGCTTTAAATTTTAATCCCCCTTGGCTATGGTCTTGAAACCCAGTGAAATGACAACTGGGTCTAAATTTGACCCTGACGGGAATTCAATTTGCATCCTCAGGATTGAATTGTATATTTTTATAGTTTTTAAAGTTTTTAAAAGTTATTTTTCTGAGTTTGACCTTGGATTGCCATACCTTTCCACCCGCCTGGTGGACCTCATCTATACACTCCATGGCCAGCAGGTGGTCGATCCCAGGGTCGAGGCCGACCTCGTTGACTACCGTCACCCCTGCCTCCACTGCCCTGAACAACGTGTCAACATGTCAGTGGAATTAACTTGAGGAAACGTATAATAATGCAGAATTTAAAATACCTAGTGAGGTCATAATACAAGAAAGGGGTGAGCAAGATGTTCATTCCCATTATAATTCATGTTAATCATGTTTCAATGTTAATCTTATGGAAGAAGGATAATGAATTGAATCATTAGACATCTGTTGTAATAAAAAATGCTAACTCATCTTAGCAGAAAAACAGATGTTTCAGTTATAAAATTTTTGTATACTAATTGGATTCAGATCTACTGAAATGTCGGTCGAATTTCAGCCACTAGGCAATTCCTAGTCAACAATTATTCTGTCATATTGGTTTTGGTTATAAAATTACAAGTTAAGTGGTTTTTGTATTAATCGCCTTTTTTATTGAAAACTTTGGTATTAATAAACTGAATACAGTAAACTTCCTCTAGTCCATCATACCCGGGACTTGACATATGCCCCCCCCCCATAGTAGTGTTACTAGGCATACTAGTGTTCCCCCCGGCTTCCGATTCCAAACAAACTTGGAAATATTATATTTATTCCTATATATTCAAATTTTTTTCTGAAGTCGTAATGGATTATCTAGCGCGCCGGATCTTAGGTTGCCGGATTAGAGGAAGCTTACTGTAGTAGTAATGATTTAAATTGGTGTATTTTAGTGCAAGAAGAGATGTGATATGAATGTACACCTGAAGAAGCTGTTTGAATTATTCATGTCCATAAATTAACTAGGGTCAATTTGCCTAGCCACACCATGATACATTTGCTTTTTATAAAAAATAATTTAACAAGGAAGTTATAGAAAATTTTGTGTTTTTAGAAAGTTACCAGTTTTAGTTAAGTTTTTATCAATGGTCTTATATTGTTGTCTTTCGGGAGGAAAAATTATTAGTCGTTTAATTGGCCCATATTTAGTATAACTTTTCCAGACTTAAATTTTAAACACTACGTCTTTCTTAGCTTGCATGCTGCAAATATATTCATTATATAATAGTTATATTAGTATTTAAAGGGATACAATTAATAATAAGAGAGATTTACTATTAATTAATAAGAGATTAATTAATAATTAATAACGCAACATGACTCAATACCTCTCTTCCTCAAACTTACCCTGTACTAAAAACTCAACTTTGAGAATCAAATATTCACTCTAAACCACTTATCTTCTCTAAAATTTATGCTTTTACATGGTTAGTATCTCTTTTAATTTAACGATTCTAACAGAAAAATGACCAAACTGTCGTCCCTACTTGTCGTGCATCCGCATCATCTCGAGTGTGCAGTACGAGGCGGTGACCATGTGCGTGCGGTGGTTGATGCAAGCCTCTGCCACCAGGTGGTGCAGCTGGAACGGCAGCAGAGACACAACGAGGTCCGCCCCCTCCACCAGCTCACGGACATGGTCCGGCCGCCGCACCACGTCCACCAGAACTGGTTCAACACGCTCGAACTGGTCAGCCAACACGGATATCTCCTCTTGCACTGATGAACCTGCACAGAAGTGAAAGAGGTGTGGGTAGAACCAACTAGTTCATGGTGATGGTTTAATTCTCGCACAACTTTGAGAGAACTTGTTCCATTTGCTGAAACTCCGATCAAACAACATGGAAACATCCCTTTGCTCTCATGTACCTTCTTAAGTGTGAAATATTTGTGGGTAGATCCTACCAATTCATGGAGCTGGTCCATTCGCTCAAACCTGTCTTCCAACATTGACATCTCATCCTCTTGCACTGACGAACTTGCACAAGATGGTTCTATCAAACTAGTTGTGGATAACCAACAAAATAAATACGGTAGGTCAATTGTTGCCCAGTATCAAAGAGAACCAGTTCAACATGCTAAAAGTAATCAGCCAACATTATCTCCCCTTGCACTGACTAACCTGCAGAAGAGTGAAAGAGTTGGTGATAGAACTAATAAGTTCATGGAATGCAAATATTTCATGGAGGCTAGTTCAATGGTCCCAGAACTTCAAGCGAACTGGTTCCACTTGCTAAAACCAGTCAGCCAACATAGATTTCTCGTCTTACACTGATCGATCTGGTCACCTTTCACAAGAGTGAAAAATCTGTGGGTAGAACCAACTAGTTCATGGAGATAGTTTGATCGTTATTGATGAGAACCTGTTGGTTCTACAAGGTTCAAACCCTAAAGTTGGTTTTAAAATTTGGTCACTTCTTCTTGTCCTGACAAAATCTTTCAAAGTGAGAAAAAATTGTGGGTAAATTCTAATTTATTAACATGCAAACATGGTGTGGCCACCACACAACAAATAGCACGACTGGTTCTATAATCTCACCCCAATTCCAAATACTGTTATGTTAATGTGTCTACAGGGATAAAATAGTTTTGGAAAGAATCAATAAGCTCATGGACATGTGCCATAATTAGGGGTGTCAATCGAGAAATTCGGGATCTTATTAAATTTACCAGATGCTAGATGTAGATAAGCTTAGAGTGTCAAGATGATCAAGATTTTGAGCACTTGGTATGTAATATATTGTGAATAAGAGTAAAAAGGTCTCAAACTTTATTATTAAATAATTACTCAGCTATAATAACAAAGTTAAATTATTCTATGCGCCCAAAACGAAGTGATAAAATGCTCAATTTCAATAATACTGAACATAGTATTTGGCATTTAAAATTGAGCACATTCTGTAGAAAACTGAACCATCAAGATCAAACAAGACACACCCCTGTTTTAATAAATATATTAGGTGAGCCCTAAAAGGTTTATCTTTTTTAAATTTCTATTGAGAGTCAGTAGATACAGCCTTTTAGTCCTTTTCAGTGTTACAACATTTGAAAAAATGAGTCAAAAGCCATATAAAGAGTTCATGTTAAAGGACTCAAGTTAAAATAACAATTAATTGGAGAAAATTTAATATTAGATATTTCATTTTCAAATATGTAATCGTACATCAGTAACAATAACAAATTAGTTATTGATTCCTACAAACTGGAAGAAAGAAATAATTTAACTATGTTATAGAGGTTGAATTAAAAAGGGAGCTGAAATTTGACACAGACAGAGCTCATGAGTCAATTACCAACTACTACTACTTGTTACTTGTTACCAACGACAAGCAGTTACTACTTGGCCTACTTCTTGTCAAAATCACCACTTGGACAAATAATGTGAACACACATTTGAGCCTAGTATGTGTGTGTCAGTTTCAATATACCCAAAAGCACAAGGTTTAATTGTTTAGGTGTGAGAGTGGTATGCTAGTGCAATATTTTCAATGTAGAAAAATCATTATTTGGATGATCCAATTTTGTCATCAATTTATATTTAAAGAGTCAACAACTGAAACTAATATTTGAATTTTTACTTGAAATGTCTTTATACCATACTTGATCTAATTAAGTTTATTGAAGTGTGTGATAAGTACCCAGAGTTATGTGCACATTCTCGTCTCGGTTCAGATACTTGACGAGGGGCGAGCTCACCCTCCCCGCTCCCAGGACCAGGATCTTCTTGGTCGAAGCACCAGAATCCGCCATCTTGTGGCGACTTCGTCTGGATGAAAATATAAAAATTGGCACTCAAAATTTATTCATAATACCATAGTGTTAGTGTAATTATTCGGTTTAGTATTCATGGATAAGTGGTTGTAAACTGACTGTGTGCAACGAACATTCCAAATCTTATATAGTAAAATAAACTGGCTGGGTAGCTGAGTGGTTATAGTGCTCGCCTTTGAATCCAAAGGTTGCCGGTTCGATCCTGAGGAAAGTTAGTAGCTTTTTAAAGGATCGATTCCGGACCCAGTTGCCATTTGTCATTGGGCTATTAATTAATGATGCTTTCTAACAACTGGTCGATGTTAGATAGTAACAAGACTGGGGTTTGGACCGTTCCCCGTCAAAACGTTAAAAAATGCCACTGGCGTAGATAGACACAAAAATACAAAAAAAATAAAGTGGAATTTCCATTATCTGTCATCCTCAGGACCGGGACTATAATGACAGTTAATTGAATAGATGGATAACAGAGATATCATAATATACCACAAAAGCAAGTAGATTAAAATGGTTTATGAAGAAATTAAATAATGCAAAAAAGGATAGTAATACATATGCTTATAAACTCAATCGAGGTCATTGATATCACGTACAATCATGATGAAGCACACACTTTCAGCACGGTGTCAATTGAGACAATAGTATCAAGATGTTCATTTATTCAGTGACGGATAACAGAGGGTGACGGTTAAAAAGAGTGAAAGTTAGTTCAACTGCATATAATGAATCTAATGTGACTACATCACAGTTCTTTAAAGTAGTGATTAATCTAATAATCTACATATTATTCATATGGGGAAGAAAAACCAAATTTACTGTTTGTTGAGTGAACAAAGCTAACTGCAACAAAACAGGCTCATAGACTATTGGGCAGGATACTTAAATTCAAGTCCAAATCTACTATATATTTGTCAAATACCACTGACTCACGTATCAACGCACAGCCTAAACTTCTAGACCTAGAACCTTGAAATTTTGTATGGACGTTCCTTTTAGGGTGTAGGCATCCACTAAGAAACGGTTTTTGAACATTCCTTCAGGGCTCCGCCCCACACGTCTTCAAAGTTACCATGTTATTCTTATGGAAGCAACATTTTTGTATTGGAACATATGATTACATTAAGGAATATTAATTTTGTAAACAGCTGTTCTGATTCAAATTATTGAGGGGAGATTGGTAATAAGAAGCTAGAGGATAGTTGCGGCGAGTGAGCTTAGCGACCAAGCTAAACCTGACGGGGAGTGATTACTGACTGACTCATCATGAAATCTCAGGAACTACCAAATGTATTTACTTGAAACATTAAACACAGGTTCGTCTTGCCTCTTAGGTGCTCACTAAGAAATGATTTAACAAAATTCCTTCAGGGCTCCGCCCCAGAGGCCTTCGAAATTTTAATATAACGCTATCCGCATGGCCAATTTTAAATACGAATTAGGAAACCTGCACGGTTGAAATTTGGGGTGATCTCTTTTTTCTTAGGTGCTCAAAAAAGTGCTTTAAACATCCCTTTTAGGGCTCCGCCCCACAGGACTTCAGAATTACTTTAGGGCCTCCGGGGTCGATATTTGACATGGACGTTTCTCTTTGCTCATGGGTGGTCACTAAAAAACGGTTTTCAAATACAGTTTTCGAAGTTCTTTAGGACTCCGCCCTACAGGACTTTAAATTACTTTAGGGCTTCCGGGGTCGTTATTTGACATGGACGTTTCTCTTTGCTCATGGGTGCTAAGAAAACGGTTTTGCAAACACAGTTTTCGAAGTTCTTTAGGGCTCCGCCCCACAGGACTTCAAAATTACTTTTGGGCCTCCGGGGTCGATATTTAACATGGACGTTTCTCTTTGCTCACGGGTGCTCGCTCACTAAGAAACAGCTTTTCAAATACAGTTTTCCAAGTTCTTTAGGGCTCCGCCCCACAGGACTTCAAAATTACTGTTGGGCCTCCAGGGTTTAAATTTGAATCGGACGTTCCTCTTTGCTCATAGTTACTTACTAAGAAATAATTTTGAAAAATTTCGTTTAGGGCTCCACCCCATAGAACCTCAAGATTACAATGGATTTTAGGGGGTATAAATTTAACATGGATGTTCCGTTTTGCTAACAGGTGCTCACTACGAAATGGTTTTGTAAATATAGTTTTTGTAGTTCTTTAGGGCTCCACCTCACCTGACTTCAAAATTAATCAAGGGCCAACGTGTTTTAAATTTGACATGGACGTTCCTTTTTGTTCATAGGTGATCAATAAGAAACAATTTTGCAAATTTTTTTTAGGGCTCCTCCCCACAAATTCTCAAATCTACTATAGATCCTACGGGTTGAAATTTAACGTAAAGGTTCCGGTTTGCTAATAGGTGTTCACTAAGAAACAGTTTTGCAAAAGTACTGTTTAATGTTCTTTAGGGCTCCGACCAACATGTCTTCAATATGACTGTAGAGCCTACGGGGTTGAAATTTGACATGGTCATTCCTATTTGCTCATAGGTTAGGGCCTTTTCTATTTAAGAAACCTTTTCTCTCTAAGAACAGGTTTTGCGAAATTCCTTCAGAGCTCCACTCACACTACTTCATTGTTCCAATGTCATTCTCAAGGAAGTAGATTTCGTTGCTCTTCAAAATGATTGTATTACCTATAAAATAAATTCAATCACGGGCGAAGCCGTGACAGGTAACAGCTAGTGTTTTATATAAATTTTAATTTTGTTTATAGCTTTTAAAATTAATCTATATTTAATTTTTTTTAGGCAAATAAACTAATGACTTGCACAAGTTAAACTTCTCTTACTAAAGTGCATTTCTAAAAATAGAGCTAAACTTTTTGGGAGGCATCTTAATTTAATTAAATATATGTCAAGAGGTACGGGACACAAAAACAGTTAACCACTGCATTAGTTGATAGGTAAGTGAATGAGTGCAATACTTACTTTGATTCCAACCTTAGATCTTGAATATACTCAAACTTTGAAGTCAGTTTACCGTTACTCGCTATGATTGCCTAAAAATAACAACATTATTAAAAAAAATATGAATAATACATGATTTTTAGAAAAGGATTTTATAGTTTAAATTGTTTAAAGACAAAAATTGTGTTTATAATTTGTTATAAAACACCATCAAAATCAAGGAATCTAAAATAAAATAAAGACAATTTTAGATTCCTTGATCAAAATGAATAAGGAAAATGTAAAACACATCTTAATGAATCATCTTTTGACTAAATGTTCTTGGTTATGAAACAAAATAAAATAAAAAAATATACTTTTATTTTAACCGAACAAATAATTAGTTGTTTGTTATCATTTTGTTCAAGCTAATTAACTGACAAATTGAACCAATTGTCATGACTCATTCTGTGTTTGTACTAATTACAGAAAAATGCTGTAAAAACCTAACAACAAACAAAAGTGATAAATTAGCAGTAAAACAAGAGATAACTCACATTGGCGACAACAGAATCAAAGTTATGACTCTCTAGAGGTTTGGTGGCGTCCGACTGTAGAATGTCGATTGCGTAAGGCATAACAAGGTCACCGAAAAAGTCAGTTGACTCTCTCGGAAGCTGGGTCGGCATGTTATCTATTGAGCAAACGAGCAGCCCGGCACCTTTGAAACTGACAAACATGCAGTAATTTTTAAATACATTTTAAAAATTAATTCTTCCCTTTTCAGGATTGGAAAATGGAAAACTATTAAAATTGATGATGTATTTTATATTCATTATTTGTAGGTCATATTTGGTACAAAAAATGAAAAAGAGCAAATAAAGTGTTACTACAGGAAATTGGATGATATGTTACTCACTGTATTGGCTGGTCCAAAAGTCTAATATGGATTGGATACATTTAAAATTTTTGTATCACTGTTAATTAAAGCCAAGGAATCCAAAATAAAATAAAGAGAAGGTAGGGATCAAGAAAGACATGCAACACCCTCAATGCACCAGGTGTTCTTTTGCACCTATGAAGTCACCATTTACTAATACTGTAATGATAATGATGTCATAGGTGCAAAAGAACATCTGGAGCATTGAGGGTGTTGCATGTCTTGACCCCTACCTTGTCTTTATTTAGATTCCTTGATTAAAGCTATAAAAACATTAATGCGTTCAAGAATTAAAAAATAAAACTACTTTAAAGATTTGATTTTTTTACCTGAACAATAAGTAATTACCGTACACAGGTCTGCAGATTAAAGTTTTCTTATTGTTTTCAACTGTCAAAATTAATTATCTTGGCATACATAAACCTGCTACCTTTCATACATTTTTCATATATTCAACTGCTAAGATAAAAATTGACAGTCCACATGCTTTGCATATTGACCTTCTATCCACTCAACTGTTGTACGATTTAGTTCTTAAATATCTTGCATTGCGAGCTTCCCATTCCAAGGAAAGGTATGAGACATTTGAAAATCAAACTTATTCACTACCAAAACCCAATTTAAATGTAAGGCTTAAATGGTTTGTTTTTGGTGTTTAAAAGATAGCCTATTTCTTTTATCTAACAATAATCCCTTCATTATTTTATGTTACACCTCTTTACAATAATTGTAAAAAAATATTATCATCCAAAAAATCAGGAAGCACACCACCACACACCCCTGTAAACCCACCCTTGCACCCCACATCATTGAATTAAAAATTAAACTCAACATTTTACTATCTAAAAGTTAAACCAGCCATAATTATTTCCTTGGTTAATTAAATACCTCTTATATTCTTTGTTGCGGTCGGCGTCATAGAGACAGAAGGGAGTGTCAATGGTGGTGCACTCGTTCATGAACTCTATGGAGCCACCGGGGTCGGCGCTGATGTCACAGATGGCCAGGGTCCGGTGGGGCAGGGCCGGCGCCCCTTCGCTCACAGGCAGCCACGGGGTCGGCGAGGAGGCGAGGAGGTTCTTGGCGTCAGGAAGGGTCAGCAGTTTGGGCGACCCCACCGCCCAGTAGATTCCATTCACTATGACCGAGGCCCAAGGGGCGATCTGGAATTGTACAGGAGATCATGCAAATCACGGAGTAGTTGTTGCTTTCAAGATGGATTATGCAGTAGTTACTGATTGGGTAAGGTCAAATGGAAGAAGCATAAATCATATTCAGTTAAAATAGTGCATTTTTAATGTTACTCTACACTTGAAGAATTGCAAAAATAAATCAATGATCTGAATTAAACATTTAATACTAACTCTACAAACAATGAACAATATGGTAGTCCTAAAATATATCATATATTGAAATTCATGGCGTGAAAGCCTACCAACAAGTTTACATTAAACTGCTGTTAATCTTAGGGAATTGAGTAAATAAATGTACATATATCAGTAGAAGTTATTTTGATAATGATAAACAATCATGTATTTCCTAAAACTAGCCTAGCCTAACCTTACTTTCTTGCCGAAGGTGGACATGTAGAGCTCCGGGTGTGAGTCATATTCCTGCGGGTCATAGCCGCCACCCTCGCGTCGCTGCAGATGGTCTCTCCGCCGCACCTGGCACCCATAAACCTTGTTGGTCACTACAACAAGAAAAGAAGCCAACAAAACGTCTATATGTATATAAAATAGACAGTCACAAGAGAACTGCGTGCTCAGCAGATATCCATTGGAATTTGGTAAAATCTTTATATTTCACCATAAATACTATTCACTGAGTATGTAGATTGGTTGCTTGGAGTTTTATTGGCAAATTTCTAAAAGTAAAGTGAAATTTGTGTAACCTTCTGGCTAAGGCATAGTATTAGTGTTTTCAGGTTCCAGCAGAACATTTAAGATTATGTAAGAACTGCATTTGTTACAGGACCAAAAACTGTAACAGTGAAAGTCTGATTTTCAAATCTTATGTACAGTAGTGTTAGTATTTATAGATTAACCCTTTCAATGCTATGGAACGATAAATCTTTTATCGTCTTATTACCCAGAAATGCTTAGCAATGATGTATCGTGCCTCGCCCTTCATCAGAAAAGTGCAAAGCAACGATATATCGGCACGCCGCTGATGGCGGCATAAACGGGAATATTGGTTGATCTCAATTGTTATTTTGAAAAATTGATGATCCCATTCGATTCTCTATACGATCCAGATACAAAATATCATTCTCTAGCTCTTTTGGATCCAAAATTTATTTAAAATATTTTTCTTGCGCTTGCCTCCGCCCCCTTGGAAATCCTAGCACTTTCCAGAATTTATATGAATCCTTTATATGAATATTCCATCAATTTTCAAAAATTAAGTAATTTTTTTAGCACTGAACGGGTTTACAGCAGATATTCCATAATCTCTACAGTACCTATCGTTACAGTAGATACCAAACTTTATTAACACATTCGCGGCGGCGAGGTTTTTGCTCGAACCTCATCACCATCCTGAATGTAAAAATTGTAAAACCCACCATAGCAGCAGCACTGCCCAGTAAAAACCCACGTGGTCCCAAAATACATTGTACTATTGTATTTGTATATCAGTGCTGTGCAAAGCTTCAGATTTCTAGCTCAGATCCTGGCTTAAAAATAAATCATATTGTAAAGCAGTGCAGCTTGGGAGCGATCCCACCCATCAGGATGGCATTAGGGTTCCGCATGGGAGCAATTGCTCCCATGCCGCCGCGAACGTGTTAAGTTATTGTACTAATAAATCAGGAGAGGATGAGCAGATGACAAAAGGTTGATGATTCCTCAAAAGAACTGAGCAATTTAGTTTGAATACAGATTGAAGTTTTCATTTTATTTTTGTTAAATCCATATAACTGTTGGTGAACATTATTATGAGTAAAATTTGTCATCTTTGCACCAAGATGACCTTCGTCTTGCGTATTATAGTGGCTTATTAGACATTTATTTCCCTATTTATGAGCATGTAATGATATTTGGTTTACAGGTTTATGTGGTCAAAATTAATATTACTAATTTGGAAATTCGCTGAGTACGCAGGTCTGCTGCGACGGGGAGGGGGGGGGGGTATTTGTAAAAAAATAAGTTTTGAAAAAGTAAAAGTTGTCGTATTGAGATGTTTGAATGAAGATAACTTATTAATATAACAAATATAGTGGCAATGAAATACAATAGAGAAAATGGCCAGCTCCCAGCACTCGTGTCACAATTAAATCACTTCAAATAAATTGCTTTCAGTATACACCACAGTATCTAGAGTTGAACAAACAGTGACACTCTTAGCCAGTTTTCTTGTTGATATAAAAAACCAAATATTTTATATAGCAACACCAGGCGATAATTAATTAATAGATCGTCTTATCTCATTGGCATCATCTGGCTATCGTTTAAAATCAAACCAAAACACAAGTTCTATGAAACCAAACCAGTCATTTAATAAATCACCACTGCTATTCTTATGTAGGACATTTTACATCATTTCTCTTTTCCTTGTACCATAATATTTTGGATATACCACTATTTTATTTTATTTTATTTATTTATTTATTCTTAGTTCCTGGGACCAAGACCTTTGATTTGAGACCACTCCCATAATTCTAAAACTTGTAAAAAGCTCCCAATTTTGTTCAAATTTTTTGGCTTCCATAAAACAGTTCGCTAACCAGTGTATCCTCCATGGTTACCTATTTTGTATGAATGGATCGATGCTTTCGCTAGTTAAGTTTTTATTCTGTCACAGCTGTTAAACTTGATAATCAATCAATTTTCTTATCAATTTTCTTATCAATGTAAATCAAATGGGGAAATTAAAAACTTTAAGGGTTTGCAGGGCCTTTCCTTTCAGATGGATATTTACCAACTTACTTTAGAAACAACTTCATGCCAAGGTCTATCCAAAATGACACAATAATCATTTAAAATCGGTCAAAAACTGTTGAAGGAGGTCCTTGTACAAAAAACCATCTCGTGTATTAAATATGTAGATGTCTGTGAATCAAGTTTAGAGTGAAAGAATCCTGACAATTTTGTATATTTCCTATTGAGGAAACTATTCCTTTACACAAAATATTAAATTGTACTCACCATAAATAAAAGCCAAAATAAATAGCACAATAATGTTAAAGAAAACTTACCCCCATGTTCTGCCACCTTCTGAAGCATTGAAGGAGGTACGTACTCGTGGGGAAGCTCTTGAAATATCTCTTGGGCACCTTGAGACACATTCCCTGATCTGAATAGAAAGAATGTTTAAACAAACGATGCAATTGACATAATCAACAATAACAAACTGGCTGGGTAACTGAGTGGTTATAGTGCTAGCTTTTGAATCCAAAGGTTGCTGGTTTTTTATCCTGAGAAAAGGCTTTTTATAGGTTAGATACATGACCCAGTTGCCATTTGTCATTGGGCTATTAATTTATGGTGCTTTCTAACAACAAGTCGCGAGGATGGATAGTAAAAAGACTGGGGTTTGGACATTACCCTTTAAAACATTATAAAATGCATCAATCATAAATATAAACAAAATAATACAAAAATTAAAAAAAATTTAAAATATTAAACAGTTAAAAATCTAACCCCTTAAAATACTATTATTGCAGGATAGTATACCCAAAAATGTCTAGTAGTGTATTAGGATTTGTTGTATGAGTAACATAATTTTAGAGGTAAAATAGGCCTGTTACAGGATAGACAAAAAAAATACATTTAAATCAATAGGTAGGTTTTTATGAATGAGCATGACATATTGTTGTGATAGAAATGTTTAATATTTCTATTTTCAGTGGCAAAAACTTTTTTTTAAAGTGATTAATAGTATAATTAGTACATATTGTATTATTTATGAAGGTAAAATTATTGTCTAAGATATTTCCTCCAAAAACTTTTAAAATAAATTAGGCCTATAGCATAATAGTTTACAATATATACTGTAAAAACACCTTGATTTTCTTCTAAATTTGGAACAATCCAAATTTATTTGTGATTAATTGTGAACAATATAAAACTAACATAAACGTTTTAGCCCTGACAAATATTCAATATTCCACTTGGGATGCAAAAATACAAATTAGATAATGGAGGAATTTTGATATTTAAGTATAAAAAATCAAGTTCATACCCAGTAAAAACAAATATGAGGGGCCCAATGGACTTGGGCATCATTCCTAGGGCTATCTCGTAGCCTGCGTCACGAATGGCTTGGGTGGCCATCGATGAGTTGCGGTAGTTATGAGCTGGCCCTATGTGCTGGAGATTTAAAAAAATATAGATTAATGTTTTCAAATAAACAAATTAAAATGATTTAAAGTGCATTTACAGGGGTTTTGTGGTCAAATTTTGCAATTTGTAATATATTTCTTTATGTTAGTGAGAAACTCACCTACATTACAATTCCTAGGTATCATACAGGGTGTCCCGGAACTCTCTGGAACGCTTTTGTACATTTGTTCCTTGCATCGAGACAAGAAAAAAACATCATACAAATAGGGGTCTAAAATCCATCGTTAAGCCGCTAGCCGCCATTTTGTTTTTTTCACATAATAATTTTTATTTCCGTAACGGATGGTTGTATTCAGTTCATATTTGGTATGAATCTTTATCATACCAACGTACATTTTCAGGAAAAAATTTAATTTTTTCCACTGCATATTTTCAAAATGGCGGCCATTTTAATTTTCAAACTCAAATATCTCAAAATCGGTCAATTTAATAAAAATTGTACTTGTTACAAAAAAGTTGCCAAATTAAATTATCTAACCAACGGTACCAAATTTGTAAGGATCTGATAGCAAATAACGGAGTTATTGCAATTTTTCTATCAAAATGGCCTTAATTTGCATTGATTATAACGCAAAATCAATTTTTTTAAAGAAAAATCACAATAACTCTGTTATTTGTTGTCAGATACTTACAAATTTGGTACCGTTGTTTAGATAATTTAATTTGTCAACTTTTTTGTACTTTGTAAAATTTTTAGGAAATTTACCGATTTTGAGATATTTGAGTTTGAAAATTTAAAATGGCCGCCATTTTGAAAATATGCAGTGGAAAAAATTCATTTTTTTCCTAAAAATGTACGTTGGTATGATAAAAGTTCATACCAAATATGAACTGAATACAACCATCCGTTACGAAAATAAAAATTATAATGTGAAAAAAACAAAATGGCAGCTGGCGGCTTAACGATGGATTTTAGACCCCTATTTGTATGATGTTTTTTTCTTGTCTCGATGCAAGGAACAAATATACAAAAGCGTTCCAGAGAGTTCTGGGACACCCTGTATAACTTAAAACATAAAACATCAAGAACATTTTTGTATGAAAACAAAATACCCCCGTCGCAGCAGACCTGCGTACTCAGCGAATTTCCAAATTAGTAATATTAATTATGACCAGATAAATCTGTAAACCAAAAATCATCACAAGCTCATAAATAGGGAAATGAATGTTTATCTCCTTATGATAAATGTAGGGAAAGAGTATGCAGGTATGCTGCCATGGGGAACACTAAAAGTAGGTATTTAGCGTAAAAAAAAATTATTTTGACCATATGAAGCCATACACTAAATTTCATCAATATCTGTCCTTTGCTAAAGGAGGTTGCCTATTCTCCATATGATTAACATGGGAAAAGATTATGCAGGTTTGCTGCCATGATAAGCACAAAAACCAAGATTTGTTACTATAAATGGATGAATCTCAACCAAATGAAGCTGAATACCAAGTTTCATCCAAAAACATTGGTTAATAAGTGAAATATTAACACATCCTTATTCTCCATAAGATTAACATTGGAGACTCAAAATACAACGTACTGTCTTTAGACTTTGTAATATCTCGGTAACCAATGGAGATAGAGCGAAGCTTCAAAATGCTAAATTGTGTGTTTTTTTTTAACTAAATCCAATGGTCAAAATAAAAATTAGAAATTTTTAAAAATTACATATGAAAAATGCAAAAAACCCATTTTTGGGGTACAAAACCCCCAAAAACTACCCCTTCCGATAGGTCGATATGTCTGGTTTACGAACTCATCCGAATAAACGTAGGATTACACATCTCTACCAAATTTGGTGTCGATCGGACCATTTTTACGAGAGTTATCGTGTCTAGGGACACATACATATATATATATATATATATATATATATATATATATATATATATATATATATATATATATATATACATATATATATATATATATACATATATATATATATATATAAAAATTTTAATGACTATTATTTTTGGTCTCTGGGCACCTAAAAACGAAAAAGTAACATGGTCCCGGGCTTAGGTCTTACCATGAGACCTACGGTAATAGCTTATTCCCTATGGGAAATTCGCTAAAATGTGACTCTTTTAACAATATTTATTTTCTTTATGCAGTGACAGACGATCTTTTTTCTTTTTTTTTACAATCTGACGTAAAAATTTATTTGAAGTTAATCAGCTGTTAGGTTACAATTCACATTTTAAAAATCTTTAATGAAAGTTGGTCAACATTTTTAAGTGCCTTCTAGAAATAAATCAAAGGCCAGGGGGGCGAAGACCGAAACTAAATGACATTTTTAATTACTATTTGCCTAGATCATAAGCTTCAAAATGACACCTCAATCTTAAAAATCGGTTAAGTTGGTTGAGAGAAAAAGAGACGTTACAGACGAAACCCTTAAAGAAATAAGAATTTTTATTGCATTAAGTTAATGTCTTTACTTTGGACACATTACACTGTTAATATGAATGCAATAAATTTTGAAATTACATATAACTAGTTTTCCTACAAAAGGCTAAAATTAATAATCAATATTCGAATGAGTAGTATTTTTGTATGAGGGAATACTTTTCAGTTTTTTTAAATGAAAACACTCACAGCTATTTCAGGTCTTACAGGCAAATTTGTTTGCTTGATATTTGAGGTTTTACTATACATGAGTGATTTTTTCTAACAAAAAACATAAATATAAAAGGTATTTAGGTATTTCAGTGTTTCTTCTGGAATTCAACAGAGTCTAAAAATACATATAGACCTGACTACCATGAAATCAAACTTTTTACAAATATTACTACTTGTCGGTGTTACATATGTATGTATATTTAAATAAAAAGTAAAAAATTAATGATACTTTTTTGTTATGTACTTTTCTGTTTGATCTCACCATGAATGGAGTGTGGTGACCCAAAGCAAGAAGTCTCAAACCAAGACCGTGCAGGATATTCACCATGCCGGCGACTCCTGCGTACTTGCCAAAAGCAACAATTCTGTGACCGAGTTCGTCCACCAACTTTTCATAATCTATCAATCGGATGTTCTGGAACAACAAAAAACAAGCTAAGAACATTTATTTTGTCATAGATTCTTGGCAATTTCCTTATCCTTTCTCTTGATTCTGCACAATAACGCTCCATGAGAGATGTAAGGAGATGTAGGAAGGAGGAGCCACCCGTTAAGGAATATACTGTGATACTTTGCTTAAAGTTCATTGTTGGTGATGGTAAGTTCATGTTATTGTTTAGTAAATTATTGCGGACATTTTCCATCACTGATTATGTATCCATGATGATTATTTCCATCAGCTGGATTTAGGCCTGGTCGCAACTGTTGTGACCAGGTTTTAGCTCTGACTTCTTTCATTGAGGATGGGTTTGAGCGAAGACTGAAAACCTCTGTGGCTTTTTTAGATCTGACTGCAGCATATGACACTGTCTGGAGAAAAGGCCTCCTAGTTAAATTTTACGACCTTATTCCTTGCCCTTTCTTGTTGCGTCTCCTCAACTCAATGCTCTCCAATAGGATGATAAAAGTATATCTGGGACGCAGAGAAAGTACGTTTAGGCAATGGCCTAGCCACAAGGGTCAGTGCTCGCCCCACTGCTCTTTAATGTGTATACTGCCGACATTCCTGTAACTCGGTCCTTAAAGTTTATATATGCAGATGATATTGCATTGGCATATCAACACCAGCATTTTCGACAAGCTGAGGAAACACTAACAAATGACCTCACGACCCTCGGTGAATATTTTGAAGCCTGGAAGCTAAATCCAAACCCAACAAAAACTGAGGTTGCTTGCTTCCACTTGAATAATAGACTGGCCAACCAAAAGCTTAAAATCGTATTCAACGGTGTTGAGTTGAAACATAATGACCACCCACAGTATCTGGGAGTCACTTTAGATCGGTCTCTCACGTTTAAAAGCCACCTACAAAAAACGGCAGCTAAGGTGAGAACCAGGACTAACATTGTCCATCACCTTGCTGGCTCCACATGGGGAGCTAACGCACAAGTTCTGCGAACAACTGCTCTATCATTGGTATATTCAACTGCTGAGTACTGTGCTCCCGTGTGGTTAAATAGTGTGCACGTTAGAGAGATCGACGTCCAGCTAAACAGGACCATGAGAGCCATTAGTGGTACACTCATGGCAACTCCTGTACCCTGGCTCCCGGTGCTGTGTAATATCGCTCCTCCTGAAATAAGACGAAGGGATGCAACTCATTAGGGAATACACAAAGATCTTATCTGCTCCACAGCTGCCCATCCATGTACTTACCCCCAGAATGCGGGCCGATTGAGGTCCCGAAAACCACTTCTACGAACAGCCTCCCAGTTGATGGACTCGAACTTCACCATCCATACAAACTGGACTTCCTCCTGGGACGCTTTTCAAGGTCGGAACCACTTCTTGATAGATGACCCGACCGTAGCGGTAGGTGGTATGAATCTTCCTCGGAAGCAGTGGACTATACTCAATCGTTTCCGCACTGGAGTGGAAGATGTAATTATTGGAAGCACAAATGGGGAATGACACAAGACCAGTCATGCGACTGCGGAGCAGAGTATCAAACTATGGAACACATAGTCGAAGAGTGCCCACTGAGTG
The DNA here is from genome assembly GCA_030545055.2 of Neoaliturus tenellus. Lineage (NCBI taxonomy): Eukaryota > Metazoa > Arthropoda > Insecta > Hemiptera > Cicadellidae > Neoaliturus > Neoaliturus tenellus. The sequence goes on along the minus strand of CM061531.1, from coordinate 243,502,496 downwards.
CCTTCCCCGAAGGATTGGCCGGTCTGCATCGCTCAAGTGAAGCTGGGGCTGCAATGGCTTAGCGCCCTGGATTTAGCTCTATAAAGAGAGATCTAATTTTTTTTTATTTTAGTGTTTAGATTTTTACTTATACTGACTCAGGTGCTCTGCACCGCAAGAATTTATTTTATTATTCTTAAACCATGGTGGCTGGCTGAATGAGCCATACGATATATATATACTGATTATGTAAACAAAATGCACGATGTTATGGGATCTGGAAATCTGATCCCGTCTTCAGGTGGAAGAAATACCTAGAACATAACAAAGTTAGTAAAAACACACCAGGCGAACCTAGAGAAGTCCAGTGTTTTATTTAATTTTTGGTGACTGCCTTTTCTGTTTTCAGTTTCTGGCTATGGACTTCTCCGAGTTCGCACTCGTGTGGTTTTACTAACTTTGTTATGTTTTATATATTTCTTCCACCTGAAGACGGGATCAGATTCCAGATCCCGAAAAGTCGTGAATTTTGTTTACTAATCAGTGATGGAAAATGACGGCAATAATTTACTAAACAATAATACTGTGATAATTTTCACTTCACAGGTCTCAGTTCTTCAAAGATCATCTAGGAAATGGGTCAACTAAGGAATCAAAAACTAACTCTACTTCAAAGTTGTTGGACAAAAATTCTACACTCATTCAGACCATTTCCTCCAAGGACTCCTTAAAAGATCTGAACAACTTTCTTGATAACTGACTAAATTTTAGCAGAGAGTGGTATGAATCGTCCTTGGAAGCAGTGGACTTCAATTGTTTCTATTTCAGTATTGGAGTGGGAAGACTGTAATTGTTGCAAGTATTAGAGGGAATGACATACACCAACCATGTGACAGCAGCATGAAGTGTTAAAACCATAGAACTGTATATATATACACACCTGTGAACGCTCACACAAGGCTATATATGGAACAAAATAACCGTAATCCGTGTTCTGAAGGGCAGGCAAAAACATAAAATGAGCAGCCGAAGCTTTTGTGTGCATGCTCAATTACAGCTTCTTTACTGGTCGCTAACTATCTAAATTCATTGAAACATATACGGTTAAAGAGTTTCTAGGTCTATATCAATGTAAATATCTTAGCCATTATGTTTAACTAGAAAACGCTATATAAAAACGAATGTCAATACACAACTAGAACCAGGGGTGTATTTACATATGAGCTAAATGGGCTAAAGCCCAGGGCAGCAGAATTCGGAGGGCAGCAAATTTAGAACAAACTTGATTTTTAGGCTTCAAATAAAAAAAACTCAAATTATTGGAGGCGGAAATGTTTTGTAAGAATTGTACAGAAAAATTTGAGAACCGAGAGTGCATATTTTCTAAGAGAGATCATAATATCTTAGCCCAAGGGGTCATTAAAGAGCTTTAAAGAGGAGCTGGGAGAACTCAGCACTACGTTTATTTGTTACGGTAGCGATCCACGCGTCGGCGCAAAGGAACCATCCGCCATCCTCGCCGCCCCCTCTTTGTCCCCCCGTATATACATCCACCACCGCCGAGCTGCACCAGTGCATACGGGATGGGTTATGTCAGGTTATGTGGCAGTGATCATTGATACTGCTATTGACACTATTTTGTTGCTTCAAACTTAAATGGGAAAACACATAAATAGCCGTGATTTAGCTAGGTATTGCACTTTATCTAATACTTCATTTTAAATACTGTAGTAGGCCTTTATGGTTTTGTATCTAGAATAAAATTAAAATCACTATGCCAATTTATTATTGCTACACTCAGACGTGTCTAACAAACCTTAAAAAATCTACTGGGACTGGGAACGAAGGTCACAGTATTTCGCCCTATTCCACCGGCCGTGAACTACGCAGGCGCACAAAGGCTAATTTTCGACTGTTCGCAACGGCACTTGTTATTGTCTCGGATTGGTCAAAGAACCAGTCAAACACTAATAGCCATGCTTTGAGCCACACTTTGGTAGTTCTTGCATCGCAACGCAAAATCTTTGATTTAAAGTTTTTAAATTTTAAATTCCGTATAATCACTATTTTCAGCTTTTTATTTCCCATCCCGTCAAAAGAGCATAGGAATTGGGGCAATAATTGTGGATAAAAATTAGGAAATTATGGGGGGCGGGGGGAGTTGGCGGCACTTTTTGAATAGCCCAGGGGCGGCAAATTTTCAAATCCGCCTCTGACTAGAACATGAAAAAGTTACTAAGCTTAAATATTTTTTATTTATTGGTCAAGAAAAGGCTTCAAGCAACAAAATTGTAAATAATGAGATGAATTTAAATCTTTACAATTAACTTTTTTTTTTATAAAGTAAACGGTTTTCTCAGAAAACATGTGTAAAGATAAAAAGTGACGCGTCACTGTAGATTTCGGATAATCACGTCTGTGCAGAGACTGATCATCTATCGTTTCTCTTACTCACCACTATTGTCCAAGAAAAGAAAGAAAGAAAGAACTTTTGTTCCTCCATAACAATACAAAATAGTACATATAGAACTGTCACAAAAAATGTTGACGTAACCTAGTTTATATTGAAGGAAAAGATGAAGAGAATAACATTATATGGCTTATTGTCTACTTAAAATTAAATTTGATTCCTATTCAAAAAAATTTGTTGACATGAGATATTTTTTTACATTTGTTTAGAAACGCTTATTAAACATATATTTTTGTTTGATACCTACTATAAGTTTATTGATGACCCTACATGCCATATAGTTTGTGGACTTTTCAAATTTAGCGGTTGAATGTAAGGGGTGTTCAATAAAGTTATGTCTGGTGTCTGTACATATTACTCGTATTGCAAAAGAGGTCTTGGTATTTAATAAAATACTTACAGAGCTCATAAATGTAAAGGCAAGGCAAGGTCATTATCTTAAAATCTTTAAATATTTGTTGGCAGGGTTCATCAGTAGCAGCATTACAGATTGTTCTGACTGCTCTTTTTTGGGCACGAAATATTCTGTTAAAATTTTCTAATGAAGTAAGTTAAACGGCATTGGATGGTTGCACAATAAATTATTCTTAAAATGTTACTGTTGACGCTGTTTGATATAACTTTTAAAGCAAAACAAGATAAATTTAATTTTTTATTAAAATGTGTGTAGAAAAATTTAATTTGTGATCTATGGTGACTCCTAAAAATTTGCTAACTTTTATTTCCTTTGAGTTTGAATTTAGTTTAGAATAATTTGTTTTCAAATTTGATGATTTTTGTTTTATTTTTATTAAGCAAGAGACCATTTTTTCTAAACCAATCACTTAAGTTTTGAATTCAGTCACTAAAATTCATATCTAATATTCTAAGGCTCCCCTCTCTTACAATCAAGGAAGAGTTATCAGCATACTGGATGGTATTAGAAAATTTAGAATATTATATAATATTCTACTATTATATAATATTCGACTATTATATAATACTAGGGGCTTGTAGGGGCAAAGACCCTAAAAATCCCAATTGTGATTTTATCTCAAAAATTAAGTTTCAATTCATCACCTAGTTGCACAATTACTATATTCCTTCTCAAGCTATAGTGTTAGGTTGGATTTTCTTGTAAAATATTGCCTAATCTTTTTGGCGGTATCAAATCAGTAATTAACTAATAACCTCCCCTGTATTAAAATACTGTAGGTAGTCTATTTAGTGGAAAAAAGAAAATTCACTGCACTATTAGACTGCCGGATGCAATAAAATTAGTTTTAACCTTAAACATGTACACATCATGAGCTAGTAACTCAAGGAAATACAATACTTAATACAACATTACAAAATGGTTAGTAGCCCATTAATACTGTACATTACTGTATCCTGGACTCCTGTGCCCCCCACTCCACTATATCCAAATATCTCCCACAATTTCCATGTCCCCCCAAACCTCCACCATGGACTGTTCCCCTTTTGTGACCCATGCTTCCTGTACCCCATATGTTACTGTGGCCCGAGTACCCCCATGCCCCGTACCCCTATGCCCACCTGTCAGTGTGCCCCCATTCTCCCGTGCCCACATACCCAACCACCCCCCGTGCCACCGACTTATCTAGTGCCACTTATGCCTTCATGCCCATGCCCCCATGCCCCCATTCCTTCCGTTCCTACCCGTGCCAACTATGCCCCTTCAAGCCTCTCCCGTAACCCCCATTCCCTCTCATGACCCATGCTTCCTGTACCCGTGTACCCCTATGCTCCCGTGGCCCGAATACCCCCATTCCCCTGTACCCCCGTGCCTTCGTACCCCCGTGCCTCCCATGTCTCTGTGCCCCCCATTCTCCCGTGCCCACATGCCCACAAGCCCACTGTTCTTCCCCGAGGCCCCTGTGCTCTCTATGTCCTCCATTCCTAGCTCCCCCGTGCAACTCATGTCCAACTAAACCCCACTGTCACTGAAGTCTCTTTCGCCCCTTTTACCCCCATGCCTATGCCCCCGTGCCTCCCATGCCCCTGTGCCTCCCATGCCCCCCATGCCTGCGTTCCTCTCCGTGCTCAGTATGTCCCCCCATATCTCCACCAAGCCCCCCCAATATCTCCTACCCCCAGTGTCACCGACACCCCTCGTGCTCCACAAGAACAGTCACCCACAGTTATCTCGTGATCCCATGCCTGCCGTTCCTCCCCGTGCCCTCCTGTGCCCCCTTGCCATCTATTTCCCCCATGCCCATCCCTTGTGCCTACCAACGTCCCTTGTACTATGATTGTAGTCTATTTTGTCTGTTCGTTCAATGAATTAGAACATTGTTTGACATATTGTTTGTTTTCGCGCACCTTCACTTACATGAAAAGCTCCCCGTATTTCTGGATTAACGGGCACTTATTGTTCCCGTACGACCTATGTAAAGAAAGAAGCAGAGAATAAATAAAATCAAATATTCCTCATACGGAGGTTATCCAATGTTAGTAGTTTACATCATATGATTCAGTCAAAAATAAACACTTTTATTCATGATTCAACTCTAACCACTAAATATTCAATAATTCAATATAGTAACGTAATAAATAAATAACATGCACTTAGTAAAGACAATTAACTATTATATCAACCATACCACGGCTAAGTCACTTTTAACTGTGATTCAGCACACAATATCATAATGAATGACAAAGATGGGGCCACGAAGAAGAAAAACTACTGTGGATCCGTAACCTTCCCATGACTATTGGTGGTTTCCTTTTTTATAATGCATTGCCTATTAAAAAAGTTATAATTAAATGGTTATCTTAACTCATAATAAGTGCTCAATAACCAGGTGATTTTAAGATAAAAATATACACTAGAACATCTACTTAATCACACGTGTAGGTCTAAAAAGTTTCTTCCCATTAAGCTAGGTTTACACGTGAGAGTTTTTCACTCTCAGAGAGCTTCATACTCTCAGGAGGTACTCGCAGAGGTGTTTACACAACCAGCGAATTTTCCAAAATGGTTAATGCCAGACAGTTTTCTGCGAGTACTACCAACAACTGTCTGAGATTTTTATGAGAGTAACTAACTACTCTCCGTAAGTGAAAAACTCTCACGTGTAAACTTACCTTTAGATTAACATTGGAAATTCAACATCTAATGGGGCGAAGTCCAGGTAACTTTTGACGATTCTGGTATTTTTCCTTGCGTCCTTGGCCCTCAAGCTTTAAAATGAGCCATAATACGTTACCCTATATTTCTTCTAACTCGAGATATTTTGTGGGGACCGATTCGCTTACGGAATCATATATATAATCTATATGTTACTATTATATAATATTTTATATTATATAATAGTAATTATATAATATTTTATATTATATAATAGTAATTATGTAATAGTATGTTACTATTATATAATATAGAACATTATATAATAGTAACATAATTATTATTCAAATTGCATGCAAATCAAAATGTGGTAAAAATGTGAGATTTTTTGGGTGACAAGTGTCTCTCTTAGATGTAAGATCTATGTTTTATTACGGTAAACATAAAAGTTTGTTACTTTTTCCAGAATAGCATCAAGCAGGGGCATGTTGGACTCCTGTGCCTTGATGGTGTGGGAGAACATGCAGTAGGTCTTGTTGGGGAGCAGCAGATCTGGCGGCACTTGTTTCACACCGAATATCACAGATGCTTCGGATATGTCCTCTTGAGGTATGGCCCCTGCGTTGATGTAGGACTGAAACACAATCAATTTTGATTAATATTTTCATCAGCCTAACCTTTGAACCGGTGTAAGACTACATCGCTCATATGACATCATGCAGTTTTATGTCATATCCATATCCTATGGTCACATACATAGGAGCGCCGGATTTGTGAATGTTTTGTAAGACTTGTAGAGTACTTTTTATTTTCCAAATGAAATCAGCATTGGTGTGGGGGTTGTTGTTGTTGTTGTTATTGGTGGATAAGGAGACCCCGGCCGAACCGTTGAGCACGTCTGCCTCTAATGGGCATTTTGCGCAAGCCCCCGGAAGGATGGGATACTGAAGAAAGAGAAAGGGTGAGGCACGTGACAGACTGTCCACTCATGTTCCAGCTAGGAGTTTCTATGCCCGTCGCACTCCTCTCCCCCTGCTGTCTTGAACATATGTTCCCTGGCTAGGGGTTTCCATGCCCATAGCATTTCTACTCACCCCCTGACGTCTACATATATTCAAGCTAGGGGTTAACCATGCAGTTCGCATTAACCCCCCGCTGTCTTGAACATGAATGGGGTTTCAAGGAAGGGAAATTGTCATAGTGGACAGCCAAAAGACTTACCACAGTGCTATGACAACTTCGTTTGCTGTACCCAATGTCAACTTCGCAACTAGTATAAACTAGTTTTAAAGTTGTCCTGGGACTTGTGTGGGGGTGATAGTTTATAAAATAAATTCTCCCAGCAAGCCCGAGCTAGAGTGTCCCGTTAGTAAGACTGATTTTAAGAGAGAGTGTTGTACACTTTCAAAGCATATTTAAACCAAGTGTGAGTGAGAGGTGATTGACTTTATGACTTGTACATTTTTTTTACTGATGAAATCCATTAGATTCACTTGTCAAAATCACTAATTGATCAATGAATAAGATATATTTTTAGCTTTAAGCTAAACAGAACACACCAAACAACACATTAAAAAAATAAAAAAACCTTAGTCATGTTTTCTTCATTAACAGAAAATCTTAAATTTTCTCCATTAAGCTTCTTCAGTAGTTACAAAACAATATTTTTGTAACTCCTGAAGAATCCTAATGGCAAAAATTTGAGTTTTTCTGTTCAAAAAGAAAATTTAACTCAGTGGACGAACACACAGAAAGCGAAGCGACGTGATTAAATCAAATCCATATAATCAGGTTGAGCCGAACACACTAGCAGCGATGCAGCGCGGAAGCGATGGATTACATCGATTTGTTTCAATCGCGCGGCGTCGCGTTGCCGTGTGTTCATGCACTAAGGTTTTCAATGAGTAAGATAGCTGAATATATGTGAGATCAAGTTCTGGCTGGATATAGCTTTTAACCTTTGAAAAGCAGTGTTGGGGAAGCTACTTTTTGAAAAAAATAGCTTAGCTACAGCCACATTTTCTAAAAAGTAGCTAGCAACAATTTTAGCTACTTTCGCAAACTAATCCTGGTTTTCTCTTATGATGTGTAATCACTCTATTTCCCCACTTCCAATTACAAGTAATAAGTAATTAAGTCTTTTAAGTAATTAATGGTTCAATAAAATTAAATGTGTCAAAAAACCCTAAAAAAGTGTTGTAATTAACTAATTTTTTTCATATAGGCACCAACCTTATTTTGGTGTTCTTTTTACAGTACTTAGTTTCATTTTAACATAATTATTTCTAGCGCTGGAGCCTAGATAATGTAAACAAAATAGTAGTATGAAAATGTAGTCTGTTGCATGCAGCGACTTACATATCACTATATCACTATTTTGAGACAGGGACCTCACCAAAGAAGTAAGCAACTAATAAGTTATCTCCACTAGTTTATAACATTTTTCAAAGGCCGGCCAATTAATTCTGGCGTATGTACTTAGAATAAGAAAGACCAGCTTCTTTAGTTTCTACGCCAATCTCGCTGTTACACCTACTTGTCTTACACTTTCGATTGTTGGATCAGAAACTACAGAAAAAGAATCAGGAAAAAGTATGAAGCACTCTGTAAAGTATTAAGTAAGCAACAGTGAGAATCCTATGCCTATGCGCATTCCTATCAAATGCACTCAGTAACATAGTCAATGCACTCATTTAACATATAGTTTTTCACACTCGATTTAATTAACCAAGTTCGGAAAGTAAACATTCATATAAACATCAATCAACATATTTGAGGTTTATATGTGGTTTGTCAGTAGTCTTACATAATAATTAGGCTATTAAAATTCGTAGTCGCGTCGTTCCTCATTGCAAACATTCCTTCCCTAACCTGAGCGATCCTTGCGGTGTGCAAGCGTATAGTGCGGTGTTTTAGTTTCTATTCTATATCACAGGACAGTGGAATACAACTAGCGCACCTGGTGGCCACAAACATAACAAGAGAACAAGACTGGTTTTCAAGTTTTGGTTATGGTTTTCAATTGGAGCACCTGCAAGTGACAACGGATTAAAAATAATCTTTGATTCCAACGAGCAAAACCATAAACAGCTGACAAGCCATGTATGATGTAATGTGAACACAGTTATATCGTATCGTAATGTAAGTAGCGAGAAAGGTAGCGAAATAATCCACTACAACTACTTTAAAAATAAAAATGTAACTCGCTACAGCTACAAGCTACTTAATTTCTAAAGTAGCGGAGCTACATTGAGGCTACTTAAAAAGTAGCGGCTCTACAGTAGCGTGCTACAAGTAGAGCTCTACTCCCCAACACTGTTGAAAAAATGTTGAAATTTTTATGATATTTTAGAAAATATTGAAGCTTACATTTGCTAGAATCAGTGTTTTAAAGTAATTTAAGGTATGTTTTAGTTATACAAAGTCACATTAAAATGAAGAGTTTTAAATTTGAAGAGAAAACTTACATTACATAGTTACCCCAATTATTGAGGTTAGTTATTGAGACACAAGTTAAAATGTCAAAACATTCCGTTATTTATTTATTTCTACAAACATTGATATTTGCTAAAATTGTTTGCGTGTCAGTAGAGTCTAAAAATGAACAGCTTAGCACAGAATATAATGCTTATCATTATAAAGAAATTGAACTACATTGGGTTTATTTTGAAATAGCCAATGATAAATTTAAAATTGACAGAGCTTTAGAAAATACAAACTACAAGTTTAAAAAGAATCGCTGGAGAGTGTTATGGAAATTGTCAACTAACAGAATTAAGTACTCATATATAATTTTAGTGACATTCATACTTTTGAGCGGAGATATAGAGCAAAATCCAGGGCCAGATGCAGGAAATTTGTTACAAGAATGCCCTATGTGTCACAAATATTTTAGAAGAGTGGAGTCTCATATCAAAGCATCACACAAATTTGATGTACCAAATGAAAGTGTTTGTTCTCGTGATTCGAATAAGAAACCACAAAAAAGCATTTTGAATAGTGTCAAAAATAAGGTTGAGAACGAAACCTCCGAAAAATGGTACAGACTAGGAGATGAAGAGTTACAATTGAGGAGGTAGCTGCAATAAGGGCCCATGCTCCAAAACCCTGTTTTGAGATAATGAGCTTTGAAGTTTTCACATGTGTACTATTCTTATAGGAGTACCCTAGAGACGGATATGTTTAATTTTTTTATTCCATTACTTCTTTAATAACCAAAATTTTAAAGTGTATTTGATCATAATCCTTTGGTTTATTAATAAAATTAGAGTAATAAGAGGTATGTCATGAGCCCTTTTTACAGAGAACTTTTTTATACTGTTCTATTGAAGAAGGGCCTATAAAATGAACATCATACAAATGCTTTTTAAAAATTTTTATTAATTAATAAGCATTTATTTGCTACATATTTAGGTCTAGAAATGTAAAAAAAACTTTTATAAAATATATAAAAGTTTTCAAAGAGGCTAAAAAATCAATGAAAATTATTTAGGCCTAATTAAAGTCGTTGCCTCACATTGAAAACCATACTTTGATTAGCTTAATTCTCCTAAGACTTAAGACAAAGCATGGTAAAAAGAATAAAAAAGTATGATAGATTACTAGTATCATCTAGTATCCCATGGGCCTATAGGTTTAAATAAATGTAATAAAAGAGGTGGGTTGGAATAAATTTACACAGCATTGTTTTCGTTGAAGATGTTTTCATAGAAGATTCTACTGCTTTCTCTTAAAAATGGATAAAGGTCTCTAACGTCTTTAATTTTACCTGTTTTCAATTTAATCCTAGGCGCATTGTTTATGTGTAGTTCTTCAACATAGCGTAACCCAAATTCTTAGGTTTATATATAGATATGAAGTTAACTTTGGAACCACATGTAAATTTTATTTCCACAAAATTGTCTAGGGTTATTTACTTTTTAAGAAAATTGAATGACTGTGTACCAGATAAATATGTAAGATCTGCTACTTTGCGTTGTTCCAAAGTATAATTTCTTACTGTATATTATTTTGGGAGAACAGTGCTCATGTACAACGTATCATTATTTTACAAAAAAGTAGTTAGGGTAATGACAAACTCACATAAACTAGACCACTGTAAACCATTATTTATCAAATTAGGTTGTCTTACTGTAGTTAAACTTCATATATATACTGTATTACTTCATAAAAAACCAATTTAGCAAATTGTTAGGAATTGAAAAAAAGATATCCATAAATACAAAGTAGAAAAATAAATGTACCATTTTTATTTGTTATTCATTTAATTATATTTATTTATTATTTTTTTAATTTTATTTATTTATTATTTATTTAATAATTATATTTATTTATTATTTGTTTATTTATTTATTATTTATTTCAACAACTGTTCTATGCAAGAAGGGCCCATGACATCAGCTGCTTCAAACAGGAATACCAACACAACCAACCAAGATAGCTCTATGAAATTTGGCAGGGATATACTTGAGAACATGGAGAATCCATTTTTAGGTTCTCCTGAAAAAGGGCCTATGGGCCCATAGGCCCTTATTGCAGCTACCGCCTCAATTATGGGTAGACAGTTATTTAGATCTAGCGGAAAATATAAACTTCATGAATGCGACAGTGGGTAATTTAATTCTGAATGAAAACGACATGGAAACAATAAAGGATATGACTAAGCAGCTTAACATTTAGAGTTTACATTTATTCCAATGAATAACAGAAAAAATACATGTAAGGATCCTCTCTCCCCAAATTTTCATTGGTCTCTATTGATCTTCAGTAGAAATGAATCAGTTTTTTATCACTTAGACTCGCTTTCTCCATTTAACCATTCATGTGTTTCCAACTTTGTATGTAATATAAATAAAACCTTTTCTAACGAGAATGAATATGAAATTATTGAGGTTAACTGCAAAGCGCAAAAACATTATGTGGAATGTGGGGCACACGTATTGCATAATACTCATGTTGCTTTAAATTGCATTCAAAACAATCAAAAAATCAACAATAACAAAAAGTTTTTGGATGATTTTTCTGTGACCAAGATATACAACCAAATTGAGTTAGTGAGAAGTGAGAATATCTCTCGCAATGTCAGAAATGTAAAGCCCAAAATCCAAAATGAGAATAAAGAAGACGTTGTAAATGTGGAAATTGATCAACAATCTTTTACAGTTCCCACAACAATTTCGCAAAGCGATGACGTGTTAGAATCAATCAATGACGCTCAGGTAGTAGATCTTGTAACATTAAAAAAAGCCAATTTAGAACATTGTAAAATCTGTGGAAAAAGTTTTAAAAGTAGAAAAGGTATTAGTACACATATTGCAAAGTCTCATCAAGAAATTCAAAGGGGAAAGTTAGTTAAAAAATATGAAACAGAAAACCATGTAGGTCTGAGTACTATATGCACGGATAATATAGATGACAGTAATGAGTTGGATTTTTCTGAAGGGAATAATAAAAATCCAAGCATTCTTGAAATACACGATGAGTGGTTAAACATCTTTAAAGAAAGATTTTTGACTCTAAACTATTTGAGTTCCTTGAATTTTTAGTTAAATCAATTGACATTTTACCAGGCCCTAAACACCCTGCAAAAAAATTTTACGAAATAAGAAAAAAGAAAAAAGATGTAAAAATGTCAAGAAATTGTAAAGAATCAAGTAACCCGATTAGAAAAACTATAAATGACCGAAAAAAACGAAAAGAAAAATATAACTATCAAATTATTCAATATGAATACTATAACACAAGACGAAAAGCAATAAGAAAAGTTATGGAGGATAGTTGCAAAGGATGTCAAATTGACCTCACTGAAATTTATGCTCATTTTCATGAGCGTTTTTCTCATGAAAATACACATATGTTACAAGAGTATAAAAAACCAAACAAGGACGTTTTATTTGAAAATAATATGAATTACACTGATAAAATAACAGTAAAAGACATAATGAATGCGATGAATAAAATAAAGATTGACACAGCATGTGGCCCTGATCGTGTCATAATGAGGTCAATAAAAAACGAGAAAGTTCCTGAAATACTATCTTATATTTTCACTTTCATGCATCAAAAGAATATTGTTCCATCAGTATTGAAGAAAGGAAGAACTATTCTTTTGCATAAAGGGGGTGACAATAGAAACATAAATAACTGGAGGCCCGTTTCTATTTGCTCAGTTATAAGAAGAATTTACGAAAAGATAATAGACAAAAGATTGAAGAGTTATATAGAGTTCAATCCATTTCAACAAGGTTTTATTTCAACACCTGGTACATACGTGAATGCTAACATTCTTAACTCTGTATTAATATCCGCAAAAAAAAATAAAAAAGATTGTAGCATACTATTTTTAGACGTGACAAAAGCATATGATAACATTAGCCATAGTCATCTTGAATCTTCTCTGCGAAGTTTACCAATTCCAGACAAACTTAGGGATACAATATGTGAGTTACAAAAAGAGAATGTTACACAGGTGGAAACAGTCAAGGGAAAAACCAAAATTATACCCCTGAAACGTGGTGTATTTCAGGGAGCACCCTTATCACCAACCTTGTATAACATTAGTGTTGACCATATACTTGATGCTATGAGCGAAGAAGGAATAAAATCAGAATACGGATATAAAGTTGATGAAAATTTGCCAGCAATAACAATTCTTGGTTTTGCGGATGACACGGTCATTATTGGTAAAAATAAAGAAGCCATTATAAATCTATACAACATGATTCTGCCATTATTCGAGGAAATTGGTCTACAAATTAACAACTCTAAAACAAACATAATACATATTGAAAAAGGAAAATTGAAACCAACTGAATTTACCTTGGGTGGAGTCCTGCTGCAGTCTCTAAATTATGGAGAAAAAGTTAAATATTTAGGCATTAATTTTGAAAATGAAATTGTGGCTGATAAAAGTAAAATAATTAAAACCATGAATGAAAAAGTTAAAAAAGTTACATCAACCCCATATTTAAAAACAGACCAAAAATTTTACGTTTTAAATAAATGTGTTTGGCCAACACTGGTGTATCCTTTGCAGACAGCCCCTTTAACTAAACTTACTAAAGGTTTTCTAGATGATGTGGACAAAATTATCAGGTCAGCAAGTAAGGAAATTTTTGAGTTACCAGGCGATATACCCAATGCAATGATATATGCACCAAAAAATAAAAAAGGGCTGGGCATGTTCAGGGCATCATGGGAGGCCCCATTGCAACATATAAATTGCTGTAAAATTCTTTGTGACGTAAACAATCCTTATATTACAACATTTCGAAATTTTCAACAAGAAATAATAAATTGCCTGAGAAGATTGGGATTGAATGACTGTTTAATCGATTTGGAAAATCTCAATACAACAAAACTAAGGGAAACCCTTCAGGAAGATCAATACAAACAATGGTGCTCTCTTAGACAAAAAGGTCGAGGGGTAGTTTTATTTCAAGAATATCCACCAGCAAATTTAAATTTAAACAAAATGAAAGGTCTAACTTGCTCTGAATATAAAGATTATTTGAAAATGGTGGGAGACGTTGCCCCTGTAAGAGCTACCCACGGCAGATCCAAGGACGGTAACCGGTGTAGGCATTGCCCTACCACCGAGAACTACATTTTTGAATCAATGCCTCATGTCCTTGGAGTCTGCCCATTTGGGGAGCTCTTACGAAACAAAAGGCACCATACTATTAGAAGCATCCTTGCAAGAGCTCTAGAAGAAAACAACTTTGAGGTTTACGAAGAAGTAAAGGGTATAGCGGAAAATGGCTCCTTAAGAAGAGTAGACATTTTAGCTATTGACAGGAACAACCAGAAAGCATTCATAATTGACCCGACCATCAGGTATGAAACAGGGGAAGAACAACCTGAAAAAGTTGATAAAGAGAAAAAAGACATATACATTCCAACCATTAAATACTTTAAAGAAAAATACCAGTGCAAATCAATTGAAGTTATAGGTTTATTCATTGGTTGTCGTGGAACATTATCAAAATTTTTCTGTGAATTTGCACATAAATTTAAAGTAAAAAAGAAAACTCTATTGGAAATATCAACAACCACAGTAAAATTGTCTATAGCTATACTAAGGAACCATTTATATACAAGAAGTTTCGAAGAAAATTGAAAATATGTGTAAATTTAAGAGATGTTTTAGTAATTTATTTATTTATTTTAGGATTTTTAACAATATTTGTATTAGCAACCTTTGTGTAAGCAACTTCGATGGAAGAAGGTGTCAATTTATTTTAATAAATTATCTTTATATATACATTTGGATTGAAACAGCAACCTTCAGATTACGGGAGAGGACAGCAACAACCTCAGAGCTATAAAGAGAGACCAAAGATGAAGAGAGACGAGGGAGGGGAGGACCGAAGGTGATTTACAAGGGTGAGTGTGCCAAGTGCGATACCACAATGTACAGCTGAATTTTTTAAAACTAGAAGTGGACAATATTAGGTAGACTATCTTTGACAATGATATTCTTAGTAGTTGTGACTAGCATTTCAAAGTGTAAATTGCCTTCCATACTACTTACTTAACCACTATAATTTTCCTAGATTGCAACACACAACGTACATTATGTTTTCATTGAGTAGTTTAAGATTGAAGGCGCCTAATAAACTGTGACCATTCCTTTAGTTGCTATATATTTTCTTTTATATATAACCCAAATAAAACTTATAAGTTCTAAAATGTTAATAAAAATAATTGATTGTTGACATAATTAACTGTGAACTTCCAGTTGCCAAGCTTGAGCTGCCATTGTGGGGACGGGGATGTCCAGTACCTGTATGGGGTAGGCGCGCCGGTTGGATGGCTGTATGAGCACCTTGACGCCGGCGCGCACCAGTTTTTGCACGTTGCTCGGTGCCAGTGGCGCTCGGCGCTCCCACACACTCTGGTCCTCGCGCCGTATGGCCATCACCTTCCCCTTCAGAGGCTGCAAACATGTTAAAAATGATGTTAATTATTTGCTTTTATTCTAAGAAATATAATAAACAAAATGTTTAACTTTTATGTTAATTATTGTTTTGTTTGATTGGGGCAAATATTTAATCATGAGATTAACTGGTTTGATTAGAATTATTACTTTTTATTTGTCTGTTCAACCATTTTTCCAGTAAAATTATACATTTTGGTTTGCAAAAGGTCGGGTAGTTCTGATTTTTTTATATGTTGTTAGTGTTGGGCCCACTACATAAAATCCACGTTTTCGACCTCGAGGTGCGACCGCTCCCCACAAGGCGCCACTTGTTACTAAAATATCTAAATTTGTACAAATCCTAAGTTTTTTTGGTCTATGTTGCTAGCGAATAATTTTACAGGAAATCTATATATTAATACGCAAGCATGTTTCATTTCCTCCTTTTTTCTCAGCTCGTGTGTATCGTAGGATAAATCCGAGCATACCGTTAGAAAGGTATAGTCCTGTAGATGAGCAGAATCACATTCTAATTCACATCGGACTCCAGGGCTACGCCCCACAGGCTTTCAAATTTCCAAGGTTAATCTTATGGAGAAAGAATAATTGAATGAATCATTAGATACCTGTTGTAAAAACAACTGCTAGAAAACTAGGAAGAACAGATGTTTTAGTTCTAAAATGTGTTTAAGCTTCTTAGGGTCAGATCAACTGAAACTTTGATCGAATTTCGATCATAAGGCGATCTCTAGTATTACATTATTATATTAAAGGAGGATAAATTTGTGATATTTTAAGCCCAACAACACATATGTAGCGTAATTAGTGACCGAAATAAAGACCTTCAAACAAAATAACTAAATAGCCCAGTCAAAATAGGTTTGTGTCGGAAGTAATTCCGGGGTAGCTGAATTTTTCACAGTTGATAGAATATGATAAGGTGTGCATTTACCCAAAAGTCCCAAAAAATCCCCCTTGAGCTTTCCGCCCTATGTGGTTTAACGTTAAAGTTGCAGTATGTTAGAAAATCAACTACTATTTCGTAAGGGGAAAAGCAATCAAAGTGGCGTTAATTTTATTTGGTTCCAAATAAAATTTTATACAAAAATTGTCATTGCCACTTATTACAAAAACCTTAAAGTTTTGTGGCAAAATCGACACAAACGTAAAAAATTTGGCCTTTAGTACTTAATTTTGTGGTACAATGTAGTTTTTTAGCCCCAATGGGGGACGGCCCACTAGGAGTCGCAAGAAAATCTTAAAGGTAAGCATAGGACAATATGTACCTCATATTAAAGGTCTTCCTTAACAGAACACAATGTCCCGACCTCAAGCGGACAACTGAGTCGGAAATGCCAGGCATTTTAACTTTTCATTAAAATCTTTTATAACAATTTCAAAATTCAAAAACTTTCATTGCCTGCTAATTCTGGCTCGATTATCGGTTAAAGGCTATTATCGTTATTTATAAATAAGAAATTAAGTAAATCTTTTCAGAAGATAGTTTTATCTCAAGTAGGGCATTCATTGATAAAAAAAAAAAAATATTTTGGCCATTTTTTTTAAATCTGTAGCCTATTAAAATTAAATTATGAATTAACTTTATATTCTTCCTCTCTTAGTTTACGTTCTCGTATTATTTATCTATAGAAAATAAGATAACAAACCCCATAAATCTACACAGCGTTTGCTTGAAACAACTACATAGTCGAAATATTGAAAAAAAACAACATTTAAATCAATCTTTGGGAAATTGGTTTATTTTGAAGGTCTGTATTTCGGTCATTAATTACGCTACATATGTGTTGTTGGGCTTAAAATGTCACAAATTTATCCTTCTTTAATATAATAATGTAATATTTAATGTAAAATTATTCGCTAGCAATATAGACCAAAAAAACTTAGAATTTGTAAAAATTTAGATATTTTAGTAACAAGTGGGGCGCCCTGTGGCGCGCGGTCGCACCTCGAGGTCGAAAACTTGGATTTTATGTTGGGCCCAACACTAACAACATATCAAAAAAATCAGAACTACCCGACCTTTTGCACAGCAACCCCGTATTTTCTGACATATTTACTGGGCTACATAATCCATTCAAAATTCAATCCCAATGAACCACAATCCTAATACCACATACTTTAAAAGTAGTTTTGCTTCCTTTAATTTCTTTTTGTTTATTCAAACACAATTGGCAGTAAGAGGATAGCAGTAAGAGGAGTTTAAATTGGCAGTATTACAGGATATTTAATTCAATAAAATAGCACAAATTCTGTGATATAGGTACATTAATTACATTCTATTATTATAGAGTCATATTTGTAAAATTTTAAAACTAGTTTTATAACAATTAATAAGTAGGGTTTTAATAACAATTAGTAAAAACTATGACTTAATTTAATTGTTTGTCATTGCTTTGTAAAATTTGGAATTGTTTGCATGTTTAAATTGTTTTACATAAAGCTCCAATATACCAGAAATACACTCTTCAATAAATAAAAATAAGCTAAGTGTAAAGATTAAGTAATCAATTGTTACGCTATAGTTTCTACTATTATAGTTTTTAACTAGTGCATAGGTAGTTTCAAGCAACCAACTGATAATTTAGTATAATATAAGGTAACATCTTAAATGTCTTATTTCTTACTTTTACAAAAGTGTCAACAATGTTTACTTACAAATTTCGCCCTCTGGAATAATGTAGAGTTGAGACGTATCTGATTCATTTTGGATTGAAGAACTTGAAACCCCTAAAATACAGTAAAATCATTTTTTTCTTTACAAATTATACATAGAACTTGAAAAACTGTTGGTTATGACCATTAAATTAGTAGTTTTGAGTCACTATAATTGAAACTAGGGCACACACAAACGACACAAATGATTACTAGCTAATAAGGAAAACTTTTAATTCATAAGAAAATTATCTCAGAGCTTGAGACTAATCAAATCATTCTGTTGGCAAAGGTCAGTGTCAGGTTATCGCTCCATTGTTTACAGTAAAAAACTGAGACTGATTTTGGTCTATCTTAAAAATAGCTTGCCTACCCACTAACTTAATTTGAATTGAAACTAAAGAAACTTGAGACAGCAACTATTATGTTCCATATTTTTTCTGGATAGTATTTTATAAGATGTTTTAAAGAATAATGAGTATGCTTGGGTTATGCCTCGTTGTTGGAGGTCCCAGTGGGGAAAGGGCACCCTCGTAGGGATGCATTTTTGCAGGTGTTGCACATATGAGCAAATACGAACATCCATGTCAAAGTTCAACCCTGTAGGACCTAGAATAATTTTGAAGTCATGTGGGGCGGAGGCTAAAGAACTTAAAAAAAAAACATATTTGCAAGACATTTTAAGGTTCGTTTCCTAGATTCATATTGAAAATTGGCCATAAGAATAACAATCCTGTGCGGTAGAAACCCAGAAGAAGTTTGGCAAAATCGTTTCTTTGTGAGCACCTATGAGCATAGAGATTTTGATCTATTGCTATTCTTATTGCCAACTAGCTGTTGCCCCTCATGGCTTTGCTCAGGATTGAGTTTATTTTATAGGTAATACAATTTTTTAAAGAGCAACCAAATCTCTTAAGAATGACATTGAAACAATGAAGTAGTGTGAGTGGAGCTCTTAAAAACAATACATTCAAGATTCAAGATTCAAGATTCTTTATTTGGTCATTAAACATGAAACAGTAATAGACCACGTCAAGTACAATCAAGTGTTAAACAAAATTAACTTAGGCTAGAATAAGTTAACAATGATAAAAGATAACAGTAAAAAAGATTTAAAGTGTGACAATAATAATACTAATGTGACATGTTTAAAACACATATAAAATTATGACCAACAGATTTACATGATTTACAAATAAAAACACTACGAGCTAATCACAGCCTAGTTAGGTAAAAACAAGGTGAAAATCATTTAAAGGCACTTCATAAAATTCGTTGACATGATAAAAAGGCCTACAAACCAAAAATTTATGCAAACAGAGTTTGAATTTACTTATGGACATAAAATGAACACATAAAGGTAGCCAATTAAACATTTTCAGACCGACACTATCAAGCCAGTTTTGTGACAGACTTAGTCTACGAAAGGGTAAGTCAAGCTTGCCATTTATGCCTAGTATCATGATTGTGACCATCACTTCTGTGCTTCAAAACATTAAGCTTAACTTTAACTTTACATAGACAAATGAATATATAAACATTAACAACTGTCAAAATTCCCTCAGCAATGAAAAGTGGTCTACAGTGAGCATTAAAACTAGATTTCGTTAATATTCTGATGGCCTTCTTCTGTAACTTTAAGACATTAACAATGTGAGGACTGTTCCCCCAGACACTAATGCCATACAATACAACACTATGAAAAAAGGCAAAATAGGCATTTTTAAGAAAGTTTTTTGGCAGCACATTGCGCAACTGTCTCAACAAAAAAATTACTCTGCTTTGCCTACTACAAACAATTTGAATATGAGGATTCCAGTTAAGAGATGATCGAGCACTATACCTAAGAGTTTTACATTTGTGTTGTTATCAAGTTCTAAACTGAGTGGGTTTTTGCTTAAAGTAAATAATATCCTTTGTGTTTTTCCTTCGTTTAGTGACAAACCATTAGCTCTGAACCAAATGTTACTATCAGTCATAGCATTGGACATTGTCAAACTGAGTTCATCAAAATTACTGTTAGGGCTACTACTATACAAGGTTGTATCATCTGCAAAAATAATGGAGTTACAACTTAAACTATGAGGTAAGTCATTTATTAAGACTAAAAATAATAGGGGGCCCAGCACCGATCCCTGCGGCACACCACTACTCACCGACGCAACCTCAGAAAACGAGTTGTTAAAAACATTTGGCCACCTCAAATATAAATTAAATTTTCACCCTTTTTATGACCATTCAGAATATTATTATTTGTTTTAACCGACCTTTTTGGTTCTCCACCCCACGGCCCAGTCATAAAAGGGCTTCTACTATATCATTAAATGTTTTTCTATTCCATTTTTCCAACCCACATATGGATGTTATAGCTTTATGTTATGGTTTGCAATAAGGTAAAAATAATCGCTAAATTAATATTTTGAATTAAAAGTAATGTATTATTACTCACCCAGGTATGACAGTTGTAAATTTAATGCGCTGAACAGAAATCAACAAACATTGCATTTACTTAACAAAACCATCAACAGACAACCAACTATGAGGAATGAACTAAATTATCCATTATTGATTTTTCACAGCAAAATCTTTAACAAATTTTCCATCATCATGTTGAGTTGATAACTTACATAATGTTTACTTAATTAGCTTGAATAAACATTGATGCACAAAGTACATATTTTTACCAGAATATATTAAGAAACATATTCTCAATGAAATTTCTGTTTTCGTTATTTTATTTTCAACAAACTAAGTAAACATGATAAAGATATCGATTAGAATGAGACATCTTAGTTTATTTAAAGGTTGTTATGTCAAATTATTTAGTCAGCAGATGCTTTTCTCTTTCAGCTTTTCATAAATTTATATATTTATAAAGAGTATTTTTTATGTCTTCAACTAAAAGGTGTGGTTGAAAATTTAAAATTATGTACTGTTATGTTTTGATTGAACAGGCCTTGATGTGTAGATACGATGCATCAACTAGACTTTTCTCCAAGACTTTGATTGAGGGTGTCTCTTAAATGAAGTGTAGGATAAAACTTCAGCCTTTTTCATCCTGAAGTTAAGAAACTGATAGTTCCTTAAAAATACCCCTGGCGCAGCAGACCTGCAAACTTAGGGATACAATTATTGATCAATAAAATATTTCATTGTATTATATTTACATAAATTATTGATATTTAATTACAGATATAATTAGTTTTATGAACAGCAAAAAATGTGCATATCAGAGCTAAAATTCAAAAAGAATGATCTGTTTATCAATCCCAAAATGTAAACCTTAATATGAGAAATGCAGGTAGTCATCTGATCAGCTGATTATGTTTAGAAACCTCTCTATCCAGGGCTTTTATAGGCCCCTCTCTATCCCTAGTCCCGTTATACATTTCGTTTCCATAAAATGCCAAGGAATTTAGTATATAGGTGTGCTGCTATGGGGATTTTGTTTTTGCCAAAGATTTGTTTCTCATCACCTAAAAAAGGGTGGAAAATGTCGAAAAATACAATTTTTACCCTTTTGAAACAACATAAAACGCCATTCTCAAAGTCTGATCAACCTGGTCTTTGAACTCAACCTGAAGAATGCTACCATTGACTAAAAATAGTCAGTGACACTACCCTCTACCCCTTTATACTAAATTTCAACAAAATTAAAGGGTTCTTTCAGAAGTTGTGTAAAAGGACATATTTATACGAAATATACATAAAATAAATATAACTAGAGATCGCCTCCTGGCCAAAATTTGCCCGAAATGTCATTTTGTCTAGACCCAATTAGCCTAGTTTAAAAAATATTTTATTTCTGAAACATCTGTTCTTCTGATTTCCTGGCATTTGTTATTACAACAGCTGTCCAATGGTTCAACCCTTCTTCCATAAGAAATTCATTGAAACTTTGAAAGCCTGTGTAGGGTATAGCCCTGGGTACCGCTGTGATTTATAATGGGATTCTGCTCATCTACAGGACACAACCTTTTTAAAGGTATATGCGGATTCCTCCTACAATGCTTAAAAGCTGAGAAAAGGAGGAAAATAATAATGCTTGCCTATTATTATATAGAGTGAAAAAATTGTATAACAAAATAATTAATTGTTGATATCTACTTATTAGTTAATTTATTTCAATTATATTGCGTTTAGTAAAACAGTAACTGTATCGCTGCCGCCCCTGTTACCGATTGCGCCACGCTATGAATTTGATTTGAGCGAGCGCTTGCGCTTATCAGTTGTCAGAGTCATGTGCAACAATGCGGCCGCACCTGTGCACAACCTGCTTGCCGATGTGATATTGATAACATCTAATAATATCAAACTATTCTGAAAAGAACTAAGAGAATATTTAATAAATAATTCGTTTTATAATGTAATAGAGTTTATAAATCATACCCGTGCAACACTTAGAATTAAATTGATAGTTTTATAATTTGAATAAAGTGCACTTGCTGAATCATTTAATGGGTTTTAAATAACCTGGTGGCACTACCTGTCTAGGGCCCCCAAAAATATCAAAACAATATATAAATAAATACATTTTTATATTTAAAAATTTTGTTTTCAATCAATCATCACGTTTTAGGTTCATTAAATTAATTAAATTAGTTATTCAAATTGGCTGCTAAATTGTTTTTCAATGCAATCAGGATTCTATATTTAGATTTATATTTTATGTATTAGTTATAGCCCTATGGTTTAATTTTTATAACCTAGACGATTTAAACATGCTGTAACCTGTTAACATAATCAATAACTTGATTATAATAAAATGTTAAAATGCTGTCATTGCTGTCAATTAGATTTTTTGTGAACTTTTAGCGAATTTCCCTATAGGGAATACGCTATTACGGTAGTAGCCATGGTAAGACCTAAGCCCGGGACCACTTTACTTTTTCATTTTGAGGTCCCCAGAAGCTAAAAACACCATTCGTTCATTTTCATATATATGTATATATATATATATCTATATATCTATCTATCTATCTATCTATGTGTCCGTGGTACTGATAACTTTTGAAGGTGACCTCCGATTTTGATGAAATTTGGTATGGAGGTGTAAGACCAGATCTATTTTCATGAGTTCGCGAACCAGCATTCTCGGGTTATGGGAACGGGGGTTTATGGGGTTTCAAAGGGGTCAAAAATGGGTTTTTGCATTTTTGGACCTTAATTTTTAAAATTCATTAATTTTAACTGAAACCATTTAAAAGAGCTTAAAAAAACAAACAATTTGGTATTTTGAATTTTTATCATAGCATAACTGGTTACGGGGCAAATCAAAAAATGTGTTTTCCATGTTATTCTTATGGGAAATCAAGAAAACCCTATATCTTGCTTATTTATTAACATAACCTAATCAAATTTGGTATGTACATTATCTATATAAGGTTTAACTTATACTTGCTTACAAAACCCATATGGCGGCAAACCTACATACTCACCCCCATGGGGTTTATGGGGAAAATAAAAAACTGCCAGAGTTTGATACAATTTTGTGTTTACATTCACCAATTATTGATTACCTTAGATTTTCTAACAACACCCAATGGCAGCAAACCTACATACTCGATCCTATGGTGTTTTTATGGGGAAAGTAAATAATCTTAAATTCCATTGGAAATTCGCTGAGTACGCAGGTCTGCTGCGACGGGGGTATTTAATTTGGTTATATTTGGCAATGCATTTTTTATGGGAGACTAAATACCAATAATTGTAATACACATTTGTAACACTACATTCTCAACAACTAACTACCAAACCGATCTTTTTTATTTATGTGTCAAATTAAAGGAAATGATGCGTAGATTAGCAGAATCTTTAAATTTATAATTGCCCTTAGGGTTACACCCTGCAACCCTTCAAAGATTTGGATCAATACATTATTATGGAAAACTAATATTCACATGTTAAGCAAAATTTAATTTATCAGCTGTAATAATAATTTGTTATTTTTTTCATAACCTCAATTTAGAAATCGTCCTGTGTTCAGAACCAAGGTTTTATGTTATTGGTTATCCAATGTTTATTTTATGTTGTTATTTACTATGGAAAGAGAATTTAAATTTATAATTGCCCTTAGGGTTACACCCTGCAATCCTTCAAAGATTTGGATCAATACATTATTATGGAAAACTAATATTCACATGTTAAGCAAAATTTAATTTATCAGCTGTAATAATAATTTGTTATTTTTTTCATAACCTCAATTTAGAAATCGTCCTGTGTTCAGAACCAAGGTTTTATGTTATTGGTTATCCAATGTTTATTTTATGTTGTTATTTACTATGGAAAGAGAAATAGTATCGATATAGTAGGTGGAAACTGTTTCGATCTGGATAATTTTTTCTACACGTCTAGATGGTCATAAAAAAATAGGCTTACGGGAATCCGGGCCAGGTTGTGCGCATAATAGTTTATGATTGAGATAGCCCTATATATAAACATTTATCGGTGAATCACACTCAAGAGAAATTTTCTAGTGAAGAAGTGGGCCACTTTACTATTTAATGGAAATGTTGATTCAAACCATTTCAGTGTTCTAATCTTGAGAATAATATTGTGTTTTGCAATCTTAAAACAAAAAAGGAATACATTAACTGGACATATTGAAATATTATAATCTCAAGAACGATTGAACATCGCACTAATACATTATAAGAATGCCGATGGCTTTAAATGTGCCTTCGGAGTTCCTTTAGTAAAACACATATTGTTTTGATTTGGGACCATTTTGAATGCATCCCATATATTCAACACGTATATGCACGGTTGAATTGCTCAGTCCTCAGTAACTACTACTGAACCGTTTTCTCTGATTTGAATGTCAAATCAAAAAGAATTATGGTTATATTTGCTAACTTGTCTTCAAATGAACGATAACTTAGTTCTTAGGGCTACACCACACAAACCATAAAAACTTTGGGTCAATGCATTTTTAGGGAAGACTACAATTTTTTTACATGTTTGGATAAGCAAATTTTAAATGTCAGCTGTGATAAGTTCTTACTCAAGGCCTATTTTCAATGATGAGCAGCACAACTGACGATACAACGTTTCTCTTTTAGCGGTACCAAGCTTAAGTGCCTCAAGATGGCCTACGCAAGCAACGCAGAAATGTATTATGAGAATCAACCACATCAAGACTACAAGACTATTTCTTTTGAGTTCATGGGGAGGTTAGAAATGGCATTGTACACATCTGGGAAGATAATCCAAAGAACATACCTGATAAGAAGTTATGTGGTTGTTGTTACTGGTGGATGAGGAGGAGCCAGCGCCGGCCGAACGGCTAAGTATGTCTGGTTATTTAATGGGCATTTTGCACCAACCCTAGAAAGGACAAGGTATATACCTTGTCCTTTATTGAAGTTATATACCTTCAATATTGAAGAAAAGCAAAGTGCAATAAATGAAACATCAGGCGGCCAATTGAATTGAAAAAATAGAGGGCCAACTCCCGTCCTCCAGCGACAACTAATTTTCACGCTCAAACAGTCGGAGGTTCAGGTCAAACAGGTTGAGGCTTTCATGTCCTCCAGAAGACATCCATTCCTTACTATCTATGCCAATAACACTGGATGATGAGAGAATGGACGTTTGTCATTTTGGAACGCAAAAGACCTACCACACCTGCGAACCTAAGAACCTCCAACGCACTGCGTTCGTACTTATTTGCAGTTAACGTGAGTAAATAGCAAAATATTGCTGACGTTTGTGTATATCAAATTCTATTTCTATTTGTAGTATGTGTTTTACCTTTTAAGCCGCGTCCTTACTGGCCGAACATGTTTGCAAAACCAAGTTCTTCCAAAATATTGTTTGTTCGTTGCTAACCTTTTAGAATGTAAATATTACGGCCGGTAGGTAATTGTTCGTTAGGAATGTTTGTTGATTCTTTGTGTTCTCCACGAATGTTCGGCCAGTGCAGACACGGCTTTATTCTTTGATGACATCTTCACGACACCTTGCTGTCCATCACCTTGCTGGCTCCACATAAGAAGCTAACGCATAAGTTTTGCGAACCACTGCTCTGTCACTGGCATATTCAACTGCTGACTACTGCGCTCCCGTGTGGTTAAATAATGTGCATGTTAGAGAGATCGACGTTCAGCTAAACAGGACCTTGAGAGCCATTAGTTGTACACTCATAACCCTTGTACCCTGGCTCCCAGTGCTATGTAATATCGCTCCACCTGAAATAAGACGTAGGGATGCACTCATTAGGGAATACACTAAGATCTTATCTGCTACACATCTGCCCATCCATGATTACCTACCCCAGAATGCAGGCCGATTGAGGTCCCGAAAACTACCTTTACGAACAGACTTCCAGTTGATGGACACAAACTTCACCATCCATACAAACTGGACTTCCTCCTGGGACACTTTTCAAGGTCGGAACCAATTCTTGATAGCTGACCCGACCGTAGCGGTAGGTAGTAAGAGTCCTCCTCGGAAGCAGTGGACTATATACTCAATCGTTTCCACTGGAATGTGAAGATGTAATTATTGGAAGTACAAATGGGGAATGACACAAGACAAGTCATGCGACTGCGGAGCAGAGTGTCAAACTATAGAGCACATAGTCGCAGAGTGCCCATTGAGTGCTTTCCCCGAAGGATTGATCGGTCTGCATAGCTCAAGTGAAGCTGGGCTGCAATGGCTTAGCGCCCTGGATTTAGCTCTATAAAGAAAGATCTAATTTTTATTTTACTGTTTAGTATTTTACATATACTGACTCAAGTGCTCTGCACTACAGAATTTATTTTCTTATTCTTAAAACTTGGTCTGGCTAAATAAGCCATACGATGTATATATATCTTCACGACAGAAAATTATGCAGAAGCTTGACCTTAATTATGTAATCAAGATGTAAGTGCATCAGGCCAAGTTTTAGAAACAACATAGATCTGAGCTTTGACGAAAGGTGATTTAAAATCACTATTAACAATTTACCATCCCAAGGGGTAAAATCCGAATGTTAGTAAAATAATATTCTCGCTAATTAACAATCCATTTCATTTATTAAATTTTTGCAATCAAAATATGTTTATTAGTAAATGAATAAATTGTATATGAACTGAAATATGTTATTTAATAAGCCTACAGGTTATCAGGCTCAAAATTACAAGGTTTTTTTATTTATAAAAAGATGAGATCTCCTTGCTAAGTTAAAGGGTTATGGGATTGTCGGCAATCTGTGGCTATGGTTTAGAAGTTACTTACAAGACCGGACTTGAGCTGTAAAATATGGCTCTAATATGTCTTCTTCCTTCATCGCCACGTCGGGTGTTCCTCAAGGGTCGCTTTTGGGACCGCTCTTATTTGTCCTCTTCATCAATGACATTGGAAGAAATTTGAGTGTTAATTATTCGTTGTTTGCTGATGATGTCAAGCTGTACCAGAAAATAAGAACTGAGGATGACTTACATTTGCTAAAAGACTCGCTCCACCAACTCTCTCAATGGTGTGAGATAAACCTAATGGAGATAAATCCTATTAAGTCCAAGCATATCACGTTTCACAAAATAAAATCTCCAATTATGATTGACCTGAACTTGGATGGAGTTCCGATCGAGAGGTGTGATATTGTGAGAGACCTCGGAGTGCTTATGGATTCTTCACTGGACTTCAGTACTCACATTGATGGCATTTGTCTTAGGGCATCGAGAACGATGGGCTTGGTTTTCAGGCTGGGGAGGTTTGGCCTCAACACTCGCACAATGGCATTCTTATACAAGTCATTGGTCAGACCGATTTTGGAATACGCTTCTTCTGTATGGTCTCCGTATCAGCTGGGACAAATTGATAAACTTCAATCCATACAGAGAAGATTCATAAGGATACGGGGAGTGAAGGATGGCTTTGCCTACAGAGATGTCCCTATCACCGAAATTGAAACCAACTTAGGTCTGCAACCTCAGGCTTCTAGACGTCTTGTAGCCGATCTGATATTTCTTTACAAGCTGATCCATGGAGATATTGATTGTCCTCATCTGCTTCAACTGGTCAACTTCAGGATCCCTTCACCTACTAGAGCACATTACCTCTTCGAGATCAGTAGAGGTACAACCTACCTTCTTCACAGTCCTATTCCCAGAATGCTGAGGGCTGGAAATGGCGTTTGCAATTTGGTGGACTTCTTCTCGGATTCCCTGGGAACTTTTAGACGTTCGGTCCTCTCTCTACCCAACAACGATGGAGAGTAGGGTCTTCTTTGTGCGTGGAGTGTATTCAGTGAAGTGTGTGCTTGGTGGCTGCGTTAAAGTGCCACATTTGTGTTTGTTGGCAGCATGATCTCCTCACATTCCCACTCAACATAGTGTTTGTGATTTGTTGGTAGCTGCGTTAAAGGGCTACACCAGAGTCTGTGGGGGCATGGTCTCCCCACAAAAATAATCCTAAACCAACACTATGTACATATCTATTTTCTTTGTTGTCTTCTGTTTTAAGTATATTTATTCTTTTTTTTTTTTTTTTTTAAAGAGGTTGGCGGACCTCTTTTTTGCCTTACTTTGCCCCGTCCACATAGACTATTGATCTGTGCGTGGAGCGTATTAGACAAAGTAAGGGGGTGAGCCGCTACAGTACAAGGTGAAAGGTACTGATAAAAGTCACTGGCAGAACGCGGATTCGAACCCACGACATCGCTGCCATGGTCTCGAAGTCCGGCGCGCTAACCACTACGCCACCGACTCACCAAAGTCTTGTTATCATATTATATTATCTTATCATATTATATTATCATATCATATTATCTTGATTCTTGTTATCATATTATATCTATCTATATTGTACTTGTTATTTTGTTGCATAGTTTATATTCAAAGTAATTTAATTTAATGTCATAGTCACCATCTTGTATACTGATGCATTTGTAAAATTGGTTTAACCGTGGGAAATAAAATTAAAAAAAAAATGAATTTTTTGGAAAATAATTCACAAACAAAATAACTCATTTTGTGGAAATATCATTACTGATGAACACTGTTTTGTGTAAAAAACACTGAAACTCACAAACTACTACATTAAATGATATCATGTAAAGTAGGCTGAATATTTATTATTCCTGATATTCCTGTAGCAGAGCACGGGCTAGTTGTATAAATTTTGTAAAAAGATGAAATTGAGGTTAAATATTGATATACCAATGTAAATTTATCACTTAATTTCTTATTTATTTTTTTTTTTGCTAGAAATTTTATACCAATGTGTTTATATTTTATGAAAAATTTAATTTAATTATAATTTTTTAGTGTTTTTTGGTTTAGAACTCATAATTTTACATCTCATTTTAAATGAATAGCAGTCGGAAAAAGGAACTAACTTTCTTTGTGGTTTTATTTAATGTATGGTTGTTTTTCATTAAATTTTAATTTTACGACTCTTATACTACAAGCATAGATTTGCATTGCTACGACTTCAAAACTTTACAAAATACTTTGCTGAATAACCGTTGTCTTTTTTTTTTTTGGGGGGTGGGGGGGGTCCTTATCTACAACCACAGTAAAATTGTCAATTGCGATATTAAGGAACCATTTATATACACGAAGTTTTGAAGAAAATTGAAATTATGTGTAAATTTAAGAGATCTTTAGTAATTAAATTATTTATTTCACTATTTAAGCAACCTTTGTATAAGCAACTTCAATGGAAGAAGGTGTTAATTTATTTTAATTAATTATCTTTGTATAAAATAGTTCACAACAACAAGAGCCCCAGGGATAATCCTCCCTGTATCAAATAAACAATAAAGAACTCAAACTTCTTTTGAAATTTTAACATAATTTTCACATTCCCTTTATTGCAACAACAAAAAACTTGGGAAAGCTAGTTTGTATCTTAGTTTCTTAATCTATGGGCTTTTACAGGACTCTCAATAGAAAAATCACAGGGCATAAGTATGAGATGAAAATGGAAAGAAGAAGAGTTTCGTCTCCCTGAGTGCATTGAATAGGAAAAGATATTTTCAGTACACCAAAGTCTGATAAACAGCTGCATGGGCTACCTAAAAAATTAACAATTGGATGTTATTGTGGTCATTTTAAACTCACAGACGGAAAATGTTTGAAATGTTTGTCTCCAACTTTATTCATTCAAGACATTTGGTTGTTATGTAAAAATTGCTCATCATTGTTCAATTCCACCTCTGCTTATTTGTTTTTCTGTTTTCACAAAAAAGTTGATGTGGGCGACCACCACAAATATTTGCTCAATGGAAGGTATATATGTTTTCATTAAACACTGCAAATACTTTATGCAGTAGACTCCCATCAATCAAAGAGGTAAGCACTTTGCAATATTGAACTACCCAAGGTAAATATTATATTTGATTTATTAATGTTTTATTAATTTATAAATTAAATGATGAAAATATTAGTGAACCATCAAAAATATGTAATATTTTTAACAATTTTGTCTCTACAGTAGCTGTAAATAATACCACAACTAAACATAATAAACTTTTGCCTAACAAGAAATTGAAGTGTTCAGGATCTATGTTACTTGCTCCTGTAACACCAAAAGAGGTATTCTCTGTTATTCAATCCATGAAAGGAAAGAAAACTGTCGATTCACAACATTTATCAACATGGCTAATCAAGCAATGCTCTGATTACATAATTGAACCATTATCAAAATTAATAAATGCAAGCTTTTTTGAAGGTGTCTTTTCAGAACTATTAAAAACTGCTTGAGTGGTCCCTGTGTTCAAAAAAGGAGATCCACTTGCACCAACCAATTACAGACCAGTATCAATTTTACCAGCCTTCAGTAAAATTTACGAAAAACTTTTTTTGAATAGATTACTAGATTTTCTCATGAATAAAAATATAATATCCGACAAACAGTTTGGCTTTTTACAAGGAAAATCAGCGATTGATGCAATTGTTGATTTAATGAATTTTGTTGTAGACGGTTTGGAAAAACGTAACACAACTGTTGGAGTATTTATAGATCTATCGAAGGCGTTTGACTGTGTCGAGCATGGCATACTTTTAGACATATTAAATGATATAGGAATAAGAGGTATACCCTATAAGTGGCTTGACTCTTATCTCCACAATAGAAAGCAACAAGTTGATATAAATGGCGTATTATCAGATTCCATTGAACTTAAATATGGTGTCCCTCAAGACACCAATATGACAATAAGACCAATAAGACAAGCAAATATGGTGTCATCCTTGGACCCATTTTATTTTTACTATATGTTAATAGTTGTGAATCATCAATAAAATTTAGCCATTTAACACAATTTGCGGATGACACGACTGCTTTAAGTATGACGCATAACAATAAAAACTGTTTAGAAATAGATTTATTTAACGATTTAAATGCATGTGTTCAATTTTTCTCTGAAATTAATCTTAAGGTAAATCTTCAGAAATCAAATTATGTAAATTTTTCGGCTTGCCTATCAGCTACTCATGGACCGAATGTATTTATAGATGATTATCAATTAGAGGAGGTTGATTGTGTAAAATTCTTAGGAATATATCTTGATAGAGGATTAACTTGGATTTATCACATAGACTATGTATCCTCTAAAGTGGCATCCAGCATTTATGTTCTCAGACATCTGGCTAAATATTTTGATGACAAAATTCTATTAAATAACTTCTTGATTAGCATTATACGTGCTGGTACTGATATTCTGGTAGAAATAATAAAACGTCTTCCAACACTACTCGATATATTTACACTTATACTGTAATTGTTTACAAGATAATTATAGTTGAATCTTTTTCAATTTCTCAATCTTTTTACAGTATTAGTGAATTTATGGACCACGTTCAAAATTCCACCCAATCAAATGAAAATCATCTATAAAAATAATAAATAAATAAAAATTATCCGCATTAAAAGTTAGACTAGGTTTGTACTGTTTATTTTTAATTGTTTTTATATATTTCTACTATTTTATAATTTATGTTTAGACAAAATTTTATGTGTTGTATACATTGCTACCAACAAAAAACATGTTGTATTGGCAATAAATTGAATTGAATTTTACAAATGAGAATAGCAATATTATTTTACAGTGCAGTAAGTTTTGTAAACAGACAATCTTATTCATTGTTTTATTTCAGCTTTATGAATTTGATGCAACTTTTGTGGTTTATTAGACAATAGACTACATTCTTCATTATCAATTTCATTGAGGTCAGCTATCTTGTGGACATTATTTTCTATGATATAATACTAGACGAACCTCATATTTAATTTCTTGGTCTTCTGAATTCATAAGGATCTTTAGTCTTTATTGTCGGTACACATAGTCTTCAATTTAAAATTGACATGGAATATTTTTCCTTACATAAAAATTTACTATTTCTGAAGCGGTTCCCCGGTACTGACGTATGATGTGAAAAGGTGAATGAAGTATTCTCAAAGATTCTGAGATGTTATTTAGAGTAAGTCTTAGGGTAAAATTCATTTGCCTGTGTGATAGCACACATCGTTGTAAAAATCTATATACCGTATTAATATGCAAGCATATTTCTTTTCCTCCTTTTTTCTCAGCTTGTGTGCATCGTAGGAGAAATTCGGGCATACCGTTAGAAAGGTAGAGTCCTGTGGATGAGCAGAATCCCATTTTAATTCACGTCGGTCATCAGGGCTTCGCCCTACCTTCTTTCAAAGTTTCAATGTTAATCTTATGGGAAAAGAATAATTATTGATTCATTCATTAGACAGCTGTTTTAATAACAAATGCTATTAAATCAGGAAGAACAGATGTTTCAGTTATGAAGCATATTAAAACTATTGGCTCAAGATCATTTCGAGTTTTGGTCGAATTTCGACCAGTAGGCGGTCCCTAGTTCAGATAAATATGCCACAAACCCAACCTTAAAAGGCATCACAAAAGTTATAACAAATGCAATTTTAGATAGCAAAAATTTGCTATTGTTGTGACTTCTTTTAGGACTTTATTCGATTGAGATCTTAAATTTTATCATTCTTTCATGCACCCTAAAAGCCGTACAGATCTTTAGTTTTTATTTCCTCTTAGAGTGAGAAACATATGTTTTTGAATCAATGTGGTTGCAGCCAATGAAGGGCAAGGTGATGGCAATAAGGCGCGAGGACCAGAGTGTGTGGGAGCGCCGAGCGCCACTGGCACCGAGCAATGTGCAGAAGCTGGTGCACGCCGGCGTCAAGGTGCTCATACAGCCGTCTAACCGGCGCGCCTACCCCATACAGGTACACGACACAAGAAATTAATTTCCCCTAAGACAATTTAACATATTAATTTGTGATTGTAACATTAAGTTACCAGTGACTACTGAATTTATTTTCATGATTTATCTGTCAAATCAAAGAGATTCATTCTTCTATTTTCCTTCAAATTCAGAATTAACTTTAGTGTTTTCCTAACCTTTCAACAACTTTGAATCAGTGAAGTTACTACGAAAGGCTAAAATTAAAAAATTAGTGTGCTAAGCTCTTAGTGACTACTATACCAATCTTCAGTAAAGGATTTATAAGTTATGTGACATTAAATGTTATGAAAATTATGAAACACATATTAAGATATGATAGTCACATACGGCAGTGAACTTACAAACTAAAAAAATTGAAATGTGACTGATCTACAAATACCATGAGTCTGAGTATGTAGGGTTGTTGTCAGAGGATGTTGTAGGCAACTATTCGTTAATCAAAAAATATTACGATACTAGAATAAAGTTTCAACAAAGTTTTGTTTATAAATATAAAGCCAGATCATCCAGCAACCCCGGGTTCAAATTCCGGGTCTGGGACAAAAAGATCATTCGGCCACTCCCATGGTTCGGAAGTCACATTAAGCTATTGGTCAACCTGCATAGAAAACAAAAACAGTGCAGGCTTTTCAGGCGAAGGGAACTCTCATTTAATTGCTGACCTTCCTCCACTATAATCCATACAATTTTTATTATTGTAAGCCATACACCACATATATAGAGTGGACTCCCTCTTAAACGGCCACTTTTTAACCGGTCTTTGCATTAATCAGCCTACCCTGACACAAAATCAAAATTTTTTTAACCGGCCATTTTTTATCTTAACATTGTGTTAACCGGCCGTATTTCGCTGGAATCGTTGTTTGCTTATCTATTATTCAATTCAACATATTATATTGACGTTCTCTCAAACATATTAAATCCTGGACGGAAGTGAATGCGTTTAAACCTGCAATCTAGTAGACCATAACAAAGAACCAAACTATTATTTGTTAAGTTTAGTTGGGGATTTAATGGGTGTCAGAGGTTAGCTATAAATTATATACCGTTATGTTTTTAGAATTGTTCATTTTTTTGTATAATTGCATTTAGGCCATATAAAATTGTAGGTTGGCATTTTTAAATGTACATTGGTTTAATTGGCCAATTAATTATCCGGCGGCGGTCTGGTCCCGAGGTAGCCGGTTAAGAGGGAGTCTACTATAAGGTTTTGTTGGGTTCCCAATATTAAAATTATTGGGGAAATTACTTAAAACAAAACATAAGCATTGATTGCTTAAGAGCATGATTTATATTTTCTTACTCTGAAAACTTCATCATATTCTTACGAAGATCTTTTTTTAATCTTCTAGCTTTGAACACAGAATGAAGACAAATCCTAATGATTGATACCTGTTTGCCGCTCAAAAACAAACCTTTAAATACTTCAACGGATAAAACACTAGATTAATAGAATGAACAATTGATTATCATTGATTATTGAAAGAGTAACTGTTTGTGTTTCAGTCGTACATCAATGCAGGGGCCATACCTCAAGAGGACATATCCGAAGCATCCGTGATATTCGGTGTGAAGCAAGTGCCGCCAGATCTGCTGCTCCCCAACAAGACCTACTGCATGTTCTCCCACACCATCAAGGCACAGGAGTCTAACATGCCCCTGCTTGATGCTATTCTGGAAAAGGTTATTTGAGTCAAAAAGCAATGAATTAAATTTAGACATTTGTATGTATGGTAATAGGTTCAAATTCAAATAAAACTAGTATGATAACTATTATAATAGTTTAAATTATTAATGTTTTTAAGGGTGGTGTGTTGAAGATTTAAGTAATTAAACCTTTTTCCTAAACGGGAAATCTCTTTGTTTTTCTGTTGGTTGTGAGGGGGAGGGGGTGGTGGTAATTTTCTTTGAGTTTACCCCTTCATGAGTTCAGAGCTAGATCTGCTCCTCAGTAGAATCCACTACCCAGAGGGTCATTAGACATAGAAAAATCTCCACAAAGACGAAAATTAACCTCTCCACTTGTTCAAAGAATTGTGTCCTCATCATTACATTGTATACGTTGGCTACCAGCACGATTTGCTTTATGAATGCTATTGTGACGAGAAATAATCTAATACTGTTTCAAAATCAATCACATGTACAATATTCCTTTAAAACAAACAAAACATCTTAAAGATCAATTATGGTTTTAGTATTCTACTAGCTAGAATTGGGACGAAAACTTGGATTGATTCATATATGTTTGACTATTTTAAAAATATTCTCTTTCCTCCTTTCACTTGCATACTTAGTTATTTTACCTCAGTTCACTGTTTAAACTTTCTATTTCTAATAATTTTTGTATCTTTATAGAACATTCGGCTGATTGATTATGAAAAGTTGGTGGATGAAAACAACAACAGGAAGGTGGCATTTGGCAGACACGCCGGGATAGCTGGAATGGTAAACATCTTGCATGGCCTCGGTATGAGACTTCTAGCTCTTGGACATCACACGCCCTTCATGGTACGATAATTATATAAAAGTAACGGCTTCACCATATACACCTGGTTTTTTTTTTTTAATTTAATGATACTTTGGTTTCCTGTTTTTAAATTTGTTGAAATTGTCCATACAGAGATTTTTTTTTTGGTAAACAGAATAATAGTAGGCTTTATGTTAAGCTACCTTATTCTTTTATTGTCTTCTTAAAACTAGAGAATAAGTTTTTATAATTATCTGATTGGTTGCTTTCCTGTTGTAGTTAATTTAAAGAGATAGATATTCCTTATTCATATATATAAAATGTAACTTCATAAACCCTCTTCACACTTTATCCTCCAAACTGCTTCAGTCGGGAATTTCCTGTTAAAATTTTTTGTGATTACTATTTCCATAGCATTGTAATGTTTTCTACCTAACATTTCTCTACTTTCCTTTTCTTCCACTCCTTATTTCAATAACTGTAAAATAACCAACCAAATAGCATTTAAGCGCTTTGAGGTCAACCTTATCCTCAAAAAAACCATACTTACCAGTCAATTTCATTGTCTTGAAAATAAAGAATCTTGAAATATCTTGTTTACACCAGAACTTTTACATAGTTGAAGGGATCGTGAGTACAATTGTTCTTGTCATTTTCTTGCATTGTAAATTTCAAAAATATAATATTTACAACTGTTCCTACCCATATACAGTATAGTCTTGCTATTACAAAAACCAGCCTATTCCAAACACATTTTTCAATAAATTCTGATTTTTTCAATACTTAAAAATCAGTAAAATCCCGATTGACGATATTAAAAGGAATTTACAGCCATTAGACTCTATTTATAAACAGTTGCGATTATCGCACTGTTTGAGAAATAGCAGGAGTAAAGAGTCAATATGGTGCATCTTTTATGAATTCCACCTATTCCCAAAGTTTTCTACCCTTAACAGAGTCTAGTCCCAATTAGTTCCAATTAGCAGGCTCTACTATATAAAATAGTATACCATATAGTGATTGATTATTTCCAGCACATCGGGCTCGCACACAGTTACCGCAACTCTTCGCTAGCCAGACAATCCATCCGAGACACAGGCTACGAGATAGCTTTAGGCATGATGCCCAAGTCTATTGGCCCCCTAATATTTGTTTTTATAGGGTAAGAACATTATATAATGTAGTAACAATATAATATTGTAATAATGTAGCAAATGTTGTTACCTTGTAAATTAGCACAGTTTAATAACAGGTAACTTGTAAAAAATAAATAAAATGATATATGAGCAATATTAGTCAACTTAAAAAAAATTAATCTGCACATTATTAGTTCAACACATAAATACTCTCTAAAAATATGTACACTGTACAATACTTAAGTCTTCTATGAGCAAAAATAAACCAAATTCATAAATTAAAATTTTGTTAAATTTACCAATTACTTTATTAACCTTTTATATCGGAACGATATATCGTTTATAGTATTAAATGCTAAACAACGATATATCGTGCCTTGCCATTGATTGTAAATGTGCAAAGCAATGATATATCATTGTGCCGTCGATATCGATCTATATGGTATACTTAAATGGGAATATCAGTTGTCTCAATTGTTATTTCGAAACACCGATGATTTCATTTGATTCTCCATTCAAACAAGATTAAAACCATCGTCAAGCACTTTTGGGTCGTAACATTTTTTTTTTATCTCATGCGCTTGCCTCTGCCCCTTTGGCCGCCGTAGCACTTTTCGGAATAATTCCCGAATTAATTAATAATAATTCCGGAATTATTTTATATGAATAATTCCCCAGCACTTTCAAAAGTTATGTAATATTTTTTAGCACTGAAAGGGTTAAGATAAGAATATGTTGCTTTACCTCAACTGGACCATAAAACTATTGCCAACAGGTCAGGAAATGTGTCACAAGGGGCGCAGGTGGTGTTCCAAGAGCTTCCACACGAGTACATCACACCTAACATGCTCCACAAGGTAGCTGAACATGGGGGTGAGTTTACTTTCCACAACATATTGATACATTTTCAACAAATTCCTTTTTTGAAAATCCTTAAAGTTCACAGTAGCAAAATCAACTTGTAAATGCAGTAGGTAAATGAATTTTAACTTATGTGACTGTTTTTTAAATAATGGGCTTTTATTAAATGAAAATACCTGAATCACAAATAATCCAATTCACAGCTAAAAACGTCTCTGGGAGACAAACAACAACCATCAATTCAACTGAAGTGAGTAAGGCCTTGGGGATTCACATAGATTGCAATCTTAAGTGGAATGAACACAAAAAGTTGTTAAGTAAAAAGTTGAATTCTTTCATACAGTACATTTATGAAATTGCAAATTTCGTCCGTCAAAAGCCCCTAATTTTCTTTAATTACACTTTTAAACACAATTACAATACAAGAAACGGCCATTTATATCAATATCCAACTAACAAATTTGAAAAAAGTCCTTTGTTCATGGGTCTAAAAATCTACAAAAAAAATCCCTCGATCTATGAAAGTGCTACCTGTTGCACAATTTAAAAAAAACATGAAGAAAACTGGACTATTGTGTGGAGGAGTTTCTATAAGATAGCCTTATATAAGTGATTATGTCGTTTGTTAGTTGTTAGATGTAAGTTTAGTTTTATTGCTTATGTGACAATGCACCTGTTTACTTTACAAATGTAAAACAAACAATGTTATGTGCAATAAAAAGTATGACTATGACTAACTGCAGGACAAATATAAAGTAATAATAAATTTGTGTAAAGACATTTTAACCCAACTCAACATATTTTTTTGATAAGGAAATAAAAAAAGACAACATAAAAAAGTTTTTAAAAAAATTACAAAAAAGGGTATAATAGGAAAAAATCCAGCATAAGAAACTCTCTGGCTTTATGTGAAGGTAGATCTGTAAATACTAATTCAACCCATACAAATTGAATTTTATTTTTATTTTTATTTTGTGTATCTAAAAAATGCCTAAGGCAATTTTATGTTTTTAAGGGGAACATTCCAAACTTCGGTCTTGTTATTGTCTATTTATATATATGTTGATCTTTTGTTAGATAGCACCATTAATTATAATAGCCCAATGGCAACTGAGTCCAGTATCAAACCTGTAAAAAGCTATTAACTTTTCTCAGGAGGATCGAACTGGCAACCTTCGTATTCAAAGGCAAGCACTATAACCAATCAGCTACCCAGCCAGGTTTTTAGTTGGTAATGGTTGAAAATGGTTTGGTTATAATCATTTATGGTCATTCAAAAGTATTTTTTTAAAGGTTTTATTCTGAATTCCAACCTCTGGCTTGTTTATAAAGTAACAGTTTAACCCCAAACAGAATGAAAACCATTTGT
The DNA here is from genome assembly GCA_030545055.2 of Neoaliturus tenellus. Taxonomy (NCBI): domain Eukaryota; kingdom Metazoa; phylum Arthropoda; class Insecta; order Hemiptera; family Cicadellidae; genus Neoaliturus; species Neoaliturus tenellus. The sequence continues at coordinate 243,463,331 of CM061531.1, read as the reverse complement.
CAGAAGGACCTACGAATATAATTTAGTAATAGTGCTAGTGGTTAAATAAATTACCAACTGAAATAAAGCTAAGAAATTAAAAATACCCCCCGTCGCAGCAGACCTGCGTACTCAGCGAATTTCCAAATTAGTAATAGGCTATTAATTTTGACCACATAAAACTGTAAACCAAATAAAATCACATGCTCATAAATAGGGAAATAAATGTCTATTCTCCTTATGATAAATATAGGGAAAGAGTATGCAGGTATGCTGCCATGGGGAACACTAAAAGTAGGTTTTTATCTTGAAAAAAAATTTATTTCGACCATATGAAGCTATTTACTAAGTTTCATCAATATCTGTCCATTGCTAAAGAAGTTTGCCTATTCTCCATATGATTAACATGGGAAAAGAGTATGCAGGTTTGCTGCCATGATAAGCACCAAAATCAAAATTTTTTACCATAAATAGATGAATCTCAACCAAATGAAGCTGAATTCCAAGTTTCATCGAAAAATATGGGTTAATAAATGAAATAATAACACATCTCAATTCTCCATAAGATTAACATTGGAGCCCCAAAATACAATGTACTGTCTTTAGACTTTTGAATATCTCGGTAACCAATGGAGATAGAGCAAAGCTTCAAAATACTAAATTGTGTGTTTTTTTAAGCTAAATCCAATGGTCAAAATAGAAATTTAAAATTTTTAAAAATTACATATGAAAAATGCAAAAAACCCATTTTTGGGGTACAAAACCCCCCAAAACTACCCCTACCGGTAGGTCGATATGTCTGGTTTACGAACTCATCCAAATAAATGTAGGATTACACATCTCTACCAAATTTGGTGTCGATCGGACCATTTTTACGAGAGTTATCGTGTCTAGGGACACATATATATATATATATATATATACATATATATATATATAAAAATTTTAATGACTATTATTTTTGGTCTCTGGGCACCTCAAAACGAAAAAGTAACATGGTCCCGGGCTTAGGTCTTACCATGAGACCTACGGTAATAGCTTATTCCCTATGGGAAATTCGCTAAAAGGTCAAAACCACAGCTTTATGTTATTGAAAAATAATGACAACTTAATTGATTCCAGGGGTTTCAGATCATTTGAAAATCTCACACATGTGTCCAATATGACCCTTTTTTAAAAAGGGTTCACATAATGATCCGTTGAGTTTTCGTCCAGTTTCTGTAATTCCAATCTTCTCAAAAATTTTTGAAATAATAGTTTTTTATCAACTTAGTAACTTTTTTGAGTCTAACAACATTATTAATACCCCAAATATCAAGAAAAATTTGAATTCAGGAGAGTAAAATCCATAACCGATGCCCTGAATAGACTGGTTAGTGAAGTTCTTCATTCTTTTGAAAATAAAGCTTTGCTCAGGCCACTTTGTGTGACCTGAGCAGAGCATTTGATTGTGTTGACCACTCAGGATGAAGTTAGAGTATTATAGAGTCACAGGCATACCATTGAAGTTTTTTAAAATCTTATCTTTCACACCGCAGGCAAATGGTAATTCTCGATCAGCATCCCCCTAGGAGAAAAGTGTGGAATCCGGTGATACACAGGGTTCTGTGATTGGTCCCTTGCTTTTCTTAATCAGTATTAATGATCTTCCGGATTCAGTGAAAAGCTTAACTTTACTTTATGCCAATGATACCAACTTTTTTGATTCTTGTCTGAAGACTGTGGTAAATTTATAAATTTTTGATTTGGTTTCCTATGTGCTTAAAAATTCTGAGTTTAAAATTTTTTAGTGACACTCATAACAACAATACTACGAACAAAAATAAAGCAACAATTGAATTTTATAGATTGAATAAAACCCTAAATAGTCATCTAGTCATATCTTTGAAAGTGTACAAAAACGTTAAACACTTACTTGATAAGTACTCTGTGAACATGTTCAAAAATAAAATGTACAGTTGGCTGCTGGAAAATCCATTTTATAAAATAGAAGAATTTCTTTTACTTGAACATGTTTTTTTCCAATCAGGCCATTTTGATTTTTACAGAAGTTTCATATAAAGTGTACTTAAGTACGCCTATTTATATATAGTTTTAAGCAATTATATGTAATATATTGAGTGTTGACCTGGCCTGAATGTTATGGCTAAAACTATGAAAATGTCGATACTTGTACATGTGAAATGACAATAAAGATGATTTGATTTGATTTTGATTCATTTGTGTAGCTCATGTGCCAGTGAATTGAATTACATTGTGGAATAGACTATGGATAATTATATCAAAAGAGGTTATGTGAACTGTTGTGTGGAAAACTTATAGGATGATTTGAATTCATAATAGTTCTACAAAGTTCTATAGTGATCACTTCACCTCCGCTGATGACTAGACTTAACGTCTGTTGCAGACACAGACAAGTTGTACGCCTGCCAGGTGAGCAGACCAGACTACCTGGAGCGCAGAGATGGAGGCGGCTACGATCCTGACGAGTACCAAGCTCATCCGGAACGCTACGTCTCAACTTTCGGAGAAAAAGTAAATATTTTTAAAAGTGCCAAAAACCTTTTATAGCGGTTTACTTGTTTTCTATCTGCTCCCTTTCCACTTTTCAATTCATAGGGCTAATACCTATTAACTTTTACTTGAATTTTAAAAATCTATTGGATTCTTATTTTTTAAATGTTACCGTATTTCTTCTCCCAATATTATTTCCAAAATTTTATGAATATTGTTAAAATAATTTCAATATTAGGAAAGTCATACTATTGTTTGCTTTATAGTTAGGATATTTGCTTTTAATTACTTTAAAATAAGTTTTAAAACTGCCCAAAAAGTCTTTTGGCCTTATTAACAAACATAAGTAAATGTGTGACTCCTATTCCAAAACCCTCATATAATTTTTACAAATCATCCGCTACTTGACAACCTTACCTGGTTTCAAGTGAATGCTTTTCTTCCTGGTGTTCTTTCTAAAATTCCATTTTCTCCTTTTAGTTACCTCCAATTTCTGTTAAGAATTCAAAACTTTCTCATTCGTTGTATGATCAAAAATTGAACACATATCATCTTGAGATTAGGAAAAGCCTGTGCTTGATCATCATCCGAAAAAAAACATACCATAAACACTTGCAATGGTTTTTACTAGGAAATTGGTTAACTTTTGATTTCCGTTCCAGTAGAGTTGTAAAAAAATCGCTTAAAAAATAAACCACAAGGTAGGAAAGGTTCATTAAAAAACTCAATATAAAAAAATAAGAGAAGCTACCACTCGTTCATGTCTAGCGACATAAAGTACATAAATTCTTTTGTGACCAAATTTTTCCAGATTGCCCTGTATGCGTCGGTGATAGTCAATGGCATATACTGGGCGGTGGGGTCGCCACGACTGTTGACGCTGGCCGATGCCAAACACCTGATGAGCTTTACACAGACGCTGTGGCACCATGTGAGCGATGGCGCGCCGGCCTTGCCACATCACACGGTGGCCATCTGTGACATCAGCGCTGACCATGGCGGCTCCATAGAGTTCATGAACCAGTGCACCACCATAGACAACCCTTTTTATCTCTATGACGCCAAACATCACAAGGTGCATAGGAGGTAGGGATAATTCTTCTCTCCAGATTTTTCTTTTTTTTTTTTTTTTTTTTTTTTTTTTGACATTACATGGAGTATCTAATATTCCACTTTCTTGATTGATAGACCAAACTTGCACTCTTTAATTTTTTTTTTTATGAATTAAGGTTTTTTAGGTTGTTTTGAAATGGAAACTTTTTCTTCATTATTCAAAACAACTCTGAAAGTGAGTAGTGCCTTAAACGCACTAACATTAAGTAAATGTAGCCAGGTTATATTTATTGCTGTGTGAATTGTTTCTGTCAAGAAATTCTGCTTAGTTAAATGTTAAGTTAAAACAAGTGCACTTGCATATTAAAGCAAACTATACACTACTTTTGTGATAGGCATGTCTTTGGTTTTGGAAATCCATGGAAATTGATTTCACTTCACTCCAATGGAGTTGAAACTTCCTATGTAACAAGACCCAATAGATGCAGGTTTAACTTGCTCCATTTTAAGTTAAACGAGTATACAACAATGCAGTAACCCAGGATGAGTATTTAAATATTAATGTACGGAGGGACGAGTGAACAAAGCGAGACAATACTATTATCATTAAATTTAAATCTTCTTTCACTTCACTTTCTGTGACAAAGAACATGTATTCCTTTTGATAAAATTCTATGAATCACATATAAAGTTTTTGACAGTAATATTTTTACCGCCTGAATAATTAATAATTGTGTGATCTAAGTTTCGAAGGTGCGGGGCTGCTCATTTGCTCAATAGACAACATGCCGACTCAGCTTCCCAGGGAGTCAACCGACTTTTTTGGTGACCGTTTGATGCCTTACATGATGGATATTCTTCAGTCAGATGCTTCAAAACTTTTAGAGAGCCATAGCTTCAACTCTGTTGTTGCGAATGTGAGTGATTTGATTATTTGTAGGGATGGTGTGAATTTATTTTATATTATTATTATTTATTGAATAGCTGTTTATTTAATTTTTTGATAACTTTGCAACTATTTTAATTGTTTGCACTTTTATCCTTACTGCATAACTTCAATCCACCGACCTGAACCAAATAAACTAATAAACAGAGGAAAGCATTATGAAGGAGACACCTGTGAGTGATGCTTGAAGTGATCATGATAAGTTAATGATGATCATGGTAGTTCTTCATAAGTAGGGTTGTTTGATTCATAAGATAGAGACAATAATAAACACTGTTCCGACAACATACATTTTCCTTATCCTTTCCTAAACCCTATTTGGTTTCTGGCATTTGAAAAAGATGGACATCATTGGAATAATATTAAACTTAAAATTACATCATATACAGGGAAAAGTCCACTGTTATTTTTGCTAAAATATAAACTTCAAATCATATCAATTTGCTTGAATTACAGTAGAAATAATGTCAATTTCAGGCAATAATAGCAAGTAATGGCAAATTGACACCTAAATACACATACATCCAAGAGCTGAGATTAAAATCAAAGTAAGTATTATTTACTTTTTTTAACTTCTAGATAGTTTTTGGAGAATTTTAAAAATAGATATTATTTTTTATGTTTTTGTTAAGATACAAAAAAAAAATGATCCTTTACCTACAACAATTATAGTAACAGGGACGGTTAAAGAAGATATTTAAGAAAATCTTTCTCCGTGACGTAAGGGCTAATTATGTGTCATATTATGACTCAAGCTCAAGGCCTTCCATGTTTTTCATTTTGAAGGCTTAATAGCATCCACGTAAACAAATTAACATCTTCATAAAATTACTGATTGTTCATGTGGTGAGAGATATGGCTAAACACTGTAGTGTAACGGCAGACTCTACATTTTTAAAACTATTATTGTAAGCACTGCTGTTGTGCCATCAGAGTCACATTATATTCAGTTCTTTGTTTTTCACCACCTGAAAATTTATGCCTAAAATAAAGTTACGCTCATGTAGTTTTATGATTGGAATCTCCTATTTATTTTGATTTATAAGAGAATACGTCAATTGTCCAACTTTAAAAACCACAACCATTTGGCATATTAAAAAAAAATAAATAAATAAATACTTTGTCAAAATTGGGCCTGGATTTAATAATAAACTTGAATAATTTATCTCCATTTACCACAATAGTAATTTATTACAGTTTAAGTCTTGATATATTACAGATTTTAATTTTAAATTGCATAATAGCACCAACATGTACAATAATAAGGTTTTCACTTAAATGGTGCATAAACCATCGAACATTTTCGACCCCACGTCGGACCCGACGGCTTGTTCAACAAGTCTGTTGGATGCTCGGTATGGTGGTGTGTCGGGACCGGCAGTGTTTTAACCCAAATTGTCAGGTTCGATGTCGGACTCGACGTTAGGTCCAACATCAGGCCTGGCGTTGGGTCCGACGTCGGGTCGAGCATGTTCAATAGTGTGTGGATCCCTTTACATTGCCTGACTGATTATAAAAGGCCAACATACCTTGGAGTATATTAATAAAGTGAATTTGATTGAATGATGGGTGTTGAATGGTCATGATGCTTTTTGAATAGTCACTTGTGTACATCAGTTGAATTATATGAAAATAAAAGGTGCTAAAATTAAATAATTTGTTTTTTCCTGTTATGTATAAAAAATCAATTGAGATCTTAAATCTAGATTATTTTCAGTACCCAATTGATTGATCAAAACTATTAAGTCAAGTATACAACTAAAGTGTTAATTTTAATATGAAAACAACTTGGTTTAGTCTAATAACCTAAGCTAAAATAATGAAAATATAAAAAATGTGAGTGATCTAAAAGTCAGTATATTGAGGAATACTGAATATTCATTTAATTGGTAAACTGACTTTGGTATCCTACCTGGTACAATACAATAATAGATAAGAACCTACAAATAGAGGATTTTTAATTGGATAAAAATTTGTCATATGTTAGGCATTCAGACAACACATGGACATCATGGAAGTTTTATTAGTTGAGTTCTCCACATTAATGTTGTATGAAAAGAATTGTGTTTTCAAACAGCTCAATCAATTTGGTGAAGTAATTCTTGGAAAAGTTTTAGAACCACTATCGCATTCTAAACCCATCTTTAAATAAATTGAAATCTTTAAGTGTAGTGTCTTTTTTCCCCGAAATAATAAAAAAAAGTATTAAGATTGATACAGGAAGATAATATATCAAAGAAATGTTAGCAGAACAAATCACCAGATGTGAACACCTGCGGTAGTTAAGAACGGCTAAATGTTAACACATGTACATTTAATGCAAAATACAATTGAAATGTAAAATGGAAATGAAATGTAAATTTTTGTTTGTACTCATGTTACAAATCAAGACTTAGCTCTGCATGCAACAGAATTTTTCAACAATCTATCAACCAACGAGGATTCTTTGGGCATCCTATCTCAAAAAGACCATTTGCTCCAAATAACTTAATACCACAATAGTTTTACGAATGAAGAGCAAGAGTTACCCAACAAGAGCGTGGACTATTAGAGAAGTAATGTAAAGGAAATATATTAAAGGAGTAAGTCCATTGAAATAAGTTTTTAATAATTCAAAAGTACACAAAACACAGAAGTGTTGTTTAACAACTAAAATTAAGTCTTATTAGAAAAGTAACAAACAATGTAGTAAGACCCTTAAATTTTACAAAAAAAGAGAAACACGTTATAAAAATAACAAATCAAATTTGGAAACTACAACTAAAGAGAAGGAATAAATTAGAACAACTCCAACACTATATACAAGTAGGTTACATCGATAAGAAACACTTTATGGTTCAACAATACAAGAATAAAGCAGTTTAAAACATTTCACTATCAGTATTGTCTCTTAAGAAAACTTCAATTTCACTACTTAAATTTAAAACTCAATATATTAAAAACGACAATAAGCCTAAGCTAGTAATTGTTATGTTACCTCATACAACTAAAGAATGAAGCTTAAGTCATTGTTCATAACAGAATTTACATTCAATTAAGTTTATAGTTAAAATTATAGTACATTAGTTACAAAATCACTCGTCCTAACTCCAACATTTTGATTAAAACGATGGGTAGCGTAAGTGCACTTGGTTTTTGGGCCACTAAAAATCCTATATCACCTGAAAAATACAATCCATTTGAAGAACTTATTCAGAGTAAACAACCTTAAAATGATAAAATGTATTTAAGTTGCGATTCAGAGGGGGACAAAATCTCATATTATCACTAAAACAAAAATGCATCTGTAATATTGTCTTTTCATCCCTAAACTTACAAACATTTCCCCTGAACTTTATAAATAATTTTACAAAGGGGAAGGATCACCCCAAGTTGATTAAAACCAAATTGCCGTCAGTCCATAACGGTTTACCAAATAGTTAGTGAATTTATTATTATACAGCAAAACCCGTGAACCCAACTCCAGATGACTCTATACCTCTGTATGCACTCACAATGTTAGACTGTGCATAGCATGACTTGCCAATCGCTAACGACTATTTTCCGTGATGCAATCATAATTGAGAGCCGATATTAATGGTGTTAATGAGTAAATGGCGTGAGAAAATTCGACACCAGGAAACTAGATTTCCACGAAAGTAGACAGTGCCTTAAAGAATGCGTTGAGTTCATGGGGGTTTACCAGGATTATCAATGGTTTAGCACCTCTTTATATATAGAATTTAAGTAAAAAATAAGTTGCTGCTAATTTCTTGGTTTTGCTCCATTTTGGTATGTGACAAATCACAGTATAATTTAAAATTTTTCTCTTCTCTTTATTGTGAGATCCAAATTGGTGGTTTTAGTATACTGACAATAGGAAGAGATTCCACCCAGAGTATTTTGTGCATGGAATGTTCTTGGTTGTAAGTTGTGTCTGAGGATGGACCAAATTTGACTGTTAGGCTTATGTTGTGCTACATGTTAAAGAGTAGCAAAATTAACTTTATTAATGTAGATAGTAACATTGTGAGGTTTTATCTTACTCTTTGGCATTGTGCCATACACAATGTACAACGAAAAATCTACGGGTGTGAAAAGACTGTTGCCACTTACTGAAGAGACAGCTTCCGGTCGTTGGAGGGGCGCAGGGGGCGGGAGGCGCGGGCAGCTTCCGGGAACCGCTCGTGGTATCTCTCCAGCCGGAGGTACTTCACCGTCACTAGCTTACCTGGAAATATCGGATTTTGTGAAATTTGCTTGATAGCACAGCTATGCCAATTAGGTCCAGAAAACTTTTACAAAGTATAATATATTTAAATTTGTTACAAAAAAAAAAAATATTTTTTACACCAGAAAATACAAAAAATAAGAGGACATATATACCACAAGATGACAGAAAAGTGAACTATAGTACATTAATACACATTACAAAGAAAATAGACTGAAACCATATATAAATAAACCATTCAAGGAAATATCTAAAATATGATTACCTTGCATGTGAACATAATAAAGGTCATCAGATTATCTAATCTGATTTTTGGTTCTTTGATGCTATAGCATTACTTTTTTTAATATCACGGTCTCCTTATCCACCAATAACAACAACAAAAACATCACTACTGCTACCTCCAGAATAGGATACTAAAGGGGAGAGCAAATTTGTAGTGACTCATGAGTTCAATTTATTGAGTAAAAATTTCATGATAACTTAATATGAAATTGTATCACATGTAAGAAAAGATCAGGAGTGATGATTTCCAACAGATATTGTAAGCTATAACGATAAAGTGAAAATCAAAATAGGCAGTAGAGGTCTGCGGTGCACCAAAAATTCGGTACAGGTACGGTACAAGACTATTTACCATCATAGGTTCGGTACGGTTAAAGGCATCGGTACAAATCCGGTTCGGTACAGATTACAAATGTAAAAAATATTGAGATATCTACTATTTATATTTGACTTTATAAAAACGAAATAAATCAATATTTTGTAGTTATCTTTTCATTTTAATGGATTACTGCATAAAAAGAATGATTCGTCCTCATCCCTGAGCATCAAGATTACAACTGACGATATAGTGGTAATAGAGGTCACCGAGTCCAAAGAAAGGAATACTGTATTACAATTCGCGGTCCAACGTAATTTTGATAATCGGATACGTCAGAGATACGTCTTCGTCATACAGTGGAATGGTCTCGTTGGCAACAGAGCTCATAGCACCATAACGGCTAATCAATTACATAAGCCTTCATTCAGTAACAACTAACCACAACAAACAACAGTGATGTGATTAACTGACACCAGTGACACTCGAGTCAGTAAGGACAGTTGTTTAACAAGAACTGTATGAAAGATTAGAATACGTATCGATACCGTTAGTCAATAATATTTACTCGGTTCACATAATTAAAAAACGTAAACAAACAACTACGACCAAACAGTTTGTAGTTAGGCCTACTACAGTTTGACAGATCAGTTTTAGTTACGTCAAAAAATATAACAACGGGCTTTAAAGTTGTGCAGCAGTTTATAATAAGCAGCGATTGTTGACTGCCGATTGAACAGATCTGTCCAAACCTAAAATGAATCCGTGCATACCCGGTCCATCCGAGTTGGCCGAATGCATTCAGCATTCGGCAATAATATAAATGGTATACGATCGCTTTGTGCAAAGAGTAAGATTGTCTAAAAGCTGTTTGTTTACACTAATTATATAGCTTAAAAAAAACTAGAAACTTTCTAAAATTTTCAATTTGTTTACAACATCAATTGGCTATTAAAATGTGGGCAATGTATATGAAATAACAATATTTTACATAGTTATATATGTTTCTTTTGGCGGTTTATATGTTGTGTACTCTAGTGGCATTTACTTTCTAGTTGTACTTGTTGGCTTTTCTTGTTGGATTGTTTTTGTTTCATTCATTACGATTGCTCTTTCTCATCCAGGCCTACTTCATCGCGTCTTTGTATGATAGTTGCCCTGGATTTTACATGGAATAAATTTAGGATGTGAATAGTTAAACAGATTTGAAGCATAATAGTTCAGTTGTAAATAAAGATTGTAATCATGAGTGATATTAACACTGGCGATACCGCTCCAATGACGACATCTGCCGCTTCTACAATAGGCTTACTGAGGCTACGTAGGCCTAGCTCACTAATTAAATAGTTTTGAGTTCTGTTTTGAATTTCTTTTTAATTAGTTTGTTCTTTTATATGTTTGAATATATGTACCTAAATATATTAGTATGTATATTTTAGGTAATGAATTGAAAAAAAGACTGATACAGCATGTATCACCCTTTTGAAAATCTCTTTATGTTTGTAAGATTTTATCAGCTAAAAATAAATCTATGTTTTAAATTATTGTTGTGATATTGCTACTCACTTCATTTTCATTTTTACTGCTTAGCATTAAAATGATACCATCAGCATACATACACAGGTGTGAAGTACAAGGACTAAACTTAGTGATTAGCGTACCGTACCTATTTTGTCCCGAGAACCGAGGTACACAAAAATGTACCGTACTGACCTGAAAATTCTTTTACCGCAGAAGCCTAATAGGCAGTAAGTCAGTACTCACTATCAAACCAGGAGCCGTGAAGGGCCCGGTAGGCACGGCCAGCGTCCTGTGGCGAGGCACACTTGACGTAGACGCAACCCTCGTGGGAGTTCTTGTCAACCGCTATGTGGAGAACGTTGACACCCTCGCACTTCTCCAGGATTGCGTCCTGCACCCGGGTCATCCAGTCCTCGCCCACCTCCCTGCATCGACGGATGGATTAATGGGAACTTTTCTAGCAATGTTTCTAAAGAAATTAATTTTTTTAATTTCTGCTAAACTTCTACAAAATTTCTCTGTAACCAACTTTTTACACTAAGTTTTTGCTTTTAGAACTATCGTTTTCAGCTCTCAAAAATATATTGTAGAGTACTCAATAACCCGAAGTCAAGATAACTTGGTCAACCGTTATGTTTTAGACAGTTGAGTTCTGAAAGGCTACTCGTTCAATGTTTGAACTTGAACGATTGATTGTAAATTTGTTTAATTTACACACAGTAAACATTTATATAGTGTTATATTCTTAAAGGATAAATCAAAGTATTTTAAAATTAAAAGCTGTAATTTGTTGTTTTAAACACTTCTTGATATCCTGCCAATTTCAATAACTTGGCCACCATGGTGTATACTATTTTTATGGAATAAAATTCCAAGTTTTCCAGGGTTTCAAGGTTTTTTTTTAATTTTCATGGTTTTCACACATTCTTGTGATTTGTTTCATTCACCATTTCTAGGCTAACACCAAAATAGCTTAGACTACTTGCAACAAAATTAAGTTGCACAAAACATAATTTTCATTATCATCTAGCTGTGTACCCGTTCTTCGCACGGGGTGTGTGTACAGTTTATTAAACAAATGATATTAGTGATTTTACAAATATATAACCTTCAGTTGGTTCATTCTAACGTATCTAGATATCAAGTTTTATGCTTAATAGCTACCAGGTACATTTGTCAAAATCGTGTTAAATCCATTTCTCATTTAGTCTAGAAGTTATTTCTATTAATGATTTTGTTGCAGTTTGATTAAACATTTATATTCGTATGGTGATTTACTTTATAGTTCTATGAGTATAAACTCATAGACGATTTAAGAAAACTCAGACTTGTAAAAAAAATTATAGATTCTTATGAAATCTAATATTGAATCCTTGATTGGATGTGACGATAGCTAAATGCCAAATCCAATGTATTCCACCCCTGCATCTTGTTCTACCCAAGAAAGATATGTACAGACATGTACAATGTACAATATTAAATCTAAATTCAAAATTAGTTAAAATTTTAATTCCCAAGCCAAGTAAAACAAAGCAACATCTGTCAGTAACGTATAGGCACCGCACCGCAGTGTAGATATTAGGTTTACTTAATTCAATTTTTTTGTCTTTAGACTTTACCTTTTAACCTAAAACCTCATGTGTTGCCAATGTATACAAAACCAAATAAATAGTGACATCCCATGTTACAAAGTTATGTCGAAAAAAGGAGAAAAATTAAGCATTGAAGGTGGGATTACTTTTCCTTATTGCCACGGGAAGCGCTCTTTTTACCTTCTAAATGTCAAAATAAGTATATTTGTTTGTTTACACAAAATAAAAAACAATAACAAACTTTTGCAAATATGTTCTTAACCCGGGACAACTCGCGCTATCAAAAGTCCCGCGGTCACTCGCGCCGTTAGAGCGCTCCTAACATTTGACAGCATCTTACACTTCAAAGTAAATATCATGTATTTGTTTGGTAGATGAAATAAATAAATTGTTACACATTTAAAATGAAATAATAACATATTTATTGTAATTTACAATATTTTTTTACTAAAAAAGTAAGACTCAGGCAGTTCCGCGATCACTCGCGCCGTTAGAACTATTCTAACAAGGAGAGTCGCGCAACGCTCGCGCAGTTAGGCGGGCATTAACAAGGGTGGAGGTGCGAGCCTTCTCCCCTCCAAAACTACCCTCCCCACCACACTACCCACCCCAAACTGCTGTAGCGGGTGGACAGAATACTGAGGAAAGCATTCTTAAAAGCTCAGTCGCAAGAAATCATTATTAAAAAAATTTTCTTCAGAGGAACTAAAAATGTTAGAATCAATCTAATAGCGCGAGTGATCCCGGGTTAAACCATCTGATTCCATTCAACCAATCAGCATGATCCTTGAATGAAAATTACAGTGGTACTATGAGTGTTTTTTGAGCGACTTTCTCACTTCTTCATAAGAACCCTACTCATTAAGTTTTTACACATTAATATTGCCCCGTCTATACCCGAACTACTTGAAAGATTGAGCAATTTATAAACCTCATTGGTTTTAACTACATATTGTGTTAGATGAAATACACCTCTTTTTGTCAGAACGTGCAATGAAAGCTAAATTGGGAACTAAAATTAGTTTGTAATGATAATAAGAAACATTTTAAGATTGAAGGGTCAAAACTCGTTTTGTAATAATTTCCATAATTTTTTTTAATATTCATATTTAGAACCAAGAATTAGTTGACTTTATTCACTGTATTTAGGCCAGTGAAAAGTTAAAGGGTTAGATATGAAAGAGTCTGTATTTAAAATTTTAAGTGTTGCCATCTGTGTTAAAAATGACAAACTGTCTATTCCAACTGATTAAAGAGCAAAGATAAAAAGGTAGAATTAAATATTCCCAGAAGATTAACATTGAATATTTCTTTTACTATAAGGCAGAGCCTTTTTGACGAACGATGCTTTAGAGCAGCTAAAATCGTTCTATTTGCAACATTAAACAATAATAAAAATGTTCATATCATTTACTAAAGCCCTTGTCGTGTGAAAAGAGATTAAAGATTGGTATTTTAGCACAACTTGGCTACTTTGACATACTATGGGGCAAAGCCCTAAGGTCTCTAAGTCAATTAAAGTTGTAATGAACCTTCACACCACTCTAGTCTATGACATGAAAAAATTTAGACCCTTAGGTAAAGTCGTTATCCAGTGAAAAGAGGACAAAATAGGACCCATGAGCGATACAGACAGAATGACAGAGAGAGAGACAGACAGACAGAGGGAAAGAAATTTAGATGACGCCGATTTTGGATTCTGTGATGCATAAAAAGTAAAAATAACCAAAAACTTCAAGATTCTAAGCATTGTACAGACAAAACTCTAATTTTATTAATATAGATAGATAGATTTTTTATTTTAACCCTTGAGTAAGGGGCCGTCCATAAATTACGTCATCGCTTTTTGGCCATTTTTGGACCCCCCCTCCCTCAAATCATCCTTCCATCATAATTTGTCCGACCCCCCCCCCTTACGGAAAAATGACGTCATTTTTAACAAACTTCTGTTTTAAGTAAAAATAATGCTTTTTAAACGCTACATGATAAACTAAAAAAATGACCAATCAAATCTGAATTTACCTTCAGAAATAAAGCCAAAATGATTTTCTCAATGGGAAAATAAACTATAAAACAAAGCCTGAAAATAGTCGAATGTATTTTATGAATAATTATTTTATAATAGTTGAGTTGTGTTAGAATTTATCATTGTTTTACTGTTAAAACTTGATATAAAACATCATATTTAAAAAGACGTCATATCAAAGCTGACCCCCTCCCCCTTGCACATCACCTTACCGTCATTTTCAATCTGGACCCTCCCCCCCTATTTTCAGATGACGTAATTTATGGACGACCCCTAACTTACTCGCAACCTTTTTGATGACACAACAACTAGCATTTATATTTTTTTAAATAACAATATTTTCAATAGTAAGGGAAAATGAAGGATGACTGAAACAATGTTTTGGGCAGTATTTAGTTAACTTAACCTTTTTACTTGCATTTAGTTACTCAAAAATATTTTCCCAATCATATATACTAATTTCAACAGTAAAACGAACTTTCGACAAAATTTTAAATAAACAATAACATTTCTAGAGAAAACTAATTATCCAATGTATTTTTGTTTAGAAGAAACCAACCGACATATACGTTTATTCCACAGGTTTTTACCAGTAATTGGCTTATTTTAGTAACCAGAAATTACCACAGAATTATGAAGTAATTTTATGAAAACCTAAAATTAACACGCAAAATTCACTCAATAAACAATTTTTTACTAACTAATAACATAGTAATTAGGGGTGGGCGAGTATTGTATTTTGGGAATGAGTCGAGTCGAGTAGTAAGTAGAATACTCGGGTTTCGAGTCAAGTAGTAGGCTATGTGAACATAAAATTATTTAAAATTGAATTAAAATAATTACTAGGCCTATCAATATTCACTCAAAGTTTAATTTGCTTAAAAACTATATCAAGGGAAAATATGAGTTTTTAATTTCTGATTATGTAAAAAAGAAAACTGAAGTTAAAAACTTGATTTTCCAACAAAAGAACAAGGCTTTTCAATCTAGGCCTAATAAAGAAATTCAAAAGCTATAACCTATATGTTTAATAAAACTCACTTTCATGTTCACTTACTTTCAATATTTTTCCAGTCGTACTGATTTTATACCAAGAATCGAGTTACACAAAATTTTACCGTACCGATCTAAAAATTGTTGTACTGCATACCCCTATTTCAAAGATGTATGAAATTCTTTTTAGTTGCAGAATAATATAAAAATAGTTTGAGTAATAATAGAGAATAACTAACATCACAAAGTTTTAGGTCAACAAGTTTTAGTTCAACAAATCTCAAAAAAATTAAATTGATAAAATTACCACAACCTGAAACATGTTGAACATGAAAGAATAAACAGAAAAACACAACTACAACAAAGTTGACAAGACCAAGGGAGGAGTGATGGATACTCACACATCAGAATCAAACATGTGACGAATCTTGAGGCATGGAGTGGGGCTGATGGGCAGGGAGTTTACGCTTCCCTCCATCGTCTCAAACGCCTGTCCTTGCCACACCTTGCGCTTCCTGAAAACAGAAATTTCCAAACATTTGCTGTAAAAAGATATCATGAATAGATATTCGAACTTTGAAATTTCATTCGATACTAGGCTAAAGGCAAAAAGGACATGACCCTGAATGAAATAAACATTGAGTTATGAGTAATGCTTTTCACTTCCAGATAGGTTGACTCCACAGGTATCCTTCAACGGTTAGATCACAATGTCCACCAGTCAGTTAAATGGAGGTTTATTGGAATTTGAATTTTTTTTTTCAAAGCAAGTGGAAATTTGAAGTTGTGTTGAAAGCAAAAAGCATATGCGAAAATTTGTAATTTTAGGTTGAATACCACTTAGCAATTTTGACTGACATTTAATTTATGTTCTGATGAAAGTATTGGGGAACAATCACAATGACTTGATAGATTAAACCATATACATAAATAAGATTAACATTCCTCCAATTATTATAAGGAATATAACAAATAATTTTAATAGTTAAGGGTCCTTGATTTGTTCCCAGATGGTCACTAGATGTACACACTGAATATATTCAGGATTTATGTAGAGGACAGTAATTTATGTAAAATAACTATACATAACTTCTGTTAAATAATAATAAAACTGAAAGTTGATCATGGCACAGGTATACACACAGAGATATTGAACAACTAATTGCTATAGTAAGATGCACGAAAATAGTCCGATGAAAATTTTAACAGCTGTGTCCCCCCTCACCCCCTCTCGCCCTGCAATGTTGTCATTTGTGGATATGTTTACCATGTGTAACACAGTATAAAAATGCGTTTCAGAATAAATTTGGCAACAATGTATCGACTCTCATCGGACTATTTTCGTGAATCCTACTATAGCTCTACACAGGAAAAAATTAATTTAAAATGTAAAATACAAATAAACTAGGATAATACAGTAGAAGCCCTCTAGTCTGGCCTTGGATTCAGCTGCCACATGATTCAGCCGAGGTCTTTAATAATAAATTTCTTCCCATGTACAATCACTAAAATATTTAATTTCAATTGCCAATTTCCTGACGATTCAGTTTCACATGTCTTTTGGAACATTGTGATCTTGTATAGTTTTTTAACGTGATCATTATTAGCCGTATTTTTGCAACACGATCGTTAATGTTACACAGAATTTACGGTCAGCAGATGGACTTCATCACTATTGCAGTCTCCTTTCTACATTAAGACCTTAGTTGAAACTGATATTACAAAAACATTCATTTAACACAGTTTCATGGCTAGCGACCTCTTGTCCATGGTCCAATCGAATCTCAGCCCTATTATAACATCTGAGCGAGTAAATTATGACATTTAAGGTTAAAATCGATAACAAAACAATCATTAAGTGTAATGCTATTGTTCGTAGTTAAATACACCTAACTAGTTCAATTGTGGTACACACATTAATAAAGATCCTTTCGTTACTGTAACTTGTTCAATAAATCACTAGTTAATCTGGGTAGGTGTCCAGACCCAAGGTGGCCGGATTTGAGGGGGTTTACTGTAATGCATTTTAAATTTTATACAAGGAAAAGCTGATTATAGTAAAAACAGAATTAATTAGTGTCAAACTAAGCTCTTCCAAAAACAATTACAATATTGGTAATTTAATAAAATTAATCAAAAGATTCTTGTTGGTAGTGAATAGGTTGGGGAGTTAAAATACAACACACCAATGAGTTATTTTTTTTTAATAATTTTTAAATAATTTTTTAAATAATTTTTTTTAAATAATTTTTTTTAATATTTTTTTTAAAGGACACTCTTTAGTTGAATATTTTTAATAATAAACTCATTGTAACCTCTTATATAGATAAGTTATTAATAAATTAACATTTTCCTACCAATGTAAGTTGCTTTTCACAAATAATACTAAACAAATAAATTTAACTATATAAATTATTCCTTAATATTACTGTCAAACGTTTTACAGTGGTCACTGCAATGAGATACAGTTTCTTTTAATCTAATTTTAATGTTTTTAAATCCACAACCAAATTTGGTTTGGTACAGTTCCCCTTGAGCTAATTAGCGATCCAAACACTTAATAAGTGGTTGTATATAAAGAGTTCTGAGTCTTCCAAGGAATCCCCATTTCTAATATGATTATGATATGGTAATAAATCATACACAATTGACTCAATTATCTGCATTGCTCAACCCACATTTTAATTTTTAAAATGTCTAACAAGTTTTTCTCATTTGGCGATCTTTTTTATTATTTATCGATCGTTTGTCTCATATAGCAAATCGTTGATCCTCATTTTAGTGATCGGTTTAAAATTTTTAGGTTATTTTGGGCATATTAATGAGGGAAATGGATTATCGGCGGTTCTGTGATGCGACACACATGTTTACAGACTGTCACCAATAATCGGTAGTCGACTGTGTATGATTAGGATTTCATGTAAAAAACACTAGGCCAGGAGTTCTCAAACTTAGTGTGGGACCTCATTAAGAGAGAAAGTTGAAAAAAAACCAGTAAATTATTCTCTCTTAATTAAAATAATTTGAAGACTAAACATGTTTTATAGTGTTTAAACCCACACATTTCTTAGCGACAAATATCTTAGTAAATAGACGTATAAAATGTATTATTAACTGGTATTGGATGTAATTTCAAACAATGTTTTTTACATTCAAAAATCAAACAGAAAATAAAATAAATGTACTAAATTTCATTTTTAAGGGGGAGCCTAAGAACCCCTGAACCATACTAACACATTTCATTTGAGGAAACAGACAGGGCCTTCCATTCATTCCTTCAATCATCATCCTTACATTCAAAGATGAATTAGCTAAGTCATATTTTTTCCTTAAACTTAAACTGAACTTGAATTGAACTTGAACTAAACTGAACTTAAGCTTAGTTATTTAAAACTATTAATATTTGTAAAATAAACAACAATTCATAAAGTAACTAATTTTAAAATCAATAAAGAAAAATCTTGATTCAAAACATTTTATTATTATAAACACAGAAGAATAAAAGAAAAGAATGACCAAATCTCAAATCTCATCCTTGCGGAAAATAATATCATCACCAAAATACAATTTCTGATACCCATTGGCTCCACTGATAAACCTAGAAACAAAAAGTACTGATAAATTGAAGTATGATTTAGTCTGGTTATCTCCATTGGGCAGTTTTACATAAGAACAAAAGAACAATTTTTCAAATCAGTATGTATTCTTATTTAAGATGCAAGACATAACTGAATTTTTAAAACAATAAACAATTATAATATTTATAGTGGTTTAGTCCTTTTTTTACTTGGTAAGTGTTTCTTGCAAATAATATTGTTAAAATATTGTTGTTATTTTATCCTTCATCACACAAGGTTTGTGTTTTAAAAGGCCACTACCAATTTCACATTTTATTCAATACATACACTAGTATGAATCTGACAAGTCCATTTTGGGCCTAAAATATACCTTTGATACACCTATCTTTTTTTAGCTTGAAGAGTTGCCTAGCAGATTACTTAGTTTAATAACTGTCAGTTGTTGTAAGATATTTTTTGTTATTGTTTATCTTGTTGATTGTTTTCAATCTAAAGTACAACTATGTTTCACATTCATCTTTATTTCGAAGATTTTTTAGTCCATATGGTTTAAGCCTACAGCACTTCAAAAGTTCAGGCCAATGTAATTCTAATGGAAGATTAAATCAACATAATGTAAAACGGCCACTAAGCTAGTAAATTAAAATACACACCATGTTAGTGTCTTGAAGAAAGTATAAAAGTACTGAATTATGAAAGATATTTTTTATGAGTTATGGTTTTGTGAATCATTTTCCAACTAACTAGTAAGCAACTCGTTATATACCGGGTGTCCCAGACCACCCGTACACCCCTTTTAAAATCTACAAAATTAATTATTCACAAAAACAAATTGTGCCAATATAGGTAAACCGATTGCGCTCTATCCATTGACAATAATTTCAATGTACAGGGTGTACCATAAGTAACCTATCCAGACCAAAAGTCATTAATTTTAAATGCGAACCCCCACTTTTTATGATATTTTTGGATTCTAGACATAATTTTAAGACTACTTTACAATTTAATGTGTATCCCTAATCCTAACGGTGTGCTTTTGGTACTACCTGTACGTTGAAATTATCATCGATGGATAGAGTGCAACCGGTTTACCTATAATGGCACACTTTGTTTTTATGAATAATCAATTTTGTAGATTTTAAAAGGGGTGTACGGGTGGTCTGGGACACCCGGTATATTATCACTATCACTCTAATTTTTGTCTATCAATGTGGCAGTATTTAGTCCAGGTGGATTCTACCAAGTCCTTTCTTCCATTGGAAAGTTTACTTGCATCCTTTTTCTTCTCTACATTTCTTTGTCTGCCACTGTACTAAAATACAGTTTTACTAAAAAAATTAGTGTGGGCATTTTCCATCATCGGTAAAACAAAGTTCGCAACGTATCGGGATGTGGAAAGGAAAATATTCTAGATCTCAAAATGTGGACTAATTACCCATGAATAATATCCGTGGCAAGTTTTGTAACGATAGTTTTTATTGCTCTGGTTGATCAGAATATATTAAAAAGCAAAACAAGAAAGCCAATCAACTAGGGGTGGGCGAGTACTCGAGTTTCGAGTAGTGGCTCGGGTAATTAGTCCTACACGAACTCGAGTCGAGTAGTTGCAAATACTCGAGAATCGAGTCGAGTAGTTGCAAATACTCGAGAATCGAGTCGAGTAGTCGTCGTCGTCACTCCCGGCAGCACGCGCCCGCAGCCGTGACAATAGTTGTTTACATCTGGCGGCCGGCCGGCGATCTCGCTAACGAGCACAAAAACATGGCCCGCCACCGAGACGACGATCTATTGTTCAGCTTATCTATTGTTCGAGGCCCGGCAGTAATTTATTCAAGAGGGGTGTTTTTGGCTCCTAGTACCAAATGCTACTTTCTGAACCAATTGTCGTAGAAAACTAAGGGATGGCTCGTTTAATTCGTCTAATTCTTACAAATTAAACAAAACGTCAACCAAAGTTGTGTGACTTTCCAAAAGGAAAGTGGCAAAGTGTTGTTAAATAAATCAATCTTTAATTGAATTACTGTTTTATAATGTTAAAAGTATCTTATTATAAATATAATTTTTAAATGAAAAACTTCAAATCCCATTAAATATATATTTTTTTCATTAAACATTACAAATACATTTATTAGATTTTGAGGTTCATAACTTAAAACCTTCATTGTTTTTTTCATCATACACTCCTTTTTTAATATAGCAAAAAATAGCTAAATGAATACATAAAAATAATTAGATCTAATAGTGGATATTTTCAAAGTTCAATTTTATGATAATCTCTAAGTAAGAACCTGTCTCAGTTAAATCAATAAGTAAAAAAAGAACATTTCTTGGGGTTATAAATGGCGTTGGTTTGTTGAACCACTTCATTCCTTAGTGTTAATATTTATTATAATTTCAATTTCTTGTTTTTTTGTTATTTTTTAACTGAGCAGGCCTTAGGCCTATTTATGTAATACAGTTTTGTTTTCTTTACAATTTTTCCATTTGTTTTAATCTATATTTTGATGTACATAATTTTTTTGTTAATTCTTTGTACAAAACGTTTAATATTTCATTCAACAAAACTTTTTTAAAATTTTAATGGACATTTTTATATGTATATTGTTTAGTGATTTGATTTTAATTTTTTTGGTTACAAGAAAATTTATACCGTATCCTTATCTTATTGTATACTGCAAATATAAAAATTAGATATTTAAAATCTTTTCAACTAAAGGAGGTTCATTGTAACTTATACAAAAACAAGTGGAACAGTTTGGAAACAGAACCAGTTGAATTAACATTAATTTTTCTTTATACGACACTCAGATAAAAGTCAAAACGAATATTTCCTGATAGCGTCGAGGAGAGCAATCCCGTCCCAAAATTGGACGGGAAATAAAAATTCCCGTCCCGAACTAAAAATCCATTCCCGTCCATCCCTTATATTGTTGTTGATGAAATTTTTTACTTTGGCCTAATTCTCAGAAATTGATTTGTACAACACATTGTAAGAGGAAAACTGTAAATAAATATACTTACTTTTTTATCAACTTTTATCTAAGTAGTTCTTATTGTCGTACCCTAAATTGATGTTATCTTTCAGTGTTCTCATGCATAAAGATGAATTTAATAATACTTTTACTTTTATTATTTAGTATTATTTTTAAAAACTCATTTTAAACTTTTTCACACTACTACTCGACTCGACTCGATACCCGAGTAGTTGATGCAATACTCGACTCGACTCGACTCGAATCGTAAAACCACTACTCGCCCACCCCTACAATCAACAACCATTATTGCTGAGACAAACTGGAGTGACGTACCCGTTGGGCTTGGGTCCTGGCAGCCAGCGCCAGACGCGGAACTCTTCCCCCGCCACTTGCTGCACCTCGGTGCGGACGCGGGAGTCATTCTCCTCCAGAAACGCAACAGCTGAGTCCCAAACTGCGGCCATCTCTGTAGTACACACGGACAGACCAGGGTAACATTAACACTAGGCCTAGCTCCTTTCTTGATCTAAACAAGAATGCCAATTAAAAGTAATTGAGAATTCTTTAAACACGAATTGAGGCTTCGTTAATACAATGGAACCTCGATATATCAAACCTGGAGGGGAATGTAAAAACTTCTTAATATACACTTCGTCTTTGATACACTGAGGTTCGTTATATCAATGTTATTTTTAATGAACTTCGATATACTGAGGTTCACGACCACCTCATAATACCATTACTCATTTCCAATAGGCCCAGCAATTGAGGAATAAAATACGGGTTTACTGTGATTACATAAGCAACATTTGTTATTGCACAAAAGAATATACCGTAACATTAAAGGTTGTTTACAAATTCTTCTTCATCACGAGCTGATTAGGACAGAGACTATAAATGGTGACGCCAAAACTATACTGAGCTGAAAACACCCAATTATTTAATAAGCATCGACGGGGCTAGAAGACTTTGTACTCATGGGGTTGTAAAATAAGTACTCCACGAGAATTATGTAAAATGCGTTTGAATAAAATTTTAATGGCTGCTTACTAGACACTTAGGGTAATGAATGGAACAGCACTAACACAATAAGTTAATTAATTGCAAACGTGGAAAACCAGAACAGCGCTGCGAACACAAGGCAAGTCTGTGGAGCGACAGGTTGCAACATGAAAGAAAAAGGATGAGTTCAATGATTCAACTTGTTCTTTTTTAAACTTCAATATGTTGAGGTTTTGCAGTGAAAACTTCGATATGTAGAGGTGGTGTGGTCGTGCATCGGCGCTCCAAAAGTTTGTTATATTAAGGTTATCCTAGCTAATCCGTCGATATGTAAAGGTAGAAATAAATTTAGATTAAATATGGAATAAAACTCACAGTCTTCAGTAATCCAGTGTATTGTTACTTGAAGTGAACAATTGTTTCGACCTTATATCCCGAGGGCATCATCAGCACTCAAAGTGTGAAGTAAGGTTAGGCGTGTGTAAACTGCAGTCTGTGTTATGTTTTTAACATGTGTCGTGTGTCCCCTAATATAATATGTGTAAAACTGTATATATGTATGATTTTAAACTTTGACATGAACCCACCGTTCAAAATGATTTAACCTCTGGCCCTTCAAGTGCTGATGATGCCCTTGGGATGTAAGGGCGAAAAAATTGTTCACTTCAAGTAACAATACACTGGATTGCTTAAGACGGTGAGTTTTACCCCACATTTATTTAGGCGATTCCTGTTAGCCAACAAGTACAATAAAATTAGATTGATAAGCATGTTCAAGGGGAAGAGAAAACTTCCTTACATCGAGGATTTCGATACACTGAGGTTCGATATATCAGGGTTCCATTGTACCTACTAATAAAACATTATTACTTTTAATACTGGCCTACCAAATAGCTTCTTGGATTGAGATTAAATAAGTCCTTTGTTAATCCACAGGACGGGTAAGCTATTTGAGTTGCTTTCCCTAAAAACATTTACAACATAAAATACAACTACCATTATAAAATAAAAAGAAAAGGTAGAATAACCATTGTAAAACATACAACTAGCCTCTACACGTTATTTTGGTCATCTAGTTTAAAACGGTTCAAAACAGGTTGAAACAGGTCGAAATAGCTGGAGAAGTAACTATGCATGTGTAACTGCCTTTTAAGTGAAACTTAGGTTTGAACTGAAGATATAATACAAACAAAAATGGTGCAAATGTCCCTAAGTCAAGCAATGGGTGCCCTCTCGTCAACTCTCCAGGACCCAGAACTGCTGGTGTCGTAAGCCAGGGAACCAAGGAACACTATATTCTGTTCAAAATTAACATACTTTTTTTAGCTTTTGCTGTTGGGAGCTGTTTTGCTATTTCCTAAACAAATATAATCATTCTGATGTTTTAGATGTTAAAAAAATATTCTCTACAGCGGTTACAGAACCATCAACGATATTATCTCAATTACATTTCAGGGACAAAATTAAAATCTAATAAAGTGGATGTCCCTACTCTTCTCTCTCAGCTACAACAGCTGATTATAAATAAAAATAGTGTGATTTAGGGCGGTAGAGCAGGATTTTCTTTCTGCTGTGGGAAGTCAAACTGCCTTTCAACTATTCATTAATGTTGAGCAGACTATACCATCTTGGTGGGGTACTCACTGTCCCGCTGGTGCGGAGGTATTAGCTGATCCCTGACATGACTGATGGCCAGGTAGTTGTCGCCCGCAGCACCCTGCTGATGGCTGCTCAGTATCTCGATGATGCTCTCCACCATCTTGAACAACTGCTTGCGGCTGCGCTCCTGCCGGTCCATCCACCATTGGACAGCCCTCACCAGACCCATCAGAACAACCACCACTGCAAAGTGAAAAACTGGTTAATGCAACGATACACTTCATTTATGTGTTCATTGGGAGCAGTTTGTGAATAAGAAATTGTAACAAAAAGGTTAATTTAGTTTTTAATGTTTTATGTTCTTGACATTTTCTTCATTCTGGTCCGATGATGTTGAGCAATGACAAATTGTTCTTTGAGTAACAAAGTCACAACAGGCAACTTGCATTCTGGACTATCATCCTTCATATTCACTTTAAAATATGACTAGAGAGTTTCAGCATCTTACAGAGAAATAGAGGGGTAATGAGCAAGACACCTGGGGGTTAATATTTAATAAAAAAATAATAGGTTGTGATATTATTATTTCAGTTTAATACAGTAGAACCTAGATAGTTCGACAGTCATTATAATTCAACACGGATCATGGATACTTAACATGTCAGTAGCAACCACTAAGTGTACATATTGGCAACTGACAAAGATGGAAAAGTAAACAAAATGGGGAAGGATTTAGATGTTGGTTATGTCAAAGTTCCTTCTAGTTATAATTCCTTTAAATTTAGTGTTTCCTAAATTAAACACAAAATTTTTATAATCCTTATGTTAAAATGTCACATCTTGATAGTTCGGCACTCCCTTAGCCCACAAAGTATTAAACTATCGAGGCTCTAATGTAATTCATTATTGTAAAAAACTGCATAAACTAAGAAACAGTTTGGTTGATACCTGCAATTTGAAGTCAATAACTGGATAGCTAAGAGGTAATAAAGCTCGCTCGCACAGTACGGTTGAATTTTTTAGCTAGAAGATATCAATATTTGGTAGACTGTCTTTGACAATGAACTTCTTTTGTTTGTGGTATAATCATGTGTTTCTACTTGTCAGATTTGATGTTCAATCAAAACAAACTGTCAATATAGATTTGTTTAGATGTTTTGATGATAAACAAAAACATCAGTTGCATGATTTACAGGACACACATGATTATGCTACAAATAAAAGTTCAGTGTCAAAGATAGTCCACTTAATCTTTACCGCTTCTGGTTGAACAAATTTAACTGCATCCGAAAAATGGCCAGATCAAGCCTGTGAAAACGAAAACTTTGTGATTTTGAAAGGTTAGAAAGTGCTCTTAACTGGCATTGTTCAACAGGCTGTTGATTTATCATATTTAATAATAAATCAATTGGTCTTTGTCAGTAATAAAGGTACACATAGTCATTATACACTAATCTTTCACTACTACTTTACTTAATGCACCTTCAAAGTGTTCATCTTAAGAATAGAATAAAATAATACTATAATTTATAATAATAATATTATTATTATTATTATAAATTGATAGGCTACATTATGGAAATATATATATAGATGTGTGAAATCCTACAAAATGTTCTTTTTACGTAATACCATACAGAGCAATAACTGCACCTTCACGTTACACCACACGCTTGCTCCTCTTCTCTCTGAGCCACAGAGACGGTTCAATCTTGCTTAGTCGCTGCTTAACACCAGTCAATGAGATCTTCTTAACTCTAGCTTTTATTATTTCGCTTGACACGGAAAATTACACATTACTTATTACAAGCTGTTAAAACATATGTGATTTGGTAGCTAAGTAGTTTTAGTGTTTAACTGACAACCTGATGTTACTTTTAGCGAATTTCCCTATAGGGAATACGCTATTACAGTAGTACATAGCCATGGTAGGACCTAAGCCAGGGACCATGTTACGTTTTCTTTTTGAGGTCCCCAGAAGCCAAAAACATTTTCATATCTATGTGACCGTGGTACTGACAGGGACCTCCGATTTTGATGAAATTTGGAATGAAGGTGTAGTAGGGCTAGGTCTATTTTCATGAGTTTGCGAACCAGCATTATTGGGTTATGGGAACTGGGTTTCAAAAGGGTCAAAAAAGGGCTTTTCACATTTTTAAAGATACATTTTTTTTAAATAATCATTTTAAACTAAAAAAAACTAAAAATATCTTAAAATTTTTATTATATTTTGAATTTTTAACTTGGCTTAACAGGTTACAGGGAAAATAAAAAAATAGGTTTTCCTCTTATTCTTATGGGGGATTGACAAAACCCTGTATCTCACATATTTATTGACATAACTATTAACTTGATCCAATTTGGTGTGTACATTCAGTAGGTAGCGTTTTACGAATTTTTACTAACAGCACCCATGGCGGCAAACCTAAAAGGTCCCGACTCACCCCCATGGGGTTTATGGGGAAAATGAAAAATTCCAGAATTTAATGTGTACGTGCACTGGGAAGAGATTTTCCTATATCTACTAACAATAGCCCCATGGCAGAAAACCTACATTCTCAATCACATCATGGTGTTTATAGGGGAAGTTATAAACCGAATCCTGTTAGAAAATCGCTGAGTATGCAGGTCTTCTGCGACGGGGGTATTTACTTAAGATTTCTGACTGGGTCATTTTTGGACCCAGTTGTCATTTGCCATTGGGCTATGTATTAATGATGTCTACTAACAACAGGTTGACATAAGATACAATGAATACAAAAATATAAAGAAGGTCACATCTTATGGACGAAATGGTCAAGAAAGTTTCGGTCGACGTAGTACCTCCACCATAAGAGCGCGCACGAGACAACAACCTATCAGTCAGTTTACATTCTGACTTTGTTTCAGATGGTCACCAGCAAAGGATCTCTCTCGTCCACACACTACACTCAAAAATAATACATAACCTATAACAATTTTTTTTATTACTGATCCAATTCTCACACTTAATGTAGAACACTTTCTTCCTCTGCCTACTTTAGAGTTCATTTTGGACTTCCAGTAAATAAATTTGAAAATAGCGGGATACCATGACAACGCACGTTATTGTAAAACATAACTAATTTATTTTGTATACATATGATTAAATAATAGTAGTTTTCATCACTAGGAGCAAAAGTGGGTCTTTTTGGTGCGCAATCGTGTTTTAAAAACGAGGCGCAGCCGAGTTTTTAAAAACGATTAAGCATCAAAAAGACACTTTTGCTCCGAGTGATGAACAACGTTTTTTATCATAATGCGAAAATTAGACTTTCGATCGTTAAAAATATTTACTATAAAGTTGTATTTTCGAGGTTATATTTACAAAGTAAGTAATATGCAGTGTTTACATTTCTGTTATTTACAAACAATGCTTTTCATAACGTTTGAATTTCAAAATTCTGCTCCTCAAAATTAATAAATCAATAGTAATATAGTTGGCAAACAGCTGACTTTTCAGTCCTAGGACCTAAAAAATTCTCCAGATGATTTTTCAGTCCTAGGACAGAAAAGAATCGGTTTTGGTACTATTGAGAGAACAAAAAACAGGCTGATTTCGTGCAGAATGATAAAAATATCTTTATTAGAATAACATTAGAAGTTTGAGGTCCCATACAACAAAGTCCTAACAATAAAAGTATTTAAAACTTTAAATAACGATTCGCCTTTAAAAAAGCTTTCCAAGGATACCAAGTTTAGGCTAAGTTATTCTTTGTTTCTAATCTTGACCTATCCCTTACGGCAAAGGACCATGGATGGAAACATCATGTATCATGTATGTGTGTACCAAATAAGCTAGGTAACTTATGTTTTAAGGAGTGTTTTTAACAACACAATACTAAATAACAAATTTAATATCTCCCTCTCTCTTGCACAAGGTACTATGTTTATGCTTACAAGTTCCGCTGGCGCTATCTCTATTTGGAGTGCTCAATTTCAGTTTACAGCGCTCCTCGCGAAACAATTTGTTTGCCAATTTTTTTATGTGACCTTCTTTATATTTTTGTATTCATTGTTTGATAGTATACAAAGATTAGAGTTTCAGTTTGGACTGTTCCTTACTAAAACAGTTACAAGCTGGAAAGACACAAAAACTAAACTTGTATGAGAATTAAAAAACTTATTATAAGGCTTTTATTTGAAGGGGTTCCAACATCAGATGCTAAAGCCGAGCAGCCAATCACAAAAAAACTCATTAAAGTTATTAGTTATTATACTCATTAAAATTTATTTGCAAACTTTTAACAACTGAATGTTTTCTAGACTAACTTACACAGAAATAGAGAATAAAGTAAGTATGTGCTTAAGCACATGTCTCTTTCATTTAAAGTCATCAAGATCAAGTCAAAGTAGACTTCCTCTGAACCAGCCACCTTTTAACCGGTCCCCGCTTTAACCGGCCTACCCTGGCACAAAAACAACATCTTTTTAACTGGCCATTTCTCATCTCAAGATCTTTTTAACTGGAAATTTCTTCTCAACATTGCTTTAACCGGCCATGTTTCGCCGGAAACTTTGTTTTCTTATCTACTGTATTATTCAATTCAACATTATATCATGATGTTCTCATACCACTGTCCTGGACGGAAGTGTATGCCACCAGAAGTGAATGTGTTTGGACCTGCTATCCAGTAGACAAAATAGGAAATGAATTATTACTAGTTTATTTTAGTCATTGATTTCATGGGTGTCAGATGTTAGCCAAAAATTATATAGAGTAGCCTAATATATTTAGATTTGTTTTTTTTCAAGCCATAATTGCATTTAGGCCATATGGAATTGTAGGTTGGCATTTTTAAATGTACATCGGTTTAACCGGCCAAATCATTATCTGGCCGAGGCCTCGTCCCGAGTTGGCCGGTTAAGAGGGAGTCTATTGTATTAACTGTTGTGGATTTAAGATCTGAAACATTTTAGACCTGAGGAAAAGGTGTCGATAAATTTGGTTTTAAGCTTGAGTTTTTTTCAGTTGATGATTGAAGTAAACAGCCTCTTTCTTCCCTGATTATCTTTCAGAGTGTCAGTATGATGGGTGAAATCAATGGCATGTCCAGCAAGTGTTGCGTCACCATGATGTTTTTGGTATAAGATGATATTGTAGAGGTTGACTTAATATATGTACAGCGATACTGTACTTTTTTGGGACATGTCTACACCAGAGGCATTTTAGTGGAGTGGTTGTTCTAAGTGTACATTAATGCTTTAAAGGATCTCCTTCGACAGGACTGTTAATTAACACCCCAACAGTCAATGGTATCTAGGGACCTACAGTTTAACGTGGGATCCGAACCACAATTTTGACCTCATATATAAGAATTGGTCAAATTATGAGGGTGGTCTTTATGGATAACCTAGTATACACTAGTGTGGACGTTAATCCCCACCAGGGAATATCGCATCCACAGCCCATCGCTTATAACTATCCATAATTTGTGACCTCCAAGGAGCTGCATTACAGGACAACACCACAATCCCAGTCAATACACCTTGCTAGCAAGGTGTACCAGACCTAGATACCTATAGGCAAGATGTTCCACCTTTTTTTAGATTGTAGATAGCTTCTGGTGAGGTCTTAAATGCTAGCAACGACATAAGCAGGACCGGTAGTGAGGTTTCAAGTGAATGACTCACGCTAAGATTCCTGAATCGTAAACATTACTTAGTTATCAGTCATCCACTTATGAATCAGTTTCCCAGTTTATATAAGTTTACGGAGAAGTGTAACATTACCTCGAAGATAAAGATGAGACTAAACCCCTATTGTTAGGGTCTTGTTTTACTAAGAGATGTTTAGTCTTCTTAATCTATCTTATTTACCCCACAAGATTTGAATTTTGGGGAACCATCCTGACATTTATCCGTGTTAAGACCGCTTTCCCCATCCTAGTTTAAACCAAAACTCAAGATTAAACCAGATTTTGCCATATGATTTAACATTGACAGTTTCCTGGATCAGTTTAAACTGAGTTGGGGAAAGCGGCCTTCAGTTGAAAAAAACCAAACAAACTGAACATAGGGTGGAATCTGGAATTTCAAACTGGTGTCTCTCTCAATATCAATTTCATTTTTTCAAGCTAGTGCATAAAATTTTAAAGTTAATTCCCAAAACATGAAAAGTGCACAACCATTAGAGGATCAGTTCTTAATTATTATATTCATGAATTGCAATTAAAGACAATTTTGTAGAAGTGAATTTAGAATTATGCTGATTATTCTGTACTTTTTAATAGCTGGGCCAAAATAAAAATTAATTTTACAAACTCTGTAAAATTCAGACTTGAAAAATTTTGTTGATATATTATCAACAAGTGTTTTACTTCAATATAAATTATTTAAGCTATTTCCAGTAGATCACTCAACCTGCAAGAAGGGTTGTCTCATACTTGGTTTCCAAACACCAACTTAATTTGTACCAGTTTTAAAATGATACGGTAGATGTTATGTTATCTGACAAAAGTCAACTTTTACAATAGTAGAATATGTCTTTGAATACACAAGGCCCTCTGATAAGACAGTTTGAGGTTAGTTCCTGAATGACTTGGATAATCTCTAAATTGGGCTATTTTAAACATGGTGTCTAAAAATAATATAACACTCATGAAAAAAATCATATCCACCTCATAAAAAATTCTACTGAGGTTTTTCAAGATAGTAATCTTATGCATTCACCTCAAAAACTTTAGTGACCATGAACTACAGAAAATCAACCAAGCAAGCAACCTTTGTTACAAGACTAAACCTGGATAAAAATTTTATAATAGAGAATCGTTCTAGCGGGGATAAGTTTTAATAGGTATGCTCTGAATTTTATTACTGTAAAACTGACAGCGTGTATAGAGTAATCAAAATGTGTTAAGCATATGTGATGCGGATCGGGAATATTCGTAGTGGGAAGGAACGTGTAAAATGCAAATTTACCCATGAATATTTCTTTGACCTTTATAAATTTACAAAATTTTTTTTTATTTTTAGCGGTTTTTTCCAAAATAATCAAGTAGTATTATAAATATTATATTCACCTTTATAGTAATAGGTATACAATTAGGCTAGGTATGTTTTAAACACACACTTTTTTAACTTTTTTTTTTGGGACGGGGTTTACTGGTTTGAATTAAATTTATTGAGCTACAGAAACAGACTATAAACTTTGTTGTAAGTTGCCTCTTCAGGCGGCCAAAAAAAATAAGAGTATAGTAATCGCTGAATTTCACAAATAAAAGGACTTGGCACGGGTTGAATTAACTTTTACTAGACCCAAGAAAATGTTGGGACACCCGAGTTCCGCACCAATCTTCCGTTGCTATAAAATTAAAATAAAACACATTGGTGTGAATCAGACTTGGGGTGGCCGCCATATGACACTGCCAAATGGTCATATGACTCTCGCTCAACAGACACCGGTGTTACCAAAAATTTAAGGAGGTTTGCTTGATCCATCACAGTTATCACTTAACTAACAATATTAAGAATATAATATTGATTACCTTCCTCTTTTAAATCACCAACTTCATATTGGATTGTTTGAAATGTATAGGTGTCAGGACCTATCATTTTTTTTAAAGTTCAAATTGGTGCACAACACGGTTAGCTAAGTAATTACTGTTGTTTGGTAAATTTAATTTTCATTAATTGCTGACTAATAGTAGTCTTTATTAGATGCATCAATAAAAAAATAATTTTTAATTTATATTTTACTATGCTTTAACATGATTGAAATTAGCTTTTACTGATCCATATAAATGTAACTTAACTTCAATGAAAAGAGTTATGTAATATCTTGTTTTTAATATTACCGGGAATTTTTGATTTTTTTTTTACTCCCGGAAATTTATAATTTTTTTCATTTTATTTATGAAAATTCCCTGGGAATATTTAATTGATATTAAATTTCCAGTAATTTTACATCACTAGTTAGGCAGATTTTCTTGTTCTTCTGAAGAAATGTTGGCGCTTATTTTCACTATCTAATCTTTTGGTAAATTAAAAATGAAGAATGTTAAATCATGAAGAACAATGGAAAACCAGGCCAAGCGATGGTCTGCTATTTCTGGTCTTGCTGACATGAGTTTAACAGTTTTCTTGATTAAATGATAACTGTACAATAGCTTCATGAAGAATTTTGAAGGCTGTAAGGTAACTCTTCATAGACGGCGTGGCTTCTCACACTTCTAACATCTACATGGGAAGAAAGCAGTGATTGCTCAAAAGCTCTTACTCGCGGTCAGATGTATTTGAAATCTTGTCTAATTTGTGCGTGACTTACAAGCTACACCATAAAGCTTATATTATGTTATTGCATTATATCTCTGTGCATTATATTATTATAGCATTATATTTTAATGCTTATAATGATGTTTGTTTCATGTAATGTACAAATTTTATTATTATTATTTTTTACTATTTTATTTAGACTTGCTTTGTATAAAGTGGAGAGATTTTTACGTTTGAAGGCCTCATCCCTTCTACGTACACTTCTCCTTTTAGGTGAAAATAATAAAAAAAGGAGGGTAAAATCTCACCGCAGTGACTGTACTTTCTGCTTGGGACTTTCTATAAATGGATAACAAATAAACTGCTCTCATAAAGACTCAAGTGCACTTCCTGCCTAAGAACTAAAAAGAAGTAATAGATAAAAATAATTATTGTTGACGTTCACATGCTCCTCGATTATTTTCATAATAAGTTAAAGTAATAAACTGGAATTCAACTAGGAACTGGTAGATTTAGTTTATTAGTCAAAGTCTGATAAGCACTTCGGTTAACCCTCTATCGGGCAAGCGCAATAATATTGAAACATTATCAGGCGCAAACGGAGGTTGCCTGGGAATCGGAGGAAAAATGGAAAAAATTGTTATTTTTATAAAGATTTCAGGGCTTGTAACAGTTCTTTAGGTTATAAAAATTAACCAAAATGATAAAAAATAACCACAAAAAAACCTTGAATAAAACCAAAATGTCAAAAAAAAATTCTAAAAACCGGCGTTTTATCGGTATATTAAAAATATGGAGGCAATAAAAATTATGAAGGATGATTTTGAATTTGGGAAGTGATTATCTACTAAAGCAATAATAATGATAAAAAATGAAAAGTGTAAAAAAGTCCTCCCTAGTTTAGTTTTTACGAGGTTCAATAAAATCAATCAATCAAAACCTAATTCCCACAAAATAATAACCAAAATCCCCAAAAAATAATAAAATAACCAAATAAAAAAATAAAATAACAAAACATAACCAAGAGCAAAAATATAACAAAAAAAATAATAAAAATAATCAGTTACAAGCCCTGGGCTTGCAACAGTTCATAAGGTTTAAACAAATAACCAAAATGATAAAAAAATAGCCCAAAAATAACCTTGAATAAACCCAAAATTCCGATAAAAATTTTTAGAACCGGCGTTTTATCGGGATATTAAAAATATTTAGGCAATAACAATGATGTAGGAAAATTAATTTTAAATTAGGTGTAATCATCAACTAAAGCAATAATAACAAAACAAAACAAATTTTTTTTAATAGAAAAAAAAATCTTCCCCATACCTTTTACTTTTTTCCTTTTTTAAACATTTATTTAGTTTTTACGAGCTTATTCAAAATCGATCAAAAAAACCTAATTGCCCTAAAAAAATAAAAAAATAACAAAAAATAACCCGTTACAAGCCCTTAGATATATATGTAAACATATTTTTAAATTGAATATGATGACTTATAATGCATTTTTACACTTATAGAAAAATACAGTATGTTGGCCTATAATATATTATATAGTTAGTATTTTTATAGAATTCTGATAAGGGTACAAATAATTAGGCTGACCTAAAAATATGTTGGTTATAATGATGTTATCATTTATCATGTATTAATTGATGTATTAGTATGTTATCATATAGTTGGATATCATTTATTTAATTGTGTCATTTTAGGCTGATTAGAATGTGATAGTATGTGAAATAATTTATTTGGCGTTACTGGTTTTAATGAAAATACCAACCACGCAAGAAAGTAGGCTTTAGGCTTAAAGTAGGCTTTAAGAATGTTGTAGCTTCTAGAGTTACTCCCGTACTATTTATGGCGAGTAACCTGTTTAATAGTTTCTCAAGTTCAGTTTCAAGATTCAAAATTCCTGGTTTTGACCAACACTCGTTAATTATAAATTAAATATTGCATAACAATCATTCTAAAAGTGTAAATTCTGTGTAAATTAAAATGATTTGCAACTTGAAATTATTTTGTTTCCTCAGTTATCTACCTTTGTAGTAGGGATGGACGGGAATGGATTTTTAGTTCGGGACGGGACGGGACGTGAATTTTTATTTCCCATCCAATTTTGGGACGGGATCGGGACGGGATTGCTCTTCTCAACTCTATCGGGAAATATTCGTTTTGACTTTTATCTGAGTGTTGTATAAAGACAAATTAATGTTAAATATCAACTAGTTCTCCTTCCAACTTGTTCCACTTGTTTTTGTACAGTACACTCTCGTTCATCGGACTCGGTGACATCGGAACTCCGCTTCATCGGAACTGAAAATCTGGATATTATTAATTTATTTTCTTACGAAATAAATAATATTTCCGTTTTAGCGCCTTCAATTTCCATTCGTTCTATCCGCAGAACAGTGAAGTATCACATTTTGCATCAAAAGTCATCAGGCGTTTTCCATAACCTGTACCCATCGATGTGATTTACGAGGCCGTGGAGTATTCGCACAAAAATAGAAAGAGGAAGGGGGCAGGAAGTGAACATCCGCGTCGACCGCTTCCCAAACTGTCATTCAGTCTGTCTCGCGTCGCGACTGCACCTGTGTTACATGGATATGGAATATGAATATCCATCCATGGATATGAATATGGAATATGAGAATAAAGATTTTGGATCTTTATTTCCTGCGTTGTTTTTATTCCTATACTAGGTTCATTGTTACCATGTTCAAAGTTTGGGTGCCTTATTTTAATAAAATATCTTGTGTTATCTTAAAAACAAGAGTGAATACAATCACGATAGGTCACCGTACGGGCGGAAATGATGACTCACGACGGACTCCGCTTTATCGGAATTTTTTAACATCCGAACCGGCCGTCCGCCACATTAGTTCCGATGAACGAGAGTGTACTGTATAAGTTACAATGAATGTCCTTTTGTTGAAAAAATTAAAATATATAGTTTTGATATTTGCAGGATGCAATAAGATCATGGGAAAGTATAAATTTTATTTTAATTAACTAAATTTAAGTTGAATCACTAAACACACATAAAGGAAAAATGTTGCCCATGTCTTATTTAATACAAGTTTTGTTTAATGAAATATTAAACGTTTGGTACGAAGAATAAAAATAAACATTATGTGCGGTACTGGTACGTAAAAAATATAGATTAAAACAATTGGAAAAATTGTAAAGAAAACAATACTATATTACAATAAATAAGGCCTGTTCAGATAAAAAAGAACAAAAAATCACAAATTGAAATTAGAATAAATATTAACACTCAGAAAAGAAGTTGTTCAACAAGCCAATGCCATTTTAACCCTAAGAAATATTTTGCCAATTTTTTTTTATATTCATTGATTTTACTGAGACAGTTTCTTACTTGAAGAATATAAATAAGAAAATTGAACTGAGAAATTATAAACTATTATACTTTTATTGTTATTTACATGAATTCATTTAACTATTTTTTGCTACTTCAGAAAAAAAATTAAGGAGTGTTTGATGGAAAAAATTATAAAAATGTAAATTTAAACCCTAAAATCTAATAAATATTAAGCTATAGCTAAGCCGTGTTTTCCTCATTAGCGAGATTGTCGGCCGCGATCGCCGTCCTCGTTAGCGAGATCGTCGCCGCGATAGCCGTCCTTGTTAGCGAGATCGTCGCCCGCGATAGCCGTCCTCGTTAGCGAGATCGTAGGCCGCGATCGCCGACCGCCGTTCGGCAGTTCCCGTCCCGATAAATTCTCGAGTATAAAAAAATCCCGCCCGATGATCGGGACAAAAATTTCCCGAAAATTTTCCCGAAATTTCGGGACCCGACCATCCCTACTTTGTAGTATCCTTATAAAGTACGGATTCATAAAGTTTTAGTCTTACCAATTTTCTCTTTTTACACAACGTAAAGTACTTTAAATTATCTTTTATTCCTCACATTACTCTACAGATACTGTTTGTTTCAACGAATTCTTGGATTAGGCGGATATTACATTTTCAGTAATGCGTACATTACACTGTTGTCTTGAACTATTATAGAAGTTTGCAATGTACGATTATACAGGGTGTCTACTGATATCTGATTTTGGAATTCCAGTATATTTCCAGTATTTCCAGTACATTTTATCAAAAAATTCCAGTATCACTCGCAAACTATTAATCTGAATATGGAGTAACAATAAAAACATTTTTATACATATAAACAAATTTAACATACAATTTTTGTATTAAGATATCGCCTCTGGTCGAAATTCTACCAAAAATTCACTTGATCTGGACTCTAAATTCATTTAATAATTCTCTCAATTACCCTTCTTCCATAAGATTAACAATAAAACTTTGAAAGCCTGTAGCGTGTACCCCTGGAGGCTGATGTGAATTATGAAACCGCCCGACCACTTTATTATATTTTATACAAAAAATAATAAGAAAGTACAGTAAACTGCAAGGAAGGGGTTAAATATTAATAATGAAAAAATTAATGAAACATATAAAAAAATTAATGAAAAAATACTTAAAGTGTTACTGTACATCTTTAAGTTATAATATGTTTTAAATTCTTTTTCTTTATTTTATATTTTCAAAAATCATATGCTTTTTGTTATGTATTCATTATAAATAAAATTTAGGAAATACCGTACACATTTTTGTTCAAGCCATTTATTATTGAATTACATTAAAAAGAATAGGCTACTTTAAAAAGTAATATAAATACTCACATCATGAATAAAATTTTAAAAAGAAAACAAATTTTTAGTGCAAAATCCAAAATTTTCTAAGCTCAATCTTTACACAAATGTTTAGATTAACGTTTATTTGCTAAATTAATTATTTGAACAGAACTACAAGTTTTCTGATTTTTGTTTGCAAACATTCTTGAACAAAAATAAATTCAAAAATAACATATATATTCCCGCATGTGTAACTCACTCATTGGGGTATCAGAAATTCGTCAAGTGTCGGTAACTCAGATTAAGGGGTAATGTAGTACAGCCGTGGTAACATAGATCACTTAACAGGTTTAGCTCTCGTACTTATATAATTGAGCAAATTTAACTACACTCCAGTAGTTTCATGACAAATCTGGAAATTCCAAAACCTCAAGTGAAAGCTCAACGGATGTTTTGATTGAATGTGGGTAAATGTAAGGAATAATTTTAAATGTGCGCTTGCTTTGATAGCCATGCACAGACTGATGTGCTGACGTTAAATCTTACAGTACAGTATAAGGTGCTTAAATTCGGCCCACACCACAGCATGGAATTGTGTGAAGGAACAGCGTATGGTAAATTTTCTTCCATTGGGCTAGCAATGTTGTGACTTTTTAAATTTAGAGATAGATATACATTTTTTAATTAAATAATAATTGTAACTCACTTGTTCCTATATCACTGCTATAATCACTCACTTAAAATTCTACACGTTCATTACATACTAGAGATATATTAAAAAATAATCCTTACATTAATTATTTCAAATTTAACCCCCTCAAAAATATAGGTTGATGAGCTTAGAGATAAAAATTTATTTGTATCGTTTTTTGTTTAGCTCTCTCAAGGCAAACTTATCGAAAGAACATAAAATTACTCCAATTTATGTTATTTTTAAAACCAAAACTTTGACATATTGCTGTTTCTCCCTCCGTCAATCGCCAAGATATAATTTTGAAATGTCATGTAGCAGTTATATACAGTTGTTTTTTTTTCTTATTTTTAGATTTAGCGACCACGTAGTCCTACAATAAAGTAAAATTATTTTAGTTTTCCTGCTCTAGTGACAAAAACTGTTGGGCCTATGAAATATTTGAGACGATCTTAGCGAACACATTTCATTTTACTACAACTTTGTTTCAAATATACCAAAGCCGATACACAGAGCTTAAAGAAGGGTAGGGTATGTTTTCCTAATTTCAAGTTTTTTTTATTGCTTTTATAGATCTACTGTAAGACATTTTAATTAATTTAGCTGTATGTAGCTGAATTTTGCATTTTGCTTCCTCATAAGCTTTAAGTTTTGTATTAACTTAGCTTGACAGTAATATTAAAAGGAAATTCACTGTATTTATAAGTGTAACAGTCTTAAAAAATTAACTAAAAAATTACTTATAATTAATGCCAGTTAATATTGTGTGTTTTCATGTAACGTTTTGTTGGTCCTTAACCCTCCAGTACTGTTTTTAACGTTTACTTATTTATTTATGTGGGGGTTTACCATTTAAGTGGACGTAATTTTTTTATAACTACAGTAATATTTTTTAGATCCTTCAAAATTGCGCATGCACATATATTGGACAGCACCAATATCAATAAAACATCAAACATAAAAATAAATTGTGTTAAATGCCAATCTTATGTGTTTTTATTTTGCCCGTTAGGCAGAACTGATTGTCTTACAATTGATTGTTAGGCAACTGATTGTTTTACATTTCATTTCATTTCATTTATTGACGGCAATACACCATTTTACATTTTACACAATCACATTGCTTGTTACTTAGTGATGTCTTACATTGTTTGTTACTTACTGAGCCAAAACTTTGGTCTCCGGCTATTTGAGGTATATTTGCAATGTTTAATTAATATTTGCCATACTAAAGTCAGTAACTACAGTAAAATTGTATTAAGATGCTTGAAGTTTTGTATTAACTTAGCTTTAAAGAAAATTCACTATATTTAGAAGTTTAAGACTCTTAAAACATTGAACAGAGCTTGAAGTAGGGAACTTTTTTCTAATTTCAAGCTTATTGTTTTTATATATCAACTGCAAAACATTGCATTAACTTTTATTGTCCTGTATGAAGCTGAATTTTGAATTTTGCTTCTCCATAAGCTTGAAGTTTTGTATCAACTTAGCTTGACAGTGATATTAAAGAAAATTCACTATATTTAGAACTTTAACACTCTTAAAATTTTAACTTAAAAAATTATCATTATTGCCAGCTAATATTATGTGTTTTTCTTTTACCTGTTGAATATGGAGGGATTTCTCTCTTACATATACTGTTAGAGTATAGATTGTTTGGGAATTAGTGACATAAATGTAACTTTTAAACATTTCACTTTTTGTCGTATCTCAAATCGTTATTTTAAGACCGATTTGCAACTTTTATTATTACTGAATTCCATATAACTTCTTAGTAGAACTAACTACAGCTATATTGTATTTGAAGTTCGAATTTTGCATTCACTGAACTTGATGCCTGTAACTTCAACATAATTTAAGGGAAGTGACTAGAATAATTATATAATAAATAATTATACACCATTATTCACTCGTTTTTGGTGATGAACGAATGGTGTTTTTGGCTTCTGGGGACCTCAAAATGAAAAAGTAAAGTGGTCCCGGGCTTAGGTCTTACCATGGCTACTACCGTAATAGCGTATTCCCTATAGGGAAATTCGCTAAAAGATAGAAGTGTTCCGTTCTGCAGCATAATCTTCAAGTTAACTTTCTCATGAACTTTCTTATGAAGGTGTAAGACCAGGTCTATTTTCATGAGTTCGCGAACCAGCATGATCGGGTTATGGGAACGGGGTTTTATGGGGTTTCAAAGGGGTAAAAAATGGGTTTTTGGCATTTTTGGACCTTAATTTTTAAAATTCGAATATTTTAACTGAAACCATTTAAAAGAGCTTAAAAAAACAAACAATTTTGTATTTTGAATTTTTAACTTGGCTTAACAGGTTACAGAGAAAAGCTAAAAATAGGTTTCCAATGTTAATCTTAAGGGAAATCAGCAAAACCCTGTATCTCGCTTATTTATTAGAATAACTTGATACAATTTGGTATGTACATTCACTAGGTAGGATTTAACTGATATTTGCTTTCAACACCCATATGGCGGCAAACCTACATACTCACCCCCATAGGGTTTATGGGGAAAATTTAAAAGTGCCCAATATTGATACAATTAGATATTTACATTACCTATTACATTTTTTAACAAAACTAACATTTTCTAACAACATCCAATGGCAGCAAACCTACATACTCATTACTATGGTGTTTATGGGGAAAATAAACAATCTTAAGATCCTTTGGAAATTCGCTGAGAACGCAGGTCTGCTGCGACGGGGGGTATTTACTTGATTTTTTTGCAAATGTGGAGGTAACATCCACGTAGTACCCGATGGAAGTTAAAGTAGTTAAAGTTAAAGTAATTATGGTCACAATACTAATTTTGTAAAATTAAATAGCTTCTTAATAATCCATTTTATAATTCCAAACAATCAAATAGAGCCAATGTCTGAAACTCAGGATAACCAAGCATAAAGTTAGAGATTTTTTCAAATGGTTCATTGTGGTTAAAAAAAAGATCGTGTTAAGAAATTTCCTCTTAGATAAATATAGAACTGGTAGCAATACAAAATACTTGGAGAGAGATTTGGTTTATGTACAATTCAACAATTTTGAAACAAATTTTAATAAGCAAGGACATCCACTTTTTACCCAAAACCAATTCTACTTTCCCCACAAAACTCACCTTTCCCATGGGACATGGCAGTGTGAATGAACAACTAACATTCGGTCCAACGTAATTTTATTACTTAAAAATAAACTCCATAATAAAGCGACAGTGCAGCAGCTAAAAACATAACAATGAATAAAACATGCTGTGCAACCAATTATGAAACAGAAAAGTGTAAAATGTCTTACTGACCGACGACTAAGCGTAAAGCGGAACCAACAATGCCGTAGAGGACGCTGTAAAGGTAGCAGCCGAGTGGGAGGCTCGGAGTCGGTAGGTTGTACTCGCGTGCTGCGTCTTTCATCTTGACCTCGACGCCCCACTGCGGATTGGCTCCGATCAGCACTCTAATGTTGCCAAAGTGCTTCTCTATGTCCCAAACGCTCTGAAATGACAACAGACAATGTTAACATAGATATCAAGATTATTTAAAGTATTTGGGAAAAAATTGTTACAGGTATTCATGATCTTGATGGTATAATCCACGATGGATCTTGTTTGAGCATACATTACCTTTAGTACAGTGGAACCTCAGTATATCGTACAGTACCTGGGGGGTAATGTGAAAAATGTGTAATATTAAGGTCTTTGATGTAGGTACTTACTTGGGTTCACGACAACCAACCATCACTTATTTCCCAGAGGCCTAGCAATTGAGGAATAAATACGGTTTTAATGGGATTAGATAACTTACATTTTTCCATTACAGAAAAGAATAAGAATCCATTGTAACATTATTAGTTGTGTATAAACTGTTCATTTTAGTTTTATGTTACGAACTGATCAGGACAAAACTATAAATAGCGCCTTAGAAAACTAAACAGTGCTGCAAATACAGAAACAAGCAATGAGTGGGACTAGAATACCCCTTACACGTACATGACAGACCGCTAATGAATAGAACAACACTAACACAATAAGTTATCTGCAAACAGTCAAGCTGATATATTAATTCTTTGATATATTGAGGTAGAACATTAGATTGATAGTAGACAGGTTTAAGGGGAATGGAAAACAAGGAGTCCATATATTAGTGTTCGATATGAAAAAGTTTCAAAGAACACTGTATACCCAAATAAGACAAAACCTACTTCTTGGCACATTTATATCCAATACTGGGCCAAAGAACTTGGTCAAATTTTAAAAACATTTCCATAAAACTTTAAAGTAGGGATGGACGGGACCCGAAATTTTGGGAAAATTTTCGGGAGCAAATCTGTCCCCATCATCGGGCGGGATTTTTTTTTACTTGGGAATTCATCGGGACAGGAACTTCCAAACGGCGCGGCGGCCGCGTCGCTAACAAGGAACGGCACAAATACATTCGGCCACATTCCACGGACGCTCGAGA
The DNA here is from genome assembly GCA_030545055.2 of Neoaliturus tenellus. NCBI lineage: Eukaryota > Metazoa > Arthropoda > Insecta > Hemiptera > Cicadellidae > Neoaliturus > Neoaliturus tenellus. The sequence goes on along the minus strand of CM061531.1, from coordinate 243,420,701 downwards.
CGATCTATTGTTCAGCTATCAGCTTATCTATTGTTCGACCTCCGGCAGTAATTTATTCAAGAGGGGTGTTTTTTGCTCCTAGTAGACCTACCAAATGCTACTTTCTGAGCCAATTGTCCTAGAAAACTAAGGGATGGCTCGTTTGATTCGTCTAATTCTTACAAATTAAACAAAATGCCAACCAAGGTTGTGTGACTTTAGAATCAAAGGAAAAATGGCAAAGTATTGTTAAATAAATCAATCTTTAATTGAATTACTGTTTTATAATGTTAAAAGCATCTTATTATAATTTTTAAATGAAAAACTTCAAATCCCATTAAATATATATATTTTTTTAATTAAACATCACAAATACATTTTTAGATTTTGAGGTTCATAACTTTAAACTTTCATTGTTTTTTATTGATTTTTTTATCATACACTCCTTTTTTATAATAGAAAAAGGGAGCTAAATAAATACATAGAAATAAAAATAAAAATAATTAGGTCTAATAGTGTATATTTTTAAAGTTCAATTTTTATGATAACAGGGTGTCTAGTTTATTTCTCTTTCAAAATTCAAGACTAATTCCAGACTTTTTCAAGATTTCTTTAGTTTTTTTCAAGACTATTGCACTACTCGAAATATTAATTTCTATTTTACATTTTACAAAATTATTTATACAGTATAGTTGCCGCTAACAGATTTGTTTTAAATAGTATACACATACCTTCCGTCAAGCTTCCGTATTGTTGAATATAATCACTACATATTTAGCCAAGAATACGACATTGTCAAGTGATACAAGAACATACTATCCATTTAAAGATTGGTCAAGAATCAAAATACAGTAGACTCCCTCTTAACCGGCCACCTCAGGACCAGGCCGCGGCCGGATAACGAATTGGCCGGTTAAATCGATGTTCATTTAGGAACGCCAACCTCCAATTTTATATGGCCTAAATATAATTTTCACTTGAAAAACAACCTTAAATACATTCCTGTATATGACTAATAGCTAACATCCGCTACCCATGAAATCCACCACAAACCTACACTAATAATAATTTGTTTCTATATTGTGGTCTACTGCTGGATAGTAGGTCCAATTGCATTGACTACTACTACAATACTATTTTTTCTGGTGGCATTCACTTTCGTCCAGGACGTTACATGGTTTGAGAACGTCAATAAAGTTGAATTGAATGATACATTAGATAAGAAAACTACGTTTCCGGCGAAACACGGCCGGTTAAATCGATAAATCGATAAAAATGGCCAGTTAAAAAGATTTTATTTTGTGTCAGGATAGGCCGGTTAAGCGGAGACCGGTTAAAAGATGGCCGGTTAAGAGGGAGTCTACTGTAGACAAACTGAACTGTGTTTGTGATATGTTTTGTCTATTTTAATCCTTAAGACCAATCCTTCGATGGATAGATGTTCTTATATCACTTGACAATGCTGTATTCACGTCAAAGCATGTGGTGGTAATATACAACAACAAATTTGAGCTGCTCGACAGAAGGTATGTGTATACTATTTCAGTCTTCAATAGCAGTTCAGCGGCTAATACAATGAATCTTAATATTTTTTGTCAAAAACAAGACTATTAAAATGAAACCATAAAATTCTAACTTATTAATAATAAGCAATATTAATTCTGCAACAACATTGAAAATTAACATGGTCTGAATTAAAATAATGCACAAGTGTGTTATTCTATTTTTATTAAATACTAGCTGTGTGCCGGTCTTTTGTAGGGCTGTTTAGTTTATTACTAAAATAAATAATATAAATAATTCTACAAATTCAATAGTGATATCAAATTTATAGAACACATAATAATATTGCATATATTTTTTAATAATTAAAATTTTGCTTCTCCTTGTTTTTCATTAGCTTGTAGGCCAATGATAGTTAACACCGTTTTTAGGAAATTTTTCAGCATACACTGAATCAAGAGTCAATACCAGTGTCTCCGCACGGTGGTCGCGAGCATTTACTGTCCTCAGTCGCAAGCGTTTTGATTGGGGATCATAAGCATCTCCAGTTAGCAATCTTAATCGGCGATCACGAGCGTCTCCATGATTAAAATTTTTTAGAAATTTCAAGACTAGAAGGCAAATTCAAGACTAATTCCAGACTTTTCAAGACCATTGTTAAATTCAATACTAATTCAAGACTTTCCAGATTTTCAAGACTACTAGACACCCTGGATAATCTCTAAGTAAGAACCTGTCTCAGTTAAATCAATAAGTATAAAAAATTAAAAAATAAACATTTCTTGGGGTTATAAATGGCTTTGGTTTGTTGAACCACTTCATTCCTTAGTGTGAATATTTATTATAATTTCAATTTGTTGTTGTTGGTTTTTTTTAACTGAGCAGGCCTTAGGTCTATTTATGTCATACAGTTTTGTTTTCTTTACATTTTTTCCAATTGTTTTAATATATATTTTTATGTTCATAATTTTTTTTTCATTCTTTATAGAAAACGTTTAATATTTCATTCAACAAAACTTTTATAACATTTTTAATGGACTTTTATATGTATAATGTTTAGTGATTTGATTTAATTTTTTTTGATTACAAGAAAATTTATACTTTATCCTTATCTCATAGTATACTGCAAATATAAAAATTAGATATTTTAAATCTTTTCAATAAAAGGAGCGTTCATTGGAACCTATACAAAAACAAGTGGAACAATTTGGAAACAGAACCAGTTGATATTTAACATTAATTTGTCTTTATATAACATTCAGATAAAAGTCAAAACGAATATTTCTCGATAGCGTCGAGAAGAGCAATCCTGTCTTGTCCCGTCCCGAACTAAAAATCCAATCCCGTCCATCCCTACTTTAAAGAAAGATTTATTTCAACTTCTTGAAAACATACTATAATGTTTGTCCAAAAATTCAATAGTAAAGATTAAAGAGACATGAATTTCAATATTATCTAGCTGCACAATGTACAGAAAAAATACAAATCAACTGATGAATTTTCAACTGAAGAATACTGTTATGTATTCTATAGTAGAAATAAATAATAGTATAAATACACCTTCTATTCCCTCTCTGAACACCGTAAATTTGTGTATGCTTTGTAAATAATATGAACCAGTACTCATGTTTTTCTAAAATTTGCCAAAGCTCTAACCAAACTAATATTTAAAATATTATTTATTTCAAGGCCCAATCAATCAATTTGTCTAGGTAAGTGACTTTAGATTCACTTTATCTAGATAAAGTTTCATCAATCTACCTCATGAGTTTTGTCCACCAAAAGTTGTTGTATCTGCTCCTCTGTAAGGACGGACGATGACAATTCACTGCCGCAAGCGAACTGAACAGCTCTGTCGTTCAAAACCTCGTAAACTTCTCTGAACATCTTCAGTGTCGGCTGGACTTCGCTGTTCAAAATGCAATTTGCCTGTAAAAACATAAACGTCAACATGTATACTGGACTGAAATGATTTTTTTAACAATTTAAAAATGATTTTTTTGACAAACAATATACCAAACTTTTTTTGTGACTGCCTTTTCTGTTTTCAGGTTTAGCTATGGACTTCGCTAAGTTCGCCTGGTGTGTTTTTCTTAACGGTATGTTCTAGGTACTTCTTCCACTTGAAGACGGGATCAGATTCCAGATCCCGAAACGTTGTGAATTTGTTTTACTAATCAGTGATGGAAAGTGTCTGCAATAATTTACTAAAAATAACATAAACTCACCATCACCAAGATTAATCAACTTTAAACAAAGAATACTGTAGACTGAAAGCCGGCATTAGCAGATGATACCACCATTGCTTTGTTGACAAAATATTCGACATTTGTACATCTCACATATTTTTATAAGAGTACAAGAAAGTCAAGAAAATATTATCTAAACTAAGTGACGCAATTAGTTACATTATTAAATATACATAATTTACGTATCACTAAACTTGTAAATTGTAAACTGCATAATATCCGCCCAATTAGTTCAGATTAGCAGGACTCTTCTGTTTTACAAAAAATATACAAGAAGATAATCACCTAACAGTTAGGTACTGACATTTTGTCTCACAATATTTAGGTTGGTACAGTTTTAACAACCAGTCCTAGAAAATGGCCAAGTCGGCACAGACAGTTGGGTATGCATTGCCGGTTTTTTCTCTTTTTTTAGGACAATAGAGCATAAAAATATGCCAATAAAAAAAAAAAAAAAACCTACAGCAATATACGACGTACGGTGTAAACTGATTAATCAGCTAAGCCATACGTATAGCCAGATCAAAGCAAAACTGAAATTGATTGAGCGTTTGACCTTTACAAACTTTTATACCTGTAAATCATGCGCAATTACGCATTGTAGTCAAACAAGTGATAACAGACCTAGATTGATATGCAACCTTTAACATATAAAGGTGGTTTAATTTGGCACCACCTGTTGGTAATGCCTATAATGGACAACTACAGTTACCTATCAAATGCTGTAGTTAAATTTTAGTTGTTTATTTATAAGACTGAACCTGTAATTTTAGGTGACTTATTTTTAAAATCAATTATATTAACACGGAGTATACTATTTTTTGAAAATGAAATTCCAGGTTTTTTCCAGGTTTTTTCAAGGTTTTTGTGAAATTTTCCTGGTTTTCGCGCAATCCTGTGATTTTTTCTTTGACCAATTTTAAGGCTAATACTCACAGGTTTTTCCACTACTTGCGACAAAATTTGTTTTCAAACCGTTCTTTCTCAATGTTAGTTGGACTAAACATACTTTTCATTTTTGATCTTAGAATTTAGCCCTTAAGTACTCACGTACTTTTTTTGTGACAACTACTAACTCAGAGGTCTTTTGAACCCCCATTTATAAATATTTATGTTAAAAATATTATTTTTAAGAAAATGGAACTTGACTTCAGACATGTTTTTGGTAGTATTAAGTTAAATTTGACCTTTTTACTTCCTTTCAGTTGTTTAATAAAATTCCATATGTACTCATTTTCAAAATAAAACTAACACTAAATAAAAAAATTTAAAATAAATAATAAAATTTCTGGGGATAACTAATTATCTATCTTCTTAATTCAATAAGGATTTTGTCCGTTACAAATTCCTTTTTCTCATGACCAGACCAACTTAACCGATTTTAAAAACTGAGGTGTTATTTTAAAGTTTACTATCTTAAGCTATGAAGATGAAACACTAGTACTCGTTCGAGATCCCCTCTTGGTACCTCAATGCACCATTTATACACTATACACTGTGGCAATTGCCAGCAAATTACCTGGCCGACTCCAGGACATTGACATTTGAAGATACTAAGCGGTACAAGAGTATATAAAAAAATATTATAGCTAGAAAAAGAAAATTTACAACCTCAGAGTCTGGGAACACCCAGCGTGAGTACTTAAAAGGTATGTGTGATGCCCATAAGCTTTAATTTTTTCCATGGTCTTAAATTTCTTTGATTAACCTTATGATATTTCGGCAAAATATCAATATAAAAATAAAGTGATTATCATCTTGTAAATAAGAAATAGACAGTACATAGTTATATACTAATTTTGAAATACAAATTTTTATACAGTCAACAAATAGAGTGCAATACCATCACTGCTAATCAATCGAGTGGGGTGGACATACGTGTAGCAGGGTGGTAACCTCGCCTTCAAACTATAAAACAAATGGAGGCTAGTGTCCTCCATGAGCGTTTGTGAGCCGTCTTCGGTCGGGTGATAACTGCTTCTTTCGTCGGCGGTAGCGAGTGCTTCCGGTCGGCGGTCATGAACGTCTAGATCGGCGGTCGAGAGCATTTTGGTCGGCGGGATGGGAGCATCTTGGTCGGCGGCCACGAGCGTCTAGATCGGCGGTCGAGAGCGTCTAGATCGGTAGTCGCGAGCGTCTCCGATCGGCGGCCACGAGCGTCTAGATCGGTAGTCGGGAGCATCTTGGTCGGCGGTCGGGAGCATCTTGGTCGGCGGTCGGGAGCATCTTGGTTGGCGGCCGCGAGCGTCTAGATCGGTAGTCGGGAGCATCTTGGTCGGCGGTGGGGAGCATCTTGGTTGGCGGTCGCGAGCGTCTCCGATCGGCGGCCACGAGCGTCTAGATCGGTAGTCAGGAGCATCTTGGTCGGCAGTCGGGAGCATCTTGGTCGGCGGTCGGGAGCATCTTGGTTGGCGGTCGCGAGCGTCTAGATCGGCGGTCGAGAGCGTCTCCGGTCGGCGGCCACGAGCGTCTAGATCGACAGTCGGGAGCATCTTGGTCGGCGGTCGGGAGCATCTTGGTCGGCGGTCGGAAGCATCTTGGTCGGCGGTCGCGAGCGTTTAGATCGGCGGCCGAGCGCGTCTCCGGTCGGCGGCCACGAGCGTCTAGATCGGTAGTCGGGAGCATCTTGGTCGGCAGTCGGGAGCATCTTGGTCGGCGGTGGGGAGCATCTTGGTTGGCGGTCGCGAGCGTCTAGATCGGCAGTATCTTGGTCGGCGGTCGGGAGCATCTTGGTTGGCGGTCGCGAGCGTCTAGATCGGCGGCCGAGCCCGTCTAGTTCGGCGGCCGCGATCGTCTAAATCGGCAGTCGGGAGCATCTTGGTCGGCGGTTCGGAGCATCTTGGTCGACGTTCGTGAGCGTCTCCGGTCGGCGGCCACGAGCGTCTCAATCGGCGGTTGGGAGCATCTTGGGCGGCGGTCGCGAGCGTCTCCGGTCGGCGGCCACAAGCGTCTAGATCGGTAGTCGGGAGCATCTTGGTCGGCGGTCGGGAGCATCTTGGTCGGCGGTCTGGAGCATCTTGGTCGGCGGTCTGGAGCATCTTGGTCGGCGGTCTGGAGCATCTTGGTTGGCGGCCGCGAGCGTCTAGATCGGCGGTCGAGAGCGTCTCCGGTCGGCGGCCACGAGCGTCTAGATCAGTAGTCGGGAGCATCTTGGTCGGCAGTCGGGAGCATCTTGGTCGGCGGTCGGGAGCATCTTGGTCGGCGGCCACGAGCGTCTAGATCGGCAGTCGGGAGCATCTTGGTCGGCGGTTGGGAGCATCTTGGTTGGCGGTCGCGAGCGTCTAGATCGGCGGCCACGAGCGTCTAGATCGGTAGTCGGGAGCATCTTGGTCGGCAGTCGGGAGCATCTTTGTCGGCGGTCGGGAGCATCTTGGTTGGCGGTCGCGAGCGTCTAGATCGGCGGCCGAGCCCGTCTAGTTCGGCGGCCGCGATCGTCTAAATCGGCAGTCGGGAGCATCTTGGTCGGCGGTCGGGAGCATCTTGGTTGGCGGTCGCGAGCGTCTAGATCGGCGGTCGAGAGCGCCTTCGGTCGGCGGCCACGAGCGTCTAGATCGGCAGTCGGGAGCATCTTGGTCGGCGGTTGGGAGCATCTTGGTTGGCGGTCGCGAGCGTCTAGATCGGCGGCCGAGCGCGTCTAGTTCGGCGGCCGCGATCGTCTAAATCGGCAGTCGGGAGCATCTTGGTCGGCGGTTCGGAGCATCTTGGTCGACGTTCGTGAGCGTCTCCGGTCGGCGGCCACGAGCGTCTCAATCGGCGGTTGGGAGCATCTTGGGCGGCGGTCGCGAGCGTCTCCGGTCGGCGGCCACAAGCGTCTCAATTGGCGGTCGCGACTATCTTGGTCGGCTATTGCGAACGTCTCCGATTGGCGGTTGCGAACGCCTACCGTCTTCGGATACGAGAGCTCTTGATCGGCCAACACGCGCCGATAAAAAATCCCGGTTTGTTACGAAATTCCTGGTTATTTCCCCGTTTTTTCCTGGTCGGTTTTAATTCCCGGCATTTTCCCGGTTTCCCGGTTTTTGCCGGTTGGTATACACCCTGTAACTATACAGTAGAATGTCCATAGTCCGACAATGCTATGGCAAAAATACCTCTTGTCACTGTATTTTTTTTTTATTTTGTACAAAATTTTCTTGTAATAAATTTTTATGATTAACATTTTTTCTGTGTGATTTTAATGAATAAGTGTTTGTATTAAAGAGGTTTGTAGTTTGTAACCCATTGAAACAGATTTTACCTCATTTTACGAATTTAAGAAAGATTAATGAACATTTTTTTATGATACCTCCAGTAATAGACAACCTTCTATGATCCGAGAGGGTCCCGATCACATATTTGTTGGATTATCAAGAGCCTACTGCATTCCCTTGATTATTAAATTTATGAATGTGAAACTTTGATCTCGACTCACCCCAGGTTTTTCGCCGAATTTACAAACTGGAAAATTTGTGTCTGAAAAAGGAAAATAGCATAATAATAATTATCAAAATAATATTTCATCACTTGCAATGTCTGTTTATTTTGATAATATAAATTTAGGTTATGAAAATTAACAAATAATGTGCAACATTGAAAAGGTCTTAAAAAGCAAAATGTTACTTATGATCTTTAGTTCAACAATTTATACATGTGTCCAATATCAAGAACTTTTATACATTAAAAGAAAGTTTTTTACCTGTTTAGCCATAGTTATTTATTTTAAGAAATTCACTCTAATGAACATTTTGGCCTATGGTGGCATCTTCAGGAAGAAAAGTTTTTAGTTCACATTACTTAACACTATTATGTACACAAATTACTTACAGTTTAATACTTCATGTAATTTCATGTATTATGCACATGAATGGTTTACAGAAATAATTCATGTACATAATAGTGTTAGGTAATATGAACTATAAACTGTTCTTCCTGAAGATGCCGTATCGGCGGCAAAATGGCCATTGGAGTGAATTTCTTCAAATCAAGAACGATGGCTTAACAAGTAAAAAAAGATTGAATGATCTTTTGTTTATTGGAGTAACTGGTAACTGGTAAGGGTTCAAAAAGGTAACTGTTGTAGGCTTCATATTAGCCTTTCATAGGTTGCAGAAGTATATTTTGCCACTAATCTAGAAAGTGGTCGTTACAGATGCAAGATCGTGTTTCAAGTACGAGAAAAAGCCTCATCCAGTAAACTTCCTCTAATCCGGCATCCTATGATCCGGCACGCTCGATAATCCGGCACAGCTTTATGAACAATTATATTGACAGAAACAAAAATAACAATTGAGCGTTCGAGTTTGTTTGGGATCGAAATTTGCCGCGAAGCAACACTATCGTACAAAGCCTATTCCACAGTCTAATATAAGTTACTGGGAGACAGTCATGACACTCCGTCACTTAGGTTGTCCGCCTAAACCACCCGGGGACTCCAGTTATTCAAGGAACAGTGCGCTACTGTGGATTTACTAGCGCTCGCGTTGGTTGGCATCAGAGTAAACACAATCACAGGTAATTGCAGCCATCAGCTCAACACGAACACAGCTGACAATGTCATTGACTGGTGATAACAATCAAAATTGTCGAATTAAAATCCCAATCAAATGATAACTGCCAAAATGTATTTTAGAACTGGTTGCTGCTCACTGGGGTTACATTTAAAGTTCCCACCCATGTTGAGAACGGCCGGGCGGTGACTCCAGTCATGTCGGTTCCATCCGCTTAAAACGCTAACTGCCCCGCGTACAACACTTATCATGGAGCTTCAATACAAGTGTCGTGACTGTCTCCCAATAACATTGACTGTGGCGTATTCCGTATTGGAATGCTTGGAGGGGAGACGAGTCGTCTTAAGCCAATATCGGGTGACATGGTGTAATTATGGGATAGGCCTGGCGTCACTGTAGCTTTGTTTACATTATTCGTCTTCGTGTTTAGTCTGATAGCGTACGTCTCTAATATGACGCTGATTGTAAATTTTAAAAAAATTAATAAATAACAACAAAAGTCATCAAAATATCCACTAAACTTAATGATTCGATTATTTTCGCTATAGTACATAACCTCCATTTTACTGTATCCGAGTTTTTCCCGTATCCGAGGTGGCCTCGTTCCCAATTATTGTTTTTATAAATGTATTTTTCATTCCAGTAGAGTCCATTATTCAATAGTTTTATTCTTTAAAAGCTGTTTTAATGTTAAAATATGTGTTTTATAGTCATTTTTGTTTAATTTACATTTTTCCTGATATTCATCCTGTAATCCGGCATATTTCGTAATCCGGCACATGTCAAGTCCCGGACGTGCCGGATTAGAGGAAGTTTACTGTACTTGAATTCGAATGAGCACCGGTATAACACTTTCAGACGAGTTACAAACAGTACTTTTCATCATACCACCTTTAATACCTTTGAATAAGTTAATAAATAGTGATTTATATACCCCCTCCTCTTACATTGTTATTTGTTTATAGTAAATGCCAAAATTAGAGAGACTGGAGGCAGGTAGTCCCGACCCGTCCTAATCCTTTGTTGACAAAACACCCCCTATTGTAGCGCGGCCAGCCGGTTTGGCACCGGAAGGCCGCCCGGGTCTCGGGGAATTCTCAGAATTTTGGCCACTGCCTCAATTATCCAATAATCGAACCAATGCACGTACAATAAAAATTCATGGATTATGTGTTGCGTGTTGATTAGACGATTATAACAAAATTTGAATCATAGTTCTACGATGTTTAGTAACCATTTTAAAAGGGATAAACCTCAGACAAAATAGGAGTTACAGCTTTGGCAGTGGCCAAAATTCTGAGAATTCCCCGAGACCTGGGCGGCATTCCGGTGCCGTACCGGCCGGCCGCGCTACAGTAGGGGATGTTTTGTCAACAAAGGATTAGGACGGGTCGGGACTACCTGCCTCCAGTCTCTCTAATTTTGGCATTTACTATACCTTGTATTTGAACTGTTTTCAGCCATTAGTACAAATCAAATATAACTAACTTGTTTAGTAACAAAAACTACAGTCCCAAAAAATACTATTTTTCAGACTGTTTACCCAAACAATCGAGAATCGACTAGTTTCGCTCAAAGCTGACTGTTCCAAAAACAATGTTTTATCGCAAGGGTATGATGAAAAAATTAGTCTAAACCAATACCTAACACTAATTTAAACAGACATTTGAACACCAATCTTTTATTGACTCTAGAGGTAAGTAGTGTTTGGGTTGTCAAAACAAACTTCTGTGGTGCTGATTTAGATTATATGCAATTACTAAAATACATCTTAAATCATGGGAATATATTTCACAATTGATAGCTTTGTTCACATTTTAGTAGCCTGCAGAACCAACTAAGGCTTACAAAATTGGTGAGGAAATTTCCACTTGAAAGTGAACTCACGCTCAGTTGCAAACTTCACAAAAACTGTATTGGTTTACAAGGCCCTAGTCTATTCCGGTTGTTTAAAGAAACAGTCTGGTAAACTGGGTTGTGTTGGAATTATTTTATAATATCAAACATAATACGGCCCACACAAAGCTTAACACGTTCGCTGCCCCAATATTAAAAAAAATCTTAACCACAGACGCAGCCGCAGTTTTGCGGCGAATGAGTTCTACTCCAAGCCCACAGCGGCAGATCTACGGCGGCTAGGCTCATTGAAATTGACTGCCGCCGCCGCAGATATGTGGCGATGGTTCCTTGTTACTAAATACAAAATTTCTTTGGAACAGTCTATTTTAAAGGTTAGTTAGTTTAGGCACGATCTACAGGATTGTCCGCCGCATATGTGTGGCTATTGGTTTGTGGCTAGGACGATCACTGACATCATTGGACAGTTGGCAACACTTTTGGACAGATTCTATTGATTCTATTCGTGGTCTGTGGCATAAGTCATAACCACTAGGACCAGTCTACAGGGAAGTCCATGATTTTGTTGGTGGGCTGAGGGAGTGGCCTAACTGCGGCATGTATGCGGCAGCTAGTAGCGAACGTGTTAAAATCTTAATAAAATAATTTAGAAATTCTTTTTCTGATTGTAACACTATTTGAAAAATAAGTCTTGTTGGCCTGAATCATGGAACGAATACATTTTCAGATATGGTTTAAAGGTTAGAAACCAATATAATTGTGAAGAGCATAACTGTGCCAATAAGAGCACATTTGCCATGCAATATTTATTTTTGTCCACTACAGGCTCTTCCATGAGATATTTAAATTTTCCTATCACTTCTTCCCAGTGAACTGGGAAGAACTGGGGTGAACTGGGTTTGTTCTTCAGGTGAACAAATAAAACTTTTTTGTTTCTAAAGCTGCTATAATTTTCAAAATTTTGATAAAAAATACAATTTATAAAAAAAATCCAAGACTATCTACCATACAATTGCCATTCACCACTACAAACTAATTCAAATTTTCAATTGTATAGGCTACACTCAACAATTTGCTTAAAAAAAAAAAAATAATAATATATTCCTAAGGGCAGGTACCTGTTGTAGTTATGGGTGTTTCTTTGAAACGAACGTTGAGATACATAATGCCAACTGCACAGAAGAATATGGCCACGAAAAACAAAAGCACCATTGATACTGTGGTGGCATTCTTCCAAATCTTCCCTTCTAGAGACGAAACAGTTCCTTTCCTGTAATTGCTGCAACAGAGGAAAAAGAGGTATAAGATTTCTGATGACCAAAATTATAATAACCTTACGGTGGGCACTTGGAAACAAATGTTTTACAAAAACCTCTTTAACTGTGACAGTTTATTGATAAGCAATCTGTATATCTTAATTTATAGTTGGGATAAGTTGAGCTTATGGTAGGGACAGAAACAAAAAGTTTCTTTCCAATATTTATTTATCAAATTCAAGTATATTGTCGTTGATTTAACCATCAAATCTTACATTTCTCAGATAGATATGTTACGGTATATATTACATAACTTTGAAAGCAAAGTATTATATTTATATTCACGGTATGTACTTGATCCCAAGAGAAATTTGCCCCCCTACAGACAATACGAATCACCAAATGAAAATACCCTAATGGCATAAGCATTTAGACACGTGCATTCGCAACATAACAATGACAAAACTAACTAAGTTTATATGGTTTTATTGTTTTCACTTTCGGTTGTTAATAAGGTGTAATAATTAACCCGCACTGTAAAGTAAAAATTTAAACCACAGCCACTCGGTTTTTACTTATTTCACAATAAAAAACCTGATATTCTATATTATTTGTACAGTTTATGATAAACGATCAAACCGATCATATATAGTATAATTATATTAAAATGGCCAAATCACATAAATAAACTTATTGACAAGCCAAATGCTGTGAAACAAATGTCTGAACAAGTGTGAGACATGAGACACGCGATTGAACAAAACGAACTGAGAACTGACAGACAAAGAAAGAAAACATTGCTAGCGATCAAGTAGCAACACTCAGTACGCAGGCATTGGCAGTGATTTTACTGTGAATAATTTTTTCAGATATCAAGCATTGGCATGAGGGAGACCGACAATATGGGGAGGATTCCATTGGCGCGTGATTTAAAGTCTTTTATTTTGCTTGCGCCCCAAACCTTTTGGCCCTTGGGCCCATTTAAAAAAATCGGCCCTGAGACAAACAATACTAAAGATTGATCAAAATACTGAATTTGGGTAGAACAACAATTGTAATTTTCAAGACACCTGAAGTTGAAGCTAAGAGAAAGGAGTTCCTACACAATGCAGTCTTTCTCTTATTAACCCTAATTTCACTGTATTTTTCTTTCATTAATAAATACATCTATTAGTCAAGTAAACTGCACGATTGTTTTTATTGCATGAGTGCATAAACTAAAACGAATATTGTTATAGTTGTTGGCCAAAATGCAATAGAAATAATAATATTCTCTTGGCCTACTCCAATTATTATAGGCCTAATAGGCATACCCTGTGTTCTGGTGTGAATAAGTAGGAGTAGAGTTGGAATCTTCATCATCGCTTTCTTTCACATCTAACAATCGTGAGGGAAGCCCAGTAGTACTGCCTGAAACTGAAAAAGGAACACAAGTTAGGTACAGTAAACCTCCTCTAATCCGGTACGGTATGTCTGGAACATGACAGATGCTAGAGTACAAAAAACTCCAAATTATGCTTACAGGATAAATGTCAGAAAAATGTGAATTCAAGAAAAATTACATTAAATGCATTAAAAATATGCTTTACTACCTACAGTATGAAAACATTGCATGACAAACTGTATTGAAAAATTACGTACATGATTAAATTGTTTATGAAACAAAAATGAGAAGGAGAATTAATTATACGGTGCAACTGATGTTGGATGAATACAGCTCTACTCCACGCATTTCAAGGTGCTTTGTATGGCCCAGCGTTGTTCCCTCAAAACTTCCAATCCCAAACAAACTTGAACACTCTTTATTATTTGTATAGCCTACCTATCAATAAAAAATTATCATAAGTCGTGCCGATTATCAAGCATGCCTGATTGTAGTATGCTGGATTTTAGAGATAGTTTACTGTATGTAGATTCATGTTAAGAGAAATGCATCCAGACTGAAATATGAACTGTTGTAGAAGTTTCTCAATGAATGAAAATGGATAAAGTAAAAAGCTGCAGCTACTGAATTTAGTGGTAATCTGAGAAGCATCAGGTCACTATAGCTGCTTCACAAAACATGTTAAACACTATGTTTAACAAATGACAAATATTTATTGTACAAACATCTGGTTATTTTACATAATGTAATACAGACAGGTACATTGTAAGGAACTAAAAAAGGTACTTACAAAACTAAAAAAAAGAAAAAATACATAAAATATATAGATACATAAAATACTTAGACACATAAAATATTATAGAAAAACTTAGGCCATTTAGACTTGACTACCAACCGTCATTTAAAAACTCTTCAATTGTATAATATCCTTTTTCAGTTAAGATAATTTTAACTTTATTTGGAAACTGTGTCGGGCTTAGTTGACGGAGATGATTTGGTACCTTATTATATAGTTTCAACCCAATATAAAGAGGAGACGTTTCATACTTTCAGAAGTTTCATACTTTTTTATATTGTGTATGGGGTATTGAAATATTTCTTGCTTTCTAGTGTTGTACGAATGATTTGATAAAAATCTATTATACATATCTGGATTATTGTGTACCATTTTTAAAATTTCTAGAATAAATATTGATGTAAGGGTTAGAATGTTGAGATTTTTAAACAATTGTCTGCAAGGTGTATTTGATTTAGTCTGTGTAAGAGTTCGAATTATTGATTTTTGAACTTTAAAGACCTTTTCTACTTCTACAGCTGTTCCCCAGAGAGTTATACCATAACTTATAATTGAGTAAACGTATGCATAGTACACATTTTTACATACTTCTAATGGTGTAACCTTTATCAGGACACTTAGAGCATATCTAGTGGAACAGAGTTTTTTTACTTAAATAAGCTATATGATCTGACCATCGTAGCCTATTATCCAAGCGAACACCTAAAAACTTAACTACTTCTGTGGATGGAGTTAGATTTGAGTTATTTGAGGGTGTGTTTCTTAATTTGAAGTATAAAACATTTGTCTTTTCTTCATTCAAAAGTAGCCCATTGTTTAAAAACCAAGTACCAATCTCGTCAATTGTTTTTCTTACATCTTGTTCTAGTGTTTGAAAAGTTTTGCGTTCAATTATAGCCGTTGTGTCATCGGCGTAAAGAGTAAAATTGCAAATTTGGTGTGGAAAATTTGAAGGCAGGTCATTTATATATGTGAGAAATAAAAGTGGGCCTAAAATGGATCCTTGGGGTACTCCATAGTTATTGTCTGACCATGAAGAGTATTTTTTCCCTTTCGCTGTTTTAATGACTGTTCTGTTTCCGACTGCTTAGATATGACTCTAGAAGTATAATTGTTTTATTGTAAAAACCGAGTCCGTTAAGTTTATTTAACAAAATTTTGTGATCAACACAGTCAAAGGCCTTGGACAGGTCACAGAACACTCCAGCAGTGCACTGTGACCTATCCAAAGCCTCCAGTATGTTGTTAATGCAGTCAATTAAAGCTGATTGTGTATTTAATTTTCTTCTAAAACCAAACTGTTCTTTGCAAAACTTATGGTTAAATTCTAAGTAGTTTGTTAATCTCGCATGAATTATTTTTTCATATACTTTAGATATGTTACTTAATACGGAAATGGGTCTGTAGTTTAGAATTTCATTGGCGCATCCTTTCTTGTAAATTGGTATGATTTCTGCTAATTTTAGTTTTTGAGGGAAAACACATTCTTTAAAAGATTGGTTAATTAATTTTCCTAATGTGTCAGATATATAGTTTACTGTCCATTTTAGTAATTTTATTGGTATCCCGTCCCAACCACATGCGTTACTGTTGCTTAGGCTTAAAATTGTTTTTTTTTAACTTCAGTTTCATTAGTTGGAGAAAACTCACCAAATGTTGTAGGCTGATTGTTCATATCATTTAAAATCCCAAAATTAGTTTGCTTAGGTAGTTTGAGAATATCTACAATGTTACTATATTGGTGATTGAAGAGTTCAGCAACTGCTAAAGGATCGTCTACGATTACATCATTCATCTTAAGTTTAATTTCCTGGCCTACAGATTCACTCTTATTACTAACCCCTAATTCTTTTTTTACAATATTCCACATTGCCTTGGATTTATTTTTAGCTTGCACAATGTATCTATTATTAGCGTTTTGCTTTACTTGTGCAACTACTTTTCTAAATACTTTTTTGTATTGTTTTACATAGTTTAAAAAGATCTGCAAGATGTTTAACTAAATCTGCTTTGCTAAGCTTATGCTCTGCAAAACAGAACTGTTTTGCTAATAAATAAAACCTATATTTTCATCACGTTCACAGTTATAATTTTGTCATAAGAAAATAATGTCTCTAAAGTAAATATAATTGTTTATGGCTATCATTAATGAATCTGGGGCAGAGAGCAGGCAGAAATAAATATTTCAAACATTTTAAAACTCTTTGAAATAGTTTAGTTCAGTACAGTACATCTCAATTTCTATATAGCTGGGAAACTGGATGGTTATGGTGCTGGCCTTGGAATTCAAAAGTTGCCAGTTCGAACTGAGGAAAGTTATGAGCTTTTTAAAGGTTCGATACTGACTCAGTTCTCATTTACTGGGCTCTTTCTTAGATATACGGTAATCTCCTTCTTTCTGCCGCATCCTTTGATATTATTTGATGATCATCCATAGCTATTTAATAGCATTTCGTTGGCTTAATTAACAAACCACGTAACTCCAAAAAATGCTTTTTTGTGATTTTTATGTTTTTGTGTAGTTTTTTTTGTGCTTGCACAGTTGATTAAAGTCTCGTAACTCCAAAAAATATTTAAAGACTGAAAAAAGGGAGAAAACAAGCCAAGTATATTTTAAGAGGTAAATTTGTTTCTGCAAACCTAGTAAATCCTAAAACAGCATCCTTATTACAAACCAGTAACTCCTTAAACAGCCAAAGTATTTGTGTGTTCGACCACTTAACTCCAAAATTGGTTATACCAAACCACGTATCTTACATTCTTAAAACACGTAACTCCTTTACTAATCTATTTCAAAAACTCGTAACTCCAGAACTCTACTCAAGAAAATGTTAAAATAAGGGAAAAGGGGTATTTTAATTATACTTCAATTTAATAAACAAAAAGTTAAAAAGAAATTCTTCTTGATCCAAAATAAAACAGTATTTGTTTCTCCTGTAAAAAGTGGAAAATGTGAGTTACGAGGTTTGTTAACTAAGACGACGATTTGTGATTTGTGGATCTAACTTTATTTTGTGTTTCCAATTTTCGTCTATGTATTAATAAACTAAGTAAAGTCATATTGCTTGTTGGAGGTTGTTTATCTATACTTTTAGTTGCTTAATTTAGTTTATTTACCTTAGAACAGTTGCAATAAGCATTAACAATTATACTACAAGTAATATCATAAAGAGGTATAATATTAAACCAAATTCACTTCACATTCATTGCTTAATAAGGTCTTGAACGTAGCACAGGTTTCACACTAAAATAAAGGTTATCTTGACCGATGAGAGCTCGACATTTGACGAAAGTAGTTAATAGAAATTACGAAATTTGCATATCAGCTGATTGTTCCATTACCATTCATATTTTAGTTTCTTTATTCCTAGCCTGAAAAGAGTGTGATCATATATGAGTGAGAATGATGTTTAGGTCAAGTTACATCAGTGTGATTACGTTTTTCATGAGTGACCGTCTATAACCAGTACATTTTTGACAGGTTTATTATAGTGATTTACCAAATTTAAGTTTTTAGAAGATAACGTAGTGTTTGCAATGATTGTTTTCAGCCTTTAAGAGTCATCTTCACCCCTGGGCCAGTAGCCCATTGTTGCGCATTTGGCAGTGTTAAACATACGGCTTTTCATGCAAAACATGGTATTTTATTTTCCCTTTATCGGATGGTGTTTTTTAACTGATTTTCTTTAAACTTGGTAAGTGTTTAGTTAAATAGTTATATTAGGCCCCTCATACCTTGAAATTTTGAAAATTTAACAAATATTACTCTCTGTGACGATGCAAACTCGATTTTCTTTAGTATTATTTAAGTTTTCAAAATTTCGATGTATGAGAGGCCTAACATAACTATTCAACTCAACACTTACCAAGTTTAAAGAAAATCGGTTGAAAAATGGCGTCCGAAACAGGGGAATAAAATACCATGTTTTGTATTAAAAGCCGTATGGTTAACATTGCCGACTGCGCAACAATGGGCTACTGGCCCAGGGGTGAAGATGACTCTTAAGGCACTCATGAGATAATTGCAACACTCTTTTGGCTCATGAACTAACATGTATTTGTGTAATATCTCATTCCTGAATTAAAGGCCTTCATCAAACTATTGTTGCATAAACTACTATATTAATCCAGTCGAGCAAACTCTGGTTTGTAAATGAGTGAAGAGTAAGACTCTCACTAAGACACAGTAGTAAGCATTCATACACATATAATCTCCCTGCACAACTATGCAAATAAAACAAATACTTGTAATAATAGTTATGTTAAAATTTGGTTGAAAATATCCTTTTTATTTACAGTGTTTAGTTACGCCCTTGTAAGCAGTGTTTGCCTCAACTGTAGACTTGTCATTACAGCTCCTTTTAACTAGATGGAACTCACTGAATACAGTACTATTTACACATCATGACATAAAGATGTCTAAAAAAACAGGTCTATTTTCAACAGACCTGAAGGCTGCAACACGGGATGAAATCACAGAGCTGTGTTTGAAATAGCTCTATTTCCAATGAGACATTGTCAATTTTAAAAGTAATGGAAAACTTTGAAGAAAGATTTTTGTTGTGTATCGCATGCAAGGACGCTATCTGTCTGAAGTAATCAGTTCACTACAAACAGTACATATCGTTTTAAGTTCACTGTTGGTGATGGTGAGTTAATGTTATTGTTTAGTAAATTGTTGCAGACATTTTCCATCACTGATTAGTAAACAAAATTCACGACGTTCGGGATCTAGAATCTGATCCCGTCTTCAGGTGGAAGAAGTACCTAGAACATAACAAAGTTAGTAAAAACACACCAGGCGAACCTGGAGAAGTCCATAGCCAAACCTGAAAACAGTACAGGCAGTCACAAAAATTAAATAAACACTAATAAATTGAAAAAGCTTAAACAGTAAACTGTGAAAGCAGAAAAAAAAATTTATAATAAAAAAAATAAAAACACAAACAATTAAATTAGAAAATATTAAAGTTTACTTTTGTAGTTTGAGCTTTTTCAATTTATAAGTGTTTATTTAATTTTTGTGACTGCCTGTTCTGCTTACAGGTTTGGCTATGTACTTTTCCACGTTCACCTGGCGTGTTCTTACTAACTTTGTTATGTTCTAGGTACTTCTTCCACCTGAAGACGGTATCAGATTCCAGATCCCAAAACGTTGTGATTTTCCTTTACTAATCAGTGATGGAAAATGTCCGCAACAATTTACTAAACAAAAGTACATATCGATATTCCAAAGACCAAAGTCATAAATTGGATAGTCTAAACATTGTATTGATATGAGTCAATTTTTATGTAATCAAAATAAAGCAAATTATACTGGTTTGAAATTCATGCGTTCTTTTTGTTTGTGTTTTTGGTATATACACAGTGTTGTTTTTAGAAAATCATAGAATGAACGATGAGATCTGCTGACTTAATGAGAGCACGAGACTCAAAGTGGATTTCTTTGCGGCACTATTAATTTGATTGCCAACGATCAAAACATATTATCGTAAATTAAGTTACTCAATTGCATAATGAAATTCATTTCATTGGCAACAACTTTCTTGCTAAAAGTTTGTTTCTGACCAGTGAATAAAAAATTTTATCGTTTAGTAACTTTTTTATGTCAAACACAAAATGAATTAAAAAACCAGCTTTAAAATTACATATTTTCATTACATAAATTTTATATTTTACAAAATAAGATATTCATATAGTTAAATTCTTATTTAATATAGAAACTGAGTAGCCTATATAAATTTACACCACTGCTTCAATCACTTAGCGTGATCCAGAAGCGTGTAAACAGCGGCGGACACTATCCTTATCACACGCAAATTCCGGATATTTGGGCGGAGAGGGGAGGGGGGAATACACATGATGGAACAGCATGGTGGTACAGCACGCCATGTCTCGTGGTGGACCGCCTAATTGCAGAAACTGGCAGAATAAAAGCCATACCACCTGTACTTCTTATAAGACTATTCATTGTCAATAATGGCTTTGAGCACCAGCATCAACAACAACCCTTTATTGTCTCTCAACAAGGAAAGATAGCAGCCATCCGAGTGTGGTTCCCACAACTCCATATTGCCTCATCTATTATCCCTGTGTCCACAGAGTCAAAAGCCTGGATAGGTCACAAAATGCACCAATGGTAAACTGTGATCCATCCACAGCATTTACAACTCGATCTAGGAGCTCACAAATAGCACCACTGTGCTCCCACCACTTTGAAACACAAACTGAAATCAGGATAGCAAGCCATTGGTTTAAAAAAGACATAACGTCTATTGAAAACCATTCTCTCAAAAACCTTTTAGAACAAACAAGTATCAAATTGTTAAGAGTGGGCACCTTTCTCTTCTTTGGCACTGCTTGAAGCGATAAATTTAGCTATAAGTTAGGAATATATAATAAATAATTAAAGAGCCATTAAAACTACTTTATTCAAGCATCACCACAATTACAACAAACAATTACAGACACTTTTGCTCTGGGTAAAATCAACTAATTTCCAAATTTTGTTTCAGCATAAGGAACACAAATTAAAAATCCTGATCAAAAGATTTTTCTTACCTTGTTCCTTAAAACTGTCAAAAATTTGAAAAATCTTTGACGTTAAAACTATATTTAAATTCAAAATTAAAATGGGTCTAACATTCAGTAGGCATGTGTAAGCCTAAAGCAGATACTTCACAGTAAAATATTCAGTGCTTGTTGGATCGATCGAAAAATAAACATAAGGAGCGTGTAATTAATAAATCAGAATCATATAGAGAAATAAATTACCACCCCAATACTGGCAACAAAGCCCTGCATAATAGAGTAGCTCTGTACTCTGAGCCTGACAAGTAAAGACAGTTATAATTATAGGATTAAAGAATGTAAGTTTTAAAATTATTTTTTTTATTAGGGAACACTGAATGGCAATATATATATTTTAATTCATTTAACTATGACTGCCATGAACTCATCATAAATTATTTTTTTACGTCCGTTTATACAAGTCTAAGCTAAACGGTGTTATACAACTGTTACACATGGCTTAAAGGCTTACTGAGATACAAAATGTTGATTTCAAAAGAGGAACACAAAACCATTGACTAGGCTATATATGCTGGAATATACAGGGTGTTTCAGAACTCCCTACCAATATTTTAGGGCATTGTTCCTGGGTTAAAAACATATATAAATATCATATTTAAATTGTCCGGAAGTCTTTAGTTACTCACACAGCCGCCATTTTGTTTTTTACACATAATAATTTTTATTTCCGTAACGGATGGTTGTATTCAGATCATATTTGGTATAAATCTTTATCATACCAATGTACATTTCCAAGAAAAAAATTAATTTTTTCCATTGTATATTTTCAAAATGGCGGCCATTTTAAATTTTAAAACTCAAATATCTCAAAATCGGTAAATTTTATAAAAATTTTACAAGACACAAACAAGTTGCCAAATTAAATTACCTAACCAATGGTGCCAAGTTTGTAAGGATCTTACAACAAATAACGGAGTTATTGCGATTTTTCTTCATAAAAACATTGATTTTGCTGTTAAAATGGCCTTATTTGCATTAAATTCAATGCAAAATCAATGTTTTTATGAAGAAAAATCACAATAACTCCGTTATTTGTTGTAAGATCCTTACCAACTTGGCACCATTGGTTAGGTAATTTAATTTGGCAATTTTTTTGTGTCTTGTAAAATTTTTATAAAATTTACCGATTTTGAGATATTTGAGTTTGAAAATTTAAAATGGCCGCCATTTTGAAAATATACAATGGAAAAAATTAATTTTTTTCTTGGAAATGTACATTGGTATGATAAAGAGTTATACCAAATATGATCTGAATACAACCATCCGTTACGGAAATAAAAATTATTATGTGTAAAAAACAAAATGGCGGCTGTGTGTGTAACTTAAGACTTCCGGACAATTTAAATATGATATTTAGATATGTTTTTAACCCAGGAACAATGCCCTGAAATATTGGTAGGGAGTTCTGAAACACCCTGTACCTCTCTTAGCATAAGGAGTGTTCAAACCGATTTATGGTGGCACGATTTCCGTACATGGAGCACATGAAGTACGAGTGGGAGTGACATAGGCCTATGATAGGTAAGTCAGTTCTACCAATCTTCTTAAACTTGCATAAACCATTTTATTACTAAGGAGTATGTTTTTTATGTATAAGGACAATGTTTATTTCCCTCAGTATGGTTGTAAACAATGCGAAACATTCTCAGGTACAGGTAGTTTCAGCAACATCTACTGGGACTGACCCTTCAGCCCCCTCTTTAACTAAAGTTTGAAATAAATCAAATGCTTAAACTTTAAAAAATTTAAAGCCAAAAGTTTTTATTTTGCAAGGTGACTCAGTCAGTCAGTGCAATTCTCCAAATTTCCTTTTTTAGGCCTTATAGCTTTTAATCTGAATAAAGCCTACCTTGAATCTGTACTAGGACAAAGAATTTTTTATGGATATCACATGTTAAAAACCATTAAACAATAAAATGTATACGATACATATCATTTACCCTAAGCCTGTTGTTCTACTGTTTGGTAAGTTAAAAATGGTCTTAAACAACAGCCGGATTATTTACAAAAAGTTCTTTTTCAATCTCGATTTTCCAAGTTAAACATTTCCAATATGGATGGTGAGGATTAAGCTTTTCATTATCGGTAAACAATGCTGGTAAACTTTAAACTTCAAACTTCAAACTTTAAAATCCTTGGTTAAAAAGGTAGACAACAAAATGAACTAACCGGACATTCACCACATGGTAAGTAAAAAGAGTGTAGAATTCTGATCTTGTTAATGTTCTGCCATACTGGTGCTGGTGAACTTGATCAATGATTTGACTACTGTAACTTTAAAATGGTAGAAAGAGACCTTTTAACACAATTAACAATATAAATATGTCTAATATTGACCATCAGTCTAATAACTGTCTAAGGGTAGAAACCACTGTGGTTTTAAACTCATGCTTTTTATCTTGACCCAGTTCTTTAATGAATGGCAACAGCCTATAAAAAAATAAGAGCATTTCTTCTTCACTATTTTTGCAATCTCCTCCCTCTGATACAATTTTAGAAAAATTAATCGGTGAAGCAGATGAAGTTAGGTGAATATTCAATTGTCTTCTGTTAGGATCAGTTTTTGTCACACGGCTGTGTAGGTAATCACTGTTACTGTGATTCCGTTCTATCTGTTCAGGTAAGGATTTGTTTGATTCTACAAATGCAAATGAGCTAAAGGCAGTTGATGGTGAAGACGTCAGGTTCTCTGGAAATTTCTTAATCTTGTTCACACACAACCTTCTTGGACTTTGTTGGGTTGGATTTGCTGGTTATAGTGGAGGGTGTTTGAATATTTTTGGGTGAATATTTATCAAGAGTTGAAATAGATTTGGTAATGCCTTTTGTTCTTTTTCTTACTAATATTTGGTTCTGAGATCTTTCTGGTACTTCAGAAACCGACTTGTCAAGCTTTTTTGTAGCATCAACCTCAGGTTCTTCCATTGAACGACATTGCATTCTGCTCTTAAAAGCTTCATTACTCACAGTGGCAGAAAAATTTTGTTCAAAGGTGATTAATTTGTTGCGTAAAACATTAGCTGTTGTGGCCGTCAAGGGAATATTTGAAATATCCATTTTTTCTTTTAGTGAATCTATTGGAGAATTTTTCTGTCTTTTATTTATGCTCTTTCGATAGTTATGTTGTCTTTTAGTAGCTTTCTTTGTAGTACTCATTAGCTTACTTAAATAAAAATAACTTGAAATTCCTTTTAATTGCAGCTGGACGAAAAAGTGATTTAGAATCTCTTACGGCTTCAAGAAGAATCCAAAGATTTTAAGAAAGTATCTTGTTTCCAGAGTTTAGCTGAAAAAAAACAAAAAACTTATTAGGCACTCTGTGACACAGGTCTAGAGTAAGTTCACATTTAATGTTAACTTATACCCTAAGTTTAAACACCCCTGTGCTACTATATCAAATAAATTTGGACCTAATTGACATTAACCATGAGAATTAAAAAAAAAAAATCAAACCAGCTAAGTTTGAATCGATTTATATGGTACTTCAACTAAGTATGTACTGTACAGTATGTAAATAGGTAGGCCTACTAATATTCAAAGTAGGCCTATTGATACATTTGAGTCAAACAGACATAACTCTGATTGTGAATACCCCCGTCCCAGCAGACCTGCGTACTCAGCGAATTTCCAATGGCTTTAATTCTTTGATCAACAAAATATTGGGATTTATAAGTTTATATGGTAAATTAAAAAAAAAATAGGTCAAAAAACCAATTTTGACCCTTTTGAAACCCTATAGGCCTAAAACTCTATTCCCAAAGTCTGATAAACCTGGTTTTTGAACTTAACCTGTAGAATGCTACCCTACACCTTCATACCAAATTTCATCAAAACCTGTTTCTTTCAAAAGTAAACGGACACACACACACACACACACACACACACATATAGTACCTGGGGGCAGAGCATTTGTTTGGTAAACTTAAACAATTCTTTGTAGTCATAGTAATATCTGTCACTGACTGTACGCTAAAATACCAAGCCCAAAAGGGTTCTTTTGTTCAAGATGAGCTCATTCGCTACACTCACTTTTGCCTTTTCGGATTTTTACTGTGGGCCTAGCCTAAGGGCGATGCACTCTGGAGTTGGTTGAAACTGCAACACGTGGATTTTACCTCTACGGTTAAGAGTTAATTTCATCATTAGGCCTATTGCTAATTCTAGGGTTTTAAAGTTGCATTGCAATTCTACAAATTGCTTAGTTGTTTTAGCCATTTACTTTACTTTTATTTAACTTAATAGTCAAATCACCGGTATAAATTTACTGGGCCTCTAAAACTGATAAAATTATTTTATTATAGTACAGTATATTTGGTAATTAATTTAGGCTACTGGCTACAATGTAATAAACCACATGTTTTTACTTGACCATGTGGTTTGTGCTTTGACAGTTGAGTCGTCTGTTTTCAGCAACTCTTTTGAATTTATTTTAAACTCCATAAGATCAATGCCAAAATTTTTACAACTCAAGATTATAATGAAATAAGATTTTCCTAGCACAGAGACTTATATAAATATTATTTTTATTCCAGAACTAAGTTATTTGCAAAGTTTGAAGAAAATCGTGAGAGACGTTTTTGAGATCTGTGTGCATACATTCATATACCTTACTCGTATTAAATTATATGATACATACATTTATATGAATTTGTATGGTGTTTTGTGCTTCTATGGACCACAAAACAAAAAAGTGGTCCCGTGCATAGGTCTTACTAATTACTACTAGATTACCAATGTAATGGCGTACCGATATTCCCTACAGGGAAATTCACTACAAGCCTATTATACTCTAGTATAAGATACTGATATTATACTCTCAATATCAGGTGTTGTATGTATGTATATATGTATTTGGGATATTTGCACGCGGATCTCAAAAACGGGTCAAACAATTTTCTTCAAAATTTGAAAATAATGTAGTTCTGAGATAAAAATAATATAAAACAGGTCTCTATGCCACAAAAATTTGAATTTATTTAAAATATTTTATTTGAAATTTAAAAATTTTTAACTTTGGTCTTTGGAGTTAAAAATAAAGACAAAGAAATAATGGAAACAGCTGACTAAACTGTCAAAGAGCAGACCACAAGTTCTAGTATATAACCTTGTGGTTTTATATGGCAGCCAGACACAAAATCTATACTTATTTAATACGCTAAGGGTTTTTTTGTCTTGAGAACTCCTCCTACAATTTTCAACCGATTTTCAAGTTTTTTGTGTCGTTGGATAGGGCTTGGTCTGTAGTTGTTTCCGCCAAAAATTGATAAGAATCGGACTGAAAATAAAGGCGCTAACATTGAAATCTCAAAATTTCCCATTTAAATAACATTGGGGACTGAATAAAGCATTTGAAACATCTGTTAATAATCAGCTGTAAATATGTGTAGTTATTGGCAATTCAAGATATTCACATTATTGGATTGGTCGGATGTCATTGATTTAGAGCTAAAGTAACATTTGTACTGTATTTAAATAAATTGCTCGATTTCGAGCAACACGTATACTAAGTAGTAATTAATTGGTACTGTATAGTAATACCCCTTGTCGCAGCAGACCTGCGTACTCAGCAAATTCCCAAATTAGTAATATTAATTTTTACCAGATAAACCTAAAAACCAAATTTAATCACGTGCTCATAAATATTTAAATGTCTATTCTCCTTATGATATATATAGGGGAAGAGCATGCAGGTATGCTGCCATAAGGAACACTAAAAGTAGGTTTTTAGCATAAAAAAAATTATTTAGACCATATGAAGCCATACTAAATTTCATCTATATCTGTCCATAAATAAAGGAGTTTGACTATTTTCCATATGATTAACATGGGAAGAGTACCTATGCAGGTTTGCTGCCATGATAAGCACAAAAACAAAGATTTTTACAATTAATAGATGAATCTCAACCAAATGATGCTAAATACCAAGTTTCATCCAAAAATATTGGTTAATAACTGAAATATTTACACATCCTTATTTTTCATAAGATTAACATTGGAGCCCCAAAATATAATGTTTCGTCTTTAAACTTTTAATATCTCGGTAACCAATGGAGATAGCAGTAACCAATGGTTCCCAAAGCTTCAGAATACTAAATTGTGTGGTTTTTTAAGCTAAATCCAGTGGTGAAAATAATTTTTTTTTTAAATTACATATGAAAAATGCAAAAAACCCATTTTGGGGTACAAAACCCCCCAAAACTACCCCTTCCGGTGGGTCGATACGTCTGGTTTACGAACTCATCCAAATAAACGCATATTACACGTATCTCTACCAAATTTGGTGTCATTCGGACCATTTTTACAAGAGTTATCATGTCTAAGGACACATACACACACATAAGTTATGACTATTATTTTTGGTCTCTGGTCACCCCAAAACGAAAAAGTAACATTTTTCCCGGGCTTATGTCTTACCATGAGACCTACGGTAATAGCTTATTCCCTATGGGAAATTCGATAAAAATAATCATCATTTTTCAAATTGTACTTCATACTGCTGACTATGAATGTTTAGATAAATAAAAGTCATGTAAAAATATAAAACAACTAATCAATTTGTAGAATTGCATTTGAATTTAAAAACAAAAGAATAGGCCTAAGTAATATCTATGAAAACAGCTGTTAACTAAATAATTACAATTCACGTGTTACAGATTCAACAAATATACACCAGAGTGCAGCACCAGTAGGCCTACATTGAAACAGTCCGAAAAGGCTCCGCGAGTGAGCAGAGCGAACGAGCTCGTATTAAAATAAGCCATTTTGCACTTAACTCTTAGTGCACTGTCTGTAACTAGAGGTGTGCGTTATTTAATGTAATAGGATAAATAAGTTAAAACTATTACCAAACTGCAGCCTATTAATCAATTATTAGGTTACTCCGTTTAAAATATTCAATTTTTAATATTTAATTTTTTGAGAAAAACCAACCATTTTAACCGTTTCTACTAAAAGAATTAAAAATTTTAGCCTTTGCCATCTCGGAATGTTTTCAAGAATCAAGAATACTCTTAAATACTTTTAAGAAATATAAGTATTTAAAAGTAAAATAGTATAAAGTAAAGTAAAAGTAAGAAATATAAGTATATAAGTAAAAGAATACTTTTAAATACTCCTTCAGAAGACGAAACATTAATTCAATAACCAGGCCCATATAGCCTAGTTTGGTTTGGTTGCAGCGGAACGTTATCAGAATTAGTTTAAGATGGATATTACAAATGTCTCTATCTGGTGTGTTTTTTACGGAATGTAATCTGTATTAAGTTTAGTTTGTGGAGAAGGTGACTCAAGTCACCATTTAATAGTGGACACAGCAGAACGATATTATTATTTGTTTAGAAAGGAAGTGACAAATGTACCTCTTTTGACTCGGCTTCCCAGTATTCGTTTAGCTTCTACGGTTCTGAATTCACTGTTTAATAGTTGAAGCTGCAGACGATAGCTGTATTAGTTTAGAATTGAAGTGACAAATGTATTCTTTCGACTCGGCCACTGTGCAACATTCCCAGTATCCGTTTAGCGAGGAAGTTACAAAATTCACTAGTAACCGCGAAACAAATCAAAACGACCCCAAGCTTGATCGCGTTGTTTGAGTTTACCGAGAAGATGATCGGCCCCAGGTACCGTACTTTATTTTATTAGGGCATATTTAGAACAGGAAAGGCTAAATATTCCTTTTTTTTATTGCTTTGGCGCTAATTGAAAACAATGAACAATGAACCCAAGGTTATATAGAGATAAATAATAACAGTAATAGTAATAAAAAGGAATGGCCTTCATAAAAGGTAGGCCAAGCATATTATAAAAGATAGGCATACCTACCTTTTCAATGATACTATTCTATTCAAGAACTAAGCTAATGAACAAAATCAAATCAAAATTAATTTATTGCCACTAGGTACCTTACACTAGGTACCTTACATCAGTAAGCACAATAGGCCATATCAAAGAAAAAAATAATCATAACAAACAAACTGAACTCACCTGGATTTTATGATTTCACTTATTTCAGCAGTTTTTCTTGAGGAAAAATCACTTTAACTTACAACATTTTCACAAGTAAACTATTAATAGTTTTTCATTTCTTAAAAAATTTTTGTATATAACCTCAACTAGAATGTCCACAATTGACAGTATAGCAATGATGGTGCAACATGCAAAAGCAAAACACCCAGCTTCCTGATATTCAAATAAACCAGGGTTGCCAATTTCAATTGCAAGAATTACCCTCTTACCACTGCAAAATTACCCGCTCATACCCTATAATTACCCTCTTTTACAAAATGATTAGGCCTAACCCCTTCATTACCCTCTTTTGTAATGGATGGCCTTGTATATAAGAATAAAACAATTTTCTAAATTACATTATGATCTATTTATCACAAAAAAACTATATTTTTTTTTTTAATAAGATGACCAAAAGTTTGTGGATTATGACAATAATTGAAAAGTGTTAGTTAAACTGTTTGGATAAACACTTACTTAATGTTAAGATGAAAGATATAGAAAAAAGAGTAAGATATACTGTACTTATACCCCGTTCAAAATAAATGTGCGGTCGAAAGACAGAACTTTATTTCCCACCACAAGGAATATTCCCTCAATAACTTCCTGAATTCCCCGATTTTCTTCACAAACAGATGTCATTTTAATTTCACACTTAAAATTCAGATTAGAAAATAGCGCTGATGATAGTGTTACTTCCCTTACTTGCCACTGGAAGCGCATCTTGTTACATCTCAAACGTCAATATTAGAATATTTGTTTACGAAAAAGCAAAACAATGGCTTAAAGTGACATGAGATGTTGAACAGCTGTAGTAATTCTCAGTGATTCTGATTGGTTGGATTCTCGGTAGCGGGAGGAACGGGGAAAATCGGGGAATTGAAACCTGCGTTTCGACCGCACATTTATTTTGAACGGGGTATAATTGCTGGTTGCTGGGTACAGGGTTAATAAGAAGTCAATTAACCGACTTAATAGAGTAGTTTTACTTAGGCCTGCATAATTCTCATTTTGAAAAATAGAAATAAAACTACGGTACATATTAACAATATTGGTCTAATTCTTCTTTCATCAATTTTAGGTCAACATTAATAACAATACAGTATTTACAATTTGCACTACTGTAAGTTATTTATGCTAAGTTAGTATTATTTACACTTCATAATTACAACTTATTTCCGTCCCGTTATTTCCAAATAACTTTCTCCAACATTTTGCTATTTGGTTAAAAATGATCCAACTACACCAAAGTGCTTCATAGTACTTTTAAAAGCACTCTACTGTACCACAGAACAAGTCAAGGAACACTGTCAAATCACTGATCACTACATCGTAACACGCACATAAACTTTGTAGGAACAATTAAGTTATTAAGTTACTTAGAGTAGAATTTTAATATTTTGCACGTGGAATAACTGATTTTTTTTCAAAATTTTTGACACAACTTGCATTTTTTTAAGATTTCTGGTTTAGAAGTTATGGTTCGTCCCTTATATTGGATATTTTCCCCGTAAGGTCCCCCCCAAAAATTAATAAATATACATACAATAATTTTCTAAGGCTAAATCCATATGAAACACATTGCTGTAGTATGAAAAAGAGGTTTATTAAACATTTTTATTAATTTTAAGTGAAAATAATTGAATTTGGCTAATAAAAAAATGGGTTTAGGCCTACAGATTTTGACCACACTTTTGATTTTTGATTTTTTGGGACTAGAAAAAGTAAAAAAAAAAAATATTTCAAAATACTTTTTCTTTTTTAACAGTTCTTCCCTCAGTGATAAATGCCCAACTTATAGACTTATTTCTGGTAAAACTCCAAAAAAACTGTTCTTATTTATTGCCACGCAAAGGGGGATTTTGTACTTCATGCAAGATACAATTTTATTTTTCTTGCATCCAGGGTTTTTGCATCTTGACATCATAAAATAAATCACGTAGTTTACGAAACATGATTTATTTTATATATATACAAGTTTCTATACATATATACTGCATAAAAACTTGGCGAGCAACTTAGCGGTTGAGGGAAACTGTCCAATATAATGGACGCTTACGGCCTAAAAACTCGGTAAGCAACTTAGCGGTTGAGGGAAATTGTCCGATGGGACGCTTATGAAAACAAGTTTTATATAAAATCTATGTTTATAATAACTGTTGCTATGGTTACATAATATTGTTGAAACCTTCCCCTAGTAGAAAAAAATTATCCATGGCTGTCAACCAATCGGTTTACTGTAAATAAAATAATATTGTACTGCATAACCATATGTTTTCAAGTAACCATGACTTTGCATTTCTCTATGTTTATGAATAATTCCACATCATTCCAATAGAGTGCAGCACCAATCAGTACTGTTCAGTGATGCTATCTGTTGGTTTCAAAGCGAAACTGAAGGAAGATAACTATAATAGAACGTTGTCAGAATTATTTTTCTGAGCATCCCATATATTGGACAGATTCCCCGAAAGAGTTAAGGAATCAATAATTATAGTAAATTACAGTTTGGGGTTATCAAGAATCCGTCACCTTCATGAAATTAAACCTTCAAATACGTATGAAGCAACGTAAAGTGTTTTTATTTTTCCTATTCATACATTCAACTTACATCCCAGATTTTTATATACCGGTACTTAAAAGCTTGTTTTTTTAGTTTTTATTAATAATTTTTGTCTTTGCTTATAGTTATGATTATGACCGTCATTTAGGCCGTACTATAATTTTTGTTTTATATTTGTAGCCTATTATTGAAAGGTATTGTTAAGCGTGACTTAATTGATAGTGTGAGACATATTTAACTGAATAGCATAAAGAAAAAAAGATACAACAAAAAGACAAGACTGAAATCATTTTAATGTAATACTTAACTAATAAGACTGGTAGGCCTATTTCGGTCTGGTAAATTTTGCAATTTCAATGTTGCAAACAATTAGGCTAACTGAAAATAACAAAAACAAGTACCGGTATAAACTTTAACTAATGTAGCATAAAGTTATCAAAGAACAACACAAAATAATGCACCCAAGTTTTTTTGTAGGTGTATCTTAATTATGATAAGATGCAAATTTCATTTGACCTAAAATGGTGTCACACAAATGCTGCCAAATACAAATCAGAAAAGTATTTTCCCTATTGAACTGAGGAAATACGCTTTTCCAAAAATCATTGATTTTATTATAAACATTGTTGTCCATAAAAGTGGCGGAGGTTAACATTTAGATTGTTAGGTTACATTGTTAGGTTAGATTATTATTATAATCGATTAGTTACCTCAATATCGTTGTTGATTCGATGGTTTTCATAGCAAAATTTTAATCGCAAGATCAAAATTTCAAGATTGATAATAACAGTAGAATAGGATAACAAAGTTTCGCCGGTAAATGATACTAAAGGCTCATTTAGATGTGGCTATTAGTAACAGCTAATTGATTAGCGCTTCTAAACTAGCCCCGTGTAAATGGTCCACTAGCGAAAATGACAACACTAGCATGTTAACAGTTACTTGCTGCTAGTTGCTTTTGACATGTTTGATAATACAAGCGCTAACAAAGTGGAGGGGGCAGTCACGTGACTAATATTGCTAGTGAATTAGCATATTATTAGCGATGTTTGGACGATCTGTAGTGCTAGTTGCCACTCCACACAATCGCCAGTTGTTGTTTTAGTCTAGTCAAATTAAACCAAAATATGACTCGAAAATGAAAAAGTTTTGGACAGCCAATTTTTGCTGAAATGTGTTCTATGTTCCCCTGACCTCCCTCAGAAAAGTCCCCTGAAATCCCCAGTGGAGAACATGCCTAAAAATGATGGAATGGCCCATGTGGAATCAGAAATAAATTTTTCATCGACCAATAGGTTTATTTATATCAAATTAAAGCTCTTAAGGAGTAGAAAATAATGCTGCACACCGCATATAAAAAGGTTGTCTGAGTCAAACATGGCACATGGCAGCCTGTCAACCTTTGAACAACAATAAAATTTTTTCCTTAACTCTTTTGAACTGTAATAATATTCAAAATACTTCATCTTTTGAGGTGCAGTTTGCGGCAAACGTTAGCTTTTACAATTGCCTTTGAAAATGCGGATAGCTTGACATATGCTATCATACTACCCTTGAACCACCCTCTACAAGGACATCCAAAAGAGGAAGTTCTGAAAAAAATTTCTAAGTCCATAGCCATGTTAGGCCTATACATAATTTTAACGCTTTTTAGTAAGTTAAGGAGATTACATAGCCGTAAACCAGACCTCAAAAGGTCAAATATGTCGGAAGTTATTGCATATCTTAAATTTTGATAATATTAATTATTCTAAATTTCAGAGGAAGGACAGGGGATGCCGTAGAACACATATCAAAAGAAATTGGCTGTCTACAAATTATTTAATTCATCCCGATTAATTTTACTAGGCCTATTTGTCAAGCACACAGTGGTAGGAATGTCTGAACTAAAGTGGAACATTGACAGGGTTAATACAGTAGTTACAAATGTTTAAAAACTTAAAAAATTATCCTTTTGGGGCACTTCTGAAAAAATTATAACAAACAAGATGCAAGAGAAATAGCGATCAATAAGTTATTAGAAGATTTACAGTTTAACAATTATGGCAGTGTATCAAAAGATGCATTAAAAACAAAATTAAATCACTACAATACTTGGAAGACTGCTACAGGATTTAACTAAACAAAGTTAAAGAAATTACCATAAAATTTGTCCCAAAATACTGTGATTTGAACTAACAGAAGACATTTTTGTAAAAACCAACACTAACAACTGTGGCCACTAAACATAGTTCTGCAGCTGATTAAAGTTATCGCCAATTCTACTAGCCACGTGTAGATTGGAATATTGCGCTAATATGCTTAGCATGTGCTAATAGCCAAAATTAGCTGCTGATAGTAATCTAATTGGGCCTTAAGCAACACGGGTGAGCTGCCAGTCTAAGTTATTCCTCAATAAATAAGGCCTAACTAACCTCTGTGGAAGAGAAATGGACTAGCACCTCACCCATAGTTAAACATTAGGCATAGAAGGCCTTACTTACTTGATACCTACTTGATGTCTCGACCGTTGAACGACACTGTCGGATAGGTTGCTTCAACTAAATAATTAGGCCTAAATAATAAATAAAACTAATGCTTAAAACTTTCAGAGATGGCGGGGCGGGGTTAGTGACCAAAAAGAGGCTCCTCAAGAAGCTCCTCAAAGGAGTAGAGCGGCCTACCCACCAAACATCCCTTCAACATTTGCTTGAACTTTTTAGGTTCAAGGTTACGCATGGCCTCAGGCAGCCCCTTGTATATTTTCATGGGGAAGTAAGGGTATCCCTTCTGAGTGCCACTCAATCTGCAGCGAGGGATGTCCAGAGCTTGGGCGTGGCGCGCTCTATGGTGGTGCATTTGTGTTCCCTTTTGGAGAATGAGCTAATATTTTCCTTGAGGAGGACCAAACTATTGAGGATGTATTGGCTGTACACCGTTAGAACTCCCAACTCCTCAAAAATGGGCCTACAGTGGTCACGGTATCCCGAATATGTCAAAACCCTCAAGGCCTTTTTCTGCAAGGGCAAAATGTCAAACACTGAGGAATGACCCCACACTACAATGCCGTAAGTGATATGACTCTGGAACAGTGAATGGTAGATGTTCAACAGGTTTAGTTTTATAATTTTTTTTAAAGTGCCTATTTCAAGAATAACTTATTTCATTGAAGTGCAATTTTCGGAGTTTGGAGGGGGGAGGGGGGCGTATGGCATTGAATAAGGCTAAGTACGGTACTCTTATTAATTTACAGTAGGCCTATTCTAGAGGTGGACTAAACGATTCCTTTTGGTACAGATTACAACAGATACCGTACAAGCCAGTAGCGATTACTTTGTATTCGCGATTACATCTGTGTACCGCTTTGTGTAGGCTAGTATGTAGGCCTATTTGGAAGTCGCTACCTTTAGGAATCGTTTGGTATAAGGGCCTAATGCCTTAAGGTTGGTTTGTCGATGCTTAATCATTGTACTCGAGGGTACTTTGTGTTTGGATACTTTGCTTTTCAGTATCCAGATAGTTTTGCAGAGACTAGTACCGATTACAAAGTAGTAATTAAGTTACTGATACTTTGGCACACCTCTACAGTATGCCTAGGATAGCCTTCCTGCATGGCTTCACACATGAAGTGGGCGTTAAGTGCCCAAAATAGCCTATTAGACCTGATTAACATTGTCCTCCATCAATAGGCCTATGCTAATTAATTTGAACAAACTCTTACCTGACTTGTTTGCTGATGCAGCCGACAGGCGACGGACAAAATCGGAGCTAAAAGGTGAACTGTGACTATTTGTTTCAGAGCCCAGTCCACTTTTTGTTGAGTATTTAGGAAAATCACTTCCAAATGACTGAGGTTGAAACCTTGATCGGGTTTGTGATGCAAATGGTGAGCCGCCAATACTTGGAATAATAGATGAATAAGAATTCTTCAATTTACTTGGTGATGGTTGTGTACTCTCAATCTCATCAATTCCATCGGTATCTGATCCTGTATCAAATGCTTCTTGTGATTTACGGGAACTAAACCTTGATTGAAGATTAGAAGAGAATGAACTAAATGCTGAATTGTTACGCTTATGATTTTCGGGAGATATTCTGTGGTTGGTTGGCAATTCAATGCTCTTAGGAGAGTATTTGTTGGATGGAACAGAACCAGATATAAATTCTGAAGAATTAAATGTGCTGCTAGCGGTAGGAAGATGAAATTCAGAGCTAACAGTATCATCTCCTATATTATTAGTATCGCCATCTAAATCCTGAAACCTACGGCTTGGTGATTTACGTTTCCCGGGCGGCTTCTGAACACTCTTGGGAGGCGGTGGCGGCATGGATCGCCGGTTGCGAGGAATTTGAACAGAATCATCTTCACTTTCTTCTTCAGAACTGTACTTAGTCAAACTTGGACGATCCTTCTTAGCGGCACCTGGAGATTTTCCCTCTTCTAAAAGATGTTTCAGTTTCTTTAATAACACCTTTCTAGTGGTAGCAGTAATGGGACCTACGGGGTATCCTAACTGCGCCAATTTCGTGCGGATTTCACCGTCACTTAAACTATCTAATGAAGACATGATTGAAAGGTAATAAGAAAACTGGGACCTCACAAACCTAGGCGAAAACCACAGTAGATGACAAAATTCCTAAGTCACAGATTCGCGCAATAAAATTCACAGATTCATAACGTGCGACACCAACCAAAACCTAGCAGCTAGCAGCTCTTTTGAAAAACAGTAGTTGGCAGTGTTGCCACCTCGTAACTATAGTTTTACCCTAAATGAGAGGAAAAGTTACCCTAAATTACGCCAAATCTTTTTAAAATTACCCTAAAAATTACCCCATAGCTTAATTTGGTGCTCTAAGTACCATAAATACCTAAACAAGAGAAAGGCAGTTAAAATTTACATAATGCTTGAATAAATCTAAATAAATAAAAAAAAATTATTTAGCCAAATTTTAATGCATTTTGTGTGTAGGTCTACTAAAATTCAAACCTCTCCTGTGTCATTTGAATTATTTTAAAGTTTTATCTTTATCTCAGTAACTTATTTCTGGCCTGTTCACTTTATAAATGTCTAGGTCTTGTATTTTAATTTAAAAATTGATTATTTGGTTAGATTGTTACTGTTTATATTTCATGTTTCTCGATAGTTTTTCATGTTTCCCATGAATCAAATGTTGACCATTTACATTTGTAATTTTACCCCAAGATTACGCTAACTTTTCCATTACCCTAAGACCAGTAAATTACCTTAAAAAGGGTAATTGCCCTAAAAGTTGCAAAACTGGTAGTTCGGTTGGGGGTTGGGGGGACTTGGAACTTGGAACTGTTGGGAGTTTAGTGGCGGAGTCGTCGTGGAGTGGGGAAGGCGAAGGCGAAAGCGAAAGGGAGCTTTTTAGATTTTCAGTTGATGTCATAGAGTAATATAATTCGGTAATGTGAATACAATGCAAAATAAAACCATTGACTAAGGATAGAAATGTATAGAAATTTACCCACAATTAGGGCGAAGGCGAAGGCGAAGGCGAAAGCGAAAGGGAGCTTTTTAGATTTTCAGTTGATGTCATAGAGTAATATAATTCGGTAATGTGAATACAATGCAAAATAAAACCATTGACTAAGGATAGAAATTTAGATGTATATTCAATGATAAAACTAAACTTTGAGATCAATGTTATATTTATTTACATAAATTTGGAAGTAAATTTACCATCAACTGCAGAGAAATCGTAGGAAATTTCTATTTAACATTAATTAAATAATCCAATCAATTATTTTTACTAAAAGAAAAATGAAAGAGAAAAGGAAATGGGCGAAATAATCATATACAACTTAAAATAGCTTAACTCCGTTCCCTTAACAAAAAAGAAGAAGGAGAAGAAGAATGAAATGAAGTGAAAATGACAGTTTGATTTTGGCGGAAAGTAAATTCCGAAGTTGAAGTCACCCAAGCCAAGACCCAAGACCCAAGTCAAGTCTGAAAATAATTTTCTAGCTATCCTGCTTTAGTAGCTTACTTTTGTTTAGGCTTGGCCTACTATCCTCAAATAATTTGGTGGCATCTTTATTTCTAACCCGACTTGTATTCTGAAACTGATCTACCGATACCACCAGAATTGTTCTACAATTTACCCTTGTTAGGCATGAAAATGAATCCGGTAATACATGTTGAAATTCTTAGAAAAGCTGCGAGGTAAGCATTGCAATTTTCACTAATAACAGTTTTTAATTAAGCTTAGATTAGTAATCACCATTTGAAAATAGATTCTACATTAAATTTACACCCTAGAAGGTTACAAAGTCACGATTTCGAAAATTGGCACTTTCTTACAAGCAGTGGTGTCATGGCAATTTTAGCAGTGTCGGAACGGTACATACCTGGCCAGACTATCTCCCCCCCCCCCTTCCCACTCAACTACACTTACAGAATTGTTTATGTTATGATGTTAAATTGCCCAATTTAGTGCTTTTACTTGTTGACAAGGGTTTTGAATTTCTTTTTTATGCTGTCTGCTAACTTTTAACTTGATTAAAAAGAAATTCAAAGCTGAACTCAAAAACTATTTTTTGGCAGGTGTACGTAACCGCAGTAGGCTAGGCCTGTTGTAGAAGCGGCAGATGCCATCATTGAAGCGGTGTCGCCAGTGTTAGAATCACTCGAGATTACAATTAATTATTTATTTACAACTAAATTATTTGTGCTTCTCATTTGGTTACCAATTTAAATTCTATACTTATTTCATAAAACTTCTAGGGAATTTATCATTAAAAAAAACACGATGTATTTAATAGGCTAAAGTAAACGCCACATAATAAAACAAAATATAGTTATTTCGAAAACATTGCCTACATAAGCCAAGGTGGGTGTTGTAAACAAATTCAAAAATTTAGAATGTTTCTAGTTTTTCTGATTGATATTAGGCCTAATTCATATGAACAAACAGCTTTTGGGCGGTCTTACTCTGCATAAAGTGATCGTGTATTATTTTCCTAATACATTCAGCTAATCTAGGTCACTTTAGAGGTTATGACATATCTTTTCAGTCAGCATTCGATACAGTTCTCGTCACTTCTCATCAAACAACTGTCCATACTGACGATAGCGTTTCTGGCGGCAGGCATTCATAGCACTGTAGTTTGATGTAGTTGTTACCAAATAAGAGCTAATGTACTTGATCAGGCGCTATGAGCGCTGTTACCAAATAGAACATGATTGGTGTTGGGCCGAAAATTGTTAACTGTATTCTTATCCGTGGACTCTGTAGTCGGTGAACGCTATATCGTTAGTTAACTTGTAATATTGTTGCTTGGAAAATACTTCTTTATTTATGATTAAATTTGTTGTAAAAAAATTTATTAAATCTCCACTTCCGGCCAAAACCAGTGCCGGAACGGCGTTCCGGCGCGTTCCGGCACCATGACACCCCTGCTTACAAGGTGTAAGATAAACTTAGGCCAATGTGTCCTTGAGGCCGTTTAATAGGCCTAATCTTCAAAAGGAGCTAAGTACTTACAATAGCCAGTGAAAATGATGGGCGATTTATACAGTGTATCATGTGGACAGGTCAGGTGAGTTAGAAACCAAAGGGTTAGAACACTTGGGGGTAGGCCTTTGACTAATGGGGGGCCTGGGTATTTTTGGGGATTTCCCCCCCATATTCTGGAAGAGATTTTCTAGAAGCCGTTTGGTGTGACTTACCCAAAGGTACTGGGTAAATATCTTTAATATGGTGCCCACAGTTTGATAAAACACCGTGGCCTACACTACACTAAGGTTATTGATATTAATATTGAATCAGGCTGCACTTCCATATACGCCTTGTGGAACTATCAAATGATAATTGTCGATGGATTAAAACTATATATAGGAATTTAGCTTAAATAGATAGGCCTAAACTTGTTGTATTGGGTCAACCCATATCATATCAACATATACCTAGCTCACAACTTAATAATTTTATAAGTCAAAGAAATTGTGTGCACTTATTCTAGACCATAAAATAAGTTTGTATTTAAAATTTCAGAATTTTTACTTGT
Organism: Neoaliturus tenellus; assembly: GCA_030545055.2. NCBI lineage: Eukaryota > Metazoa > Arthropoda > Insecta > Hemiptera > Cicadellidae > Neoaliturus > Neoaliturus tenellus. The sequence continues at coordinate 243,381,022 of CM061531.1, read as the reverse complement.
CCTATAATTTGAGAAAGGGTACCTATAAAATTGTAAAGCTAGAAAAAACTACGGATTTCATAAAATGTCATACTATTAACTTTAAATGAGAGCATCTCAGCTTCTAATTAGCTTATGATAGAAACATAAAATTTGCATCAAATTATACGTTGCTTTTTATATCAGCTTTAATATGATGTGTATCACTAGTAATTTTGCAAAGAAAATGGTTTTCTCAATATTTTTTTTTAATAAGCTTAAATGCAATTTTTTTAAACCACCTTTTTAAGAATTTGAAAAAAAATGTATGTTGTTGGTCTATGTACGTTAAAACACCTGGAAAATTTCAACTTGGGAATCTAGGATAGTGATAAGCCTAAGTAGTTTTTAAGTTGTGACCAAATAAGTAAGTTAAGGGTCCCGTGTGTTGCCAATATTTTTGCGATTTACCCAGTCTGTCATGGAGAGTAAAGGTTTGGACGGTAAAATATCTTAGACTACAGTATTTCAGTATGAATTACTGGTAAGTTACCAGTAAACACTACACTAATTTCATACCTTCTTTGGACTTTAAAATTATACCAAGGCCTAGCCTATATCAAATTTATATATTAGACCTAGGCTTACTGTATATAAAACCGCTTTAAATTAACTTAAACAAAGGTTGTAAGTATTTTCTTCTCCTTGGTTATCTGCAATATATGCTGTTTTCCCCAAATGAATTACTCTTACTTTCTCCTCCTTTATCATCCTTTAGTAGGCCTAAAATAAAAGTAATTTTCGTCAACATTTTTGAATATGAGTTGTTGGTGGGTTTATCCGTTTTGGTGCCCCTTGAATACAAAAAAGTGGTTTTCGGATTGATGTCTATCTGTGTGTCTGGTGTTTGTGGATGTTAACTGTGTAAAAAAAAGGCCCCAATGAGCCAATTTTGATAGAATTTGGTATATAGGCCTAGGTTGAAATACAAAATACTTCCAGGTTTGTTTTTCGTTTTTTAAATTTTTTATTTATTAGGGTAGTTTACCCCCAAAACCCATTAAAAATCAAAATTTCAGTATAATTACTAACGATTTTGATTAAAATGTGCAGTGTTGGGGAATAGCGCGCTAGGCCCTACTTATTTATTTATTTACGGCAAAACGCCACCGTAGCGCAGCATAATAATACAGCATACGCCAAGACGCTACTTGTAGCGCCGCTACTTTTTTTAGTAGCGTCAGAGTAGCTCAGCTACTTTTGAAAATAAGTATCTTGTAGCTGTAGTGAGCCACATTTTTAGAGTAGTTGTAGTGGATTACGGTATTTAGCTACTTTTCTCACTACTTTCGTTTAAATAAAACATAATAATTGTGTTTAAATTACATAATTCATGGCTTCCAAATGAACACGAGTGAAACCTTTCTATGGTTAGTCAGCTGTTATGTTATTTTTCGCTCGTTGGAATTGAAGATTATTTTCAATCCATTGCCATCACCAGACGCTCCTGTCCAAAATGAGTATACCATGATCACAACATGACAACCACCAGTCTCGTTCTCTTATGTTTACTGGCCACTAGATGCGCTAGTAGTATTTCACTGTTGTGTATTATAGAAACCATTGACTATGTATACTACACCAGTGTATTCATACTCAATGATAGAAACTAAACTACTCTGCACTATGCTTGCGCACCAGGATCGCTCAGGTCACGAATGGAATGTTTGCAATCATGAGAAACGACGCGACGACTCAATTAATTCTAATAAATATCCTAATTGTTATTCTAAGACTACTGGCTTAACGACTCCCAAACATAACCTCAACCTCGTTGATTAATGTTGATGGAGATCGTTTATTTGCCACCCGAACTCTGTAAATTTTTACTTAATACTTTACTGGGTGCTTCATGCTTAGATCTGTTTCTGTAGTATCTAATCTAACAATCATGGCAATTAGTAGGCCTAACATCGAGATTAGTGACAAAACTCAAGAGGTCTTTCTTATTCTATTGAGTATACGCATCGATCACATTCGTGTGCCAGCATTAACCCAACCGTGGCCGACCTGCTAAAAATGTTATAAACTTGTAAAGATAACTTAATAAATATTGTTGTTTACTTCTATTAGGCTATGTAATAAAGTCTCTTTTTTCGACAATTATTTTCATACCACTATTCTATTTATCTAAGCTCCATAGTCACAAATAATTATGTAAAAATGAAACTACTGTATTTCTAAAAACAATACCAAAAACAAGGTACTGGCCTATATAAAAGAAATTAAGTTATTAAGATTAAAATGCTGAATAAAATTACACCACTCACATCTTTGAGAAAACTTGTATTCAAAAGTTATAGGGTTAAGTGTTTAAGCTTAAAGTGTTTAAAAATTAATTTTTTTTATTATCATGAAAACTGTCAACTTAAAATAAATTTCATTTATATCACCATTAAATTCAAGCTCAAAAAACTATACTGTATTCCAGTATTTTTAATTATTGCTCTACATTAAGTGGTTGCGGAAAAAATTCAATTTTTTGGTTTAGCGGTAATCGCAGTACATTGCAATACATCACAGACCCGCGTAGAGTCAAACCATGCTACTCTGAGCCATCAAAATGTTGTTCTGTAGAGGTTTTTAACCCTTTTTTCTATTATTGGGAGAAAAGTTGTCTAATGCCGTTTATTTACAGTGCTGTAAACTCCAAAGAACTGAAGGCAAGTGTCCAAGAAGAAATGCATCGGTTGGGTAAAATAAAACCTGGGATTAACATTACTAAATTTTCGGATAAAATCATGGCAGAAAATATAGAAATAATACAGATTTGTGATATTGATGAGGAGAGTAGTCTTCATCAGGAGAAACTGGTGAGTATAAATCCTTATCAGTGTTTAAATCAGTGTTTAAATTAAGTCTTTACTAGGGATTACCCACTGGTGAAAATTCCACCAAATTGTCAGTTGACCCAATTAGTTAAAAAAATATTTTATAGCTGTGAAACATGTATCTTCCTGGTTCAATATAATTTGTTAAATTTCATATTGGGTGTATTGTATCTACACCAGTGGCATTTTTAAAACGTTTTTATGGGGAACTGTCCAAACCCCTGTCTTGTTGTAACCCTACTATCTAACATCGACTAGTTCGTAGAAAGCTTCTAATCAAAACACTTTAAATTTGCATTAAAATACCCCCCCCCTCCCCCCCCCCCCCCCCCCCGTTGCAGGAGACCTGCGTACTCAGCGAATTTCCAAATTAGTAATATGTATTAATTTTGACCATATAAACCTGTAAACCATCATCACATGCTCATAAATAGGGAAATAAATGTCTATTTTCCTTAAGATAAATATAGCGAAAGAGTATGCAAGTATGCTGCCATGGGGAAGACTAAAAGTAGTTTTTTAGCATAAAAAATTTTTATTTTGACCCATACTAAGTTTCAACAATATCTGTCCATTATAGTGATGTGCGATACGTATCGTATCGTATCGGAATATCGCGATACGCGGAGGGGCGATACGATATTTTGGAAACAATACGTATCGTATTGCCAAAAACGATATTCGATTTTATATCGACACATAGAAAAACGATACTTTTTTCCCGCGATATTGTTTTTTTCACCATGCAACCACGAAGAAAATGGATTTAGCTGCGTCAGATTACTTATCTTATCTTATACTCTAAAACAAGCTCCGTTTGTACGGGCAAAGTTTTTTTTGCTCAAGGATTTTTGATTTTTTTGATTGAATATGGGGGTTTTGGCCACCAGGAATCAATTGGCGTTGGTCCCATAGCTGGGAAAAATCCGATTTTCGCGCTAGACCCCTTCTAAGTTCCCATCTTATCCTTATGGAGATTTTAAATTCAACAAAAATCAGCTGATAACTGTAGATAAAATAAACCAATGTGTTACATCTTTAACCTGTAGTTTAAGGAAAGTCATACCAATGTATAGCAAACCCTCCGCGTGGCGAGTGAGCGGAGCGAACGAGCTTTGTGTGAGAAACAAAAGTAATAATTTTACCGAGCTTAAGCTCTTTCCCCCTGGTACTCTTATACTCTAAAACAAGCTCCGTTTGTACAGGCAAACTTTTTTTTCGCTCCAAGGATTTTTGATTTTTTTATTGAATATGGGGGGTTTTGGCTACCAGAAATCGATTGGCGTTGGTCCCATAGCTGGGAAAAAATCCGGTTTTCGCACTAGAGCACTTCAAAGATCCCATGTTATCTTTATGGAGATTTTTAAATTGAACAAAAATCAGCTGATAACTGTTGATAAAATAAACCAATGTGTTACATCTTTAACCTGTGGTTTTAGGAAAATTACCAAATGCAGCACACTTTGGTTTGGCGAGTGAGCGAAGCGAACGAGCTCGTCTTAAAAAGGGAGAAGGCGAGTGAGCGGAGCGAACGAGCTTTGTTTGAGAAACAAAAGTAATAATTATACCGAGCTTATGCTCGGTCTCCCTGGTACTTATACTCTAAAACAAGCTCCATTTGTACAGGCAAAGTTTTTTTTTGCTCCAAGGATTTTTGATTTTTTGATTGAATATGGGGGTTTTGGCCACCAGAAATCGATTGGAGCTGGTCCCATAGCTGGGAAAAATCCGGTTTTCGCGCTAGAGCACTTCAAAGTTCCCATGTTATCCTTATGGAGATTTTTATATTGAACAAAAATCAGCTGATAACTGTAGATAAAATAAACCAATGTGTTACATCTTTAACCTGTGGATTAGGAAAATTGCCAAATGCAGCACACTTTGGTCTGGCGAGTGAGCGAAGCGAACGAGCTCGTCTTAAAAAGGGAGAAGGCGAGTGAGTGGAGCGAACGAGCTTTGTTTGAGAAACAAAAGTAATAATTATACAGAGCATAAGCTCGGTCCCCCTGGTACTTTGACCATTAAACAAACAGAACTCCATTATATCCTATTTTGTTACTTAAATTGCACAATCCCCTGGAGGAGATAAATCAAGTTTATCAAGTAAAATTTGACAGATACGATACGGCCATTATATGAATGAGCATGACAATAAACAATAATTTTTGAGTACTTATTATAAACATTAATTATGTTTACCTAAAACTTTTAATTCTGTTTCATTACAATAATAGCAAATTATTATCTAAAATCACTGGCTAAACCTATTTTTAACTGCTTTGTTGGAAATTATACGATACGTATCCTTTATGCGATATTTTGGCCAATACGATACGCGTATCGCGATACACAGGACCGATACGATAAATGGCTCCGATACGTATCGTATCGCCATATCGCGATACATGGGCGTATCGCACATCACTAGTCCATTAGGAGTTTGCCTATTCCCCATATGACATGGGAAAAGAGTAGGCCTATGCAGGTTTGCTGCCATGATAAGCAAAAAAAACTAAGATTTTTTACCATAAATGGATGAATCTCAACCAAATGAAGATGAATACCAAGTTTCATCCAAAAATATTGGTTAATAAGTGAAATATTAACACATCCTTATTCTCCATAAGATTAACATTGGAGCCCCAAAATACAATGTGTCACTGTCTTTAGAATTTTTAATATCTCGGTAACCAATGGACATAGAGCAAAGCTTCAAAATACTAAATTGTGTGGTTTTTTGAGCTAAATCCAATAGTCAAAATAAAAATTGAAAATTAAAAAAAATTTCATATGAAAAATGCAAAAAAAAAACATTTTTGGGGTACAAAACCCCCCAAAACTACCCCTTCCGGTAGGTTGATATGTCTGGTTTACGAACTCATCCGAATAAACGTAGGATTACACATCTCTACCGAATTTGGTGTCGATCGGACCATTTTTACGAGAGTTATCATGTCTAGGGACACATACATGTATATATATGTAAGTGTACCTTGACACGATAACTCTTCAAAATGGTCCGATCAACACCAAATTCGGTAGAGATGTGTAATCCTACGTATATTCGGATGAGTTCGTAAACCAGGCATATCGACCTACCGGAAGGGGTAGTTTTGGGGGGTTTTGTACCCCAAAAAGTAAGTGAATCATAATGAATATATATATATATATATATATATATATATATATATATATATATTTCAATGACTATTATTTTTGGTATCTGGATACCTCAAAACGAAAAAGTAACATGGTCCCGGGCTTAGGTCTTACCATGAGACCTACGGTAATAGCTTATTCCCTATGGGAAATTCGCTAAAAAACAAACACTACGTATTTTTACTGTTTTAAATCACAGTTATGAAACTAGAAGCAGGCAAAGAGTAAACTTTGAAAACCCCAGACTAAATCACAGAATATATTTGTCTAGTCCCTTTTAATTAGCTTACTTAGTTCATAGAAATACTCCACTTGACATTCGTGAGGCTGAGGTAGGCAGTGTCTTGTCGTACAAAAGAAGCATTCAGGAGTGCCTTTTTTGCCTTGGGGCTGAAGGGGCAGAGGCGCTGATATGGTCACCATATAACTAACTCACTATCACTTAAGTTTTCTTTTTCGGTTTTCCTACATGTTTTAATTTCTTCTACAATAATTTCCTTGATCAACTAAATTATTGTGACCACGAGTGTTTTAGTCTTGCTCATATCTATTTTTAGCGAATTTCCTTATAAGGAATACGCTATTATGGTAGTACCTATGGTAAGACCTAAGTCCGGGACCATGTTACCTTTTCATTTTGAGGTTCCCAGAAGCCAAAAACATCATTTGTTCATTTTAATATATATGTCCGTGATACTGATAACTTTTGAAGGGGACCACCGACTGTGACGAAATTTGGTATGAAGGTGTAAGACCAAATATATTTTCATGAGTTCGCGAACCAACATGATCGGGTTTTGGGAACGGGGTTTTATGGGGTTTCAAAGGGGTCAAAAATGGGTTTTTTTGTCATTTTTTTATCTTAATTTTTAAAATCCAACAATTTCACTAAAACCATTTAAAATAGCTTAAAAAAACAAACAATTTAGTGTTTTGAATTTTTAACTTGGCTTAACTAATTATGGAGAAAAGCCAAAAATAGGTTTTCCATATTAATTTTATGGGAAATCAACAAAACCCTGTACCTCACTTATTTATTAAATTAACTTGATATAATTTGATATGAACATTCACAATGTAGGGTTTAACTAATATATGCTTACAACACCCATATGGCGGCAAACCTACATACTCACCTCCATGGGGTTTATAGAGAAAATTAAAAAGTGCCAAATACAATTTGACATTTAAGTTACCTAGCTATTACATTTCCTAACAAAACTAACATTTTCTAACAACATCAAATGACAGCAAACCTACATACTCATGTCCATAGTGTTTATGGGGAAAATACAAAATCTCAATATCCTTTTGAAATTCGCTGAGTATGCAGGTTTGCTTTAGAAAAGTATTTCCAAAACAACTGGGAACATAAATATAATACCAGAAGCAAAAATGATATACTACAATATTCTCTGCACAAAACAAAATTACTAGAAAAAAGCACTTTCTATATGGAAATGAGAGTTTTCAACAAAATTCCAAGTGCATGGAAAATGATGCCAGATGTATCCTGCGTGTTGCTAGTTGATCGTTTTTAAATTTGTCTTTGTTACTTTGTTTTGTTTAAAAACCTTAGACTCATGTCTGACCGCAGTTGGCTTGATAATGGGTTTTCACTAACTATTTTAATATGATTGTATTTATGTTTGGTTTTATCCTGTATAAAAAATCATACGAATCATAGAACCACACGCTAATAATGCTTGCCTATTAATATATAGATTATATTAAATTAGTTAAATTGTTAATAGGCCTAGTTAGTTACTATTGTTATTTCAGGCCGATCTTCAAAAAGAGTTTCTGCCGAAAGATGTAACCTTCAAATTTCATGTCTATCGGCTGAACACAGAAGGTGTGCAGTTAGAATGCATGGACTCAGGGGATCAAGAAGAGGGAGACCAGCCAGTAGCTAACCACTGGATACTTCCGTCTTCAGACTTTCACGGCCTATGGGAGAGCCTCGTTTATGATAACAACGTCAAAGAAAATGTAAGTTTTCATTTACTAAAAAAAAGAAGAAAAAGTATATTTTGGTACCGGTACTGTAGTTATATGTGATGAATGATGACGTTTAATTTATACCTAGACAAAAGGCCTATACATTTAGTACCCTAAAACTGTGTGTAGGCCTACATTTCGTAAAATTTTTTAGATTTTTGTAAACTAGAACCAAACTTTATCCTCCAAAGTTTTGTGCCTCTCACGTATCAAGCTTTGTAAACTGCTATCCAGCCAAGAAAGCCAGTTGTATGTTAGGCTGGATGAAAGCTCACTGTTGTTGTAAAGTTAGGGGCCTACATACTATTTAACAAAAAGAATTAACTGCGTAGAGCACAAGGGTGGTATTACATTTTTTTACCGATTAAGCTCACAGTATTTTAAAATATTTTTCTCTTAGCTCAAAACCAAAGTTTCCAGTTTTTTGCAGGAATGGACGTGGAGAGCCAAACTGTCCGAATCAATCCTGTGGGATTTTTCATACTTGGGAATTTATTGGACGGGAATTGCCGAGCAATGAATGTTTGTACAGTAGACTCCAAAGTTAAAGAGACTGAAGTCGAGTTGTTTCGGCCTGTTCTTATCCTTTGTTGTCAAAACATCCCCTATTGTAGAACGGAAGGCCGCCTGGTCCTCGGAGAATTCTCAGAATTTTGACCACTGCCTAAATCGTCCAATAGTCGAACCAATGCAAGTACAATAACAAATGACAGCTTATATTTTTCGTGATGGTTAGACCATTGCAACACAATTTGAACTATAGTTATAAAGGTGTTTAGTAATCATTTAAAAAAGGGATAAACCTTAGACAAAGAGTCACAACTGAGAAGGCTCCTATCGCTCCCTGAGGCTCCTTTGGGCAGTGGTCAAATTCTGAGAATTCCTAGAGAACCGGGCGACCTTCCGCACTACAATAGGGAATTTTTTGTCAACAAAGGATTAGGACGGAACTACTTGCCTCCAGTCTCTTTATCTTTGGTGTCTACTGTACCTTCGGCGGCGCTTTTCGAAGCTGGAGACAATCTATTGTTCAGGTTATCTATTATTCGAAGGCCGGGTAGTAATTTATTCAAGAGGGGTGTGTTTTTGCTCCTACTAGCAATTACTACAATCTGAACCAATTTCCGTACAATCTGTACAAAACCAAAAGATTGCTCATTTATTTCTAAATTCTTAAAAATTAAATAGGCCTAACCAAAGTTGTGTGACATTCCGTTTAAGAGCAAAGTAGAAAAGTAGTGTTGAGTAAATCTATCTTTAAAACAATTACTGTTTAATAATGTCAAAAGCATCTTATTAAAATTGAATATAATTTTAAAGTGAAAAAGTTCAAACCCCATTAATGCATTTTAATAATAATAAAACATCAAAAATATGATTTTTTAAAATAGAATTTTAAATACCAGAGTTATAAATTTTGAAATTTAAACTCTAAATTTACCTTTTTTATTGATTATTACTACACACTTCTCAACTTTTTTCTTATGTTGCAATAAAATAGTTAAATTAATACACCAAAATAACAATACAAAGGCCTAATAGTTTATATTTTCACAGTACAATTTTAATGATAATTTTAAGTAAGAATCTGCCTCTTATTGAGTCTCACCATGGGCAACCTGGAGAAGTTAAAATGAAGAGAAAAAACTAATTTATACTCCTACCACGAACTATTACAAACAAAAATACAACTAGAAATTATTGAAGTGGTAGGAGTAATGATTGGAATTTTACCAACTGTTTGAATCTACCTATATATTTTCTAACCTACTTTTTATTTTGATTCTTTGTACCTCATTTACTATTTTATTCGATTCAACAAAACTTTTCTAAAATTTAACAAGGCTACGGTAGTCAAATTAATTTGTTTTCTTTAAAGGCCTAGCTACATAATTTATATTTTTTAAATTATTTTCTTTAAGTTACAAGAAAAACTATAGTTTGCCCTTATCTGTTTGTGTGCAGCAAGTATAAAAAAATTAGGTATTTTAAATCTTTTCAACAAAAAGACGTTCATTCTAAGTTGGCAGTATTTACGGTTCAATGTTCAACAGTTCAGTGTTCAATGTTTGCAGTAATACAATTTTCGTGAATAATTAATATTATTTTGCTTGAATTATACAATACTCAGATAAAAGTCTAAACAAGTATTTCCCTATAGCTGCGAGGAGAGCAATCCCGTCCAAAATATGAATAAAAAATAATAATTCCCAAACTAAAAAAAAAACATTTGTCCATCCCTAGTTTTTTTACAATAAGTGGAGGTATTTATTATTGTATCATGTTTCAGCTGCTCAGCTACATGGAGACCACAATGTTGTTCAGTGATTGCAAGGTGGACACCAACATCATCAGCTGGAACCGGCTGGTGTTGCTGTACGGACCCCCGGGCACGGGCAAACCTCGTTGTGCAAGGCTCTCGCTCACAAGCTCTCCATCCGCATGGACCACCGATACACGCATGGACAGCTGGTGGAGATCAACAGCCACAGCCTGTTCTCCAAATACTTTTCTGAAGTAAGAACGTCGCTGGACTGTTTACAGATTATGTAACCTTTCTATTGACTAGACTCGTCTCATAGGGATTTAGGTTTTCGTACATGTTTCACTTTTGAAAAGTAAAAGAAAGTTAAGGAGTTTGAAAATGGACTAGGAAAAAGTTTTAAAAAACCAGAAAGTTAACGATCAATCCTAAAAAGTCTCAGAACCTTTGCAAATTAATTATAAAAATAAAAAAAATTAACTCTTTAAAAATAAAAAATAAAAATCTTTAACTTTTGTCATATTAACATTTTTATTTTTATTTTTATATTTTTTATTAGAAAGATACTTTTACGGACTTGTTGGTGTAATTATTGGTGATTTTCATTGTTTGTGAGGCGGAAAGGAAAAAGGGACCTCTTCGCGGCAAAGTAAAAATTGCAGTAAAATTTCTCCAATAAAACAAGTTATTTCTTTATTTGCAATCAATACTTTTTGCACAATTCCTCATGGCCTCACTGGTGCATTCCAGAGTGGCAAGTTGGTGGGTAAGATGTTCAGCAAGATCCGGGAGCTGATAGAAGACAGCAACGCACTCGTGTTTGTGCTCATTGACGAGGTGGAGAGTCTGACTCGCGCGCGGGAGTCATCCATGTCTGGGACAGAGCCGTCGGACATGATACGAGCCGTCAACTCGGTTCTCACCGAGATCGATCAGATACGCAAGTATGAAAACACAATAGGCAATAATTTAAATAAGAAAGTCCCGAAATTCCAAACTAATTGGAATTGTACGGAGTTCTACCTAGCGAGGTGTTTCGAATAAGTTGAGTTCATGATTAAAAAACACACACATTTTTTTGTGTGTGAAATGTCATTTATTAGTTAAAGATTTTTTTTTTTTTTTTTTGTAAAATTGTTTCACATGTAAACTTATACCTTAACTTACAAGCTTTATGTTAAGCCCGATAAAGATGACACATAGTGAACTCAGTCACTATCTAGTTTGGTTAGTAAGTGTCAAGTTTCCTAAAGTCACCATTACTTCCTCTGATTACTAAATCAGATCATATGATATTAGTACGGTATTCAATGACGATTGAACCGTGGAAAAGCAAACGTTAATTATGAAATCGCATTAAATGGGTATAAGCTTCTAAAGTGATGGAACCCTGGCTAATGTCCTTAAATTTCATTCTAAATAGTCAACCGGGATTTTCCCCAATCTATACTTATTTAATATGCTAAGGGTTTTTTTTTTGTGTAGAGAACTCCTCCTAAAATTTTCAACCGATTTTCAAGTTTTTGGTGCCATTGGATAGGGCTTGGTCTGTAGTTCTTTCCGCCAAAAACTGATGAGAATCAGACTGTAAATAAAGGCGCTATCTATCATTGAAATCTTGAAATTTCTTACTTAAATAACATTGGCATTGAATCAAGCCTTTTCAACATCTGTTAATGTTCAGCTGTAAATATGTGTAGTTTTTGGTGATTGCAGATATTCACAATATTGGATTGGTTGGATGTCATTTTTAGAGCTAAAAGTAACATTCATATTGTAAAATAAATTGCTCGATTTCGAGCAACACGTATACTAGTTTTAAGTAGAAAGAGAAATGGTATTTCGATTGTGAAATTTGTTTGGAGTGAAGTTCTTTAGTACCATAAACTCTACTTAATTTATATTTTCATTAAACTATTGTTTCGCATAAAGTGCAATAGCATAAGCCTTATACTTAGTAGGTTGATCTCATCTTTCAAATATATGATACATTATTTTTTGTGAAAGATCTATCTATATCTATGAAAGAGGTAGTATGTATGTTTATATGTATGTTGCCTATGGACTCCGAAACCGCACAACAGATTGTCATGAAACTTACAGCCATTATTAAGCATTATTCAAGGATGGTTTGTGTGAAGTTTGGTGCAAATCTATCCAAACGGCTCTGATCCAGAGGGCATACAATAGTTTGTAAAAAAAATTTTAAAATATCTATTTTATCTATTTTTATTGATTGCTAAGAAACAAATTCAATGAAAATTTCTAATATTAGGTATTCCAGCAATTTTTTTTATATATAAGGTGAGTGTGGCAGTGAGTGAGCATAGCGAACGAGCTTAATTACCTATAAAGTAAATTCAATCACGGGCGAAGCTGTGACGGGAAACAGCTAGTGTTTTATAAAATTTGAAGAAGAAAATAATTCATAATTTAATTTTTTCTTATTTCAGGTTTCCTAATGTGATGATTTTGACAACATCCAACATAACTGGAGCCATTGATGGTGCATTTCTTGACCGAGCAGACATCAGGCAGTTACATTGGATTGCCATCCTATCATGCCATATTCAAAATATATCTCACTTGTCTTAAGGAACTGATTCGGGTATGTTTGTTACATATTTTAGAGACTCTGCCGTTACTATAGAATTTATTTAATATTTCCTTTTTTTATAACAGATAAAGAAACCAATTTTTGGAAAAAAATTTTAACAGAAAGAATAAGCAATTGCGTATAGTTAGTATTAACATAGTACATGTTACACTCAGACTTTAGGACCATAACACTTTTAAGATCCGCATGTATAAAACAGAGTTTGTTCAAATTTTTTAATAAGTATCTGTCAAATTTTTAGTAAGTATCCGTCCGATTTGTTCTAACTTTTGTATAGGTGTAGGACAACTCAATTTTCATAAGTTTGTAACCAGGATGATTGGAGCATGGTTTTGTGGGGAAAACTATTTTTAGTTTTTAGCGAATTTCCCTATAGGGAATACGCTATTACGGTAGTAGTCACGGTAAGACCTTAGCCCAGGACCATGATACTTTTTCGTTTTGAGGTCCCTAGAAGCCAAAAACACCGTTCGTTCAAATTGATATATGTGTATATATATATCTATATATATATCTATGTGTCCGTGAACACGATAACTTTTGAACGGAACCTCCGATTTTGATGAAATTTGGTACAGGGGTGTAAGCCAGCGTCTACTAGGTTGAGTTCGCAAACCAGAATGATCGGACCATGGGAACGGGGTTTTATGGGTTTCAAAAGGGTTAAAAATGGGTTTTTGGCTTTTTTTACTTTTATTTAGAAAATTCAACAATTTTAACTTAAACCATTTAAAATAGCTTAAAAAAACAAACAATCTAGTATTTTGAATTTTTTTACCTAGCTTAAATGGTTATGGAGAAAATCCAAAAAGTATGTTTTCCACAAAACCTTCTATCTTGCTTATTTATTGACATATCTTGATCAAATTTGGTATGTACATTCATTAGGAAGCGTTTAACTTATATTTGCAAAGAAAACCCATATAGCGGCAAACCTGCATACTCACCCCTATAGGGTTTATGGGGAAAATAAAAAGAACACCATAGCCTTATAAAATTTGGTATGTACAATGGGTGTGTATATTTCTTCCCTCGTAATTCCTTCCCTCTTATTTGGCACTGTTTATTTCTTCCCTCCACTAAAATTATAAGTGTATATTACTTCCCTCTACTAGGCAACTGTTTATTTCTTCCCTCTGGTACACTCCAAACTAAAAACATAGACTTAGTCCAGAGAAAACTCAGGGACAAAATTACAGAGGGAACAAATAAACACTCTAAAATATAATTCACTAAACAGTTTGTTTATTTCTTCCCTCTGGGAGCCAAGTGTATATTTGTTCCCTCTGAGTGGCGAGTGTATATTTCTTCCCTCTGGCACAGTCAGCGCACCAAACAATAGACCTCGAGCCGGCCATGACGGTGTCTGCCGCCGCCACCGCTCGCTCCTTCCCGAACCGACGGTAACGGATTTTCTTTGTGGTAATGCACGCATAGACAGGTTGGCTAGTTATCAATATATGAACACTAGGTAACTGGATATGATCCACTGAAGTCAAGCTAAAAAAAGGTTGGTTAGTTCGTTAATTCCTTTATAAGACGAGTTAAAACGCCCCCGCTCACTCAGCCCCACCCACGACGAGCTCGTTCGCTTCATACACAGTTTGTTATTGAAGTCATTCTGCGCATTACTAAACTAGTGAGCCGCAATAAAATTTCCCATAAGAAATGCATTGAAATCTGTTTGAGTGTGTATATTACTTCCCTCATAATTTCTTCAGTGGTGCTTAAGTTGTTTGTTTTTAACCAATGTCCATGTGTTAGGCATTGAGTAGGTACTATATAGTAAAACTATTTCTTGCCTATTGTGATATAATGCACGAAATACAATTTGTTATTTCAAAAATATGTTAAAAAACATACACATCTATATTTTTATGGACTAATTACAATAAAAAGAGGTTTTTATGACGTAATTAAAATAGCTAGGGATCGCCCACTGGTCGAAATTCAATCAATAGTTCAGTTGATCATAAAACAATTGGTTTAAAATATTTTATTACGGAAACATCTGTTCTTCCTGATTTGCTAGCAATTGTTATGACCAACAGCTGTCTAATGATTCGGTCAATTATCCTTCTCCTATTAACATTGAAACTTTGAAAGCTTTTAGGGCTAAGCCGGGGCCTACGAAAAATAACGGGCCTGCATGTATGCATAATGCCTACACGTTTGGACCGGATGCGGTCCATTTAAAAGCATTGCAATAGCCTGACTTCGCTATAGTTTTTGCGTGTACTTTTAAATGTAATTCAATGAAGTCTTAAGTGTTGCATATCATTCTAATCGTCATTAAATTACAAATTGAACGATACTAATAACGTTATGCTTTGCAAAACTTAAAATACATTCTTTAGGTAAAACAAAAATTTCAATTTATACCACTGTAGGGCGTATTGACTTTTTTGTAATGAGTTTTCTTCTGATATTTTCAAAGATATTTCTGGGAATAAGACATGTAATAAACGTATTAAATTAGTAGATTGCCGATTAGTCTTTTTATTTTCGTTAAAAACAAGTTAAATTTTATATTTCACCTTCTAAAAAATCATCATTAGCAATGAAATATAATTTTATGTCAACAGCTGCTAAGTGTAAACAAAACTATAAATTGAATACAATTTTTCACTTTATATCGAAATAAACTTCTAAGAATATTTTTTAATTTTGCAGTTATGGTATAATTTTGTTTCTTATTTTATTTAAATTAGAATATAAAAGTCTTGTCGAATAACCTATTATCTAATTCCTAAGAGATGGAAAATAAGTGAGGGATGTCACGTTTTCACAATGTTATCTATGGAAACTTGTGCTGTAGATCGGCCGCATTTAGTCACGTGACTTTGGTGGTGGGGGAAGTATACAGGCCCGTTAGATATCATAGGCCCCGGCTCAGCCCTGGAAGCCGATGTGAATTAATGGGATTCTGCTCATCTACAGGCAACTAAGTACCTTTCATCGCGGAATGCGCGAATTTCTCCTATGTACACAAGCTGAGACAAAAGGAGGAAATGAAACATGCTTGCCTATTAATATATAGTTTATGGAAGTTCTCGTGATGATTAAAATAGACACATCCAGTCCAAAAGAAAATGGAATTTTTTTTAAATTTATTTATTTGGCTTCCTGGCATAAAAGGGGTGTACGGGTGATCTGGGACACCCGGTATAGAAGATAATCTTTCCAATTATAGGTTTAGGAATATCAACAAGCCATGACATAGTAAAAATTTTTAAGTTAAATATCGATAACAACTTCAGCTTCTAGCCTCCACCACCTATTTTAAATAACCTTTTCTAAATATGGAAGCATATATTGTAAAATAGATGTGATATTTATACGAATTTTTTTCTAAAGGGTGAAAACTTAAAATTTGTACTTTAAAATTCCTTTTGGTAAGATACTGGGCAACAGGTCCGCAATTTCAGATTACTTTTGTAAATGGTGTATTAATAAACAAACATACCTGTATTATTTTATTTGGTAAATATTACTTTGTGAAATATTACTTTGACACAGAAAATAAATATATTGGGAATTGATATGCTGCACTAATAAGCGGATGAAGTTATTTAATATTAAATTTTTCTTTTGACTTTCTAAAACTATTGTACGGGAATAACATTCATTAACAGTTCACTAGTAATCATAAGAGATAGGGATGTGTCGAATCCGAATCTCGAATCTCGAATCCACCGAATCTTAAGAAAAGATTCGGATCCGAGATTTGATGAACGAGATTCGAGAATCGAATCTCGGGTCCGCCAATAGATTACGCCATCACGGCGCGGCGCCGAGCTGCCGACGCACTGTGTTTGAGTAATAATTAGGGATGGCGGGACCCGAAATTTCGGGGAAAATTTTGGGAGAAAATTTGTCCCGATCATCGGGTGGGATTTTTTTTTACTCGGGAATTTATCGGGTCGGGAACTGCCGAACGGCGCGGCGGCCGCGATTGCGGCCGGCGTTCTCGGCCGGCGATCTCGGTTGCCGATCGCGGCCGGCGGTCTCGCTAATGAGGAACGGCACAAATACACGCGGCCACATTCCACCACATTCCACGGACGCTCAAGACGATCTATTGTTCAGCTTATCTATTGTCCGACCTCCGGCAGTAATTTATTCAAGAGGGGTGTTTTTTGCTCCTAGTACCAAGTGCTATTTTCTGAACCAATTGTCATAGAAAACTAAGGGCTCGTTTGATTCGTCTAATTCTTACAAATTTATCAAAATTTCAACCAAAGTTGTGTGACTTTCCAATCAAAAGGAAAATGGCAAAGTATTGTTAAATAAATCAATCTTTAATTGAATTACTGTTTTATAATGTTAAAAGCATCTTATTATAATTTAATAATTTTTAAATGAAAAACTTCAAATCACATAAAATATATCTTTTAAAATTAAACATTACAAATATATTTATTAGATTTTGAGGTTCATATATTTAAAATTTCATTGTTTTTTATTGATTTTTTCATCATACACTCCTTTTTTTTAATAGCAAAAAGTAGCTAAATAAATACATAAAAAAAAAAAATAAAAATAATTATGTCTAATAGTGTACATTTTCAAAGTTCAATTTTTATGATAATCTCTAAGTTAGAACCTGTCTCAGTTAAATCAATAAGTATAAAAAATAAACATTTCTTGTGGTTATAAATGACGTTGGTTTGTTGAACAATTCATTCCTTAGTGTTAATATTTATTATAATTTCAATTTGTTGTTTTTTGTTCTGTTTTAACTGAGCAGGCCTTAGGCCTATTTATGTAATACAGTTTTGTTTTCTTTACAATCTTTCCAATTGTTTTAATCTATATTCTTTATGTACATGATTTTTTTTAATTCTTTATACAAAACGTTTAATATTTCATTCAACAAAACTTATAAAATTTTCAATGGACTTTTGTTTTATGTATATTGTTTAGTGATTTGATTTAAACTTTTTGGTTACAAGAAAATTTATATTTTATCCTTATCTCATTGTATACTGCAAAAATAAAAATTAGATATTTTTAATCTTTTCAACAAAAGGAGGTTCATTGTATCTTATACAAAAGTGGAACAATTTGGAAACAGAACCAGTTGATATTTAACATTAATTTGTCCTCTTACGACACTCAGATAAAAGTCAAAACGAATATTTCCCGATAGCGTCGAGAAGAGCAATCCCGACCCGATCCCGTCCCAAAATTGGACGGGAAATAAAAATTCACATCCCATCCCGTCCCGAACTAAAAATCCTCTCCCTTCCATCCCTAGTAATAATTAATTGTGACTACGCATCGGCTACGACTAGAGCCATTATTCATATATATACATTTATTATTTTTTAATTGTCATGATACGACATTAGAGAAGATTTACGAAATACGATCCTATTATCAATGACGGTGGTTTTTAGAATCGTCTAAACAACTTAAAAAAATATTACTCCCTTGTACTTTGGCTTTTAAATATTATTTCTTAATAATGACTCTTATTTGTTAACTCTAAGAGTAAGATTGACATTGACATTATAGAGAGAGAATAAATCTGTAAATTTAATCCTTGTTTCGGGACTCAAGATTCGAGGATTCAAGATTCGAGATTTGATTTTTTAGGATTCAGATTCGGATTCGAGATTCAAAATTCCTGGATTTGACCATCACTAATAAGAGATGTCATTTATTGTTTTATGAACTATAAATCAATAATTTATTGTATAAATATGTTAAATATACATATAAAACAGTCACTTTGCTGCATTCCTCATCAAATATCGTCTTGTGGTTTGCTTCAGCTTCCCGACACCTCAAAAATATTTTCTCCCTCAACTCCATAACTTTAGCAAAATTAAAATCGGCCTCATGATTGTGGTTGTTTACTGTCACTACAAATTTGTCCACAGTCTTTTCTTCCACAAGTAAAGGCATACTTGCCCGCGCACTACAATGTTTCTCGCGACACTTGAGATAAACGAGGCGATGTTGGTTATTACAATCATTTGCAAACCAATAATATCCCCCATTGGTATGGAATAAACTGTGACCTTTCCGTTTAGCACTTATTTCTACAATTCTATTCATAACCTAACACTCTTACCTAACAATTTACTATTAAGATAACAGAACAACAACGATTAAAGCTTAACGCAATATCACTTGTAAACATAAAAATACAACCCAAATTCTTCAATGTCCACAACCCTCACTACTCAAAGTCTTTAGACCAACTGAATGACTGTCACACTTACTACGTATTACATTTGCATTTCGAAATATTTGTAGTGGGGGATTTTTTAAACCAATAGTTCTCTCGGAAAGTACAGGGGGGACATTCTTTGGTTCTGGGACCTCGACGAGCGAATCCCAAGCAGGGTGGAATGTGACTAATCGCAAAAGAACCCGCCCCCTCAGAAACTTGCTTTGGTATTTCCCTTCCTCTCTTATTGTATAATTGGAAAACCCAAATAAAACCGATTACGTTTTGCAATAATCACAATGCTGAAATTTACAATTTTTTGGTACACCAGTTTTAGTATTCCTATTTAGGCAAATATTTTCCAGTTGGCACTGAGACATCAGTGTAATTGTAGGTTCAATCTGAAGTTTAAGTATATCCCTTAGCGAAGCATTCTTAATCTATTGTCAATTGTGTTTTTTTATAAAGCGATTATGTAATAAGTGATCTAAGATTAATCCCCCTTCTTTCTCATACTTAAATATTACTACTTTACGTCAAAATATTACTACCGCCGCGTCCGCACTGGCCGAACATTCGTGGCGAACACAAAAAAATGAACAAACATTCCTACGAAACAATTACCGTCCGTATGATTTACATTCTAAAAGGTTAGCAACGAACAGACAAAAGTTTGGAATAACTTTGTTCGGCGAACATGTTCGGCCAGTGCGGACGCGGCTTTACGTACGTCATAACATTAATGTCAAAAAGATTTCTTGCTCTTAACAATTCTTATGGGAAAAACCAAGCACTTCAACCACCATTATTAAAGAGTTGCTGAAGAGTTGCTGAAAAAACCTGACTCAACTAACTGCCAAAGCACGAACCCGTGCTCCAGCATAAATATGTGTTTTTTTTTCCATAGGAGCCAGTAAATGAATTACTAAATGATACAATAATCGAATAAATTAATCAGTTTTCATTTTTGGTAGGCCTTATTTATAATGGTGATTTTGACTACTTAGTTAATCTATATATTAATACGCAAGCATGTTTCATTTCCTCCTTTTTTCTCAGCTCGTGTGCATCGTACGATAAATCCGAGAATACCATTAGAAAGGTATAGTCCTGTGGATTAGCAGAATCGCATTCTAATTCACATCGGACTAAAGGGCTACGCCCCACATGCTATCAAAGGTCCAATGTTAATCTTATGGAGAAAGAAGAATTGAATGAATCATTAGACAGCTGTTGTAAAAGCAACTGCTAGAAAATTAGGAAGAACAGATGTTTTAGTTCTAAAATGTTTTTAAGCTCCTTGGGGCCAGATCAACTGAAATTTTGATCGAATTTCGATCAGGAGGCGATCTCTAGTAAAAAGTAAAAGAAAAAACATCCATAAGCAATTTATAAAATTGCAATTAAATTTAAAAACAAAAGAATTAGCAACAATAATGAAATTAGCTGGTAATTAACGAGGTTACATCTACGTGTTAGTTTCAACAAACTCATACCAGAGTTCATAAGAGTGCATCACCTTAGGCCTACATTAAATATAGGCGAGTGAGCGGAGAGAACGAGTTCGTTTTGGAAGAAAAATGCCTTTTGAGCTTTGTATGTTAGCGTACAGTCAGATTTAGCATACAGATTTTTACATTCATATTTATAGACTATATTTACAATAGTACTTGGCTGACGAGCATTTGCTCGATAAACTAAAATGTCAAGTGAAAAAGGCTTTTTTCTTGTTCGCAAGACAAGCTCGTTTGCTCCGCTCACTTGCCTTTCTGACTGTTTTAGCCAGCAATCTACGGCTCTGCCTACGGATGCTGCACAAGTTGAACCATTTTCAAAATTGATTGGAAGAAAAAAAAGGAAGAAGAAGAAAAGTGCTTTATTCAGACTCCTAAAATGCGCATTTATTAACTTAGTCAACTTATTGATTATTCCTAAAGAATATGTGAATTAGTTCAGGCCATTTATTAAGCACTAAGACTATAGTAAGTTCAGGGTTGCCACAGACATTAAAAGTCAGGAAAAGTCAGGAATAGTCAGGATTTTTGGGTTTTGGTCAGGAAAAGTCAGGAAAAAGTTTGAAAAAATACCGAAAGTCAGGAAAAAATAGGGAAAAATTACCAAAAGTCAGGAAAATTTGCAGTGGCACAATCCAGTTGTCTCGATTTTCGATCGTTTTCATAAATCAGAATTACTAAGTAGTGGGTAAAATGTATTAATTTTATACATTAACTACCTATTAATAATGTATATTTCTATTATGTTTTTCATTGTTATAATGTTAGTTTTTACATTATTATTGGAACACTTTGTTTTATTTTTAGCCAATTTCTCTACAAGGAATATTAGCGAATTTCCCTATAGGGAATACGCTATTATGATAATACTCATGATAAGACCTAAGACCGGGACCGTATCATTTTTTTGTTTTGAGGTCCATAGGAGCCAAAATCACTGTTTGTTCAAATTCATATATATGTATATATATATGTGTCCGTTTACACAATCAATTTTGAAAGACATCTTTTATTTCGATGAAATTTGGAAGGTTCTTCAGCGTTCTTCAGGTTATGTTCGAAAACCAGGTTGATCGGACAGTCGGGACAGTGTTTTATGGGGTTTCAAAAATATCAAAATAGGGGTTTTTGGTATTTTTCACCCTAAAAATATTAATTCATCAATTTTCAAAGGGACCATTCAAAAGAACTTAGTGAAAAAACAAATAATTTAGATTCTGAATCATTTACTTAGCTTCACTGGTTCCGGAGAAAATTAAATAACAAGTTTTCCATTTTATTTTTCATGGGAAACCAATAAAACTTGGTATATTGCTTATTTTTTAACATTTCCCAATAAAAATCTTAATAGCTTAATGAATGCAATATGTAAATAAATTTTTTTATTTTCTTTAGTTAATTAACTAAACCATTGGAAATTCGCTGGTTATTTCGCTGTGACAGGGGATTTCAATAAAAACTTTTGCCATGGGCAACTAAAGGAATGTAGGAGATTGCATTAAAAAAATATTGAAAGGAAATTCACTAATAATAAAAAAAATGAGTCTTTATGTCTTTATTTGTAAAACCCGCATTTAAAAAAGTCAGGAAAAATCTCTCAGATTGGTCAGTAAAAGTCAGGAAAAGTCAGGAAAAATGGCCTCAAAAATTCTGTGGCAACCCTGAAGTTGACTGTTGGCCGGATCGTACTTCAAATTGATTAGTTGTATTTATACTTTTACACAACTTTTATTTATCAAAACATTCATAACCACCAGTATAAAGTAGGCTATGAATTCAAACATGATCAATTGTTTTTATCATGGTACCATTTATAATAATTTAGAAACTGGTTGCAATGGGGATCCATATGTTTATACTGGAAAACGTGGTTAGCACTTTGAGAGTTTGGTCAGCAGTTTTCATTATTTCTTTTTTTAATTTTTAACTCCATAAGGCCAATGTTAAAATTATTATAATTCTAATTAAATATTATAACGGAATAAGATTTTTCCTGGTATAGAGACCTGTATTTTTATTATTTTTATTCCAGAAGTAAGTTATTTGCAAAGTTTGAAGTCGTTCGTTAGAAATGTTTGTTGTTTTTTTGTGTTCGCACAACAAGTTTGCCACAAATCGGCTGGTACGTACGCGGCAACTGAACATTTTATTCGCTTAAAAAGAGAGGACTTTTTTACTAATCCCGCAGAATTATGCACTGGACTGAATTCCACTGTTAGGCCAAATTTTCCTGGCTTTGAATAATTTCTTTGTCCATTGTAATTTTAAGTGAGTTCTCTGATTTTAACTGTATGTATTATGAAAGTGTACCAAATGCTGTCAAAATTTTATTGTGAACTGAATGATTTATGTGTTAGATTAAATAATAATTCGCATATTTGCCACATGATCTACAACTTTGTGTATCAATGAAAGTATTTCAAGTGGGTTCTCTGATTTTACTTGTGTGTAGGCCTATAGAAAATATGAAAGTGTACCAAATCCTGTTAAAATTATATTGTAACGCTACCAAACCCAATTATTTATGTGTTGGCTTAAGTAATAATTTGTATATTTGTCGCATTTTATACAACTTTACAATCGGCATTGAGGATATGTTCTACAGCCCTCAAAATATTCGGGCTGTCCAATTTTTTTTACGGAAGACTATATAAGTTCAAACTGTTCGCAAATATTTGTGAGAAGTCTGTTATTCTCCTATTTATAATCATACTGTTGACACTTTGGGCAAATAAATAGTAGTTTCTAGTTATTTTTTATTAGGCCTATTACAGGTATTATTTCTACTGGAAATTTTAAAGGAGGAAATGGGAAAAAATTGTTTTTAAAAATAGGGACAGAAGAAGTTAATGAATGTCGAGATAAACAGCAAACGTCGAAAAGTACAGTT
>CM061531.1:243149243-243357448 GCA_030545055.2 Neoaliturus tenellus | reverse complement strand
AATCCATGAGGTCATCTCAGAAGCTAATTCGTACGACGAAGCCATATCTCTCTTGGAAAAACTCTACGTCAAACCTACAAATGAAATATATTCTCGGCATCAACTAGCCACAAGAAGGCAAGAGGCAGGTGAGAGCATAGATCAGTATCTAAGAAAACTTAAAGAACTTAGTAAGTCATGTAATTTTAAATCTGTCTCAGCCTCTGAAAATCAAAACGAATATATTAGAGATGCATTTATCCGAGGGTTGCAGTCTCAAACTATTCGCCAAAGACTGCTAGAAAATCTAACTTTAACTCTTGATCAGGCATATAACCAAGCTGCTACATTGGAAGCAGCTGAAAATCAAGCACTATCCTATGTAGCGCCTTGCAACTCAGTAACCCAAACCATTCTTGAGCCCAGTAGTCATCCAAAGGCAGAGGTTAAGACTGAATCTCTTGAGTCTCATGATCCGTCCTCTTTCCAAATCTCTTCTCTTAAAAATGGTTCATGCTACTTTTGTGGAAAATCTAGACACTCTCGTAAGATCTGTCCTGCAAGAGATTCCATTTGCAAGATATGTCAAAAGAAAGGACATTGGGCAACAGTGTGTAACTCTCGGAAACAATTCAATTCATTTGAGAATAGGCAATCGACTAAAGAAAATTCAAAAGTTAACTCTTTGACCTCTTCCTTACTTGCTGCCTCACAAAAATGTCTTTCAAAAGCTACTGTACTACTGACTATAAATGGTAATCCAGTTGAGGCATTAATAGACACGGGAAGTTCCGATAGTTTTATATCTCAGGAAGCTGTTGACCGATACAATATCTTTAAATATGCTACAAAACATAATATATCTATGGCGTCAACAAGTCACACTTCATCTACTCTTGGCCACTGCATTGTTGATATCGACTATAGTGGACACCATTATCCCAAGGCAAAACTTCTGGTCTTAGCTAATTTGTGCGCTGATGTTGTTATTGGACATGATATCCTTCGCCAACACTCTACCATCGAATTGAATTTTGGAGGTAAACGGCCCCCTTTCAATGTATGTAATCTAGTAAGTGCTAGGGTACCTCCACCTCCTCTCTTTGAAAACTTAACAGAGGATGTCAGACCAATAGCTATAAGATCCCGGCGTTATTCTGAGGAAGAAAGCAAGTTCATCAAAAATGAAGTAAAAAGGCTTATCTCTGAAGGTGTAATCGAACCTAGTCAATCGCCGTGGAGAGCTCAAATCGTTGTTGTGGATAATGGTCACAAGAAACGTTTGTGTGTCGACTACTCGCAAACAATTAATAAATTTACTCAATTAGACGCCTATCCACTACCTCACATAGAATCCTTTGTTTCTAAGATTGCTCAGTACTCAGTTTTCAGCACTATTGATCTAAAGGAAGCATATCATCAGATACCGATTCGGTCAGAAGACAAGCCTTTTACTGCATTTGAAGCCAATGGGAAACTCTACCAATATACACGCATTCCCTTTGGTGTTACTAATGGGGTAGCCTGCTTTCAACGGTCTATTGATCAGATCATAGATAGTGAGGAGCTATCAGACACATTCGCCTACTTGGATGACATTACTGTTTGTGGACGAAACCAGGCAGAACATGATCACAACCTCAAGAAATTCATGGATGCGGTCGACAAGTATCAGCTATCGATCAATAAGGGCAAAAGCAAATTCTCTCAGACTAAAGTTTCGGTCCTGGGCTACATCGTCGAAAACATGTCCATGCGCCCTGACCCAGAACGATTGAAAACGCTCCTAGAATATCCAACTCCGACCGACAATGCAAGTCTCAAGAGAGCTCTGGGCATGTTTTCATACTATGCTAAATGGATCCCGAAGTTTTCTGAAAAAGTCCGTCCTCTGTCAAGCCTTAAAACATTTCCTTTGGATGGTGAGGCGGTAATGGCTTTCAAATCTTTGAAAGACGAAATAGCTAAATCTAGCATGACTGCAGTTGATCCACATATTCCCTTTACTGTAGAAACGGATGCGTCAGAATACACAATAGCTGCCACTCTCTCCCAAGCAGGAAGACCAATATGTTTCTTTTCAAGGACCCTTACCAAATGCGAACAACATCTACCAGCAATAGAAAAAGAAGCTCTGGCAATATATGACTCTCTTCAGAAATGGAGACACTTTCTTATTGGTCGACGGTTTAAACTAATTACAGATCAAAAGTCAGTTTCATACATGTTTAATCAGAAACACTATGGTAAAGTCAAGAATAACAAAATTCTGAAGTGGCGCTTAGAGCTAGCTCCTTTCTCTTATGATATCGTCTATCGTTCAGGCAAAGAAAATGTCGCAGCTGATGCGTTTTCTCGTGTCACATCCTTCCTATCGGTAAGGGACTCGGAGAAACTTCACAAAATTCACTGCGATGCAGGACACCCAGGCATTGTGCGAATGTTAATTGTACAAAACAAACCCGCATCAAACCTCAATATACTCCCATCTATGGTCTATGTTTAATTGATGAATATCGTAGGTAATTTATTCAATTTATTGCAATATTGAATTCTTTTAGAAATTAATTTTTTTAGGCCTTCACAATTAAGGATTTCACACCTAGGTTTTGTCAAAAAATTGCATACTACAGTTCTTAGGACTATACTTGCCAATTAAGTTACTACTCAGTTAACTGGAAGTACTTTCAACTTTGGGTCTAAGAACGAGAAGAGATGGCCTAGGGCCTACAGTTAGTAAAACACTAGAGCCCGTGACAATACTAAAACAAAAAGCCCTAACTTACGAGAAAAATTAATTAAACTTATGTACCCTACCCTGTTTGGAAGTAAAAACTTAGATAACAAATACATTCAAATAATTTCGGCTCTTAACTTGCCATATAAAATTTGTATTCATCATAGGTAAATTTATTCAACCCAAAAGGAAGTTTTTCGAAGTACTAACTTATTTATGTGTGAAAAGAGATGTCGTTTAGTTTGCAGTTTGCATCCCAAAACCAAATCAAAATCTTTATCAAAATCAAAATCTTTATTTTCCTTTAGGCATGTACATGCAAATGGCATTGTCACAACTTATCACTAATTTAATCCCGAAATGGATTGTCTTCGTCTGCAATAGTCTATGTCGATTGTCGAAATGTTTGAAAGCACAGTCCAATATTTAGGGCTAGCTATATATTGGACTGTGCTTGAAAGCTAGACGGTGGAATGGAAATGAGCCAGCTATGACGTCATGAATTGGAGAGCACTTTTTCACCCGCCGCAGGGCAGAATAATGACGTCATGACTACTAATAGTGTTTATTTTATTCGATGGTTCGATACCGATGCTATTTGAGGTTCGATACCAACGGAATCGATACTGATTCTGACCTAGACCAATATTGCCACATTTATCAACTCAGTCGACTATGCCGATGTGATTCTTTCCTTCCATAGTAACGTAATTTTATAGGATTTTTATTGATGTTGAATACGTAGATAATAGAATCACGGAATCAGAAGAAATTCCTTTAGCCATCACAGCGAAGCCCTAAATTACGCCTTTTTTTTTTAAATAGATTGTCTAGAGTTTATTGGAATTAACTTAGCGTAAAAAATACCGTAGCTGATACAGGGATGTGATAATATGCTAAAATTACTGTACTTTATTTTTCTTCTTGTACTTGTCAATTGAAACACGAAGCCAGCCAATGTCATTTAATAATGATGCTGGGTTAGGCCTATTTTGGCTACTTATGAGCTAGATAATTAGGCCTATAGCAACAATTCATCTTAGCCTACTAATTTATTTTATTCTTAATATTGCCATATAAGGTGCAAGATGGAACTTTATAGCAAGAAGTCTAGAAGTCATTAGAAGCATTAGAAGTCACGAATCTGAACAAACAATTTACAACATATAACGATATAAAGAAAGAAAGGTTTCTGAACTTAATAAACAGTTTTGGATTAATACATGCATTAAATGAGCCAACCAGAATAACAGAAAGCACTGCTACATGCATCGATAACTTTGTAACGAATTTCACAAGTAATGTCAGTAATGTTTTTGAGCCCCTAATTTCAGATCATCAGGCTATTAAAATAGGCTTGCAAGGGATAAAAACCAAATCAGTTCAAACAAAAACTAAAATTGTTAGACCCGTTAGAGAAAAAAATCTCGATGAACTTAGGATTTGGTTGCGCTGTGAGAATTGGGACAAAATATACAAAGAAAAAGATGTGAATAAAAAATATGAAAATTTTATCGAAACCTTAAACTTTTATGTAGAAATATCCTGCCCACTTAAAGAAATAAAAATTAAAAGTGAAGCAAAACTGAAATGGAGAAGTGAAAGGTTAGAGGAACTCAAAAGAATTTCTATGGATAAATATAAGGAATGGAAGCAAAACAAAACAGATTTTAATAAAAAACAGATGAAAGATTCACAGGTTAGTTATAGGGACTGTATTAAAACAATTAAAACCGAATGGTACAATAGGCGAATGGGTGAGGCAGAAAACCAAGCAAAGGAAGCGTGGAACATAGTAAATAATCATAGAGGCAAGGCAAACAAGAGAGAGGAAAACATCACTCTTAAAGACAATGACAAAATAATAGGAAGACCCAAAAATTGTTTGTGAAAAAATTAATGACTACTTCATAAACGTAACAAAAGATTTGGCTAATGATCTAAGGACACCGCAAATGGGATCTTTTCCTCAAGACAATCAAAATAATAGATTAGGCCTTAGTAACTTTAAAGAAATCACAGAAAATGATCTAATAAACATTCTCAAAAAGTTTAAACCTAAATGTTCGATAGGAATGGATAAGATAAATATGAAAATGGTGAAGTATTGCCAGATGGAACTCGTAAAACCAATGGTAAATATAATCAACACCTCACTGAGGGACGGTATCTTCCCAAATGGCTGCAAAAGGGCGAAAATCAGACCAATCTTCAAAAAGGGGGATGAGCGGGAGGTGTGCAACTATCGTCCGATATCACTCCTCCCCATTTTTTCAAAATTATTGGAAAAAGTGGTTTGCCAACAGCTTGCGACCTACCTGGAGGGTAATAACCTTCTATGTGGGAAGCAATATGGCTTTCGCAAATCAAAGTCAACCAAATTGGCATTAATTGATTTTCTAAACGACTGTATCGATGCAATGGATGCAGGAGAGTCAGTCATAAGCTGCTTTGCTGACCTATCTAAAGCATTTGATTGTGTTGATGCAGACATATTGCTTAGGAAACTGACGAGTCTGGGGATCAGTGGCCTAGCAATAGAATGGGTTAAATCATACATGGGGAACAGAACTCAAGTCGCAGAAATTTTTCATGAAACAACTAATAGAATAACTTCAGTAAGATCCACCGAAAAGCAAATTATAGCAGGAGTGCCACAAGGCTCGATACTTGGGCCCCTGTTATTTCTTGTTTATATAAACGACGTCACAAACAAAACACCAGAAGAAAATCTTTTCATTTTCGCCGATGACACAACCCTTATCACCAAAAATAGAAACTTGGATACCCTTGAACAAGAATCATATTTCAAAATAAATGAACTGGCCCAGTTTTTCGAAGAAAACCGACTGAAATTGAACCCAGACAAAACCAATTATCTCTGTATTCAAACAGATCAAAAGCGGCTCTCAAAAAATAACAGAGTACCAAGTCTTCAGATTGGTGATACAGAGTTGAGTCAAGCAAAATCAGCAAGCTTTCTGGGAGTGGTGCTGGACGATGGTTTGAGCTGGGGTGAGCAGCTGGTGAGGATCAAAGATAAGATGGCAAAGGGGACCTTTGTCCTGAGAAGTCTCAGGCCATTGGAGAACCTGAGTCTCTTGAAGGGTGTTTACCACTGCTTACTCGAGTCGCACATCTCTTACTCCATCGCGCTCTGGGGTGCTTCTGAGACAAATCTCAAACAAATTTTCACATGTCAAAAGAAATCACTAAGAGCAATGCTCAAACTCCACCCAAGAGAACATTGTAGGGATCATTTCATCTCATTGGGGATTCTAACAGTTCCTAGTCTTTACATTTTTGAAATTGCAGTATATGTAAAAACTTTTCTTCCTGAGTATGTAAATTTAACACATCAATACAACACTAGATTTAAGAATAATTTTTCAGAGCAGCACAATCTTAAATTGTATGAAAAAAAACCACAATACATTGGCAGAAAAATTTTTCAATCATTACCAAAAAAGATTCAGACAATAGATAAGATAGTCAAATTTAAGAGTGAGCTCAAGTTTTTCCTTATCCAAAACTGTTTCTACAGTTTGGAAGATTTTTTCACACAAAGAGCCAATGGGTAAACCCAACCCACCTTAGGCCTAACCCTACCCTTCCCCTGAAAAGGAGAAGAGGATGACGCTCCCAAAACTCACGAGTCTACGGGAAAGCCGAATAAGTACGAAGTAAGAACATAACTTTGTTTTTATATTTATAACTTATTACTTAACAAAGGGTTTATAATAAACTTTATTGTATGGGAAATCGAAAAGGAGATTAAAAATAATAACACCACATTAAGAACCTAGCCTAATGTTACGCTGAATTTAAGACTTAAGTTAATTTAGAATCAGGACCAGGCCAAAGTTGCAGGTAAGGCCTAAAATAATTAGGGTCTATCCATTTCAAAACTTTATTTTGGATCGAAGATGTGAAGAGTAGAATATGTGAAGCCGTTAAAACGTCAATCAAGTATTTTGGAACCTCATTTCTAAATGGGAAATAGCTTATATTAAAATGTAACTTATATTAAAATGTAAGCTTATATTAAAATGTAAAATGTAACAATTTAACTTATAACGGACATTGCATATACTTAGAATTGATTGCTAAATCAGGAGTTTCAAGAGTTAATTTTACCACGGGAATGAATGTAATTCGGTCGGAAATTAACTCAAGATTAAGTTTTGTTGGTAATTTTAAAATTTGTTTTGGCGTCCATAACCGAAACAACACGTATGTGTCGGTATACAACCGACTTACACCGATTACAGTGACTACGTGGTAAATTATCGATTTTGAAGTTGGTCAATATCGATAGTAATCGGCTTGACAGTGACGTCATTATTCTGCCCTGCGGCGGGTGAAAAAGTGCTCTCCTCATGGAATCTCATCCCTGGTTCCTGTCACGAACCTACGGAAGCCCTGAAGGGCCAAAGAGTAAGCGGTCATTTTTTACACCGCCGTGTTTGAAACACGGCGAGCCGTGTTTAGAAGACGGCGAGCCGTGTTTCAAAGACGGCGAGCCACGTTTAAAAGTCGGCGAGCCGTGTTTGTAAGACGGCGAGCCGTGTTAGAAAGTCGGCGATCGCCGTGTTAGAAAGTCGGCGAGCCGTGTTTGAAAGTCGGCGAGAAGTATATGAAATTCGGCGAGCATTTTGATAAATTAACTAAGACTAATAATTAAAAGCTTTTTTATTGACTCTTAAACGGATTTTCATCCTCTTATAAAATTGAAAATAACCAAAACAATCAAATCTCTGGAGCAAAAATAGTCTGTGCATTTGTTATGATGACCATAACCAAACAGTTTTCTTTGTTTATGGGACCTCTGATTTCATAGAAATCTGGCATGAAAGTTGTAATATTTTTTAATTAGTTTGCAAATGAGATTATATCTAGTCATATACCTAACCTAATATCAGATATCTATAATTATTACTCTTAATTACTTTATCAAAATACTCTCCGAATTTCAAATACATCTCGCCGACTTTAAAACACGGCTCGCCGCCTTTCAAACACGGCTCGCCGCCTTTCAAACACGGTTCGCCGCCTTCCAAACACGGCTCGCCGCCTTCCAAACACGGCTCGCCGCCTTCCAAACACGGCTCGCCGACTTTTAAAGACGGCTCGCCGTCTTTCAAACACGGCGGTGTAAAAAATGACCGCTTACTCTTTGGCCCTTCAGGGCTTCCGTACGAACCCGACCCTGGTGGAGTCGTGGAGTGGGGAAGGCGAAGGGAGCTTTTTAGATTTTCAGTTGATGTCATAGAGTAATATAATTCAGCAATGTGAATATAATGCAAAATAAAACCAAACATTGAGATCAATGTTATATTTATTTACATAAATTTGGAAGTAAATTTACCATCAAATGCAGAGAAATCGTAGGAAATTTCTATTTAACATTGATTAAATAATCCAATCAATTATTTTTACTAAAAGAAAAATGAAAGAGAAAAGGAAACGATCGTAATAATCATCTACAACTTAAAAATAGCTTAACTCCTTTCCCTTAACAAAAAAGAAGAAGGAGAAGAAGAGTGAAAATTACAGTTTGATTTTGGCGGAAAGTAAATTCCGAAGTTGAAGTCACCCAAGTCTGAAAATAATTTTCTAGCTATCCTGCTTTACTAGCTTACTTTTGTTTAGGCTTGGCCTACTCTCCTTAAAAAATTCTGTGTCTTTTATTTCTAACCCGACTTGTATTCTGAAACTGATCTACCGATACCACCAGAATTGTTCTACAATTTACCCTTTTTAGGCATGAAAATGAATCCGGTAATACATGTTGAAATTCTTAGAAAAGCTGCGAGGTAAGCATTGCAATTTTCACTAATAACAGTTTTTAATTAAGCTTAGATTAGTAATCACCATTTGAAAATAGATTCTACATTAAATTTACACCCTAGAAGATTATAAAGTCACGATTTTGAAATTTGGCACTTTCTTACGAGGTATAAGATAAACTTAGGCCAATGTGTCCTTGAGGCCATTTAGTAGGCCTAATCTTCAAAAGGAGCTAAGTACTTACAATAGCCAGTGAAAATGATGGGCGATTTATACTGTGTATCATGTGGACAGGTCAGGTGAGTTAGAAACCAAAGGGTTAGAACACTTGGGGGTAGGCCTTTGACTAATGGGGCCTGGGTATTTTTGGGGATTTTCTCCCCATATTCTGGTAGAGATTTTCTAGAAGCCGTTTGGTGTGACTTACCCAAAGGTACTGGGTAAATATCTTTAATATGGTGCCCACAGTTTATAAAACACGTGGCCTACACTACACTAAGGTTATCTAAGTTAAGTTATATCTTCTATATATTAATACGCAAGCATGTTTCGTTTCCTCCTTTTTTCTCAGCTCGTGTGCATCGTAGGAGAAATCCGCACATACCATTAGAGAGGTATAGTCCTGTAGATGAGCAGAATCACATTCTAATTCACATCGGACACCAGGGCTACGCCCCACAGACTTTCAAAGTTCCAATGTTAATCTTATGGAGGTAGGAGAATTGATTGAATCATTAGACAGCTGTTGTAAAAACAATTGCTAGAAAAACAGGAAGAACAGATGTTTCAGTTATAAAATGTTTTTAAACTTCTTGGGCCCAGATCAACTGAAATTTTGATCGAATTTCGATCAGGAGGCGATTTCTAGTACCTACACAAAGGTAATAAACCTTTGGACAGTTCGTCTGTGACTTCTACTGGACCGATTTACATGCGGGTTGTACTAAAATAAACGTTTTTGGTTCTATATTAGCAGGTTTTATTTGTATTTCAAAAATATTTACATTAAATTGGTCAAAAATGAAAAATAAACTTTTCTTATGGAGATATAACATGGGGAAAAAAGCCAACATTTCCAATCCTTTGGACAGTTCGTCTGAGACTTCCACTGGACCAATTTACTCGCAGTTTGTACCAAATAAAACGTAAACCTTTGTATATTAGCAGATTTTATTTACTTTAACGTTATCTTACTTCCTTAAATTAAAAATATCGACATTTTCAAACCTTTACAATTTATTTATTTTACACGCTTTCAATCAGCTGATTGTAAACGCACGAGGTATTTAGTCTAAATACAGTGGATGAGCAAAAGCTCATGAAGGATATGGTTTATTATGGCCAGTACCTAAAAACGTTTACTATTATTATGATGTATTGTCATTTATGGAAAGAAAGTTGCTTAATTGGTAATTAACGTTATCTTACTTCCTTAAATTAAAAATATCAACATTTTCAAACCTTTACAGTAAATTTATTTTACACTCTTTCAATCTGCTGATTGTAAACACACGAGGTATTTTGTCTAAATACAGAGTGGATGAGCAAAAGCTCAAGAAGGATTTTGTTTACTATAGCCAATACCGTACTACCTAAAAACGTTCACAATTATTATAATGTATTATCCTGTAAATGGAAAGAAAGTTGCTTAATTATGTAAAATTATGTATTATCTATACTTATTTAATACGCTAAGGGTTTTTTTTGTCTTGAGAACTCCTCCTACAATTTTCAACCGATTTTCAAGTTTTTGGTGTCGTTGGACAGGGCTTGGTCTGTAGTTGTTTCCGCCAAAAACTGATGAGGATCGCACTGGAAATAAAGGCGCTATCCACTATTGAAATCTCAAAATTTCCCATTTAAATAACATTGGGATTGAATAAAGCATTTTAAACATCTATTAATAATCAGCTGTAAATACGTGTAGTTTTTGGTAATTACAGATATTCACAATATTGGATTGGTTGGATGTCATTGATTTAGAGCTAAAGTAACATTTGTACTGTATTAAAATAAATTGCTCGATTTCGAGCAAAACGTATACTAGTTATGTAAAATAGCTGATTGCTTTAAAATTAAGACTAAATTGTAAGAAAGGTTTAGTTTAAATAAATTGCTCACATCTGTATTAAAAGAAACGGATGTATCGGAAATTCTTTGTGCAATAAATTTGTCGTTTGCAACGTTGTAATGTTTTACATTTACTTCCCTTAACAACAGTATTTGTGGAGCAGTCGGTAGCGTGACTTACTCCAAATCAGATGGCCCGGGTTCCTGACCGATCTTCACAATACTTTTTGTAATGTGTCCAATAACGGCGTCTCTAATAAATGTTTTACTGATGGTACCGATATTTATTTTAAGCAAAATAGATACATTAAAATATTTATAGGCCCTAGGCCTTTTCAAACTCTCAAAAAACTTATTTATTAAACTAACAAGTTTACAAATTGATAGTTTAGGCTTGCTTATTTTTTGATGTTTTTAACTAACTTAATATAACGCTTTGATTAGGCTACTAAGGTTTAGGCCTAAGTAAACAATTGATTTGTTATGTTTATAAAATACTAAAGAGTGTCTGTATTACATAGTAAGGGTGCAGCATTATTGTTTTTAAGGAATATGCCTATAGGCCTACTTTGACAGACACTCCAACTAAAATTATGTAATTTTGCGTGAAATAAATTTGTATTCTTTAAATTTGGATAGTTATTGAAACTTGCACACTACAGCATAGATATTGCGATATGAAAGTGGTTATAAATGGTTTCTCTACGTTCTATAATACCCTAATACCAATATTTGTTAAAGCCAACCATAAGTTACAATACTATAGGCCTTTCCTAATTCTTGAAAAAAAACTTTTAAGAACAATTTATCCAATAGGTCTACAAGTGGATATTATTCTACTTATTTATGTTGTTGTTGAACCTAATAGAACGGTTTCCTTAGGCTAATTAGCTTTGCGCCTACCTAAACAATCAAATTAAGTATAAAATATTAAAGAGTAGGGCCTTACAAGTAAAGGCTGCAACATTATTGATTTTAAGGAATAGGCCTACTTTTCCGACGCTCTAACTAAAATCGTAGTATTTTCTGTAAAATATATTATTGTTCTTGGTATTTTGCGTTTTAACATTTGGTATTTTTTCTTGAAATATTGCAAGGAAATGGCAGTTACAAGAAGTACATTTTATAAACTACCTTACGAGGTTGCACTATTATTGTGTAAGGGGGGAACTGGATTAATATTGTTTTATTTTAATTATTAATTATTGTTTGTTTGGGTTTTAAATTGTGGGGTTCAGGTGAGGTCAAGGAAGTAATGTAAGGAGGAAGTATTTGAGCTTGCTGTTGTATGAGTAGACTGGAACTGTTATTAAACAATAGCTTGTTTATGCTGACCTATTGGTAGCTCTGGCTTAAATAGGTCAGCAGACTTAGATTCGGGGGAGTGTGTCTAGTGCAGTGATGTGAGTGTAAAGGTTTAGGGGGGTTAGGTCAGAGGGGCCATGGGGCTCAAAGCCTGGGGCCCGGGGTAAGTCCAAATTAGTTGGGGTTTTCTAAATTAATTAAGGGGGTCCGATCCAAAATTGATTATTTGTTTAAAGGTTTTAGTTATTTCTTTGGGAGTTCCAGTCTACTTAACCCTAACATTAAATTTAATAAATGTATAAGTTGAATTCCGTTCTTGTTTATCATTAGTTTGAAACGATTGTATTTTCTGTTTGTTATGTTGATTTTAATATCTGTTAATTATATTTGGGTTAAATCTTAACATGTCTCTTTTTATTTAATGAGCTACGCCCTCAGTCATGTAGTGTGGCTTTTCAGTCTGGCCAACTGGAAAGTCGCATTCATGACAGGTGGTGGAGGCGCCGGGTCCATGACAGGTGATGGATGCGCCGGATGTTTTGTTTTACAAAACGTTCGATCCTGGTACTGCTCTTTAGAATTGGCTTTAAATTTGGGGGTTTTAGTTTACAGAAGGGTTAAGTATTTACTTTTCAAAATTTAAAATGTTTTGCTTAAACGAGTTTGAAGTAAATTTTAAAAAGAGACATGTTTTTTTGTCATAGTATGTTCAAAATTATATCTTAGATATCCAAGTTTTTTTAGTATGAGTTTTAAGTGGGGGCAGGGCTGGTATGTAGAAGTTTTGTTGGCATAAGAGATAAGTGTAAAGTGTGTTTAGATGGTGTTATTAGTTATGTTTATGATAGTGCGTAGAGTTGGGTTTTAGTGTTACAGCACGGGCTGTGAGACAGATATTGGTTACGTGTTAATGTGGTTGTGTTGAGCCAAGAGGGTTTTTGAGTTATCGGTGTTTTAGAAGCAAGTGGTTTTTTTGCTTCAAGTGCAGTAAAGTTTTATTTTGTGTTTTTGAAATGTGCGCGAGGGTCCATGCCGCGATAAGTGTTTTTGTGCCGCGAGGGTCCATTCCGCGATGTGTGTGTTATGATATGTGCCGCGAGGATTCATGCCGCGATTTGTGTTTTATACAAGAGTTTTGTATGTTTAGTGTTTTTGAGGGCACAGCGCGATTTAAGCAGAGATTGCTTTGTGTCTAATAGATGTACTGTGTTTTGTGTCGGGTAGAGAATCCCGGCATGTGTTATTTTTTTATGTAGGCCTATGTTTCAGACTG
Source organism: Neoaliturus tenellus (assembly GCA_030545055.2). Taxonomy (NCBI): domain Eukaryota; kingdom Metazoa; phylum Arthropoda; class Insecta; order Hemiptera; family Cicadellidae; genus Neoaliturus; species Neoaliturus tenellus. The sequence continues at coordinate 243,344,294 of CM061531.1, read as the reverse complement.
AGAAAGCAGGCTGATGCTGAAGTTGAGTATGTTTTTCCCCTCTTATAGAAATGATTTGTTTTGAGTTTTAGGTACAGTGATAGCCGGAGTTTTTAGGCTGTGTTTTTCCAGAGAAATTTTAAAATGCAGACTAATTGAGTTTTCAGGTCGGCGCTGGAGTTTTATGTTTTATCTAATGATGTGTGAGGAGAGAGTTTGATTGATTTGGGAGATGTATAAGGAAGGAGTTTTATTGTTTAAGTTTAGAATAGATCTTAGAGTAGCCTAGTAAATTTTGGGGATTTCTGTATTTATATGTTTCAGGAATGGTACTTGGTTAAAACTATGGAGTTGTTTATTTTTATCATTTAAGTATGTCACTATGTTGGAGAGAATGTTAGGAAGACCAGTTGAACGAACAGACCAGAGAATTATTTGTTGAGACATCTGTTTTCAGGTCAGAACTGCTGAGTCTTAGGCTGGTGAACTGGCTGCTGACGACCTTGCTGACGCATGGGTTTTGGTGCTTGCCGATGAACGCTTTTACTAACATTTGTTTATGTAAATTATAAATGCACATCTTCTGTTTAATCATATTCATGGAAAATTTGAATTGAGGATTTTTCACATAGAGAGTTTGTTTACTATAAAATAAGAGAGGATTACCAATTTTATCATATTTATCATATTTTTTTTGCATAAAGATTTGGGCCCAAATCAATTTTTCCTTTATATGTGTCTATATTTTATGTGTAAATTTATGAGAGTTGAGTGTAAAAGATTTTGTTTAATTTGTTTTAATCATTTGAGTGTAAAATGATCAGTTAGAAATTGATTTTATATGTTATCAAATTTTTATTAATAGCAGTTTTCAATGATTTATGAGGATTTGTATAAATTTGTGCAAAGTATTTTGAGAGTTGAGTCTGTAAGATTTTGTTCAATTTGTTTTAATTGTTTGAATGTAAAATGATGAGTGAGAAATTGATTTTATATGTACTCATTTTTTATTAATAGTTTTAGGTAATTTCTGAAAATTATATATTTTTGAAATTTTTTTATGTAAAACATATTTTTAAAGCATTTTTATTGTTTTCTATGAGCTTTTTGAAAATCTTTAAAGAATTAATTAACTTTGTAAAAAAAAATATTTATTGCTTACTTGTCAATAATGAGTACTTTTTCAGCTTGTACAAGTATTCTAGAGTTCAAGATTGTGTTTTTCGTAAAAATGGTTTACAAAAATTTTTTATTTTAAATAACTGTTGTCTAGTTGATTTTTTCTTATTGTTATCACTTTTAAATGTTTCACAGTAACGGCGGATTATTTGCAAATGTGTTTTTTGATAAATTTTAATTTAAAAGGGGCACTGGCTAAATACTTCCTCTACAATAAATATTTGTAATGTTTTGAGTTTTTTATCTGGGATTTTAAATTGGTAAATTTTGTCAGGAGCTACAATGAGATGTTTTTTTTTCTAACTATTTTAGTAATGTTTTGTAATGTTCTAAATTCCTCAGCTGACTCCCATCCTTAACTGACCAAAGAGACATCCTTCGGCTGCTTGACATCATGGATCTACCCTCAACCTATCAGTTCTTGCTGGACTTCATTTTTGGATGACTACTTCATCAGGGGGATTATCTTCAGTATCATCATCTTGTGTGGCCTTCGTGGAGCGATCATTGTTGTGGCTGGGCCGAGTTTCAGACATCAAAGGACGAACATTATATCCGGCTCATGGCATTTCTTCAACTGGCCAGGAACAACCACCATCTATACACGAGATGACGCAGACGATCCAGGAACTTCAAGCTTGGTGGGGACCCAAGGGTTCGATGCTGACACTTGCGGTTTTTGGAGACTCGCAGCATTGCAGATGGAGAGGGTACATGGACCACGGCTCAACCAAACAACGGGAGCACTCCAGCCAACATTTATTGGTCAGTCCTGTCCATTCCATAATTTTCCTTCCTAGTTTTTCCATATTTTAATTTGTAAAATGTATAAGTAGGGAAATTAACTGTGTTTAAAATTTAAAATTTCATATGAGACGCTGAGGACATCGTCTTCGGAAGAAGAAGGCATGTAAGGGGGGAACTGGATTAATATTGTTTTATTTTAATTATTAATTATTGTTTGTTTGGGTTTTAAATTGTGGGGTTCAGGTGAGGTCAAGGAAGTAATGTAAGGAGGAAGTATTTGAGCTTGCTGTTGTATGAGTAGACTGGAACTGTTATTAAACAATAGCTTGTTTATGCTGACCTATTGGTAGCTCTGGCTTAAATAGGTCAGCAGACTTAGATTCGGGGGAGTGTGTATAGTGCAGTGATGTGAGTGTAAAGGTTTAGGGGGGTTAGGTCAGAGGGGCCATGGGGCTCAAGGCCTGGGGCCCGGGGTAAGTCCAAATTAGTTGGGGTTTTCTAAATTAATTAAGGGGGTCCGATCCAAAATTGATTATTTGTTTAAAGGTTTTAGTTATTTCTTTGGGAGTTCCAGTCTACTTAACCCTAACATTAAATTTAATAAATGTATAAGTTGAATTCCGTTCTTGTTTATCATTAGTTTGAAACGATTGTATTTTCTGTTTGTTATGTTGATTTTAATATCTGTTAATTATATTTGGGTTAAATCTTAACATGTCTCTTTTTATTTAATGAGCTACGCCCTCAGTCATGTAGTGTGGCTTTTCAGTCTGGCCAACTGGAAAGTCGCATTCATGACAATTGCGTTTCATTTACCACTAATGGAGCTGTATCCGTCGAGTATCGACGGGCAACAACTAGTTGATATTAATATTGAATCAGGCTGCACTTCCATATACGCCTTGTGGAACTATCAAATGATAATTGTCGATGGATTAAAACTATATATAGGAATTAGCTTAAATAGATAGGCCTAAACTTGTTGTATCGGGTCAATCCATATCATATCAACATACCTAGCTCACAACCTAATAATTTTATAAGTCAAAGAAATTGTGTGCACTTATTCTAGACAATAAATTAAGTTTGTATTTAAAATTTCAGAATTTTTTACATTTCCTATAATTTGAGAAAGGGTACCTATAAAATTGTAAAGCTAGAAAAAACTACGGATTTCATAAAATGTCATACTACTAACTTTAAACGAGAGTATCTCAGCTTCTAATTAACTTATGATAGAGACATGAAATTTGCATCAAATTATACGTTGCTTTTTATATCAGCTTTAATATGATGTGTATCACTAGTAATTTTGCAAAGAAAATGGTTTTCTCAATATTAATTAAGTGAAAATAAAATTATTTCTAAAAACAATATCAAAACAAGGTATAGTGGCATACATATATATATATATATATATATATATATATATATATATATATATATATATATATATATATATATATATATATATATATATATATGTAGTCCGTTACTTGTAAGTGGGAAAATGGGGCAGTGCAAGAGAAATACAGGACCAGATTGCGAAAGTAGCTTAAATTGTAGCTAGCTACTTTTAAAAAGTAGCTTCCCTAACACTGAAAATGTGGTTGTTTATTAAGATTAAAATGCTGAATAAAATTACACCACCCACATCTTTGAGAAAACTTGTATTCAAAAGTTATAGGGTTAAAAGCTTAAAGTGTTTAAAAATTCATTTTTTTATTTTCATGAAAACTGTCAACTTAAAATAAATTTCATTTATATCACCATTAAAATCAAGCTCAAAAAAACTATACTGTATTCCAGTATTTTTAATTATTGCTCTACATTAAGTGGTTGTGGAAAAAATTCAATTTTTTGGTTTAGCGGTAATCGCAGTACATTGCAATACATCACAGACCCGTGTAGAGTCAAACCATGCTACTCTTGAGCCATCAAAATGTTGTTCTGTAGAGGTTTTTAACCCCTTTTTCTATTATTGGGAGAAAAGTTGTCTAATGCCGTTTATTTACAGTGCTGTCAACTCCAAAGAACTGAAGGCAAATGTCCAAGAAGAAATGCATCGGTTGGGTAAAATAAAACCTGGAATTAACATTACTAAATTTTCGGATAAAATCATGGCAGAAAATATAGAAATAATACAGATTTGTGATATTGATGAGGAGAGTAGTCTTCATCAGGAGAAACTGGTGAGTATAAATCCTTATATATAATCAGTGTTTAAATTAAGTCGTTTCTAGGGATTACCCACTGACTGGTGAAAATTCCACCAAATTGTCAGTTGACCCAATTAGTTAAAAAAATAAAATATTTTATAGCTGTGAAACATGTCTTCCTGGTTTAATATAATTTGTTAAATTTCATTTTGGGCGTATTGTATTTACACCAGTGGCATTTTTAAACGTTTTTATGGGGAACTGTCCAAACCCCTGTCTTGTTGTAACTGTACTATCTAACATCGACTAGTTTGTAGAAACTTCTAATCAAAACACATTTAATTTGCATTAAAAACCCCCCGTCGCAGCAGACCTGCGTACTCAGCGAATTTCCAAATTAGTAATATTTATTTTGACCACATAAACCTGTAAACCAAATATCATCACATGCTCATAAATAAATGTCTATTTTCCTTAATATAAATGTAGCGAAAGAGTATGCAGGTATGCTGCCATGGGGAAGACTAAAAGTAGGTTTTTAGCATAAAAAATTTTTATTTCGACCAAATTTTGCGTACATACAATCAATTTTACAATACGGTATTCTGGTTTGGGGGGGAGCTAATAGTTCTTTGTTTGAACCTTTATTTGTAGTCCAAAAACTAATAATAAAATCGGCATTTAAAAAACCAATCAGATATCCTACAGAATTACTCTTCCAGGAATCCCAATTACTTTCTTTGCGCCAACTCTTTGTCAAAACAGTATTGGTCTACACTTACTCGCATAAAGACATAGTTTTAACACCTCTTGTGCACCAATACCAGGAGAGCCGCCAACGTGGACCTGCAAGTCCCTAGGGCAGGGTTCTTACGGTCCTTGAAAGTCCTTGAAATTTAACCCCTGGTCTTGAAGGCCTTGAAAAGTACTGAAATTTCATAATTTTTTGTATGGTCCTTGAAAAGTCCTTGCATTTTTTGGGAATGTTGGTATTGTCTCCTTGAGTTTTATGAATTTTTTTACTACCGTACCTTAAATCTTCTAAGTATTTTGTACACATATTTTAAAGCTAACTGAAGCATATAATACGTAAGTACTACAGCTGCATACTAGACAGCTGTAATGGACCTTGTGAAGTCAAAATTAATGATTTAGAAACAAATTTGTATTACTTTCTTTTGTTATTGTGTATATTTGGTACTTGTTTGTTATATGGCGTATAAGCCAAATTTTCTTTGAGGTTTTAAAAAAACACATCACTTAAAAGAAGACTATTTACTAAACATTGTGTGAAAAATTACACGTTTCTAAGTTTTATGGTCAAATAACTCATTAATTTGTGGATAAAAAATCTAGATAATACATAGGTCTGAGCAATGACGATCCCTAATTGGTCATCTTGTTATGAACTGTGAGCCATAACTTTGACAATGTTATTAATCACTCGCACATTTTAATTTGACTCTCAATTTAATTATTTAAATAATAGTTGGGCTTTCAAATTTTAAACTTGTGTAAGGGGGCAATGCCAGATGGTATCCATTCTGGATAAACCTACTATCATTTTTTAGCAACAAAATTGTACCAATCCTATCAATCAATATAAATAGTTTACTGCTCATGGTCCTTAAAAACTATGGAAGGTCCTTAAAAAGTCCTTGAAAAGTCCTTGAATTTTGTTGAGATATGGTTGTAAGAACCCTGCTAGGGTCTTCAAGTCAGTAAATTTAACCAATCCCTTTTACATTGCAAATTTTTATTCAGGAATATTCCACAAGAGATAAGGACTTGCAGGTATCAATGGCGGATTTCAAACGTTATGTCACCAACTGGCTGATGGGGGTTGGCCTGGAGTGCACTGAAGCTCTCATCAGTTCCGAGTATAGCTCCTGAAATACACTCACTACTAAAATTCGTTGCACAATACTGACATAAAATATGACACTAAATACTTACTGACAGTGGGGTCTTTTTAAAAACTGATTAAAGCGTATCTTCTCTGATTTATATTATTTTTGTTTTTTTATTGGTTTGTTTAGCATTTAATTAGTTGTTTCCATTTATTAGGTATTTAGTTAGCTTATTTTACAGGTGTAGTTAAACAAAAATGTAGCTGAGAAAATATGTTTAACATAAATGTAAAAGATTTCATTGTGAAAATATTTTGTATAAATTTCATAATCAAGTTATTTACCTAATAGTTTAAGAACTCGTCCCACGCACAGGCCCATGTGGGACTATTTTTAAGTTCATTTGTAAATATCTTTAGGAAATTTTTTGAAATAAATTGATTTGATAATTAACTCCCACGGCACTCTACAGTTCTAATTCATGACTCATCAATGCCACTAGATGTATCCTGCGTGTTGCTAGTTGATCGTTGGTACATTTGTCTTTGTTACTTTGTTTTGTTTAAAAACCTTAGATTCATGTCTGACCGCAGTTGGCTTGATAATGGGTTTTCACTAACTATTTTAATATGATTGTATTTACGTTTGGTTTTATCCTGTATCAAAAATCATACGAATCATAGAACCACACGCTTTTTTTAATGAGTAAGAAACCACATGGCAATTATTGTTTTAATTTTTACTTTATAAAACGGGTACCGAACTCAATAAATTATTACAAGTGAACATAATCAAATTAGTTGTTATTGTTATGTTCCAAATGGGTGTGTCAAATCGTCAAATGCATTAGATCAGAACATTTTTATCTGTTGATTCATATCAAGGGGGTAGCAGGCGCTAATACCTCTCGGACCCATAGCGTGTCACATACAAACCATGTCCCTGAGCACCGATGTTTAAATTATAATGGAATTTTGCTCATCTTCAGGACATAATCATTCTAACAGTATGCACAGATTTCTCCTATGATGCACGCAAGTGGAGAAAAGGGGAGGAAAAGAATAATGCTTGCCTATTAATATATAGATTATATTAAATTAGTTAAATTGTTAATGTTAGTTACTATTGTTATTTCAGGCCGATCTTCAAAAAGAGTTTCTGCCGAAAGATGTAACCTTCAAATTTCATGTCTATCGGCTGAACACAGAAGGTGTGCAGTTAGAATGCATGGACTCTGGGGATCAAGAAGAGGGAGACCAGCCAGTAGCTAACCACTGGATACTTCCGTCTTCAGACTTTCACGGCCTATGGGAGAGCCTCGTTTATGATAACAACGTCAAAGAAAATGTAAGTTTCCATTTACTAAAAAAAGAAGAAAAAGTATATTTTGTTACCGGTACTGTAGTTATATGTGATGAATGATGACGTTTAATTTATACCTAGACAAAAGGCCTATACATTTAGTACCCTAAAACTGTGTGTAGGCCTACATTTCGTAAAATTTTTTAGATTTTTGTAAACTAGAACCAAACTTTATTCTCCAAAGTTTTGTGCCTCTCACGTATCAAGCTTTGTAAACTGCTATCCAGCCAAGAAAGCCAGTTGTATGTTAGGCTGGATGAAAGCTTACTGTTGTTGTAAAGTTAGGGGCCTACATACTATTTAACAAAAAGAATTAACTGCGTAGAGCACAAGGGTGGTATTACATTTTTTTACTGATTAAGCTCACAGTATTTTAAAATATTTTTCTCTTAGCTCAAAACCAAAGTTTCCAGTTTTTTGCAGGAATGGACGTGGAGAGCCAAACTGTCCGAATCAATCCTGTGGGATTTTTCATACTTGGGAATTTATTGGACGGGAATTGCCGAGCAATGAATGTTTGTACAGTAGACTCCAAAGTTAAAGAGACTGAAGTCGAGTTGTTCCGGCCTGTTCTTATCCTTTGTTGTCAAAACATCCCCTATTGTAGAACGGAAGGCCGCCTGGTCCTCGGAGAGTTCTCAGAATTTTGACCACTGCCTAAATCGTCCAATAGTCGAACCAATTCAAGTACAATAACAAATGACAGCTTATATTTTTCGTGGTGGTTAGACCATTGCAACACAATTTGAACTATAGTTATAAAGGTGTTTAGTAATCATTTAAAAAAGGGATAAACCTTAGACAAAGAGTCACAACTGAGAAGGCTCCTATCGCTCCCTGAGGCTCCTGTGGGCAGTGGTCAAAATTCTGAGAATTCCTAGAGAACCGGGCGACCTTCCGCACTACAATAGGGAATTTTTTGTCAACAAAGGATTAGGATGGAACTACTTGCCTCCAGTCTCTTTATCTTTGGTGTCTACTGTACCTTCGGCGGCGCTTTTCGAAGCTGGAGACAATCTATTGTTCAGGTTATCTATTATTCGAAGGCCGGTAGTAATTTATTCAAGAGGGGTGTGTTTTTGCTCCTACTAGCAATTACTACAATCTGAACCAATTTCCGTACAATCTGTACAAAACCAAAAGATTGCTCCTTTATTTCTAAATTCTCAAAAATTAAATAGGCCTAACCAAAGTTGTGTGACATTCCGTTTAAGAGCAAAGTAGAAAAGTAGTGTTGAGTAAATCTATCTTTAAAACAATTACTGTTTAATAATGTCAAAAGCATCTTATTAAAATTGAATATAATTTTAAAGTGAAACAGTTCAAACCCCATTAATGCATTTTAATAATAATAAAACATCAAAAATATGATTTTTTAAAATAGAGTTTTAAATACCAGAGTTATAAATTTTGAAATTTAAACTCTAAATTTACCTTTTTTATTGATTATTACTATACACTTCTCAACTTTTTTCTTATGTTGCAATAAAATAGTTAAATTAATACACCAAAATAACAATAAAAAGGCCTAATAGTTTATATTTTCACAGTACAATTTTAATGATAATTTTAAGTAAGAATCTGCCTCTTATTGAGTCTCACCATGGGCAACCTGGAGAAGTTAAAATGAAGAGAAAAAACTAATTTATACTCCTACCACGAACTATTACAAACAAAAATACAACTAGAAATTATTGAAGTGGTAGGAGTAATGATTGGAATTTTACCAACTGTTTGAATCTACCTATACAGGGTGTCACAAAAAAGTGTACCTGGCTATACAGGACCTGATTCTACATGCAAAAATAAGTCAAAAATAAAGAATAACAATTTTTGGATTTCGGCTTAGTTTAGCCGTAATCCGCCATTTTGTTTTTTATACATAATAATTTTTATTTCTGTGACTGTTCGTTGTATTAAGTTCATATTTGGCATGAACCTTTATGACAGCAATGTCCATTTTCAGGAAAAAAATTATTTTTGTCCGATGTGTATTTTCAAAATGGCGGCCATTTTTAATTTTTAAACTTAAATATCTCAAAACCGGTAAATTTTATCAAAATTTTACAAGAGACAAAAAAGTTGACAAATAAAATTACCTAACTAATAATACCAAATTTGTAAGGATCTGACGACAAATAATGGAGTTATTGAGATTTTTCTTCTAAAATAACCTAAATTTGCATGCATTTTAATGGAAAATCAATGATTTTATGCATACAAATGGCAATCACTCCGTTATTTGTTGTTCGATCCTTACAATCTTGGTACCATTAGTTAGGTAATTTTATTTGTCAACTTTTTTGTCTCTTTTAAAATTTTGATAAAATTTACCGGTTTTGAGATATTTGAGTTTAAAAATTAAAAATGGCCGCCATTTTGAAAATACACATCGGACAAAAATAATTTTTTTTCCTGAAAATGGACATTGCTGTCATAAAGGTTCATGCCAAATATGAACTTAATACAACGAACAGTCACGGAAATAAAAATTATTATGTATAAAAAACAAAATGGCGGATTACGGCTAAACTAAGCCGAAATCCAAAAATTGTTATTCTTTATTTTTGACTTATTTTTGCATGTAGAATCAGGTCCTGTATAGCCAGGTACACTTTTTTGTGACACCCTGTATATTTTCTAACCTACTTTTTATTTTGATTCTTTGTACCTCATTTACTATTTTATTCGATTCAACAAAACTTTTCTAAAATTTAACATAGGCTACGGTAGTCAAATTAATTTGTTTTCTTTATAGGCCTAGCCTACATAATTTATATTTTTTAAATTATTTTCTTTTAAGTTACAAGAAAAATTATAGTTTGCCCTTATCTGTTTGTGTGCAGCAAGTATAAAAATTAGATATTTTAAATCTTTTCAACAAAAAGACGTTCATTCTAAGTTGGCAGTATTTACGGTTCAATGTTCAACAGTTCAGTGTTCAATGTTTACAGTTATATAAATCTCTTGAAAAATTAATATTATTTTGTTTAAATTATACAATACTCAGATAAAAGTCAAAACAAGTATTTCCCTATAGCTGCGAGAAGAGCAATCCCGTCCAAAATATGAATGAAAAATAATAATTCCCAAATTAAAAAAAAAAAAAAAAAAAAAAAAAAAAAAAACATTCCCGTCTATCCCTAGAATAAGTGGAGGTATTTATTATTGTACAATGTTTCAGCTGCTCAGCTACATGGAGACCACGATGTTGTTCAGTGATTGCAAGGTGGACACCAACATCATCAGCTGGAACCGGCTGGTGTTGCTGTACGGACCCCCGGGCACGGGCAAAACCTCGTTGTGCAAGGCTCTCGCTCACAAGCTCTCCATCCGCATGGACCACCGATACACGCATGGACAGCTGGTGGAGATCAACAGCCACAGCCTGTTCTCCAAATACTTTTCTGAAGTAAGAACGTCGCTGGACTGTTTACAGATTATGTAACCTTTCTATTGACTAGACTCGTCTCATAGGGATTTAGGTTTTCGTACATGTTTCACTTTTGAAAAGTAAAAGAAAGTTAAGGAATTTGAAAATGGACTAGGAAAAAGTTTTAAAAAACCAGAAAGTTAACGATCAATCCTAAAAAGTCTCAGAACCTTTGCAAATTAATTATAAAAATAAAAAAATTAACTCTTTAAAAATAAAAAATAAAAATTTTTAACTTTTGTCATATTAACATTTTTATTTTTATTTTTTTTATTTTTTATTAGAAAGATACTTTTACGGACTTGTTGGTGTAATTATTGGTGATTTTCATTGTTTGTGAGGCGGAAAGGAAAAAGGGACCTCTTCGCGGCAAAGTAAAAATTGCAGTCAAATTTCTCCAATAAAACAAGTTATTTCTTTATTTGCAATCAATACTTTTTGCACAATTCCTCATGGCCTCACTGGTGCATTCCAGAGTGGCAAGTTGGTGGGGAAGATGTTCAGCAAGATCCGGGAGCTGATAGAGGACAGCAACGCACTCGTGTTTGTGCTCATTGACGAGGTGGAGAGTCTGACTCGCGCGCGGGAGTCATCCATGTCTGGGACAGAGCCGTCGGACATGATACGAGCCGTCAACTCGGTTCTCACCGAGATTGATCAGATACGCAAGTATGAAAACACAATAGGCAATAATTTATTTATTTATAAATTCAAAACATTACAAATATTGGCCTCGATAAGTTAACTACTTAAGCTTCAAAAGTGATGGAATCCTGGCTAATGTCCTTAAATTTCATTCTAAATAGACAACTGGGATTTTCCCCAATCTATACTTATTTAATATGCTAAGGGGTTTTTTGTGTAGAGAACTCCACCTAAAATTTTCAACCGATTTTCAAGTTTTTGGTGCCGTTGGATAGGGCTTGGTGCTTGGTCTGTAGTTCTTTCTGCCAAAAATTGATGAGAATCAGACTGTAAATAAAGGCGCTATCTATCATTGAAATCTTAAAATTTCCCATTTATATAACATTGGCATTGAATTAAGCCTTTACAACATCTGTTAATGTTCCACTGTAAATATGTGTAGTTTTTGGTGATTACAGATATTCACAATATTGGATTGGTTGGATGTCATTTTTAGAGCTAAAAGTAACATTCGTATTGTAAAATAAATCGCTCGATTTCGAGCAACACGTATACTAGTTTTAAGTAGAAAGAGAAATGGTATTTCGGTTGTGAAATTTGTTTGGAGTGAAGTTCTTTAGTATCATAAACTCTACTTAATTTATATTTTCATTAAACTATTGTTTCGCATAAAGTGTAATAGCATAAGCCTTATACTTAGTAGGTTGATCTCATTGTTCAAATATATGATACATTATTTTTTACGAAAGATCTATCTATATCTATAAAAGAGGAAGTATGTATGTATATATGTATGTTGCCTTTGGACTCCGAAACCGCTCAACAGATTGTCATGAAACTTACAGCCATTATCCTATACTCTTATACGAGCAATGTTTGCTTGTTTGCTTGCTTGCTTGCTTGCACAATTATCTCAAAAACGGCTCCGACGATTTCCTTCAAATTTTGGAATATGGGGGTTTTGGCCACCAGAAATGGATTGGAGCTGGTCCCATAGCTGGGAAAAATCCGGTTTTCGCGCTAGAGCCCTTCAAAGATCCCATGTTATCCTTATGGAAATTTTTTAACTGAACAAAAATCAGCTGATAACTGTAGATAAAATAAACCAATGTGTTACATCTTTAACCTGTGGTTTTAGGAAAATCATACCAATGTGCAGCAAACCTTCCGCCTGGCGAGTGAGCGGAGCGAACGAGCTTTGTGTGAGAAACGAAAGTAATAATTTTACCGAGCTTAAGCTCGGTCCCCCTGGTACTTAAGCATTATTCAAGGATGGTTTGTGTGAAGTTTGGTGCAAATCTATCCAAACGGCTCTGACCCAAAGGGCATACAATAGTTTGTAAAAAAAAAATTGAAAATATCTATTTTATCTATTTTTATTGATTGCTAAGAAACAAATTCAATAAAAATTTCTAATCTTAGGTATTCCAGCAATTTTTTATAAGGTGAGTGTGGCAGTGAGTGAGCGTAGCGAACGAGCTAAATTACCTATAAAGTAAATTCAATCACGGGCGAAGCCGTGACGGGAAACAGCTAGTGTTTTATAAAATTTGAAGAAGAAAATAATTCATAATTTAATTTTTTCTTATTTCAGGTTCCCTAATGTGATGATTTTGACAACATCCAACATAACTGGAGCCATTGATGGTGCATTTCTTGACCGAGCAGACATCAGGCAGTACATTGGATTGCCATCCTATCATGCCATATTCAAAATATATCTCACTTGTCTCAAGGAACTGATTCGGGTATGAAATTGATGTTTGTTACATATTTTAGAGACTCTGCCACTATAGAATTTATTTAATATTTCCTTTTTTTATAACAGATAAAGAAACCAATTTTTGGAAAAAAATTCTAACAGAAAGAATAAGCAATTGCCGTATAGCTAGTATTAACATAGTACATGTTACACTCATACTTTAGTTTAGGACCATAAAACGTTTTAAGATCCCCATGTATAAAACACAGTTTATTCAATTTTTAATAAGTATCTGTCAAATTTTTTAGAAAGTATCTGTCAGATTTTAGCGAATTTCCCTATAGGGAATACGCTATTACGGTAGTAGTCATGGTAAGACCTAAGCCCGGGACCACTTTACTTTTTCATTTTGAGGTCCCCAGAAGCCAAAAACACCGTTCGTTCATTTTCATATATATGTATATATATATATATATATATATATGTATATATATATATATATATATATATTAGTGATGTGTCGGTACCTAAATTTCAAAGTCGGTACCGGTACCGGTTCTTTTAAAGGATCGGTTCTCGGTACCGGTACCAAGTACTCATTTTTTTATGAGGTTAATATAATAGGAAATATGAAAAAAAAAATTTGTATATTGAAGTATTCGGGAAGTGATATTTCAAAAGAAGTGAGAATTTAGGGATTAAATTAAACAACACATGCAAGTAAAAGAATAAGGATTGAGTGACAATTAAGGTAGGGACAGTGTTGGGGTGTGTATGGGAAATCATCAAAAGTTTATTTGACTAAAAATGATAAAAAGTAATAAAATGTTTGTTTTATGATAATTTTTTAATGTACAGTAACATATCTAGGGGTCCGCAGGCCAACTTTTAACACTCACACTTCGGGTTGGGCCTGGTAAAAAATCATTACCCTTAGGTTTTAGACCAAAAACGAGTTGGGCTGAAAAGTATTTTTATTTTTAATTAATTGTTAATTCTCCAACTACTATCTGTTTTAATTATAAATGTATTTGTTATATTTCATTTTTGAAATATATTTAATGGGGTTTGAAGTTTTTAATTAAAAAATTATATTAAATTATAACAAGATGCTTTTCACATTATAAAACAGTAATTGTATTATAGAATGATTTACTTAACAACAATGCTTTTCTAATTTTGAATGAAAAGTCAGACAACTTTAGTTGACGATTTATTTAATTTGTGAGAATTAGACGAATCAAACGAGCCATCTCTTAGCTTTCTATGGCAATTGGTTCAAAAAGTAGCAATCGGTACTAGGAGCAAAAAACGCCCCTTATGAATAAATTACTGCCGGACGTCGAACAATAGATAAGCTGAACAATAGATCGTCTCCGGCGGCCGGCGGCGTTCACGGAATGTGCCGGGTTTTTGCGTCGCGTTTTCCTTGTTAGCGAGATCGCCGGCCGCGTAAACAACTATTGTTTGGGATAAATGTATTTTGTTTAGATATTTCTTTTTAGATTTAATTCAGTAAAATAATATTGAAACAAAATAATGAACTATTTTTTCAACCAAAAATCATTGAACCTCGATTATATTTCTATCTATTTGTAAACATTAGACGAAAAAAAGATCCATAATTTGTTTTTGTTGGACAAATAATTCAGGATATAGGCGATAAGATAACTGTAATCTTATCTTATCAGTCAATTGTTGTGGCGGACCATCTCGCGTTGGCCCGGCTGCCCCCCCCCCTCCCATCTTTCATGCGCCGGACGGACAGAACAATAACTTATTGATAAGATAAGACATCAGAGTTTTTATTACGTTATTATCAGTCTACCTCTTCGTCTCAAATACAATCGCATTGTTAATTTTCAAGAAAACTGTGGAAGATCGCGTTTGGTTTCAGTTAATTTTATTGTAAACAGACCGAGGTACCGGTACCGAGATTTTGACATCGGTTCTCGGTACCGGTACTTTTGCCAAGAACCGGTGGTACCGAGAACCGACTTTAGGTACCGACACATCCCTAATATATATATATCTATATATATATCTATATATCTATGTGTCCATGGTACTAATAACTATTGAAGGGGACCTCCGATTTTGATGAAATTTGGTATGAAGGTGTAAGACCAGGTCTATTTTCATGAGTTCGCTAACCAGCACTGTCGGGTTATGGGAACGGGGTTTTATGGGGTTTGAAAGGGGTAAAAAATGGGTTTTTGGCATTTTTGACCTTAATTTTTAAAATTAATCAATTTTAACTGAAACCATTCAATAGAGCTTAAAAAAACAAACAATTTGGTATTTTGAATTTTTATCTTAGCATAACTGGTTACGGGGAAAATCCAAAAATATGTTTTCCATGTTATCCTTAAGGGAAATCAAGAAAACCCTATATCTAGCTTATTTATTGACATAACTTAATCAAATTTGGTATGTACATTATCCATATAGGGTTTAACTTATACTTGCTTACAAAACCCATATGGCGGCAAACCTACATACTCACCCCCATAGGGTTTTATGGAGAAAATAAAAAATTGCCATAGCCTGATATAATTTTGTGTTTACATTCACCAATTATTGATTAACTTAAATTTTCTAACAACACCCCATGGCAGCAAACCTACATACTCGATCCCATGGTGTTTTTGTGGGGAAAGTAAATAATCTGATATTCCTTTGGAAATTCCCTGAGTACGCAGGTCTGCTGCGACGGGGTTATTTTCTAACTTTTGTATAGGTGTAGGACAACTCAAATTTTCATAAGTTTGTAATCAGGATGATTGGAGCATGGTTTTGTGGGGAAAACTATTTTTAGTTTTTAGCGAATTTCCCTATAGGGAATACGCTATTACGGTAGTAGTCACGGTAAGACCTTAGCCCGGGACCATGATACTTTTTCGTTTTGAGGTCCCTAGAAGCCAAAAACACTGTTCGTTCAAATTGATATATATGTATATATATATATATGTGTCCGTGAACACGATAACTTTTGAACGGAACCTCCGATTTTTATGAAATTTGGTACAGGGGTGTAAGCCAGCGTCTACTAGGTTGAGT
This sequence comes from Neoaliturus tenellus, assembly GCA_030545055.2. Classification (NCBI taxonomy): domain Eukaryota; kingdom Metazoa; phylum Arthropoda; class Insecta; order Hemiptera; family Cicadellidae; genus Neoaliturus; species Neoaliturus tenellus. Next base: position 243,328,178 of record CM061531.1, on the reverse strand, counting down.
TCGCGAACCAGAATGATCGGACCATGGGAACGGGGTTTTATGGGGTTTCAAAAGGGTTAAAAATGGGTTTTTGGCTTTTTTTACTTTTATTTAGAAAATTCAACAATTTTTACTTAAACCATTTAAAAGAGCTTAAAAAAACAAACAATCTAGTATTTTGAATTTTTTACCTAGCTTAAATGGTTATGGAGAAAATCCAAAAAGTATGTTTTCCACAAAACCTTCTATCTTGCTTATTTATTGACATATCTTGATAAAATTTGGTATGTACATTCATTAGAAAGCGTTTAACTTATATTTGCAAAGAAAACCCATATAGCGGCAAACCTGCATACTCACCCCTATAGGGTTTATGGGGAAAATAAAAAGAACACCATAGCCTTATAAAATTTGGTATGTACAATCACTAGGTAGGGTTTAACTAATTTTTACCAACAAAATCCATATGGCGGCAAACCTACATACTCTCATCCCCATGGATTTTATGGGGAAATAGAAAATATACCAAAATTCCATTGGAAATTCGCTGAGTACGCAGGTCTGCTGCGACGGGGGTGTTTTATCATTACTTGGCTTAACACGTTGAGTGCTGAAAATCGATATAATTGCGTACCAAAATTGCGGAAATATATTTTTTGTTTAATTACTACATGATTGCTTGTATGTTGCTAAAAGGTCGTCAGAAGTTGTCTAGGCGTCTATTTTCTGACAAATTTCATGACGTCATTTCCGGTACGTAAATTGACGTGGTCCGCCGGTGATGCCGGCGATCGTCACTTATAACTGTCAGAACTCTCGTCGGAGCCATTTTCATGATCAGAATACAAATTTTCCAACAATTCATCATCATTACCCTGATTCATTGCACAAATAACACCAAAAACAACAATAGAAAACATTGTGAACACAACCACTTCGTACACTGCACGCCCAGAGGGGACCGGCAAATGATCATCCGTTAACAAAGCACATGGACGGCACCAATAAGTAGCGAGCAATATAATCTCTCTCGGCAGTGGCCAAAGCCCACACTAAACGAATAAAGGAATGTTACACAATCCGGGAGTGCTACGTAATATTACGCAGGCCGCTGCAAGCGAGGGTAACGAACTACGCCGAAGTGAACTCGTGGACTGGCACAACAGGTGGTGAGCGAATCAACCTCTCCCAGCAATGGCTAAGCCCATACTGAACCATTATGTTTCGGACAGGAGCGCTATGTAAATTAACGTAGGCCGCCGCCCGTGCCACTGTGGCACTACATTAATTAACGTACCCCGCACTCAACGTGTTAACTAGTTGCAGAGAAAAATAATGCACTGCCATGAACGAGCTATATAAATTAATATGTCAAAAATTTTCTTTTATTGCTCTAACCATGAATTAAATAATTTTTAAACGTTTAAAGCACCAATATTGATTGTTTAACCCATTGATCTACCTCTCTTCTGGTGCATAGTGACCCCCACGTATTCTACTTTTTCTGGCACTTGTTTATACGTATAGAAAAACTGCTGTATCTTTCGTGTTTATCGTTGGATAGCATTTGAAGATACATATTTATATTGTGTGTGTTTTTTTTTGTTTATTTTTTTTTTTATTTTGGCTTGCTGAATAACATGGAAAAGTTTGTAAAGATTGAAGCTGGACACCCTGTTATATTACAATTACATATAAGTTACCGTGTGTCTCTCAAAAGGTGTCTCAAATTGATAACTCATCAACTATTTGTCCTGCAATCTTGAAATAAAACTATTTCCCACTAAATTGATCCCAAAGAATAATTAAAAAATAGTTTTAAAGGACAGATACAGGGTGTTCTAAAAACTGGAGGTCACCGGTTCAAATCTGGGAAATCTAAAACACAAGCACCCTTATATTATAAATAATTTGAAAGGTCTATTCAACACAAACATGCTGGTAAAAACAGTATTTAGTTATCTTGATTTGTTTCAAAATGGTGGCCATTTGTTTAGACAAAATCCAAATTTACAGAATACCCTGTAATTAATTCTTTAATGGTTTGTCATAAATGACTCTTGATTCCAAATACTTGCCGTACCACTAAATTAACATGCAAGTTATATTGGAAAAAGACAATTATTGTACGTTATTACTACAAAACCACAAGAGATATGGCAATACAAATTACAAAGTTGCTAAGTTCAACAAGATCTTTAAGATGATGTAATACCATGAATACCCCCGTCGCAGCAGACCTGCGTACTCAGCGAATTTCCAAATTAGTAGTATTAATTATGACCAAATAAACCTGTAAACCAAAAATCATCACAAGCTCATAAATATGGAAATACATGTTTATCTCCTTATGATAAATGTAGGGAAAGAGTATGCAGGTATGCTGCCATGGGGAACACTGAAAGTAGGTTTTTAGCATTAAAAAAATTATTTTAACCATATGAAGCCATACACTAAATTTCATCAATATCTGTCCATTGCTAAAGGAGTTTGCCTATTCTCCATATGATTAACATGGGAAAAGAGTATGCAGGTTTGCTGCCATGATAAGCACAAAAACCAAGATTTTTTACCATAAATGGATGAATCTCAACCAAATGAAGCTGAATACCAAGTTTCATCCAAAAACATTGCTTAGTAAGTGAAATATTAAACACATCCTTATTCTCCATAAGATTAACATTGGAGCCTCAAAATACAACGTACTGTCTTTAGACTTTGTAATATCTTGGTAACCAATGGAGATAGAGCAAAGCTTCAAAATGCTAAATTGTGTGTTTTTTAGAGCTAAATCCAATGGTCAAAATAAAAATTTGAAATTTTTAAAAATTACATATGAAAAATGCAAAAAACCCATTTTTGGGGTACAAAACCCCCCAAAACTACCCCTTCCGATAGGTCGATATGTCTGGTTTACGAACTCATCCGAATAAACGTAGGATTACACATCTCTACCAAATTTGGTGTCAATCGGACCATTTTTACGAGAGTTATCGTGTCTAGGGACACATACATATATATATATATATATATATATATATATATATATACATATATATATAAAAATTTTAATGACTATTATTTTTGGTCTCTGGGCACCTTAAAACGAAAAAGTAACATGGTCCCGGGCTTAGGTCTTACCATGAGACCTACGGTAATAGCTTATTCCCTATGGGAAATTCGCTAATACTACTACTACTACTACTACTACTACTACAACTACTACTTTAAGATAAAAAATGACACTTGTTTGCATTAGTTCTATTTATGTAACACTAAACAAATTTTAAGTTTTGGAAATTTAATTTTTTTAATAAATGTTGTCTTATGACATATCACTGTAAAGCTTAGCTTATTTTGAATCAGGAGTCATTTATGACAAATAATAAATTAGTTACAGTGTATTCCGTATATTTTGATTTTGACCACAAAAATGGCCGCCATTCTGAAACGAATGAAGATTAATAAATTCTGTTTTCACGAAACTGTTAGTATTGAAGAGACCTTTTTGTAATGTTACTATCACTAACCAAGTTATGTTTGTTTCAGGTAAATTTAATCGTAGCATCGCTACAGTTTGACTCCTTGACTTTTGAAAGACTGAGATTAGACCAGAGTGGTGATGACAGCACACATGAAAGTATTCAACGTCTCTTGGCTGTTTCCAGGTAATCTATAAAAAATCATTTGTTAAGAATAACATTTTTCTTATTAATTTACTTCTAAATTGAACTTTGTTTCCTTTATTTTAAATTCTGTAAAAGGAAATTTGAAGGGAGAAAAAATTATAACTAATTATACAGCATTTCATCCAGCTGTTATACATGCTATTGAGCTCTTATAGCGACCCAATCAAAGCTAAAGGTTTTCAATATCTGACTATCACTATGACTGTAGTTAGTTAAGCTGTTCATTCGTTTGTTTGTTGTTCAGCTAGTTACTAAGTTTTTCAACTTATGGTAACTTTAAAATTTCATATTAAATTTAGCTGTAAAATAAAAATAAAACCAAGCAACAATGTTTTTAGTTATTCATATACTTGTAACATTTGTAATATCTCTTGGTACTGTAATGAATTCTTTATTAATATTGAATCAGAATAAAACCAGTTACTTTTTTTACTAAAGACCTTTTAAAGAATGACTTGTACCTGAATAGGCCTGTAAATAAAACAATTCGTTCAGAACCTGGACGAACAGGTTGAAGGAGGAAACCTAAAACTAATGTAAAATGCCAAAAATAAAATTGGAACTGAGCTGATTTTGAATGTCTCACAACACAAAGTGCGATGAACCAATGACTCATATTTAAAATGTGGGAAACAAAGAGAGGTAACAGGTAGAATGGTTGGGGGATTTTGTTTTTATAACATTGTCTGCAAAGATCAATGGTCCCCGCCCCCCCCCCCTTCTGGTCCGTCACTGCACCTTTTTATGAGCCAAACAATACCATAGAGCTGGCATTAGCAGATGTTCCTATGATAAATTTTAGAAAGATATCGCCATTGGAGGGTGTCTACTGGTCGGGAAATCAGAAAAAGTTCGGAATTTTGTCAGGTTGAGAAAAGTAATGAAAGAGTCTGGAATTCAGGTTTTTGGTTGGGTGAAACTAAATTTATACAGTAACAAAAACACGGGTTGTGAGGCTGCTTTTTATCACTGGAAATTTTTAGAAAAGTGGTCTGAAAAAGTCGGGAATTTTATTTTTATTTTTTATTTGTAAAATTTAGTAGACACCCTGTTTATTGCTGAAATGTACGGTGTTTTTACGATTCAAAATTTGTATTACAGCACAAGAAAGTCAACAAAATATTTTCTAAACCAAGTGGTATGAAGTGTTTAGTTAAATATGCACAATTGACAAGTTACTAAAAAAAAACTATAATTTGCAATATTCATATATCCATTACATATCCACCAAATTCGAAAATTCACTAAACCAAACAATTAGGTAGTTTGGATTATTAAAATTTAGATTAAAAATTTAAACATAAGAGTTTCTCAATTTTGTTACTGAGTTTAGAAAAGAAAAAACTGAAAAGTTAGAACCAAATTAATTAAAATTAAAATCAAATGTATGGCTTTTTTTGTAAAAGTAGCAACTTATTCAGATTTTTATATGCAGTGTCAAAGTCAAACATTCTTTATTAATAGTAAAGCAACATGTAGATCAAATTGTGCCATCGCATCATAATTGGGTCTCTTATGCACATGTCTTATTAGCCAATATACTTGTACGTTTGGATCGGTTGCAGGTTAAGTGAAGGGTTGAGTGGCAGGACGCTACGCAGGATACCTTTCCTTGCCCACGCCTTGTTCATCAAGTCGCGAACTGCATCCCTAGACACATTCTTGAGAGCAATGGAATCAGCCGTCGTTCAACAAAAAAATGAAAGTAGGTGTAAGTAAGGTTAGTCTGCCTTAACTTTCAGTCCTAAATAATATCTTGTTTTGTTTTTCTGTGTAATTGGCTTGAGTATGCAGAGAGACTCCAAAGGTTAATGAGTAATGAGGGCTTTGGAAATATCAATATTCTATTGATAGAATGAGTCTAAAACTAATTTAATTCATTTTAAAGCAAGTAACCACTGTAGCAACTCTTTAGACCATTTTAATCTCAATAATTTAAACTTTGTCTCTCCACGTAAATTTTTGGGTCTACATTTTGACCGATTTCTCAAATCTGATTTTCTTATTAATGCTTTAGCACAAAAGTTACATGTTTTTAAACAAGATTAAACTATCATAATGAAATCTAAACCTATCAAAACCTGTAGGGTTAACATTTGAATAAGGTACAATCCCAAAGAGTGAAATCAAGAAAAATTTAATTCTAATTATGCATGTGCAAATTATGTTGAACACTTTGAAGTGTATGACAATTCAATGTATTGCTGCACATTTGTGCTGGGAATATTTTAAATTGTTAATCTTTTTCTTTTTTGGATGTTGATTAGTGGTCAATTGTACAATGAATGCTAAATAGAGTAAATTTAATAAATGGTGTGATGCCAAAATATCTTCTAAAATTAGTGAGCTGGTTACACATGGTACAATTTTACAAGTGATACAACTTTTGCTTATTGTAAAGTGTGTCACAAGTCATTTAAGCTCAGTAACATGGGCAAGCAAGCGTCAGGGGACAAACAACCCGTCTACTCGTGGACTGAAGAGGTGGCGGAACTCAGAAAAACATGTTTAAGAACTAGACGAGCCGCCACAAGAGCTAGAAATTCCTGCAAACAGAGTTCATAAGTCGGAGGCCTATAAGGCTGTGAGAAAATCCCTCCGCCGAGCAATCAACAGGAGCAAGGCGAATAGCTGGAGGAGACTTGACTCCGACCCGTGGGGCCTGGGTTACAAACTTGTAACACAGAAACTCGGCGCCCGCTCTCCACCTTCCATCATGGAGGGCGCCACTATGGAGAGGATCGTTGCTGCGTTGTTTCCTGAACATCCACAGCGACCGAAAGTTGACTTTGGACGGGTAGAGGATGTTCCTCTCTTCACATTCGAGGAGCTGGAAACCTCCGTTCTCTCCCTGAAGAGCAACAAGGCTCCTGGCCTGGACGGGATTCCCAGCGAGGCTTTAAAGAAAGTATTTACAATTAATGCTGACTTGTTGTTGAGAATGTATAACGCTTGTTTGGTAGAAGGGGTGTTTCCGGCTCCCTGGAACACCGCCAGGCTTGTACTGATCAGCAAGGGCAAAGGTGATTCTGAGCTGCTGTAGTCCCACAGGCCTCTCCGCATGTTGGACTCGGCTGGGAAGCTGGTCAAGAAGCTGATCAGTCCCCGCCTGAATTCTGCCGTGGATTTATGCCCCCGTCAGTATGGCTTCAGAAAGTTACGGTCAACGATCTACGCTATCATCGAAGTCCAGAGAGCTGTGGAGAGAGCTGAGAGCCACAACCATTTCTCTTGCCGAGTAGTGCTTCTTGTTACGCTTAATGTCAAGAATGCCTTTAAATCGGCGAGGTGGGACGATATGTTGGATGTGCTTTGCAACACCTTTTGCGTTCCTGCATAACTGTTGCGGCTCATAGAGGATTATCTCCGCACTCAAAGCCTGATTTACAACACAAGGGACGGAACGTGGACGATGGAAGTCAACTGGGATGATGGGTTCAGCTTCAAGCGGCACTACGGGTGTGTTCCGCCTTCCTGGTGGTCGCCGGAGTCATCCTTGTCAAGCTCTTGGCATACTCTGCGACTTATTAAGTAGGTCCAATCATGGGGGCCTTTATTCTTTTTCTTATTAATATATAAATTAATTTTAATATTTCACCTAAACTTTTATCTTTTAAACTAAATCTTTATGCAGATGACACTACGTCTATTTCAAAAGCAAATTCAACAAATAAATGACTTAAAATTAATTTATGAACAGTCTCTTACAGAACTCCAAAATTTGTTCTTGGCAAATGGATTATTACTGAATAACTTAAAGAGGCAGATTGTTAAATTAACATTTGAAACAGCTCAAAATAAAAAACTCTCTAAATGATATTACTTTTAACATTCTTGACATTAAGCGTAACAAGAAGCACTACTTGGTGGGCGAAATGGTTTTGGCATTCAACTCTCTCAACAGCTTTCTGGACTTGGGCAATGGTGTCGATTGGTGATCCTTTATTTCTGAAGTCGTACTGACGAGGGTAAAGGTCCCTGGCAGCTGCAACGGCAGAAGTCAGGCGAAATGAATCACCTTTTCAAAAGTTTTCCAGCTGTGTCCAACATGCATAGAGGTCTGTGGGACGACGGCAGCTCTTCGTTTGCTAATAAGTACAAGCCTTTGCTAGTATTAAAAGAATGGAAATTTATGACCATAAAGTGATTATTATTATAATTCTTATAGATGAGTCAGGAGTCAGTGTTGTAATGGTTAGCACTCTGGACTTCGGGACCACGGCAGTGATGTTGCGGGTTTGTATGTGGGTCTGATCTGTAGTCGTATCATTACCATTCATCTGTACTGCAGCAGCTCATCGCCTTACTATGTCTAATAAAATCCACACAAAGATGAAGATCGTCTCTTGATCAATTATCTGTGTGAAGGTAAAGAGTAAGGCATGAAGAGGTTGCCATTCTCTTTATTTAAATTCAAATTTTTATTATGGTTTTTAAAAGGCACTGTACTTTTTTCAGGCACTTAATAATTCTTCTACTAGTAATAATTCTTAAACTTAATAGTTTTTGTTTTGTTTCAGAATGATCAGATCTCAGTTGATAATATGATGAAGATCTCAGGATAAAGCTAGAAAACCACCCAAAAAATTTAAATGGTAAAGTTTTAGACTAAAACCTTATCATCTTACAAACCTAGTTTTGCTTTTTAAATCTTTTGGGTATACTTCGTAAACAAATTGTGATATTTATGTTTCTAGGATTTGTGTAATAACTAATAACATGTGGACTGAACAAAAATCATCATTTTTTTAGTTTGAAGGGTGCATGAGTAATTGGTCTTAGAAAGAATCTTAGAAAGCCTTTTTCCCAAAAATGTTTTTTATTTTAGTTACTGAACATCTTAGTTAATTGATTGTAAGCAGTATGTTTTTTGTATTTTACTCAGACTGATTTATTTCAGTGAATACTTATATTTAAGGAAAACTTGCTTGATTTCTATAATTTTGTTCTTGTTCATAATTTTGACAAGTGATGAATATTTCCTCTGAGAAATATGGCCTACAATCAGGAGTGGTGTAGCTTAGAACTGAGCCGAGCTGACTTCACTGGCAGACTGTGTAATGAGCGTTTCATGTCTACCATACTTTTGTCATAATGTCTAAGTGAGGGCCTTATCCTCAACAGTTCACTGATAAGGCTTAATGACCCAAACTGTCTGGCAATGGAAGGCTTAAATAAAGAAAATATGATCAATTTTATTCTTTAAATACATTTTATTACTTGCACAAACTTTTGATTTACATAATTTTTGTTAGATCAGTAAGCTTCTTTCTAATCACCAGTTTCCTGATCATTGTTCTTATCAAGTTTTTATAAAACTTTTCAAAATTAGATGGTTAATTTTATAATGAAGTACCCCTAATTTGTTGTTAAAGTAAACAATCCCTAATGAGCATTCAACAAGTCCGGAAAATCAGATGAACCTAACACGCATTTGAATTTGTCAAAACCTAGTTTTACTAAAACTACCTTGCGAAACCACTTTTGTTCAGTGCAAAAATAAAACATACCTTTCATATTAAAACAGTGGCGATTATCAAAGACCATGCACTTTTAAATTATGATGCATAAACAAATGGACTCATCCCAAGGTTCTACCATTGACTATATACACCAACGTGAATAGACTTCTCATCCAATGCATTTAGTTAGATCCCAAATTTTGGAATTTTAGTGTACGCCGCATCAGATTTATTGCAGTCAATGTTGTAATTATTTATCTGGATTTACAGAGCTGTAAAACACTTATCACAACATAAACATAACCCTCAGTTATAAAATGTTTCATCCTTGAGACGAGTGGTAATATTGATTTACCTATCATATATCACTTCTACTTCTGTGTAGAAGATCGCGCCACCGTAAATTGGTTTCAAACATGCTTATGCTATTAGAAGTCTATTCACGTTAGTGTATAACGTCAATGGTTCTACTAATTCATTTAAATTTTTAGTATAGAGCTTGTGCCTTAATCTGTTATAATTGTTTTATTTTTAGAATTTGTTGTATTGTACTGAGTATTTTTGCATACTATGAATCAATAATAAAATCTAATGGTACACTGGTCAATAAATAAGTTTCATCTTTATTAAAACTTTGGCCTACTAGAAGTTTGAAAATATATGTTTTCAAATAAAATAAACATTCCAAGGATATAAAAATAGGTCAGTTAAGAAGGCTCAATTTTTACTGTTTACAGATAAGTAATTTAGTAATAACAGTGCTAGGTTCTATTTAAAAAATGTGTAAATTCTCTCATTTTAACATTTTTATTAGGGGTGGGCAAGTATCACATATTTGGAACAAGCTAAGTCGTGAGTAAGTAGAATATTTGAGTTTCGAGTCGAGCAGTGAACATAAAACTATTGAAAATTGCCTTAAAATAATTACTTGGCCTACCAATATCCACTCAAAGTTTAATTTTCTTAAAAACTATGTGGAGGAAAAATATGTGTTGTAAATTTCTAATTATGTATAAAAAGAAAACTGATGTAAAAATTTCCTACAAAAAGACTAGGCCTTTTCAATCTAAAAATCAATTCAATCGTAAATTTATCACTGGTGAAATCAACTGTCAAGAGCTTTTGGGGAGGATGGAGTTCTGGGTTCCATCCAGAACTATTTCTCAAGAACTTTTCTTCAGGAGATGATACCCCTATCTATCTACTATCAACTATCTACAGCATGCTGCTATACCGAGAATGATGCGCCTCGGGAATTGGACTGCCTCTCATCTGGACTTCTTTGATGGCCTGAGCCCTGACGTCTGGAGGAGCCATCTGATCAAAGTGGTGCGAGCTTCGAGTTGATTCTACAAAGAGTGTTGTACAATGGAAGTTAGTGCAAATGCCATTTCAGTGTGATTTTGAGGGTAATCATACTGTCATCACGGATGAGTTCACAATCTGTCAAATGAGGAATTCAATCTGTCTTCAAGCAATTCATTTTCTAATTATGATTGATTATTATTTTTAAAGTTTTCCCAATGTTTTGAAGATGTATTGTACACATGAATAATTTTATAAATCAGTAGCTACGTTGACCTCACTACCATTAACAATCCGTGCAGATGCAAGCCGTCTTGTCTCCAGTCGTCATTCAAGTCCAGTCCAAGTCCAATAGCTGTCTGCTTCCACAGTTATTTCATTATCTTGACATCTGTCTTTTGTTTTAAGATAATATATCATACTAGTGATGAATACATTTTAGAATTCAAGGGAATTGGGATTAAATCAAATAAAATATATTTTAGCAGTAATATATTTTCATTCACAAACTACTCGACTCGACTTTAACGAGTAGTCACAAGTACTCGCTCGAGTTTCGAGTATCAAAAAATACTCGACAGATACTCGAAAACTCAAGTACTCGCCCACCCCTAATTTTTTATAAACTATACTACAGATGTGTAGTAGCAAAGAAAATTTCTTAAGTACGGTAGACCTTTTCTTAACTATTCCCGGATCAACTGCTCCTCAGATGAACACCTCTGGATGGCTAAGAATAGAAGTCTGTTTAACTGAGACTGTCAATTTATTTATGGAAAAAGAAACATATTCCGTCAGGTCAATGTTTGTCATATAAAAATCCGCAGGATTAAGGAATTTCACTTTATTTTATTTAAAAAATTGCCAATGATGATTTAATAAGAAGTCGCTGAGTTATTCCCTACATAAATTGGATGGTATATTAATTTTTACATCATTATACTTGTTTATGTAGTTGCCCATTATTGGAATCTTTTAGGTTATCCGATCTAGGACTGGTCCCATGAGGGTCATTTAAGATAAGGTCTACTGTAATGAATATATATATAATTTTAATGGAGCCTTAAAATCGGTTTAATTATTGAACAGCAGTTTTGCTAATCCTTTCGCTTCTTGTATATAGTAGACCAGAGTTTTAAGTAAAGAAATTAGGGAGATACTTAGCTAACTTGCTCAAAGAGTTGTAGATCATGTTTATCTATTGTGGCTTATCAAACAAAAACATTGGTGTGAAAAAATTATTTCCAAGAAATGTTTCGGATGTTATTAATGTATGTCCTTTTGGTAAAAAAAAGACTCTTGATAATCCGAACTAACATTGGATTTAAGGAAATCGTGATCAACACCTGCTCAAACAAAATGCCCCTGTTGCTCATATTAAAAAAGACAATATTCATTTGCTTGCTTTTGATAAGATTCCTTTTGAAACAAGACAAATTCTGCCCTGTTAAGTATTGTTGCATGGATGCAACAGCAGTATACTCCCATGTTTGACAACTCCAACTGCATCCTATTATAATGTGATGGCTTATAATAGTCATGTAATGATGAGATCCACTTAACTTGATATACTGTACATTAATGGTAAAAAATTATAGGTGCTAAAACTAAGTTTTTTAAAAATTTGTTATTAATCCAATATATTTTTTATCATCGGTCCAAATTTTTTCCTCTCCGGATTATTGAGTCTATGAATTATTTAAAATTTCATGTAATTTAAGCCGTAACTTTAAAAATTTGTCATAAATATTAGGTAATATATTCTGTAAATTAAAATAATGTTTCAGACCAGGTGACTTCATGGATGAATATGATCGAATTGTACTTATTATATTGGGTACATCCGTTTGTTATTGTTGAGTAAAGTCTATTTTTGTATGTATAGAAAAATTAAGTTTGTTTTAATTCTTTAGACGAATATGATGATGATACAAATTTGTTCTACTATTGTACATCAGGGTCATTTAACTTGATTAAGAAAAAACTAAATAGTATTAATCTTATTCAGTTAAGTTTTAATTCATATGTTTTATTTTATCTGTTGCCATCCCATTTCCATGAAATTTAATTGTTAAAATGTAACAGTTTGATTAATTTTGACATCAAGAATAAATCTTGTTAATCATATTGAGTTTCTTTTTCCCTATATAGTTTTCTTTAATTAAAATACAAATTTTAGCAAAAAAAAACAAACAAACCAATAGAAGTTTGAGGTAGTTGTGAATATGTCTTCTCCGCTTCTGAAATGTAGTTATTCTGATTCTAACAAGTGAGGAAACAATATGATTTTACTGTTATTGGATAACCTACTTATACCATTACACAGATTGGTATCAGTCCATTGTAACATTTTAATTCAATTTATAAACCCTTCAATGGAGTTTTTGTCTCTAACTGATCAGGACAAAGACTAAAAATGGTTACGCAGAAAGTTAAACATGCTACAAACAAGCATCGAGCGTGATTAGAAGATGTCTGTAATCTTATATATAATGTAGTAAACATAAATGGGTTTGTAAAATCAGTAATCACAAGAATAATTTAACATCCATTTGAAAAAAAATGCCAAAGACTAATGCCTAACCAATAATTTTGTAAATAATGGAACAATACTAACACTATTAATAAATTAACTGCTAACGCCAGAAACAAGAACAGCACTGCGAAAACAGGAGCATAAACACTATACACGGGACTATACGACGTCTGTAGGGCGACACGATGCAGCACAAAAGAAAGAATAAAGAATATTTATTTCCAAGAAAATTTACATTGTTATAAACAAAACATTGTAATTGAAGTACATGCCATCTTATCAGGTACTGATATCAATTACGCGCAATCAACAAAGTTATCAGTCGCAGTCCACTTAATTGGCTTAGATAACGTGCATGGCTCCTGTGGCTTATTATGTCCTTAGCTTTTGTCCAATACACTTATCACTAAAGCATTAAAAAATTAATGATAAATACATCTCAATTACTATACTTAAAGTATAAAATTACTTAAAGAGTTCAAAGAAAACACTTAAATCAGTTCTAAAAACAAATAGGGGAAACCTATCTTACTGTTAAACTATATTCAAATAGAATAACTCTAGAAAATTGATGAGTTCAACCAAAGTGTTATTCTTCAATATGTTGGGTTGCAATCAAAACCTTGATATGTAGAGGTTGTAGGTCTTGAATCGGCGCTATAAAAGTTCGAAATATTGAGGTTATCCTGGCTAACCCTACGATATACTGAGGTAGAAATAACGTTAGATTAATAGGTGGGTTAAGGGGAATGGGAAAACTTTGTTACATCAAGGAATTCGATATATTGAGGTTTGATATATCAAGGTTCCACTGTTTAAAAAAAGTTGCATAACTATAACACTAGTCAAGTTTATATACTTGGTATTGTACCACTGTGAATCCTGGGATCCTGTAAAGGTGGACATATACTTTGTGAGTACACTAAACTCAGAAATCGTTTATTTCCCACAAAATACAATTAATACAATACACATGTTTGTTAACATTACATGAGTTGTTAGCTTCAAAGTAACTTATATTATTTACAGATAATATTTATATTGTATATTTATTTATATTATATTACAGTACATTCATAGATATAAAATGTGATATTTTATAAAGTAATAAAAAATACATAGGTTATTTGAATTAATAGTAGAATATTTAATAAATCCCCCCCGTCGCAGCAGACCTGCGTACTCAGCGAATTTCCAATGGAATTTCAGATTATTTACTTTCCCCATAATAACACCATAGGATCGAGTATGTAGGTTTTCTGCCATTGGGTGTTGTTAGAAAATCTAAGTCAATCAATAATTGGTGAATGTAAACACAAAATTGTATCAAACTCTGGCAATTTTTTATTTTCCCCATAAACCCCATGGGGGTGAGTATGTAGGTTTGCCGCCATATGGTTTTTGTAAGCGAGTATAAGTTAAACCTTATATAGATAATGTACATATATCAAATTTGATTGTTATGTCAATAAATAAGCAAGATATAGGGTTTTCTTGATTTCCCATAAGAATAACATGGAAAACACATTTTTGGATTTGCCCCGTAACCAGTTATGCTATGATAAAAATTCAAAATACCAAATTGTTTGTTTTTTTAAGCTCTTTTAAATGGTTTCAGTTAAAATTGATGAATTTTAAAAATTAAGGTCCAAAAATGCCAAAAACCCATTTTTGACCCCTTTGAAACCCCATAAAACCCTGTTCCCATAACCCGACAATGCTGGTTTGCGAACTCATGAAAATAGACCTGGTCTTACACCTCCATACCAAATTTCATCAAAATCGGAGGTCCCTTTCAAAAGTTATCAGTATTACGGACACACATATATATATATATATATATATATATATATATATTTATATATATATATATATATATATATGAAAATGAACGAATGGTGTTTTTGGTTTCTGGGGACCTCAAAATGAAAAAGTAAAGTGGTCCCAGGCTTAGGTCTTACCATGGCTACTACCGTAATAGCGTATTCCCTATAGGGAAATTCGCTAAAAATAAATAAATATAAGAAAGTTATTTTGCCATCAGCATCACTCAGTTCAGTGTCAAAGGAAAGGAATTTTGAACAATAAATATTCAAGATAAAGAATGATTAAAGAGGATGCATTGCTCTTTTAGGATAACTTCTCATAGAATAGCTTAATGAGACTGATTGACATTGGGGGGCGCGAGCCCCTCCAAAATTTTTGTAAAATCACACGAGAAAAATAAAACTTCAGTAGTAGTAGTACTTTACAGTGCTGGTTTATTCTACAGCCCCCCAGAAACTTAAGTCATGCGACCCTAGATTGTATATTGTACTTGCGTACCAGTTACATCTGATAGACAAAGTGGAACTCTTCACTTAGAGTATATAGTCAAAACACCAAGCATTAAAACATATATTAACCATAACACCATAATCAGATATTGTTTTAAATTGGAATTTCGTAAACCTATTTGATGTTTTTCTATCTTCTCCAGAAAAGTAGCAACGCCATTGACTATGTACACTAACGTGAGTAGACTTCTCATAGCATAGGCGTGTGTGAAGCCTATTGACGGTGGTGCAATCTCGTGCGGCGTACATGGAGGTACACGTAACATATGATACATGAATCAATATTACCACTCTTCTCAACTAAGGATGAAACATTTTATAACTGAAAGTTATGTTTATGTTTTGGTAAAGTGTTTTTGCAGCACTGTAAATTCTGCTGAATAATAACAAGATCGATGGCAGCAACTCTGGTGCCGCATACACCGAACTTCCAAATTTTTGCCTCAAACTAAATGCATTGGATGAGAGGTCTATTAACGTTAGTGTACAAATTCAATGTCAACGCTATATTCCTTCCTCTTATTGAAGGAACCTGAGGGATCCTTACGAACACACTTATCATACACATGAAGCATTCTCGCCAGGTAGATGACTCACACACTAGTGTGTTTAGTAGAGAACTGATAATTTCTTCAATTAATTATTTTAATTTATGAATGTGGTAAGTATACTGTATCTCTGTATCTCTGTTTAATTTCAAAGACAATGACACAAAAAATGACATTATTATGATAATATTTACAGAAAATATCTAGTCTGCAATAAAAACCAAAACTCATACCTTTTACTGTAAAAACGGGTTACCTATATCGTTGGTTCCCAACCTGGGATACGCAAAAGGTCAACTAGGGCTATGCCGGGGAAAATCGGTAATGGCGGATACTATTTTATGTAATTTCATGTAGCAACGAAAAACTTGAGCTGCCAATTATAGATTAAGCGCTGTGTCCAATTGTGTATTTAAATAAATAAATACACTATTAAACCGTTTTACCATAAAATAAAAATTTTTTTTTAAGCTTGGCCTAAATCACTATTACACAATAAAATATTTAAACTGTGCATGATTTATTTCAATTTCACAAAACATAACCAGTGGGATGGGAATGACGCCTCATTGCATCTTTCTGGTCACTTGGCATTTCAGGAAGTGTGTACAATCACTTTTGTAGGCCTACATCGCCTACGTCTTTTTTAAAAGTATAATGTGTGTGTACCTTTATATCCGTCAGTCACACATCAACTGCGTGCAACATAGCGCTGTGTCATATAATTCATATTATGAACTGCTTAAACGTAGTGTTTGTTTCATTTTATTATGCGGCGTATCACAAAATATGTATAAGTTGTTGAAAACCAAAAAGTAAAAATCAAATGTTCTCAATCTTGTGGTGTAACTGAAGGTAGTATGAGTACTCCTTACAATACAATTTTTAAGTATAATAATGCTTATAAACCACACAGGAATAAGGTGAATGCTTTCAATATTGAACCCTGATTTTGAAATGTTAAGCACAGAAAATTAGGCACAGGAATCTAATTAAGGAAAGGGTAATGGCATTAACTGAAATCTTATACTAATTGTTTTAAACTTAATAAATTTGTAATGTTTTCATAGTAAAAAAATAGTTACAAAATGTTTAAACCATATTTTTTATTCATACACCATACACTTTAATGTATTTGTAACAATTGACAGTTTTGGTAAGGGGGAGGAGGGGGGGTACTGATTCAGTTAACTATCTGTCAAGGGGTACAACGCTAATTACAAATGTAACACTTTAGGTAATAGTTAATTTGGCAAATTTCATAGTTTCTTTACTTACTTCTTTACTTCTTGGTGCGTGCTTCCAGCTTCAGGTGATGCTTATAGCATGGTGTCTCTCATACACATGGCTTGCTAGTTTCCAACAGTTGGGCTCGGTTAAGATTCTTTTGAGGGAGCAGTTTGGTTGGAGTGTTCTTTTCAGCTCATTTCTTGCATCTAACTTGTTGGTACAGTGTAGGAGGATGTGTTCTAGGGTCTCTTCCTCTGACTGACAAACGAGACACAGGGAATAATAAGAAACTAATAATAGTTTCTTATTAGTGCTGTTATATGTACTAGCATACCGGCCAACGAGCATCGAAGGGGTCGGGTCCAGGCACCTGTGAGTGTGCATGCGTCAGTCAAGGGTCCACTAGTCCCTCAAGTTCCTTCTATAAACGGAAGGACTATAATTATAATGAAGGTGACTTTGCATTAGATTCATCTTACCATTATACACTTATTTTCCATGAGAATACCATGGGATTTGGCATGTAGGTTTGCTGCCATGCGGGTTTTTGATCAAATTTTCATTACTCATCAAATAGGACAGGTTCATAAAAAATTTTATTAAGATATGTTTATAAATAAGTGATATGTAACTTTTTAAAGATTAACCCATAAGAATAACATGGGAAACTTCATTTAAATTTTCTCCATAACCAGTTAAGCTATTTTAATGATTCAAAATACGAAATTGTTGGGTTTTTTAAGCTCTTTTAAATGGTTTTAGTTAAAATTCTTGAATTTTGAAAATTGAGGTTCAAAAATGCCAAAAACCCATTTTTGACCCCTTTGAAACCCCATAAAACCCCGTTCCCATAACCTAAACTCATTGCTGGTTCGCGAACTCATGAAAATAGACCTGGTCTTACACCTTCATACCAAATTTCATCAAAATTGGAGGTCTGCTTCTAAAGTTATCGGTACCACGGGCACATATATATATATATATATATATACCTACATATATATATGAAAATGAACGAACAGTGTTTTTGTCTTCTGGGGACCTCAAAATGAAAAAGTAAAGTGGTCCCGGGCTTAGGTCTTACCATGGCTACTACCGTAATAGCGTATTCCCTATAGGGAAATTCGCTAATATAGGTTTCCCATGTTAATCATATGGGAAATCAATAAAACCCTCTATCTCGCTTATTTATTGACATAACTTGGTAAAATTCGGTATGTACATTCAATAGACAGAGTTTAACTAATAATTTGCAAACAACACCCATATGGTGGCTCACCCACACTCACCCCCACGGTTTTTTTTGGGATAATTAAAAAGTGACGAATATTGATACAATTATATATTTACCTTATCTAACCATTACATTTCCTAACATTTCTAACACCATTCAATAGCAGCAAACCTACATACTCATTCCCATGGTGTTTATGGGGAAAATACAAAATCTCAAATTTCTTTGGAAATTTGCAGAGTACGCAGTTCTGCTAGTATTGAAAATTGAGGTTCAAAAATGCCAAAAACCCATTTTTGACATTATTAACCCCCATTATTAACCCATTTGACATTATTGACATTATTTGACATCATTAATCACATATGGTAGGTATTTTAGTATTAAACTGCCATTTGGTCTTCATTAATTATATCCATTGAATTAAATTTAGCAACAATATTGAACACATAATAAATAACAAAGTGATAAAATAATGTACTGTATGTGGCGAATGAAACATTACATAGGTAAGGATAGAAAGCGGTAACACTTGAATTGGCTATTACAGAAATTGGAGACAACATGGTCTATTTTTATTTGCTGACTCATTAAACAACATTTACTCACACCCCTCATTCCGTTAACATTCATCTGATAAGGAACTCATACACAGTGGTGTCATATTTATTGAATCAAGAAAGAAGTGACTCAGCAATTGAGAAAGTTAAATCTGGAACAATCTAGCTGAAAATTATATCTAGAATCATTGAGATTCTGTTAATAAATAACTTCTAATCCCATATAACTCCATTCAGTTTTGTTATGTAACAGCCGATATTGTCAGTCAAACAAATAATTGTTGACCATCTCTTATCATATCAAGAATCAGCAGTTTTCTCTTATAAACAATAGCTGCCTAGTGGTCGAGGTGCTTCTTCATTTTAACAACATGTCCGGCATCACACAATACATGCATTTTTCTCAACAGGTTTGGTTGAGGCAAATATTATTTGTCGTTTTAGTTTCAATTTGTCTAAATTTTGTGAACCGGTGTGTGTTGGCTTCAGATGATCAGAAGAGTAAAGTGGAAAGGAAAGAGGAGGACAACCCTTTCCTGCCATCAATGATTGTCTTCAATCTTGGCAAGTACTGTTTTATATATTGTATTTATATAAAAATTTACAAAAATTAAATTCTGTTTGCTTGTAAATGCCATTGATATAATCTCCTATTAAAATTACAACAAATATTTTTTTATATATATTTACTAAAACACAAATACACACTGTTATTATTTTACACATTTTTTAATTCCAATGATATAAACTACGTATTAGGCTGCAGAATAATTTCACTAAATCCTCTGTCGTTGAATGCTAGAGTGACAATTTTTCAGCAATAATTTGTTTTCATATTAGCATTTTTGTGTAAAAATATGGTTATCTTCCATATTTCAAAGACGTAGTGACATACATACGCAGTAAACATAAGTTAATCAGTTAAAATAATAAGTTAAAATCAGTGTTTTGACCAAGTTGCAACTCTGAAAGAATCCACCGATCACGTCAACTTCCACACAAGTCTCCCACCATTTATTTTACGTAGGCCCTCCCACCTAAGTTGCCACAGATCGGCTAACCCTTTTAAGAGTAAGACCACCAAGTCAGGTTTCGTTTATGCTGAAATCGAAACCCCTAGGCCTTAGACATCCTAGCCAACGTGCCTTTGAGTTAGCCATCTCAGCGAACACGACCCGGCAGCCTAGACACGAGAATTAGGGTTTTAAACTGTGTGCGCTCCTAGTGGGGAATGTTGTAGTCAATAAGTTTGCCAAGAGAGCGCAACACTCTATTTAAAGGAAATAATTACGTTCTCAGAGGGTTAATAAGCTCATTTTTATCGAAGTGTGTCTTCACAGTTCATATTTAATTGTAAATGAGGCACCGGAACAAAAATGAATGTTTATTTTCCTTTTTTTTTAACAAAATTAATTGTGTGACAATAAGGCTACCACTCACTTAATACTTGCATTTTCAGATCATACCTTGTGGCCTTTTACAATGGAGATAATGCAGCCGCCTCTCAATCATACTTCGTGAGTTGTATATTTACAGTGCAATTTCAATACACTAGTATATTTGTTGCTCGAAATCGAGCAGTTTAATTTAGACAATCACATATGTCTTAGCTAAAATTGTTACTTTTAGTCATAACTAAATTACTTCCGTCCAATCCAAAATTGTGATTATCAGTACCCAAGTTTACACTTATATTTATAGCTGTACATTAATGTGTAAATACATTTCAATAGCATCTTCATTTTAAGTCCAATTTTCACAATTTTTTTTGTGGAAACCACTACAGACAATATTAATCCTAATAACTAAGAGAATACAAATTAAATGTCAAAGTAAATGTCCTCCCTTTACAGCGTCAAGGTTAAAAGACAAAGATTTCCTTGACAAACATATTGAATCACTTTATCAAAGCAAACCAGAGGTGAAATAGGTAAAAAAAGAAGAGTTTAGCTCAATGACCATTCTTCATCAAAATGTTGATAGTTTTTAGTAAAATAGAGTGTTTAAATCATCTCCTACACATTACTTCACCTGAATTCTTGGTAATGACAGACCACGGTCAACATATAGTGACATTATTTTTAATACTAGATTCATAGGGTATAAAAGATACCATTTAGCCTAATTTAGCCCAGACACTATGAATTCATGCACTGCCATCCCTAGTATAATCTCTTGTTACTAGAGATGGCTGTGATTCATGTCATTGTGTTTAGTCTCAGTTGAATACGGTACAGCATTGAACTTATAGATCAGGAATATCATTCATTCATTCTTTTAACAAATTTCCATACAGATATAGGTATCTGTATTTTTGGGCAATATATGGGTATCTGTAATATTTATACTTAAATTATTGGGCAACACTCGCCATTGAAATATGTGAAATAACACTGGGAAGTTTGTTAGTTACAAGCTATACAGTCATGTTTCGACATTTCAAGCCATTTAAATGACGATCACACTTATGGCAACACTTAAAAACAAGGCATATTTTTTCTGTGAAATGTTGTATATGCGTGAATTTAGCCTCATATAACATTCGTGTTTGTGTTTGTCCAAGTGTAACTGACAACTAACTGACTAAATATAACTGGCTTCAAAATGATACTTCACATTCAATGGTGAAGTGTTGCCCAATACAGTATAGATAAAGTAGAAAGGAATCTGGTTTGTTGTGAAACCTCATAATGGTGGTTGACAGGGTGAAGCGCCAGATCAAGGACAAGGTTGGCCGGCTGTTCAATCTATTCCCCGATGTCTATGACATCCTCGAGGAACTTGACAGAAAATGGTACAAGCTCGCTGGCCTTAGCGACAACTCCGACATCCGCAGAGTCGAGGAGACGACCGACTTGTTTGACATTGACAAATTCTTCAACGCCTTCGAAGCCAAGCCTGGCAACAAGACTGAACAGATGTTGCGGTAAGTAACTATAGGAACCTGAGCAGGTTTATTTGTTAAATAATAACAGGCAGTTTTGTTAAGGGAATCATTGAGTTAGTCTAATATCCGGGATAATGAATCTGTAAGAAATGTACTAGCAGATCTATTAACAATATTTAACTGTACAAAGGATAGATTCAGTTTTTATTTAAAAAAACCTTAACATGGATCAACAACTAAGGATTATTAAAAAATTCATTTTTGAAGGTAATTGGCCCTGGATCACGTGATTAACTAAAATGGTTTATATTACCTTGTCCGTCAGTGATCCAAATTTATCCAGTAATAGGCGACCTGTTTCGAGGTGTTAAAACCTCATCATCAGGCGATTCAAAAACATCGTCATCCCTCGGAGAGTTCGTCAATACACAAAAAGTACATTAATACACACACAACACACGAAGACACGAAACCTTAATGCGGGTTTGGCCAAACGAATTTACTACGATCCGGCGCGGGTGGATGTACAGTCATGACTGGGGGCTGCAGGTGACCTTGCTTCCCTCCCGTTATCAATGGAATGTGGCCGGAAGAGTCGTTGTCCCTTGTGCTCGCTGATAGTGCAAATCGCCGAGTCGTATATAATGTTCGATTTAAAAGAGGTCTGTTCAGTGTTCATTCAATAGGCTCTGCAGATCGGTTTTTGTTAAATTATAGATTTCGAATTCTTCTAAACAATCTAAATATTTCCCTTCTTATTGTAAGTGTGCAATGTTGTCAGGTTATTATGGCAGCTGGTGTATGTGTGTTTCTCATTGATTAAGTGGTTGGGAAAAGCGGATTTATGAGTTTGTTTAGTGGCAGATGGGGTGTGTTCTTTAAACATTTGTTTAAATGAGCGGGCAGTTTGACCAATGTAATATTTTGGACATGTATCACATGTTAACTTGTATACCCCCGATGAATCTTCTTTACTGGCTGGAGTTGTATGACGGCGGGAATTGAGAATAGATCCTAATTTATTGTTAGTCCTGAATGAAACTGTTACGTTGTTCTTGGCCATGGCATTCTGTAAAGTACTGCTAAGAATAACACCGAACTCAGCTCCTGCGTACAATCTTTCATTGTTTGTTGACTTATTTGTTTTGTTTTTACTGTGTTTGGAAATTAATTTATCGACTATTGAACTTCTGTAACCGTTGGCCACAGCAATATGTTTTATAATTTGTACTTCGGATTCATAATCAGTGGGACTTAATGGTATGGATAATACGCTATGCACGAAGCTGTTGTATGCCGCCATTTTTTTATTGTTCTATTGAAGTTCTGTTAAAAAAACGTTCAGCAACTCCATTTTGCTGTGGTGTACCTGGTACAGTGTATTTCACAACAATTCTCTTGCTCGAACAAAACCTTTTAAAATCATTACTTATTTACCACCTCCATCACATCTCATTTGATTAATACTTGCTTCAAATTGAGAACTTACCATATAGTAGCCTCATACATTCGAATTTTCTTGAAAACTTCAGCTTTAGATTTTATTGTATACACAACAACAAAATGTGAAAAGTGATCAATAAAAGTTAGAAAATATTTCATTCCATTGTACAAAATTGGATCAGCAGGCCCACATACATTTCTTGATACAACTTCAAGAACTCTATTGGCCTTTCGGTCTTCAGAAAGTGGTACTAATGGTTTCTTAGTTTGCTTTGATTTTATACAAACCTCATATGTTTTTGTAGGAGGGTAGCTCATTAACCCTTTTATTAAGGTTTTTGTAGGTCGTTAATATAGCTCATTAACAACAGTTGGTGTAATGTACAGATATCATTACAACTTTCCTGTTGGCTCTTGAGAGGGGTTAGGAAGGATAGACTTTATCATCTTTTGGTGTCAAAGTACTCAAAAGTGTGATTTAAAAAATTCTTACACAATGAAAATCGGTTAACACTGAGAGACAGGAATGATAATAATTAATGAGGAGAATTTTTACCTACATAGTATAACACTTTTTTCTGTAATTTGCAATTCAGTATGAAATACTGTGACTAATATTTTGATAAATTTTTTACTGTACCGTTCCCATTAATCCTGTTAACCTAGCATTTATTTAGCCTGCGTCATTAATTATTTATATTAGGTAGTGCGTTGTCTTGTTGAAATGTATATTGGTGTTAGAGTACCTTAATCGTTCCGGTTCATAAGTTATGTACAGACATTACAACCAGGTTTCGCCGCTATATTGCGCCATGATCAGACAGAGACCATGATTGCGCCATTAATCCTGTCCCTGATCATAGATTGTGCCATGATCACATGATCGTCATATGTCAGTGAAGTTATCAAACAGTCATTTCATCAGACAAAACACATAATGAATTAGGAAAACTGAAATGTCTGTGCAAACTGTTTTTGTAATTCGTTATGAGTTTTTTGTGTGTGTTCATGTTTTTAAACTTTTTGACGATGTCCACCTCAAACTACCACAAGCTATAGTTATTATGAATTAACTGCATGATATCTCCATTGACATATCTAAATGTAATCATTGCGCAATATAACGCCGAAACCTGGTTGTAGTGTCTACACGCAACTTATGAACTGGAACGATCAAAGTAATCTAACACAAATAAATAGTTATTACACCAGTTCAGGGGCAAAAAAACAATAAACAAAAAAATTAGCATTGTAGAAGTAATATTGTGGTGCTAAAAATATTTGCTAATGTTAAAAGAAACCCCAATATCAAAATAGTAATTTTTCTATTTTAAAATTTCAGACTAAGTGAACGAGCTAAAGTTCCATTGGAGAACATTTTGTACTACGACACAAACAAAATAGACTTGGACGACATGAAATCCATGAACGTGACAGGAGTGTGGCTCAATCCGAGTGGAGGACTGACCTACGCCCACCTGGAGCAGGGCTTTCGCGTTTTCAGGGACCACAAAGCCAACACCACCGCGGCCACCAAATAAAAACAAACCACATAGGTGTTTTTTACCAATTAAATCATTTTAATTCCACTTTGGTATTTGATTACACCCTTTTTTAACCATAGAATGTGATTGAGAAATAATTACAGAGTACAATTAATCTACAACATACTCAAAATGGAAGGGAGGCAAGTCAGCTCAATGACATTTAAGAAAATTGTTAAGTATATATACAGTATGTTAATTTTTTATTCTCCCCACTGGGTATAAAAGTTATATAAACTATAAAAGTTACAGGAAAGGTCAAATTAGCAAAGTAGTGAGGAACTATAAGCTGAACAAAAGGATGTGTAAAAATCCCACATATTTCTACTGGTCCGTTCGCTGAGCTCAAAAAACTGGTTTTTGCTCAAACTTCTTTTGCGTACCTATAACATAACTTTGTTATCTGTTAAAATACAAAAAAAAACTTTTTAGATCAAACTTGACTGAAATTTTACTTAGATTCTGAATATTAAATCTAAAAATTTTACTTCAAACGGTTTTAGATATATTTTTAGATAAGTTGATTATTTGTAATACAAGTATGTACGGTACTTTTTTCATCATCACAAAAAAGAACTAATTTATCTGATCACAAAAATACCAAAGATGTATTTTTCATTTATCATAATAATTATTTAATTATAAAAAATGTAATTAATTAGCAACTCTGAAATGCTAATATGAGGATGCCTCTAGCATGCGCAATGGTGTAAATCAGCTGTGTTTCATGGGAACAGTGGATGCCAGTAAACAGCTGATCAACAAAGTAAGCAACAAAATACCCCCGTCGCAGCAGACCTGCATACTCAGCAAATTTCCAAAGAAATTTGAGATTTTATATTTTCCCCATAAACACCATTGATGGAATGGGTATGGGGGTTTGCTGCCATGGGATGTTGTTAGTAAATATTAGTTGTTAGGAAATGTAATGGTTAGGTAAGGTAAATATCAAATTTTATCAATATTTAACACTTTTTAATTTTTCCCATAAACCCCATGGGGGTGAGTATGGAGGTTTGCCGCCATTTGGGTGATGTAAGCAAATATCAGTTAAACCCTACCTAGTGAATATACATACCAAATTTTACCATGTTATGTACATTAGCATGATACACATTAGTGCACATTAGTGAGATACAGGGTTTTGTTTATTTCCCATAAGAATATATGGGGAACCAATTTTTGGATTTTCTTTGTTATCTATGTTAAGCCAAGTTAAAAATTAAAAATACTAAGTTGTTTGTTTTTTTAAGTTATTTTAAATGGTTTTAGTTAAAATTGTTGAATTTTGAAAATTGAGGTCTACAAATGCCAAAAACCCATTTTGACCCCTTAGATACCCCATGAAACCCATTCCTATAACCCGATCATGGTGGTTGGCGAATTCATGAAAATAGACCTGGTCTTACACCTTCGTACCAAAATTCATCAAAATCGGAGGTCCCCTTCAAAAGTTATCAATATTATTATAAATACTATTGTTATATATATATATACATATATAACTTATACGAAAATGAACAAACAGTGTTTTTGGCTTCTGGGACCTCAAAACAAAAAAGTATCGTGGTCCCGGGCTTTTCTATCATGGCTCATGTAATCATCAATTGACAACTGTTGGGGTGGATAAGATCTTAGTGTATTCCCTAATAAGTGCATCGCTTAGTCTTATTTCAGGTGGAGCGATATTGCACTGCACCAGGAGCCAGGGTACAGGCGTTAACGATGAGTGTACCACTAATGGTACACATAGTACACATGGCTCTCATGGTTCTGTTAGCTGGACGATCTCTCTAACATGCACACTATTTGAGTCGTATAGTTCCAAAACGTGTCTTATCCCCAAAAATTCGAAATTGAGATATTGGTACCACTGGATTCGTTATTTAAATCTGAATCTGATTCTGAATAGGTTTAATTCCAAAAAAATTCATATCCAATGTAAAATCAAGTTTGAAAATTTAATTTTATTCCATAAAAGGCCTTATCCAATTCAGTTTTATTCCAAAATGTTCCTAATCCATTTGTATTCCAAAAAGGTCCTGCGTTCATTCAGTTGTAATGCCATTTCTAAGTGTTAGTTCCAAACAGATTCATATCCATTTTGGTTGACTTTGATCTAGTATTAATTGTAATTTTATTAAATAAAACAGGTAGGAATGGTTTTATTCCGCAACTTTCATTTTATGATGAGATATTGCGATTGAATCCTATTGAGGGAGAACATCTGAATGACGAGGAAGATGAGGAGTTGTGTTCTGGATGTCCAGTAAAAATACAAGACGAAGTACTTTTTAGAGTGTAGTTTTGCCGTGTTTTAGCGAATTTCCCTATAGGGAATACGCTATTACGGTAGTAGACATGGTAAGACCTAAGACCTAAGCCCGGAACCATGTCACTTTTTCGTTTCAAGGTCCCCAGAAGCCAAAAACACAGTTTTTTTAAGGGGGTCTCCGATTTTGATGAAATTTGGTATGAAGGTGTTAGACCAAGTCTATTTTAATGAGTTCGCGAACCAGCATTGTCGGGTTATGGGAACAGGGTTTTATGGGGTTTCAAAGGTGTAAAAAATGGGTTTTTGGCATTTTGGACCTATTTTTTAAAATTCATCAATTTTAACTGAAAAAATTTAAAAGAGGTTAAAAAACAAACAATTTGGTATTTTGAATATTTATCCTAGCATAACTGGTTACGGGGAAAATCAAAAATGTGTTTTTCATGTTATTCTTATGGAAAATCAAGAAAACCCTATATCTTGCTTATTTATTGACATAATTTAATCAAATTTGGTATGTGCATTATCTAGATAAGGTTTAACTTATACTTGCTTACAAAACCTATATGGTGGCAAACCTACATATTCACAACCATGGGGTTTATGGGGAAAATAAAAATTGCCAGAGCTTGATACAATTTTGTGTTTACATTTATTAATTATTGATAAACTAAAACTAACAACATACAATAACAGCAAACCTACATACTCGATTTTATGGTGTTTTATGGGGAAAGTAAATAATCTGAAATTCCATTGGAAATTCGCTGAGTACGCAGGTCTGCTGCGACGGGGGTATTTAGATTTACGGTTTTTTTAGATTTACGGACGGTTTGTTCTTATTAACAATCCTTAATCCTGTTAATCAGCTGATAATTTTTAGAATTAAACAATGCTTTTTCAAACAAAGTCTTATCCATTTTATTTATTTTGTTCCATAAAATGCCTTATCCAACCAATTATGTTCCAAAACAAGTCTAATCCAAAATTTGTTCCAAAAGGTTCTTTATCCATATTAAAATATTAAATTAAAAATACATCTCTATCATGATATTAAAAATCTATATTGCTTTTTTATTAATAAGTCATAGGCTTCTGAAATATATTAATATTTATTAAATATCTTAACAAAAACATTACTAAACAGTTTTTCCTCTCTGCTCCTGTAAATTTTTAAGAAGTGGACAAGACACGTTTTGGAACTATACGACTCATTTAACCACATGGGAGCGGAGTACTCAGCAGTTGAATATACCAATGACAGAGCAGTGGTTCGCAGAACTTGTGCGTTAGCTCCCCTTGTGGAGCCAGCAAGGTGATGGGCAATGTTAGTCCTGGTTCTCAACTTAGCTGTCATATTTTGTAAGTGGCTTTTGAAAATAGAACAAGATAAGTGCAGGCAACAGGCAGTAGGCCTAAGGACGGAGCCTAGCCGGCCAAGCGAGAATACATGATTTGCAACCTTGCCACATCTTATGGCGTGTCTTGGTAAGTTAATTATTAATGGAGGCTATGGCATTGCATGTGGGAGCATCAAGAGGGATAGTTGAGTGAATTTTATTGTAAATTAATGAAAAAAATGTCAAATTGTTTTAATATTCCTGTAAATAGGCCTATGAGTGTCCAACCATTGACTATATACACTAACATGAGTAGACTTCTCTTAGGCGTGTTTGAAACCTATTGACGGTGGTGCGATCTCATGCGGCGTACATAGAAGTACAAGAGTCATATATGATAGGCAAATCAGTACTACAATACACATTCTCAATCAAGGATTAAACATTATATAATGAGTTTTTGTTTATGTTGTGATGACATGTTTTTCAGCACTGTAAATTCAGCTAAATAATAACAACATCCATGGCAGCGACTCTGGCGACTCTGATATGGAAGTACACGAAACTTCCATATTTTTGCCTCAAACTAAATGCATTGGATGAGAGGTCTATTCACGTTAGTGTACACAGTCAATGGTCCAACTGTCCAACACATATCTCAGTTTGCGACTTGTCACTTTTTCCTGAATTTCTTTTCAATTGTTGGTGGGAGGTGGGAGGGGGCCCTGCGTTTCTACCTAGTTTTGGAGGTACGCAAGGCCATGCCAGGCCACGGTCGTCCCTTGTCGTCTCACCGCCGATTGGGAGCGCTTGTCTGCACAGATAAACTTAATTGATAAATAAATAAAAACTAGGTATTGGTGCCCCCTGAACCGTGTGACCATAGCCTCGCACGACCAACACACTTCTGACTCATTTTATAAAATAATTGGGTTTTTAACATTTTAACCATTGGCTATTATAATACTGTGTATGTGTTAAGGAATACTCTAGACCTAACAGCACTGAAGGCGGTGTTGCCATACTCTTGAAAAATGACTCAAGGCTGTCAATAAAGCCTCTGTCCTTTAAAGATGCTGACGATTTATGCTGTGATGAAACTTTTGAATTTTGTTTAGGATTATTGGCTCTGAAAAAAATTCAGTTAGTTACAGTGGCCTCCTTATGATGCTAACTATTTGAATTTCATCGACCGCTTTGATATTTTCTTGTCTCTACTAAGACAGAGTTTTAATAATGCACCGATATTTATCTATGCTGATTTTAATGTTGACAAACCTCTCTCTGGCTCCTGGGAAAAACAGCTATTGATTGATTTGCTTGTTAGCTACAACTTGGATTATTTTGTCATTGACCTTGATGTTATTGGTCAATTGTCCATGCTGTGTGCTTGGCCTACATATATTTCGGATCACCATATCTTTTATTAGTGTCCTTGTATGCTGATAAAATGTCTAAAGACATAGCCAAGATCAGAGTCGTTACAAGAAAATTCACCGCAGCGACTCATGAAATGTTCCAAATCCTCACTAAATCTGATGTATGGATGCCTGTCAGCAATTAGAATTCCTTTGCTTTTGATTACATGTTTGATGATTTCTACTCAACTTTTATTATTTATTTATTTATTTTTTTTATGTGAGCTTCCCGACTTCTCCTTTAAGATTAAGAATGAACTTATAACCCAGCTTGGATAAATGACGAGGTTGTTTGCTCTCATGAAGCCTTGTTTGAATTATATTGGAGAGCAAAATCTGCTGGGCCTACGGATGAAATTGAGGTGGCCTATCATCGTGCCAAAACTTCTCACTCTCGTCTTGTTGTGGAGTCAAAAAGGTCCTTTTTTGGGGAAAAAAATCTTATCTTCAAATAACACTAGCAAGGCGTTTAGGGCTGTAGTTCGCACATTGTGCGAGAAGAATTTTAACACTTAGACCAATCTGAGATTGAGAATTGACGTTGTTTTAGTGACAAACTCTGTTACAGTGGTTAACCATTTTTGAAATTATTTTGTGGAGGAGGTCTCTATAGACTGGCTATAGATAACACTGCTCTGGACATGCCTGATGGTTTTGACGAGGGAAGCTTTATTATGCTGACTCTTACTCAGAAATAATTTTTTCACTGGGATTGAAAAAAATCTCTGGTGTGGACCAGGTTCCTTTGTAGCCTCTTGAAGACTTGTAATGAAAACCTATTTGATGCCCTTGCTGCTTGCATAATAATCCTTTGAAACCGGTTGTTTCTTGTTTCCCTCAAGAGCTGAAGAAATCAAGGGTGTTGTTCCTGTGCTGAAAAAAGCTGATGCTCACTCAGTAAAAATAAGTTACCGTCCAGTTTCTATCATGCAGTCCTGCTGCTTTGCAAAGACCTTCAAGATTGGTTTTTTTAGTCGTTTTCTGGCCTATATTGAATCTAAAAATATTCTGGTTGATAAAGAATTTGGTTTTTGGAAGCACATGTCCCCCTGTGGCGCTGTTTTGCTCGGCTAAATGATGTCTACAGCCACTTGGATTTATCCAATGACATTTTATGCCTTTTATACGATATGAATAAGGCCTTTGATCGGAGTCCTTCTGCACATGCAAGCTCTTCATGGCCATGGACGTCGCTGGAAAACCCCTCATGTGGATTGCCTCTTATCTCAAAGATCGCCATATTGTCACAGCGAAACACACTTGGGTTGCGACCACATTCTCATCCGAACTGTCAACACTCTATACCTTGTCTTCCTATCAACGTGGGTGTGCCTCAAGGCTCAAACTTTTTGGACCGCTGCTGTTCCTCCTCTACGTAAACGATCTGCCTAATTCGTTGACAAGTGGAAAAGTTTTTTTTTTCGATGACGTCTGTCATTTCATCAGTGTGATTCCGACAAAAATGTCTTGATTGATAACACTTGATTAGTCCAGTTTGAATGAAATGTTTGATTGGTGTAACAATAATAAATAATTAATAATAATAATAATAATTCTTAAGGCGAGGAGAACTATCAGTTAATTGCTGATCTCCCTCCACTAAAAGCCATACGATAATTATAATTATAATTGGTGTAACAACAACTTGATCTTAAATAGTGAAAAAAACTGATGATTTCTAAAATAGGAAAAATCCTGATCCTATTCTAAACTTACAGTAATTTTGAATGGAACACCTCTCCATACTTGTCCGAATTTGAAGTACCTGCTGGCGTGCTAGGTATCCACATGCATTAGTGAACCTTTTAAAGTGGGATGAGCATGTCACTGCTATATCCTCAAGATTGACCTCTCTCTGTTATCTGTTCGACAGACTCCGCAGGCTAGTCCAGCTTGAAGTGCTGGTAAAAGTGTACCTATTATGCTGTTTTCACAGTCCTATTTCCTATGTAATTGTCTTTTTGGGGTGGCGGAAAGGATTTTTCTCCTCCAGAATAAAGCGTGTCATAAAGAAGGATGTGTGCATGGTGCGTCCATCGCCTCTTGCTTTATTGCAGGCCTTTATTCAGGGAACTCAACATCTTAACCCTTCCATCACTCTTTATTATGGAGTCATCTATTAGTGCGGAAACATCCTAAAATTTTCATAATCAATAGTCTGGTTTACCAGTACATTACATGCCAAAAATGTCTACGTTCCAAAAATTAACTCTACTCTGGCAAGCAAAAGCCCTTATTTTAGCAGTTTAAAAATTTATAACAAGCTGCCACGCAATATCATCATCTGTGCGAAACTACACGAACAAGTTCAAATCCCGATTGAAGGGATCACTTTGATTGATATGGCTTACTACAAGTTTGAGGGAATGTTACTCAGAGCCTGATCCAAAATGCAAACCCGACGACCACGTCGCGGAAGCGATTCCAGTGGGACTGCTTCAAGTATCAAGTAAGTAAGTAAGTATGATGTAATGATGTTTAACGAGATGATGCATGATATTTTTCAGTACGTAACTTTTTTGAGATTTTATCGTCGGCTACGCTGCATTTTTGTCACTTATGATTCCCATCCATCCCAGATTTCCCTTGAACCATAGAAATACTATCTTTAGACACACAACATGTACAAATTTAAAAATCCAGAGTTTGTTTCCATTCTAAAATATTTAATCGAACCAAAAAAGTGCACTGTAAAAGCTAAAACATGACTAATAAAATTAACACTTTTCAGAAAGAAAGTTATGGAAGCAACCAGTGTACATTGAAGTTGCATGGGTATTTGAATACCTAAGCCTGCTTTTGCGAAAAAGATGAAAAAAAGATGGGAAAAAGGAAGTCAAGAAGACGCCTGGAAGTCACAAACAAACGCTGTTTGTTGTGTTGGTTTTGGTTGTTACTACCTTATGTCTTTTTATTTATTATAGTGTGGTAGTTCAAGACAAGGCAATTTCTAATTGCCTTGGTTCAAGATAGAATTATTTATTTGCTCTAAAAACAGGAGAATTTGTGGTTTGCTTAGGTCTAAACTCTAAACTATTACAAAATGCATTAAAAAAAATTATCGTTCAGTTTTGTGTCTGATCTGGCCACTGATAGTCTATTTCGCGTTGTCAGTTTGTGACAGTGAAATTTCTTGTGCAACTTGAGTGGATTAGATGATGTCACTGATGTCAGTGGTTTGACACTTCATACTGCCGTAGAGGGGCTTCTCAAATTGAAAAATTAATTAATATTACTGATTGAAGTTGGAGTAGTGAATTAACAAGTTATAGTGTTAATGCCAGAGGTGAGGATTTCGTCCAATTTTAATATGCGTTAAAGGCGAAGATTGGTAAAATATTCATCTTTACACAGATCTTGTGAGATTGTTTGGTAGATGAATGTAGTCCTTGATTGCAGAAGACTTTAAAAATAAGTGTTGAAGACTATAACTTAGTAGACCTATTAGGCTAATACACTCATCTCTCATTCATAGCCTACTTGGCTTTAAGTTAAACTACCTATTGAGTTAGGTCGCAATTTCAATTAAGGGATTAAGGTATTAAGGTATTAGGATGAGCTTTAACTTGATTGGTTGGTCTAGTGTGCTTTTTACTAGTCCTCATTTTTATCACTTACAGGTACCTAGACTAATCAACTTAGGTTCTGTAACAGGGAATAATGTTCACAGTACTAGTAGCATATGTGGTTGTTGTTGAGTGGAGCAACAAAAACAAAAATAATTTAGGCCTAAAGACAGCTATGTAACATAGGCCTAGGCCACAGAAGATTCCTGTTGTTCTAGACTAATTGGCAAACCCAATTGTGACTTAGAATGTAACTTATTTGGTTGAGTAAGATGTTATACGAATGTTATATGATTTGGCTTAATGTGTGTTTTATGAATACAGTACCGTGGTATCATTTTACAGATACCTAGGCTCATTAGTCATTATTCCTCGAAGTGTTCAATGTTAGACCCCTCGACTGTTACGGGATTAACCCTCCAACCGATTGCTTAGATTTTGCACAGGTTAGGAAACATGACGTAACGTTATAAGTTCGTGAACGACAGAAATACAGCCATGAACGCTACCGCTTCTAAATGGAGGTTCTGGGCTATCTGGAAACATCCATTTCAAATCAGCAGAACGTGATTTGTTACCTGTAATATGCACTGAAACATCTGGGGAAAACTGTTGCTATCTGCCAACCTTGTAAACAACAAAATACGTAATTTAGGCCAATTGTTTTAAGGTTATAAATGATTAAAAGTGTTATTAATAGGCCTACCCTTATTTTACATTTTTGGAATAAATTAATATGTTTCATTGAGTTTACAACTTTAACTATACGAGTACCGGTAGGAATAATTATTGTAATATTCCTAGTTTGATTTTACATATCGGGCCATTCCATGTCAAATCAACCTGAAAAACAGAATTTTCAACCTGACCCTCCCACATTTTAATGAAATTTGGTATGCTGTTAGTCCTAGTAATTATAAGCATAAAACAATTTTTTGTAATTTTTTATCTCTTGTAGTTTTTTATTTATTGATTTTTCAAAATGGCCGAAAACGGCATTTTTTGACTTGCGGACAAACTTTCATACTGCCATAACTTGAGTTCTATTGCACATAGAGAAGTCAGAGTGGGCTTATTTTGTAGCTAATCAAAAGGGCTTTAATTCGATATGCATGATGACCATAGTTTAAAAACATAAAATTTTCAAAAAGTTTTTCAAAAAATTCAAAATGGCGGATTTGAAAAAACTGTACTTTTAAAAATCTGGAAAAAATATATATTTATCATCAGACTTTTATCTACACATGGTGCAAGTTTGATCATGGGATGGCAATGGGATCATATTTTAATTAATTTATCAAGTACGTAAGCGAGGCGTGATTTAGCTCTATACTGCAGTTGAATAGGATTCTCTCAGTCTATGGGTTATTTATTACGATTGTTTAAAGGTACTGATAGAAATAAAAAAAAAAACCATTTTACATGTTTTTAATCATATGATAGTAGCTTACCTACATATGATTTTGTAAAGGAAGATTTGTAACTGTTTTTTTTTGTTTTTTTTTTTTAATAAAAGCACATAGGCCCTAATTTGTGTATAACTTACCGGTAAGACATAAAAAGTCTTAAACATGATTTATAATTATTTTTCATTGCTCAGCCTGGAGCACCCTTACTGGGGTACAGTGGGTCAAAGTGTAATGGTTTGGAAAAATATTTTTTCTCATAAAAAATTAAACTTTACTATCATTTGAGGTAGAGTACAAAAAGTCTTAAATTTTTATTTTTGGTCAGTGGTATGAAACCATGCTCTGTGTTCCATCAATGTTGCAGCTATTGTCAAATCTGTATTTTAATTTTATTTCTTGTTTGATGTGATCATTTGTAGTGAGGTACCATATTCAAATTGTATTTCATGGATGTTAACATTTACAAAATTATAAATTCTAGCAAATTAAGAATTTGCTCAGATATTCTTTGTATATGCTGTCATTCTCTTCACCGTACCATTTACATCATCGTAAATGGATAAAGATTACAATGAAGATTATTATTATCTCGGGTCCTTTTAAATGGGAAGTGGCAGAAAAATGGCATTCTGCACTAGCCCCAAAGTCCTCTCCATGATGGCATAAACTGATAGTTTTTTTCTATTTTTATATTGCGCCACTGAGCTATCATAAAAGCAGTAAGTAATTTTGGAAGGTTTCTCTATACAGTAAGTGTTTTTCTCAAAAATTTAATCAAATACAATTATTAATATGGCTAGGATTACATGATTTTTAAATTATGTTTATAGTTAGTTTTTATGACATTATTATGACGTATTATGTATTTTATCGAAAAACAGTTATACTTCTTCCTTTCTGCCAATCATATGTAGGTAAGCTACCATCATATATGATTATTGATTAATGTGTATACACTACTGATATTTTGTTTTTTTATTCCTATCAGTACCTAAACAATTACTATCGTTATAAATAACACATAGACAGCAGGTAGACTGAGAGATACCTATGCACCTATGCACCAGGGAGACCGGGGTACAGTGGGTCATTTTTTGGTTATTATTTTTTTAATCTAAGAAGTTATTCATTAACATTTTTACCAAATAGCTATTTGTTTGGCTTAACATTTTGTAGTACTATTAAAATTTTTTCTCACCTGTGGGTTTAATATTTTTATGAGAAAAAAATATTTTTCCAAACCATTACACTTTGACCCACTGTACCCCATTAAGGGTGCACCAGGCTGAGCAATGAAAAATAATTACAAATAATGTTTAAGACTTTTTATGACTTACCGGTATACACGAATTATGTGTTTTTATAAAAAAAAAACTGTTAGGCCTATAATTCTTCCTTTCTGCAAAATCATATGTATTTAAGCTACTATCATGATTATAGAATGTGTATATAATAAAAACATGTAAAATTAGTTGAATATACTACTGATGTTTTTTTCTTTCTATCAGTACCTTTTAACAATCGTAATAAATAACCCATAGACTGAGAGATACCTATTCAACTGCAGTATAGAGCTAAATCACGGCTCGCTTACATACCTGATAAATTAATTAAAATATGATCCCATTGCCATCCCATGATCAAACTTGCACCATGTGTAGATAAAAGTCTGATGATAAATATATATTTTTTCCAGATTTTTAAAAGTACAGTTTTTTCAAATCCGCCATTTTGAATTTTTTGAAAAACTTTTTGAAAATTTTATGTTTTTAAACTATGGTCATCATGCATATCGAATTAAAGCCCTTTTGATTTGCTACAAAATAAGCCCACTCTGACTTCTCTATGTGCAATAGAACTCAAGTTATGGCAGTTTGAAAGTTTGTCCGCAAGTCAAAAAATGCCGTTTTCGGCCATTTTGAAAAATCAATAAATAAAAAACTACAAGAGATAAAAAATTACAAAAAATTGTTTTATGCTCACAATTGCTAGGTCTAACAGATCACCAAATTTCATCAAAATCCCAGAGGGTCGGGTTGAGAGCCTTGTTGATTTGACATGGAATGGCCCTATCTTACGTAGGCCTATGGGGTTAAGTAAGAAAAAGTACGGTATCGTAGAACATATTTTGCTATATTTGTCATTAATTTTTTTCCTAGGCCTATTTTTTTTTGTTTTTTTTTTTTTTGTAGGCCTATATTAAAGCTAATTAGCCTATATATTTTCTTGTTCTCCATATAAATTCTAAACAAAATCTAAGTTATATCTTAGAATTTTGATTATGTGTAACGTACCTAGTCCTAGGCTATCTAAAATAATTTAACCCTCCGAGTATTCAATATAGCACCCCTGGAGCGTTTCGCATTTTTTAAGAGTTTGCATACTTTCAAATAAAAATTAATAAAAAATATATTTTATGACCTAGCACTATAAATGTATATAAACTTATTATATGAAAGTAGATTAAAATGGACTATCTAAAAATACAAAAATTATTACCCTTACTAAAAATTACCAAAATTAGGCTAGGCCTAAGTTATAGGTTAAAAATTAAAAACATACAAAAAAAATATTTTATGTAACTTTGCTCTCCCCAAAAATAATTTTAAAAACACATGCGAAACTTCGTTATCCGTCTCCACCGTTATTATCGATGTGGAAATTTTGATATTGCGATTGAAATTTTTGAGCGATGAAAACAATCGAATCAACAACGATACTGAGAAAAGGTACCGTATCATAATAATACCTTGAAATACCTTGAAATACCATCACTTCGTCTTTGACCACTTTTGGTGGATAGACTGCGTCTTAATATCAATAAAAAAAACCTTGCATCTGGTCAAGTAAAATAAACATAATTTTAATAACTTACTAAAAGATGGCGGCGGTAAGAACGTGGAGCTGGTTATTCTAAGTCTGATTCTAAATATTCCTTAATGGAGTAGTAAGCCCCTTGAGTGATCCTCTCTTGTGTGACCCTGATGAAGGTTTTATTCTCCATGTCTCTAATGTTGAGTGGCATCTAATCTAACCTAACAGTGTAACCGTAAACCTCCGTCAATTGACAGCGATGTTTATAATAACAAAATCAATGGTGTTTGGAAACATTTAATATACCCCCGTCGCAGCAGACCTGCGAACTCAGCGAATTTCCAAAGAATTATTGTTTCAACATCAAAGAACTTTGTGGCTTTCTTATATAATTAATAATCTTTACAAGGAAATATAATATATTTAATGGCATTATATTTCTGAGTAAATTATTTTTATTTAATAATTTATATATTAATATTTATATTGCAATAAATGACTTTTTTAACAGTAATAAAACTGCATATTCAAAGCTTCCATGCAAAAGGAATGATTTGTTTACAAATCCCAAAACATAAACATTTCAAATTTGACAAATATGCAGAAGACAGCTGATCAGCTGATTAGGAACAGGTACTTTATTATCCTATCCCCATCTCTCTTGCACCCATTATACACTTATTTTCCATGAGAATACCATGGGATTTAGCATGTAGGTTTGCTGCCATGTGGGTTTTTGATCAAATCTTAATTAGTCACCACCTAGTGAAGGTTCATAAAAATTTTTATTAAGATATGTTGATAAATAAGTGATATATAACTTTTTAAAGATTTACCCATAAGAATAACATGGGAAACTTCATTTGAATTTTCTCTATAACCAGTTAAGCTATTTTAAAGATTCAAAATACTAAATTGTTTGTTTTTTAAGCTCTTTTAAATGGTTTTAGTTAAATTTGAAAATTTTGGTCCAAAAATGCCAAAAACCCATTTTTGACCCCTTTGAAACCCCATAAAACCCCGTTCCCATAACCCGACAAAGCTGGTTTGCGAACTCATGAAAATAGACCTGGTCTTACACCTTCATACCAAATTTGATCAAAATCGGAGGTCCGCTTCAAAAGTTATTGGTACCACGGACACATATATATATGAACGAACGGTGTTTTTGGCTTCTGGGGACCTCAAAATGAAAAAGTAAAGTGGTCCCGTGCTTAGGTCTTACCATGGCTACTACCGTAATAGCGTATTCCCTATAGGGAAATTCGCTAAAATGCATATTCCCTCAATACAATAGCAAAAAAAACCTTTCTGATTTGTATTTGGCAGCATTTGTGTGACGCCATTTTAGATCCAATGAAGTCTGCTTCTTCTCACAATTTGAATTTAGATACAGCTACACAACAAACTTTGGTTAGTTTATTTTGTGTTGTTCTTTGTTACAGGTTACATTAGCTACAATTTTTACTTTTTCTGTTGTTGTTATTTTCAGTTACGGTACTTGTTTGAATACTTATTTAGAGGCCTACCGTATTTGTTTTATTGTCAAAAGGTTTATTTCATTATATTAGAACGAGAAACTAAATCAGGTGATAAAATCATAATCGTATCATACAATTGTATCATCGATATAATAGCAATATTATCGTAATATCGAAATTTCCACATCGATAATAACAGTGCAGACGGATAACATTGCATATTACAAACAACCAATCACCATCCGCCATTTCAAATGGGTGTTTTTGGATAGCTTAGAACCTCCCGGTAACAGCTGTAGCGGTCACGGGTCCATTTCTGTCATTCACTATAAAGTTACGTCATGTTTTCGAACCGTCGAAAAATCGACTCTAACGATCGGAGGCTGAAAAGCTGGGCCGAAAAATCGATGAATAACGCTCGGAGGGTTAAGATAGAGCAAAGTTACATAAAATATATTATTTTATTTGTACGCTTTTATTATTTTTATCATATAGCCTAAATTTGGTAACAAAAAAGTAAGGGTAACAATTTTATCCATTTATGACAATAGTAAGTCCATTTTATCTACTTTCACTTAATATATACATTACTACCTAGGCCTATTTCATAAAATATATTTTTTAGCCCTTGTACTAATTTCTATTTAAAAGTATGCAAAACCGTTAACCCTTCCTGTGCTATCTGACGGAAATATACGTCGAATGTCATTTCTGTACGGGCTGGATATGGACATATCCGTCTTTTAACAATTTTCTTTTCCGGGATAAAGACAGATATAGGTATCCGTCCAATAATATGACATATATTGTATATATTACGATGATAAACATTTTGACTTATAGACGGGTAATTCAGTTTTTACAGTTGGCAGATAATGTCCCGTAGTTTGTTCAGCTGTTTTACGCTTAAACAACACATGTAGCGTGAAAACTGTTAGTTTGAGCTGGGACATTACAGTGAGTGTTTGTTTACATTTTTGTGATATACTAATTATGAGTTTTATTTCAAAATGATCATTCCCCAAATTTTGGTTGAAGATGTCATAAAAATACTAAATAAGAAGTGCGCCTGAAGAGGATTTCATATTTAGCAGTGAAAATTACTATAATATGAAAAATTATTCTGACTAAGTTACAAGCGTTTAACCAGACATGCGATCTATTGTAATCCTTGCAGTTTTCAGCCTTTGTTTGTTTGTTTGTTTGTTTTTTTTTTTTTTTTTTTTTTTTTTTTTTTTTTTTTTTTTTGCTGAGACATAGGAACTGTTTTTACTGTTATATGATAGAAAGTAAATAAAACAACATAAAATGACATGAACGGATGTATCCGTCCTCCGCCCACAAAAATACTTAAAACTATCAGCAGTTTTCATATTTCTCGATTATTGTTCTGGGCGGTGGACGGATATATACGTCCACCTAAGTTTTTTAGAGGGCTAAAGACAGATATATCCGTTTTCACGAATTTTGTTTTCCTTGTAACATGTGAAAAAAAATTATTTCAGCGTTTAAAACATTTTTTTTATAACATGAATTATTTTGAACAAAATAATATACAACATTATTGAAAAATTACGCCCCAGCCCACCATTTAATTTAGCCCTGGTAGGGTTAAAAAATGCATAACGCTCCAGTCGGAGTGCAACAATGAACGCTCAGAGGGTTTTTCGCAGATTAGGTCTACCTAGCCTATTAAATAAAATCCAGGCATAGGCTACCAGTAAAATATTTATTTCATGACCTAGCAACATAACAATAGCCTAAGTCTTATAGGATAGGATAAAAGTACCCAATCTTGGATAAAATGAACTAGATCTACCTAACAATGTAAATTTTGGCCGGCCTACCGAAACTAGGCTATAGGCCTAGAGTAAAAGCAAAACAGGTAGGCCTAAGCCTTATACCTTTTTTGTACTGGAACTTTGCAATCGCCTGAAACAATTCTAGACACAAATAATCAAAATTCCAAGATAGCCTAGGCCCTATAGCCTCTTAGTTACATTTTCTTTCGAATTTCATGGAAAACATGAAAATACTGTATTTACTTTAAACAATAACTAAATCACTATTTTGAGACAGGGACCTCACATAGTGGGTATTTTAACCTGAATATGAATGAGAGATGAGTGTAGGATGATTGTGGCGCGATCTTGTAGTCTTGTTACTGACTAAGGCCGACATTCTCCTTAGGCAGGACTGTTAATTAATAGCCCAACATCCAATGATATCTAGGGACCCACAGTTTAACATGGGATCCGAACCACAATTTCAACCTAATATTTACGAATTGGTCTAATTATGAGGATGGTCTTAATGGATGAACTAGTACTCACTAGTGCGGACGTTAATCCCCACCAGAGAATATCGCATCCTCAAGCCATGTCGCTTATAACTATCCACAATTCGTGACCTCCAAGTAGCTGGATCACAGGACATCGCCACCGTTCCAGTCAAGCATTTAAAGCATAACATAAGTATTTAAGAAAATTTTATGTAGAAAAAAATATGTCATTGTTACGGTACCTACGTATCGTATCCCCATAACAACACACGTGAAATCAACCAAGGAACATTTCAATAATTAACTTATCACTCATATTTATAGTTATAAACTTGATGTTATTTGTTCGTCTTTGTCAATATAGCTGCTAGTAGTTGCAAATCAATTCATGCAATTGAATAATTATTTCTGCTTTACTCTATGCTTATTTGTTCATCTCTTCCTTGAAAACTTGAACTAACCGTGCCCTGTCAGTTATCGTTAGCGATATCGGGTAACCGGTGAACCCTTAAGTTCAAACTTAAAATATTTTGAAACGAATCAACCACTTTGATATTTGATTCAAAATTATTTGAAGTTCGAATATTCGCTTACAACTGCAATTTAATTAAATCAAAGTAAATTAAAAGGATAAATTAATTAGCCTAAGCAATTAGAAGGATTGCAGTTACGGTAAATTTTAACCTCCTCAGACCCATACCCAAATAAAAAAATTTTTTTTGATGTAACGGTGGTTTTTGGGTTACAAAAAAATCAAAGAACACAAAAAAAAATTTTTATAATTTTTTTAAATTTGTAAATATAAAAAAACGCATGTGTCAAATATGACACATTGGGACTGAGGGACTTAAAAACTTTCAAAATAAAAAATGTAAGAAAATGTTTAAAAACCCTAAAATTACACAAAAACACATTTAAAGTTCGTGGAAAAGCTTGTAGCAATTTCTGGATGTGGTTATGCAAAGATGTTCCGCAGAAAAAGTGCACATTTGTAGATTAACATCCCGGGAAACGACATCGGTGCCTGGTTGTTTGGTCGCATTAAAGCAAAATATTTGTTAAATATTTTATAATATTATTAATATTTATATTGCAAAATATAATATAATATTATATATAATATTATATTATAATATTTATATTGCAAAATATAAATTAAAGCAAAATTTGTTCGGTCGCAGAACTACTGAAAAAACAAAAAAATTGGCCTAAAACCTCCATAAATGTAGACTGGCATTTAAATTTTAATGTAAATCTAAACCTTTTTTATCTTTGGAAATAAAAGAATCAGTTTTCAAAGGTAAAATCAAAATATTGTGCTAAGGATAAAAAAAATAAACAATGCAACTCCAAAGTCCCTTAGTCCCACTGTGTCACTTTGACACAGTGGTTTTCAAACAGCTGTAGATGGCAGAAAATATAAATACTACACAAAACCATTATTATCATTCAATAGCATAGCTATTCAAGAATGCTTCTAATTTTTTTCAACTCATTAGCCTAGATTTTCATTAAAATACTAATTACTTTGAGAGGTTCGAGGTAGCTATGGAAATGGGTTGTCAGCCATTTTTGATGTTGACAAATGAAGTGACACAGTAGTCAAATCACCAACTGAGTATTTCTAGCATGTGGTGGTACCTTGTGGTGGATGCTAGAACTACTCCCAAGTCAAGGTTATACACAGTACAGTCAGGGGAAAATAATTTGCAGACGTGTCACATATGACACGCGGGATCCGAGGAGGTTAAAACAAGAACTAGCAACAATGATAAAATCACCCTGTCAACCATAAAGGTGAAATCCAGGTGTTACAGTTTCAAAAAATTCATACCAACCAGAGTGTAGCACCCTGAGGCTTACATTAAAACATCCCGAAAGGTGATTGAGCGAAGCGAACAAGCCCATTTTGGAGGCGAGTGAGCGATATATTTTGGGTTTGGCAATTCAGTGTTCAGTCAGTGACTGTTTTAACTTCGACTACAAAGAATTGTTTGTGCCTGAGAAAATGCTTGGCCCCCAGGTATTATATACTTACGTTAATCTACTTCTGATTCAATGCATTTTATTCAATACGAAATTTGTAAGCATCATGTTCACTGCGCCATAGGCATTGCAATCTGTGTTGTAATTATTTAGCTCTATTTACAGTGCGGCAAGACGTTTTAATCACAACATAAACCCTCAGTTATAAAAATGTTTCATTCTAGGTTGAGAAGAGTGGTAGTCAGTATTAAGTACATATCATATGTAACTTGTAGGTTACTCCATGTTCGGAGCGGAAGATCGTGCCACTGTAAATTGGTTTCAAACAAGCCTATGCAATTATGGTGTACATTTATACTGAGAAACTAGCAAAAATAATTTATTAAAAATACTAAAACTTCCAAAAACATGCTATTAGAACTATAAAAAATATAAAGTTTTTCGTTATTTGACAAAGTATGTCACAGGCGTTGTTCAGTTAAACTAATTTTAAAAGCCGGGGAAAAAACATGGATTGAATGTGATTCCAGTAAAGGAGCTCATCTCTTTAAGTGCATCCCAAAAAACATTGCGCTACTTACGGAATCGAGGAAGACAATGATGACAATGAAGAACTGGATTCTTTTTCTTCAATGTGTTTCTGATAGCGACGATGATCCGTTAGTGCGTAGTGACAATGAAAAGGATACTAATGTCTGAACTAACTCAGAGTATTTATCACCACTTAATCTATTTAACCCAATCTTCAATCTCATCAAGTTAATCTATCTAAAAATATTTGTATGAGAGGTTTTAGCGAATTTCCCATAGGGAATAAGCTATTACCGTAGGTCTCATGGTAAGACCTAAGCCCGGGACCATGTTACTTTTTTGTTTTGAGGTGCCCAGACACCAAAAATAATAGTCATTAAAATTTATATATATATATATGTATATATATATATATATATATATGTATATATATATATATACATATATATATATATATATATATATATATATATATATATATATATATATATATATATATATATATATATATGTATATATGTGTCCCTAGACACGATAACTCTCGTAAAAATGGTCCGATCGACACCAAATTTGGTAGAGATGTGTAATCCTATGTTTATT
Organism: Neoaliturus tenellus; assembly: GCA_030545055.2. NCBI lineage: Eukaryota > Metazoa > Arthropoda > Insecta > Hemiptera > Cicadellidae > Neoaliturus > Neoaliturus tenellus. The sequence goes on along the minus strand of CM061531.1, from coordinate 243,283,724 downwards.
CGGATGAGTTCGAAAACCAGACATATCGACCTACCGGAAGGGGTAGTTTTGGGGGGTTTTGTACCCCAAAAATGGGTTTTTTGCATTTTTCATAGGTAAATTTGAAAAATTTTAAATTTTTATTGTGACCATTGGATTTAGCTCAAAAAAACACACAATTTAGTATTTTGAAGCTTTGCTCTATCTCCATTGGTTACCGAGATATTACAAAGTCTAAAGACAGTACATTGTCTTTTGGGGCTCCAATTTTAATCTTATGGAGAATAAGGATGTGTTAATATTTCATTTATTAACCAATATTTTTGAATGAAACTTGGTTTTAGCTTCATTTGGTTCAGATTCATCCACTTAAGGTAAAAAATCTTGGTTTTTTGTACTTATCATGGCAGCAAACCTGCATACTCTTTTCCCATGTTAATCATATGGAGAATAGGCAACTCTTTTATTTATGGACAGATATTGATGAAATTTATGATATGGCCTTATATGGTCGAAATCAATTTTTTCTTTGCTAAAAACCTACTTTTAGTGCCCCCCATGGCAGCATACCTGCATACTCTTTCCCTTTATTTATCTTAAGGAGAATAGATATTTATTTCCCTATTTATGAGCACGTGATGAAATTTCGTTTACAAGTTTAGCTGGTCAAAATTAATATTACTAATTTGGAAATTCGCTGAGTACGCAGGTCTGCTGCGACGGGGGGTATTTACATTTTATTTCCTCATTCTGTTATTTTTGACATTGTCATTAACTCAATTTTGCAGTGCCACTGACAAGGAAATAGTGTCATTAACTAATCAATATGGTGTTTTTAGCGAATTTCCCATAGGGAATAAGCTATTACCGTAGGTCTCATGGTAAGACCTAAGCCCGGGACCATGTTACTTTTTTGTTTTGAGGTGCCCAGACACCAAAAATAATAGTCATTAAAATTTATATATATATGTATATATGTGTCCCTAGACACGATAACTCTCGTAAAAATGGTCCGATCGACACCAAATTTGGTAGAGATGTGTAATCCTACGTTTATTCGGATGAGTTCGTAAACCAGACATATCGACCTATCGGAAGGGGTAGTTTTTGGAGGTTTTGTACCCCAAAAATGGGGTTTTTGCATTTTTCATATGTAATTATTAAAAATTTGAAATTTTAATTTTAACCATTGGATTTAGCTCAAAAAAACACACAATTTAGTATTTTGAAGCTTAGCTCTATCTCCATTGGTTACCGAGATATTAAAAAGTCTAAAGAAAGTACATTGTATTTTGGGGCTCCAATGTTAATCTTATGGAGAATAAAAATGTGTTAATATTTCACTTATTAACTAATATTTTTGGATGAAACTTGGTAATCAGCTTCATTTGGTTGAGATTCATCCATTTATAGTAAAAAATCTTGTTTTTTGTGCTTATCATGGCAGCAAACCTGCATACTCTTTTCCCATGTTAATCATATGGAGAATAGGCAAACTTCTTTATTTATGGGCAGATATTGATGAAACTTAGTATATGGCTTCATATGGTCGAAATAAAAAATTTTTATGCTAAAAACCTACTTTTGGTGTTCCCCATGGCAGCATACCTGCATACTCATTCCCTAAGGGGAATAGACATTTATTTCCTTATTTATGAGCGTGTGATCATATTTGGTTTACAGGTTTATCTGGTCAAAATTAATATTACTAATTTGGAAATTCGCTGAGTACGCAGGTCTGCTGCGACGGGGGGGTATTGTCTTATTTGATAGTAAAAGTTGTTTTGTCATTTGTCGTTACAAATTATAATAACTTTATATTATTAGAAATCCCAATTACATTCCAAAGAAAACTAGACTATTTACATCTTCATTGGACATTTGGTTTTCGAAGGACAAATTTTCATAGTTAAAACCAGTCTTAAACTGTCATTCACTAGTATGTTTACCCTACAATGAATACAAGAAAAGTTCATGCAGTACTCATTTTGTTGAACTTAATGTACAGTAGATGTTTTTGGACAGTATATTTGTGAAACAATATGTCTGTAAAAAAATGAAAAATCCAAATTGGAAGATGGTTCTATGATTTACTTAACAAGAAATAAAGATAGCAAACGAGAGTAAGTACCATAAAAGTGAATTGTTAAAAAAATCACTTATTATATTTTAAAAATGTTTCTCAAATTTATTTGTAGTGAGATTACCAACACAAACGATGTCAAGATATTTAAATAGAAATGAAAATTAGTTGAAAAAGTGATATTTATTTGTTTGACAAAGTCTTTGAAGATAATTAGAGACTTGATTCAAAAATCTTTTGGTGGCTAGCTATGAAGTTGTATGACAACTTAAAACACGTTCTTGATGTATTTTGTTGTCTATTAATAGGCCCAAATAAACTAAATTAATAAAAAAAACATATATCATAATCCAACCATAAATCACCATACCATACCATACCAAACCATACGGTACCATAAATCATTATTTATTAATATTGCTTAAGAAATATTTTTAAGCCATGGGAGTTTAAATGGCATAAGGTTTAATGCTTTAAAGTTTATGTAGTTTAGATTTTGTACTAATATTTACCTAAAGATGTATATTGTTTTCAGGCAACAAAATGATCGAGTTAACCGTTAAAACTCTTGATTCCAAGAATCACGCCTTTTCAGTTCCTGATGATGTAAGTAATAATACTCAACATAATAGAGCTCAACATGTTGAAAACATTTAAGTTATTAAAATTTTTCTACACTTTTAGCCTAGACTCTTAATACTTCAAGTATTTCATATTAGTTTAAAAAAAATAAAAATAAAATTCTATGATGGGTTCTAAAAAGTAAATCAACCCATCACAGTTGGTGTTCAAGTTTTAAGTGAAAAGTAGTTGTGTGTATCCCAAAAATTTTAATTTTTAATGAGGTCCAAAAGAAAAAAACATTAGTTTAACATTGTTGTTGTGATTTAAAATAGGCCTAGCTATATAAAAAATAGGTTAATTTACTGTCCTAAGTTAGTTATCTATAGGCCTAACAAAAAAACTTTGTTTGAATCATCTTCTTTGTATCATGCTCTTGTTACTTGAATGTAACTACACCACGGGCATTTTACAAGTTTTTATAGTGGACTTCCCTGAACTCAGATTTTGCTACTCTCTAATGTTGACCTGTTGTTAGATATCATCATTAATGACGAGCCCTAGGTCAAATGGTAAAAGGGTTCAAAAACAACCCTGTTGCTTATTAAACTCATAGCGATTATATCATAAGCAACCTTAGGATTATGAGGTGAGCTTTTAAACACTCGTCTACTAAGTCAATTAGTAAGAGCCTGTAGCTGAACAGAAACAATTAATTACTATATTCTTTATTTTTCCTATATGGATGGTTTGATGACCTTAAATTATATTACAGAAAGCAGATATATTTGTTATTGCAGACCTGCATACTCAGTTGCGGTTTTCATTGCAGATAACTGTAAAACAACTCAAAGAGCGGATTGTTGACTCAGTCAATATTCCAGTTGAATCACAGCGCCTTATTTACTGTGGAAGAGTTCTGCAAGATGATAAAAATCTCAGTGAATATGGTTTGTATATCTTTTAGATTAATAAGTAATATTCATTTTTTCTTCTAATATGTCCAAGACAAAAATAGGAATTGGAAACTCCTTTACAATAATTTCAACAACAAGTGGGATTATTGTAAAAATAATGTTAAAATATGATACAAGCCATTATCAGCCATTATCTTTAATTAGAAGATTTAATTTGTTAAACACAGAGTGTAAACATATGTATACTCAATATTAACACTATCACCTGTTTATAGGCTTTTGAAATTGAGGACTGTTCAATCTTAAAGAGAGCAAGTTGAGATAAATGTTAGGATTTTATTTTTTGCCCTTATATAGATCAACTTTTAATAATTATGGTTATTGTTTTTAGATTAGCCAATATTTGCAAATGCAGTAAACTATAACACAATGGACTTATACCAGGCATCCTCATTACATGGCCCGCGAGCGGCATGTGGCTCTTTGACTGTTTGGAATTAAAACAAAATTTACGAGTTATGAAAAAATTACAAAATACTTTATACATCCTATTATAGTTTTTAATTAGTTGTAATGAAAATCAGTCGATGTTTCTCTTAACTTATTTACTCAGACTACTGCAGTGTCGTTGGAGACCTTTGAAAACATTTTGAGAATTTCTATTTCTTCTTGACCTGCTAATATAGATGGCACATTAAAGAGCTGTAAAAGATTTTACCCGTTGACTTCAAAGAATTAACAAAATCAAGTATTCCTGTAGTCAAGTAAAAGATATTTCCAACTTTTGCAGTTTATTTTATTGGTGTTTTAAACGTTACAATCATATTTTTGTAAGTTATTTAACACCATTTACTTTTCAAATTTAAGAGATTTTCTTAATGATGAAAAATATCTGTAAGCCTGAGTACACAGTTCGTCTAATTATGTATGATTTGTGTATTTTTTTTTACAATCAACGAACAGTGTAGTCTTTTCTAAATTGAAACTTTTCTTCATTGTTGCTTGAAGAATAAATATGTTTCAGGTAGTTCAAAAACACGGTTTTTAGGCTTTTATTTTGCAATATTATCTAGGGGAGGGCCTACGGACCCTGGAGGGTTTTTTTATACAGTACACTCTCGTTCATCGCACTCGGCGAAATCGGAACTCCGCTTCATCGGAACTGAAAATCTGAATATTATTAATTTTTTTCTTACGAAATAAATTATTTTTCCGTTTTAGCGCCTTCAATTTCCATTCGTTCTATCCTCACAACAGTGAAGTATCACATTTTGCATCAAATGTCATCAGGCGTTTTCCATAATCTGTACCCATCGATGTGATTTACGAGGCCGTGGAGCATTCGCACAAAAAATAGAAAGAGGAAGGGGCAGGAAGTAAACATCCGCGTCGACCGCTTCCCAAACTGTCATTCAGTCTGTCTCGCGTCACGACTGCACCTGTGTTACGTGGAAGTCAGTTGACTGCTGGAATAAGAATATGGAATATGATAATAAAGATTTTGGATCTTTATTTCCTGCGTTGTTTTTATTCCTATAGGTTCATTGTTACCATGTTCAAAGTTTGAGTGCCTTATTTTCATAAAATCTCTTGTGTTATCTTAAAAACAAGAGTGAATACAATCATGATAGGTCACAGTACGGGCGGAAATGATGACTCACGACGGACTCCGCTTTATCGGAATTTTTTGACATCCGAACCGGCTGTCCGCCACATTAGTTTCGATGAACGAGAGTGTTCTGTACCCCCAAACACCCCAAAATGTGAATCCTTACCAGATACAATCACAAGCCGGCTTTGCTTGTGGCCCTGAAAAAATTTTTATGCAAACCTGTTGGCTTTAAAAAATCTTGGTGAGGATTCCTGCCTATATAGTACTTTATAGAGTCATAGTTTTGATTTATAATTAATTAACGCTTTTCTCTTCAGTGATGCATCAAGATTGTTATCATGAAAACCCTTTATAAATTGTTATTTAATCTGTATAGGTAGAAGTTAACAGTTATTTTAATATTCTCCTAGATGTGAATGGGAAGGTGATCCACTTGGTGCAGCGTGCTCCGCCGGTGAGCAATGGCAGCGGTCCAGACCGCGGCCCCTCCACCACACGGGCCAACAACGGTGCTGGCGGCGCGCGCCGCACACAGTGGCGCACTCTGTTCGGCCCCGGTGGAAACACCGGCAATGCCATGTACGTGGGAGCGATGGCTTTCCCCGCAGAGATCATGGACGCTTCAGGTATATTAACAGCAGTGTACATATACTTGGTATAATATAAGGTTGCACAATTCTACATATTAGCATAGATAACGCCAAGTGTTTCGGCGACTTGACTACTGAACCGATCACTAGGATTTATCTGCCATATTAAAGCGGTTAATGCTTGGATTTGAAGTTACAATCATTGCTTGTGCTACACCTTGTATCCCATTAAAAAGGATGTCAATGGAATTTTTATGGAGGTAATAAATGTCAGTTAAAATCATTCACTCTCTGTTTAATAGCGAACTCACTAGCTGTTGTTGATAATTAGCAGGTGTAAGAAGTTTGTTCTGCTAATAACCACATATGTATTTTCATTCAAACGTAGGGCTTCTAATTAATTAATTAATTAGTAAACGAATAAACCTCACATTACAGTAGACTCCCTCTTAACCTGCCACCTTTCAACCACTCCGCTTTAACTGGCCTATTTTGTCACAAAAACAACTTTCTTTAAACTGACCAATTTTTTATTTTCACATCGTTTCAGCTAGTCTTTTTTGCTGTAGCCCTAAATGATGTTTTCATATCTTTTTCAAACAATAGTACCGGTAAGTTATATTGTAGTTGTTCCTTGTGAACAATTGAAGTGAATTCCCCTAAACGGAGATGAGTGTGATCACAAAACAGAATTTTTTAGTGTAGTCTTATCCATCTGTAATTAGGGGTTTTGTTTTAGCAAAAACAGACTGCTATATATAAATCAGCTATATATATCTATAGCTATGTGTCCGTTATACTGACTACTTTTGAAAAGGACTTGATTTTGATGAAATTTTGTGTGAAAGTGTAGGACCAGGTCTATTTTCATGAGTTCCCAAACCAGCATAATCGGGTTTTGGAAACAGGGGTTTATGGAGTTTCAAAAGGGTCTAAAATTGGTTTTTGGCATATTTTAACCTCAATTATAAAAATCAACATTTTTTACTGCAACCATTTAAAAGAGCTTAAAAAAACAAACAATTTAGTATTTTGAATTTTTAACTTAAGGCTACTAGGCTAGATTTACAGGTTGCGGAGAAAATCTAAAAATAGGTTTTCCATGTTATTCTACAGTTGTTGCGCTTACTAGTCCTTTAAATCCATTCTCTAAAATTCTTGTTCTCGTCATGTACAGGCTACTTCGTAAATAAAGTAACAAAGCATTTGATCAACACAGCGTTGATTCACTTTCACTGTGAAATTTGCCCAAAAAAGATTCCTTCAGTTTTTCATTGATATAACTTTTTATTTCCCTTTTCTGCCCTAAATATTTTAACCATTCGGCGCAGAGTGCATAGATGTTGCCCAAGAAGGTAAGGCTTGGCAAATGGGCATCCACCAGCTCTTAGGTTAAATTGCTAAGAGTCTTCACCTTATGGTTTGAAAGAGATGTGGTGAATTAGCCTTTTAGGCTTAGTTAGATAAGGGTAAAATGATAGTGAAACCCTTGCATAGTGTCTGTGTGGTGTTGCAGCCATCTCGGTGCAGCAGCCCCGCCAGTGTCTGTCCCAGAGCCGGCTGGCCGTGGCCCGGCACATGCTGAACCGCGCGGCGCAGGTGCTCACCCGTCTGGAGAACCCACCTCAGGACTCCACAGACGCTTCCCCTGAAAACGGGTGAGTAAAACTCACCAAAGCGTGAATGTTAATTTTATCGCACACATTCCTTGTAAAATTGGGTCAATCATAGACAAGGTGAAAAAGTTTGGTTAATTTAGTATACAGTAGAAGTCCAATTATCTTGGCTTTCTATTAATCCAAGCTGATGAGTTAATGGAGGCAAAAATATGAATTCAATTTTTTAGCGAATTTCTCTATAGGGAATACGCTATTACGGAAGTAGCCATGGTAAGGCCTAAGCCCGGGACCATGTTACTTTTTCATTTCGAGGTCCCCAGAAGCCAAAAACACCGTTGGTTCATTTTCCTATATATATATATATATATATATATATATATATTTGGAAAGTAAGAAATTCTTTTGATAGGGCTACTAATATTATTAATATTAAGTACATTATAAAAACTGAGTACCCTTTTTCATATTAAATAATTTATTCGACAACTAGTTTCGGCTCTTTAGGCCATTTTCAAGTCGATATAAATAAATAACCTTAAAACTAAATACAACAACATCTCATCATCATATGTATTAATATTAAGTACATTATAAAAACTGAGTACCCTTTTTCATATTAAATAATTTATTCGACAACTAGTTTCGGCTCTTTAGGCCATTTTCAAGTCGATATAAATAAATGCATATAAATAAAATAAATAAACTTAGTCATATAAGTGTAATCATATGATGATGAGATGTTGTTGTATTTAGTTTTAAGGTTATTTATTTATATCGACTTGAAAATGGCCTAAAGAGCCGAAACTAGTTGTCGAATAAATTATTTAATATGAAAAAGGGTACTCAGTTTTTATAATGTACTTAATATTAATATATATATATATATATATATATCTATGTGTCCGTGGTACTGATAACTTTTGAAGGGAACCTCCGATTTTGATGAAATTTGGTATGAAGGTGTAAGACTAGGTATATTTTCATGAGTTCGCGAACCAGCATGATCGGGTCATGGGAACGGGGTTTTATGGGGTTTCAAAAGGGTCAAAAATGGGTTTTTTGCATTTTTGGAGCATAATTTTTTAAATTCAACAATTTAAACTGAAACCATTTTAAAGAGTTTTAAAAAATAAACAATTTAGTATTTTGAATTTTTAACTTGGCTTAACAGGTTACGGAGAAAAGCCAAAAATAGGTTTTCCATGTTAATCTTATGGGAAATCAACAAAACCCTGTATCTCGCTTATTTATTGGAATAACTTGATAAAATTTGGTATGTACATTTACTTGGTAGGGTTCAACTAAAAATTGCTTACAACACCCACATGGCGGCAAACCTACGTACTCACCCCTATGGGGTTTATGGGGAAAATGAAAAGAACACCATAACTTGATAATATTTGGTATGTACATTCACTAGGGAGGATGTAACTGATATTTGCTTACAATACCCATCATATGGCGGCAAACCTACATACTCACCCCCATGAAGTTTATGGGGAAAATTAAAAAGTGCCGAATATTGAGACAGTTTGACATTTACCTAATGTAACTATTACATTTCCTAACAAAACTAACATTTTCTAACAACATCCCAAGTCAGCAAACCTACATACCCATTCCTATGGTGTTTATGGGGAAAATACAATATCTTAAGATTGTTTGGAAATTCGCTGAGTACGCAGGTCTGCTGCGACGGGGGTATTTATTATTTGAAATAGTTTGAAGATTATAGTAATTATTTTTTTAAATTTTAAATGAAATATAATAGTGATATACATAGCCCATGTGTAAATGGATGTTGCTGGGTTGGGGGTATGAGTCCTACGTTTTATAGATGCGACTGTGGAGCGGAGTATCAAACTATGGAGCACATAGTCGCAGAGTGCCCACTGAGTGCTTTCCCTGAAGGATTGACCGGTCTGCATACCTCAAGTGAAGCTGGGCTACAATGGCTTAGCGCACTCTATTTAGCTCTATAAAGAGAGATCTAATTTTTATTTTAGTTTTTTTACATATACTGACTCAGGTGCTCAGCACCACAGAATTTATTTTCTTATTCTTAAAACTTGGTGGCTTTCTTAATGAGCCATAGGATGTATACACCAGCTGACAAGGATTTTTCAAGTGTTATTGCGGCACTAGCCTTCTCATTACTCTCAGCCTACCATACTTTAAGTGGCGATCTGCTTGCAGTCTATATCAGTGCTAAGTCAGTTTGAGCTTGTTCGACAAAAACAAGAAGTAAACATAAAAGAGTTATAGTATCACAACCAAGCGGTTGGATAGAGGGTTAAAAAAGCTTAGGGTAGGAAACAAAATGGGAGTTGGGAAATGAGAAACGAAAGTATGAAGCAGAAGCCAATTTAAAACTTTAGTGGCTAGTGGACTTAACTAATTAATTGCAAGTGATGTTCAAAATTATAACTTTTAGTATAAAAATTACTTTTACTGTGTCAGTAAACTGTATTTCTACAGTGTCATTATGTTTTTGATTGATTTTTTCCTCAATTCTTTTTGCTTTGAACCATCTGAGTTTTCCGTTATCCAATAAAGGCTCAGCCCTGTTTAGCTTGTGTAACTAGACCCATTCCTAGTCAGATAAACTTAAATATAAATATAACCATCTCATTTTCCGGCTTTTGATTGACTCGGTTTGCAGCAACGGATCGTCAGCTGGGGTTGGAGAGGAAGCGGCCGCCACGACCAGCGTTCCAATACAAGTGGAGATCGCGGCAGTCATTGACAGCCAGGGGCCAGGTGGGTCGAATCAGCTGTTTAATATAGGACTGCAAAGAAAAAACAAATTAATATAATTCCTTTAATGTTAAAAATGTTGCATCTGATCAAGTCATGTGACGTAATCCATTTGTTTGACGACCAGCTGTTTTTTGTGTGATCTGACAAGTGACGTAGTGGGTACATTTTAAAATAACTTGTAAGACAGCCCTTTTTACAGCCCCGGTCCTGGAATCATCAACTATTTATTAAGTTTTTTTTTAGTTTTTAAAATAATTCTATTCCTTTGAAAATATGCCTTATGACAACAAGAGTCTTCATAGCTATTAAATGTAATAAAAATCCAGTTGAACACAACTCAAAGGACAGTATAGTATGTTAGTTAAGTATAGTACTGTTTCATTGTTTGTTTTTCTTTAATTTATGATTCTCTGTTTTTTTGTTTGTTTTTTTATGCAGTGGAGGGACCCAGTGTAGAGGTGCAAACGGAACCTTCAACCGAACAAACTACCACAACCAATGAGAGCGAGCCAGCACAGTCTACGTCGTCCAGTGAACCACAGTCCTCTCAGTAAGTTTATGTTCAAATTACACTCTTGTGTGTTTTGGTGTGGTTAATGGTTTTTCTATACCACATTTTTTAATGGCTTTAATAGTGATTAATTTGTAATTTGTCATGTGTAATTCAAATCCTTTCTAATTTAGGACTACCATTACTCCTGGGGTCGGCTATCATTAGCAGATGAAGTACAAACCTTCATAAACACAATATATAAATTGTCATTGAATCCTAAATCCACTCTAAAATTCAAAACGTGTTCCAGCTGATTTAGAAAACACCTTATCATTTTAAAAATTATTGCTTATTTGCATGACTCCTATAGCAGTGGAGAAATTTGGTGGCCATTTGCTATTTTGTATACCTGTATTGAAATCAAAACGATAAAATTCTGGGATCAGGGAATGCAAAACAGTTTAGGAAAAGTCCAATAATAGACTTGTAAGTGTACTGTATTTTTTACTTTGCTAAAAAGTGAGCTGTTGTAGACCCCTAGGTGTGAGTGTGTAAGTTCTCTGGAAACCCTTTTGCTTTAAATAGTGGTAATTTTTTTCAGTCATCTTTCAGTGTGCTTTACAACTAGCAATAACTGTATAACATGGTCAGTCAGTGGTTTTAAACTAAAGATTTTATTCAGTATACAGTAAAAATCAATATTGAACAGACGATAATTTAAATGTGATTAAACAGTTATTATGAGATACTAATTATATATAGATACAATAAGACTGGAAAAATTGAGAGTGTACGAAACAGTAATTGATCAATGTGTAAAGGCAGAAACACATGGTGTTGACTGTTGCAGGAACGAGAACGAGAGCGAAGGTAACAGCAACTCGCGGTCGCCGAGGACAACGACCCTGGCGGAACTGATGGAGCAGGTTGCTGACATTAACACCAGAGTGCAGCCGTTCATGGGGCAGTACCAGCAACTGCTGAGGGACGACCCAGCTGTTGGAAATCAGGTTGGCTCAGCTTTGTAACTGACAAAGACTTATTTGTAAAATTCTTTTATAATTTTTTTATTATAAAATTACTTATGTTGTAAATTTGTGAAACAATCCAATGCTTATGACCTTAAATTTATGGAAACAAATGAGTTTTAAAATTTTATTTTGCCATAGACTGAAGTCGCCGCCAACCAGCGGCTGTTCAACGGCGTGTCGGAGCTGATGCACAACCTGGCGCATGCATACCATGCGCTCAGCGACATCATGTGCGACCTGTCACAGCCACCGCCGCGCAGTCTGCGCTGCCGTCCCGTGCTCATACATCAGTCAGCCGTCGTGCAGGCGGACATACCCATACAGGTGCGTGCGGTAAACATGCGGAAATGCTGGGTACTTGGCGGTTATCGGTATTGCAGTAATATGATAGTGTGATAGCTTTATACCACATTCAAGAGTAATCACAAGAGGGATATTGTGCCGGAAGCAGGCATTTCAAATTGTATATTTGTTTATAACAGGCCAAAATAGAACCACAAATATGTTTAATGAGAAAAAACCACGTGTCCAGCTGCCACGTGTCAGCACATGAGAATGCCACAATGTTCGCTTATTGTTTGCGTTTGACAGTGTAAGGTATGTGTTAAAAGATATGTTGCATGTACGGGTGTGCATTGACATCTGGTAAGGTAGTAAATCTGACTTACTATAAGTAAATTACTATACTTTGTGAAGAAGCCACTATTTCATAACCTAGGTAAAACATTAATGTAAATAAATTCTGGAAAATTTATTTATTTCAATTTAACTAGACCCTAGTCAAAACTATTTATTTTTATTTAACAATTAACTAAACTGCTTTCTAGGTATCAGCGAATCTAGGAGTTGTGAATCCCAACAATGCCGCTCAACAAACCCCTAGTGCAGAGAGTGCCGCAGGTGGAGAGGAGAGGGGGAGTCAGCCTCAGGCGTCGACGGGTGCAGCCCCAACGCCTGCAAGCGGAGAGGAGCAGGCCAGCTCAACCTCGGCCCCGCCACAGCCGGCCGCCGCACAGGGTTTCGCCTCACCACTGCGCATCACACGCATCGGTCAGTGACATGTGCAGCTTCTTATGAAATTAATACAGATTTAGTTTTATTACATTTTTAGGAGCTCAAAGCTTGTTGTAACTAGAAAGACAACTTTTACCTATCCAAAGGGTGTATGAGTCTACTCATAAATGAGCTCATAGAAAAAGATTTTTAAAGTTGCACGCTGCTTTCTAAATTAGTTGAGAGAAGCGTTTCAAAGCATTTTCCTGTGGGGAAAGCAGTTGTGCTACCCTTTTTCTTTCTGCAGGGTGTCTACTGGTCACTGAAGTCACCGAAAGACACCGAAAGTCACTGATTTTAGTTAATGGTCACCAAAGTCACCAAAAAGTCACTGATTTTTCTTTAAAATGCAAGAAAAGTCACACATTTTTAGTATAAATTGTGAAAATAATACGATTGCGAGCAAATGTTTTGCGACTTTTAAAATTTTCCCCCAACAAATGCTATCTTAGAGACGGCAAAAGTCACTGATTTTTAACAATTTTCACCCCCAAAAGTCACCAAAAAGTCACTGATTTTTATACCTCTTTGGCAGTAGACACCCTGTTCTGGGTTTCCATTCATTACATGGAATCATTTTATTTTTCTTAACTGATTATATGATTTAACTGAGTAATATGAATATAGTGCTGTAAATATATACTTTTTTGATTATGAGATACCAATTTTTGCACGTATAAAAGGACACCTTATGTAGTAAATCACAACTTTAAATTTAGATCTAAGTTTAAGTTTGTATTAGAGGAGCAATGAATATGTATGAATGTTTGCCTGAAAAATTATGATTTTGTTCTAAAAATGCTCTGAAATTGTCCTAGAATTTTGTTGTGGTAAATCAGTGAGAATTCCGGATGATCTTGAAACGTTAACCCACAGTCTTAGATTACATTAGTTTGATCCAATGGTGTACATTGTGGTTATAGGGCCGGGGGGCCCGGGGCTGGAGTTTTTTGTGGACGTCGCCCCGCCCGGCGGTTCCATCATGATTGACTCCATGGAGGCTCATGTTGTCACTAATGCCCCGCCCGGAATGACTGTCTCCGGTGGAGACGCCAACAGTGAGTTGTGACATTGCACTATCAGTTCACTTCTTTGGCCTCCTTCAGTGTTTGAAACTTCCTCTATTTCATCTGATCTTTTCCTGCTTCCTATCCCTAATGCAAATGGAATTTTCTTTAAACACCTCACTTCCTTGATACTTTGCCTGTAAATAGTCTTTTCAAACCTTACTTTCCTGAGTTTGTTGGAATTTTTTCTAGCGTTATAGTTTTATTTTGGAAACAACAATTTTTTCTTTTGTTTCTTTGTCCTAAGTTGATTTATATTAGTTTTCTAAACTAATTCACTTGTATTTTTTCTGTGTAACTTTAGTGTTTTGGCTAATGAAATCATTGTCTTTCAAATTTTGCTTTTCTCTCAGTTTCCTCCTTGTTTTCTCTATTTCTGATAAAATGAAACTAGTTTATTGATATTTTGTTTGTACGATGCAAGTTTGATTAACATATTTTTTCATTTACAGAATACTTTTTAACTTTCACACCTGAGGTTTTTTTAACCATCTTTACAAGTACTAAATTAAAAATATTCCAAAGAAAGGTTTTTTTATATTTTTTTATTAAGTAGTTGAAGGTGATTTAATGACTTCTAAAAATTTAAACACTTAAATACTCAAGTAAATAAATAAAAGACTTGGAATGATATAAAACTAAATTAGATTAAAACAGCTCTGGTAATTTAACCGATCATAGATTAGAAATTTCAGCCTGACTACCAAACAATCTTGGTCCAAAACTGTACGATAAACTGCCTTCGATGATAAAAGAACCCCAGACTGCAAAATCATTAAAAAATAATAATAAAAAAAAAAAAAATAAAAAAAATACCCATTGGAGAAAGTTATGAGTTTTTGAGTTTTTTAAATCTAAAAAAATACTCTCTAATAATGATCATTTTATTTGATTAAAAAGATTTAATTTTGTTGTTTATTTGTTATTTTCAGGAACAATGTAGCCTATAATAGAATGTATGTATGTAAAAGAATGACGTTTAATTGTATATTGTCGACTACAAATAAAGAATTTGAATTAAATTTGAATTGAATTTGAACGAGGGCAGAGATTCCATGTAAAAAAATTATTATTCTTTAACATTCATATTGTTCTTTCAGTGCCAAATACAATCCACTGCCATTTGTAAGCTTACCTTACCTTACCACTGTGGCCACTCAAACCTAAGTTGGTTTTTGGCCTCCACAACGATGCGCCTCCACTCTTCCCTGTCTTCAGCTTTTTCCCATGTTACTCCCATCCTTTTGAGGTCTTTTCGAACTTGGTCCTGCCATCTTAATTTTGGTCTTCCTAGTGGACTATTGCCTGCCGGTCTCCAATTTGTAAGCTTAATGTTTGAAAAATAATTTCATAATTGTGAGGGTTTTAACTCATCATAGACAATGTATACAGAAAAAAATAGACATCCTTATGTTTAAAAGTGAGAACACCACTCCCAAGACTAGGGATGTGTCGGTCCTTAAGTCGGTTCTCGGTACCGAGAACCGACATAAAAATGTCGGCACTGGTACTTCTGTACTACGGTCTATCGATTTTACCACAAAAGAAACTAAAACCTAGAAAGAAATACCCGTGGTTCTCAGAAATTAACAAAACTATTGTAATTTGAGAAGGCCAGGTAGGCTGATAAAAATGCGATGGTCTTATCTTACGCCGGGGACACATGGTCTGGCGAAATGCACGGAACACGGACTCCTTTTTTTTTCGCCGGAATGTACGAGATTTTGAAGAGGAAAACACACGATCCGGCGAAGCGTCGGACGACGGACTCCAGCGTAGGTACTGCGCAGTGGCACTCTGGTGAGGCCGTATAGAACCATCTAGTGCTTTGTCTGTTAAAGCATAGAAGAAAAAGAAAACGAAACAGAAGGCTATGGATTCATCTCATTGTGCAGCAGAGGAAACTACAAGGTGTGTTTTATTCATTATTTTTAAAATTTCGGGAAGACGATGCAAAATTCTTGAATTATTTTTGGAAGTCCAGACTGAAGGTCGAGTGCGAGGGAGGGTCGAGCCACTGACCCGGTACATTCCTCCACCAGTTCCAAGGGTGGTAGAGGTATTCCCGTCAAAAGCAGGAGAGAAATTTCTATACAATAACAGACGTACTTATAAGATATGAAATATACACTTTTGTGTTTCTATACACGGTAAACACATCATAAAAGTTATGAATGCAACAACAAACACATACACATACCGTAGGCATATTTTACACGGATTAAGTATTTGAATATAGGGGTTTGATAAATATTTCAATAAACACAATAAAAATAAATTATAATATTAAAAATAAAATCGTTGAATTCTGAGTTTGTGTTTATAACAAGCACCGTTGTAATTATCAGTGCCACCCAAGCAGTAGATTTTATAATGCACAAATATGGATTTCATTTCTTTGACAGGCTCCACAAAAAACCCCTACTTTTCATAATGCAACACTCATAACTCTCTTTACACATGACCGACTTTTGATTCATAATTACCACATAAATCTTAATTAAATTATCAACAACCAGATGTTTGTACGAAATTGGATTGTTTCTTTTAAAGATATAAGAGCTGGAACTCAGGTGAAATTTATTTCTTTATCTCAAACTTCAAAAACCTCAAAAATTTAAGTTGAATATAGTAAAAATAAACTAAAAATTCATGTCTCCGGCGCTGTCTTCCGTGCGTTTCGCCGGATTGTGTGTCCTCGTTCATTTAGTAAAATGCCCCGCTACCTGCTTTCCGGCAGAAAACACGGAAGACGTCATCCGGCAAAGTAGAGAATACGTTCATGCGTCTTGCCGGAGCCGGACGCTGGAACCAGAGCCGTGTGACCTCGCCTATGCACTGCAATGTATTTCTACTTCGTCCGATTCCGGCAGAAAACAGGGAGTCCGTGTTCCGTGCGTTTCGCCGGACTGTGTGTCCCCGGCCTTATCTGTCAATTGTTGTTCTGCGTCCAGGCCGGAGGAGGAGGGGAAGAGGAGGGGTACGACTGATAAGATAAGAGGTTTTGGAGGAGTCAGCCACAATAACTGACTGATAAGATAAGAGTTTTTTTTATGTTATCTCTAGGGGTGGGCGGGTAGTGGTTTTACGATTTGAGTCGAGTCGAGTATTGCATCAACTACTCGGATATCAAGTCGAGTCGAGTAGTAGTGTGAAAAAGTTAAAAATGAGTTTTTTATAATAATATTAAATAATAAAAGTAAAAGTACAGTAGACTCCCTCTTAACCGGCCATCTCGGGACCAGGACGCAGCCGGATAATGAATTGGCCGGTTAAACCGATGTTCATTTAAGAACGCCATCCCACAATTTTATATGACCTAAATATAATTATTACTTGAAAAACAACCTTAAATACATTACTGTATATGATTTACAGCTACCACCACCCATGAAATCCACAACAAACCTACACTAATAATAATTATTTTCTTTATTGTGATTTTCTTTATTGGATAGTAGGCCCAAACGCATTGATTTCCGGTGGCAGTCACTTCCGCCCAGGACATTATAGTTTAATTGGTTTGGGAACGTCAATATGAAATAAAGTTGAATTGAATAATACATTAGATAAGAAAATTTAGTTTCCGGCGAAACGCGGCCGGTTAAAGCGATGTTGAGATAAAAAATGGCCGGTTAAAAAGATGTTATTTTGTGTCAGAGTAGGCCGGTTAAAGCGGAGACCGGTTTAAAGGTGGCCGGTTAAGAGGGAGTCTACTGTATTATTAAATTCATCTTTATGCATGAGAACACTGAAAGATAACATCAATTTAGGGTACGACAATAAGAACTACTTAGATAAAAGTTGATAAAAAAGTAAGTATATTTATTTACAGTTTTCCTCTTACAATGTGCAGTACAAATCAATTTCTGAGAATTAGGCCTAAGTAAAAAATTTCATCAACAACAAAATGGACGGGAATGGATTTTTAGTTCGGGAGGGGAATTTTTATTTCCCGTCCAATTTCGGGACGGGATTGCTCTCCTCGACGCTATCAGGAAATATTCGTTTTCACTTTTATCTGAGTGTCGTATAAAGAAAAATGAATGTTAAATATCAACTGGTTCTGTTTCCAAACTGTTCCACTTGGTTTTGTATAAGTTACAATGAACCTCCTTTAGTAGAAAAGATTTTAAATATCTAATTTTTATATTTGCAGTATACAATAAAATAAGGATACAGTACAAATTTTCTTGTAACCAAAAAAATCAAATCACTAAACAATATACATATAAAAATGTCCATTAAAATTTTATAAAAGTTTTGTTGAATGAAATATTTAACGTTTTGTACAAAGAATTAACAGAAAAATTATGTACATCAAAATATAGATTAAAACAAATGGAAAAATTGTAAAGAAAACAAAACTGTATTACATAAATAGGCCTAAGGCCTGCTCAGTATAATAAACAAAAAAACAAGAAATTGAAATTATAATAAATATTAACACTAAGGAATGAAGTGGTTCAACAAACCAACGCCATTTATAACCCCAAGAAATGTTCTTTTTTTCTTATTGATTTAACTGAGACAGGTTCTTACTTAGAGATTATCATAAAAATTGAACTTTGAAAATATACACTATTAGACCTAATTATTTTTATTTTTCTTTCTATGTATTCATTTAGCTATTTTTTGCTATGTTAAAAAAGGAGTGTTTGATGAAAAAATTAATAAAAAACAATGAAGGTTTTAAGTTATGAACCTCAAAATCTAATAAATGTATTTGTAATGTTTAATGAAAAAAATATATATTTAATGGGATTTGAAGTTTTTCATTTACAAATTATATTAAATTATAATAAGATACTTTTAACATTATAAAACAGTAATTCAATTAAAGATTGATTTATTTAACAACACTTTGCCACTTTCCTTAAGGAAAGTCACACAACATGGTTGATGTTTTGTTTAATTTGTAAGAATTAGATGAATTAAACGAGCCATCCCTTAGTTTTCTACGACAATTGGTTCAGAAAGTAGCATTTGATACTATGAGCCAAAAACACCCCTCTTGAATAAATTACTGCCGGGCGTCGAACAATAGATAAGCTGAACAATAGATCGTCTCGGCGGCCGGCCGTTTTTTTGTGCTCGTTAGCGAGATCACCGGCCGCCAGCTGTAAACAACTATTGTCACGGCTGCGGGCGCGCGCCGCCGGGAGTGACGACGACGACTACTCGACTCGATTCTCGAGTATTTGCAACTACTCGACTCGAGTTCGAGTACTACTAATTACCCGAGCCACTACTCGAAACTCGAGTACTCGCCCACCCCTAGTTATCTCCTATGTCCTAAATTCAGTGCAAAACAAATTATGGCTCATATTTTTGTTGGATTATTAGAAATTAATAGAAATTCATGTTGACTTTTTTTTAAAAAACATTGGTTATCATTTTGTTTCAATGTTGGAACTTTAAATACAACCTTATTGTTTTATTACATCTTTAATATATACTAATTAGAGTATTTTAATAAATTACTATTGTTTTACTGTATTATGTATGATCATTTGTTTTTTATTTAATTATTGTTTTTTGGTTATTATATTATTTTCATTAAATTACACTTTTTACAATTTTAGGTTCATAATTTGATAGGACAAGTCATTATCGTAAAACCTGGAATAAATAAATAAAAATTTATGCCATGTCATTCTTTAAAAAAGTTTTATAACTATTTCTGATCTTAAACTTAAAGAAGCCATATTTATTATGATCAAAATGCTTTTTGGGCTTTTTTAAAAGGCTTATTTAATTTTTGTTTTCTTAACTTACAGTTTCGATGGCACTGTAATGTTTATAAAATTAGTTTTATAACTAATTTGATACTTTATGCTTTTTAATCGTCTTTAGTTTTTTTTATCAATTTATCTTTTATTGAAAAGCAACCATAGAATTATACTTTGTAAACATTTGTGTCCCTTTGTATTATAGCTGAGCTATTGAAAATAAATGGATATAATATAAACAAAATGTAATTTCCTTACTCACAATTTGTGCGTATTGAAATAGTAAAAGGAATAACATTTTTTTTAAAGGGAATAACGTTAATTCAACAATACACAACCAGTATCCAAAGTAAAAAAACTTTGTTGTATTTAGTGATGGGTTGGTTCCAAAATTTATCGGTTCGGTTTCGGTTAGGTTTTTCAATGGCACCGGTTGTCGGTTTTTCGGTTTAATGTAAACATGAACAACTCAAGGTTACCATCTAAAATCAGGCTAATGCCTATTTTCTGCATTTTACACATTTATGCTTTTTAAATAAGACCATATTGTAAGAAAATATAAAAATATTAAATGTTTATCCAACCATATAACTGGGCTTATATTTTATGAGAAAGAGTCAAAAAGCAATACAACCCTTTTAGTGGGCAAATTTGCAATTTGAAACAAAAACAAAAACTAAATGATAAAAACTTTAAGTAATGAATTTTGTAGGAATTGATGAAATATGTGGGGGTATAGAGTAAAATCCAACCATGTATAAAGTTTTGAACAAATTATGTCTTAAGAAATGTTTTGTTATTCCATGTCTAATTTTTCAAGAATTACTAGCTATTATGTGTAAATGAATTTTCTTGAGATACTTATTTTTAGTTTTAATTCTTTTAATTCAGTAAAATAATAATTTGATTTCTATAAATGAAAAAGGTATATTGAGAGTATATTTTATAAAAAATAAAGACTGTTGTAATATTTTTGAGTTCAGTATTGAAAACAACATGATAATAACATTAATTCACCAATTCAGGTTGAACCATAGGTCGTACAACTTTTATTAAACCATTGACTTTGTACACTATGTGAGTAGACTTCTCATAGCATAGGCGTGTTTGAAGCATATTGACGGTTGTGCGATCTCGTGCGGCGTCCATCGAAATACACGTAACGTATAATAGATAAATCAGTATTACAGTGGAACCTCGATATATCGAACCTGAAGGGGAATGTAAAAAATTCGTAATATCAAGGTCTTCAATATACTGAGGTTTGTTATATCAAGGTTATTTTTTACAAACTTCGATATACTGAGGTTCACGACCTTATAATACCATTACTTTTCTCAAATAGGCCTAGAAATTGAGTGATAAATACGGGTGTGCTGTGTTTACATAACCAACATTTTGCTATTTCACAAAATAATATAATAGTCCACTGTAACATCATAAGTTGTTTAATATTTATAAACCCTTCTATGGAATTTTTATCACGAGCTGATCATTACAAAGACTATAAGTGGTGACATAAACATTAAACAGTGCTGCAAACACAAAATGTATTTAGGCTAATAAGAATCAATCGGGACTAGAAGACGTTTATACTCTTATACATACAGCAAACATGGGTTTGTAAAATTAGTACTCACAAGAATAATGTCAAATGCATTAAAACAAAATGCTAACGGCCACCTAACGGACACTTAAGGTATTGAATAGAACAACACTAACACAATAAGTTAACTGCACACACTGGAAACAAGACCAGCGCTGCGAACACAAGGCACGACTTAAGGCAACGTCTGTAGAGCGACAGGTTGCAACATGAAAGAAAATGGATGAGCTCAATGATTCAACCTGGTCTTCTTCTTTTAACTTCGATATGTTGAGGTTTTGTAGTCAAAACTTTGATATGTAGAGGTGGTTAGGTCGTGCATCAGGGCTCCAAAAGTTCGTTATATTGAGGTTATCCCCGCTAATCCGTCGATATATAGAGGTAAAAATAACATTAGATTGATAGACAGGTTCAAGGGGAATGAGAAAACTTCATTATATCGAGGATTTCGATATATTGAGGTTCGATATATCAAGGTTTTACTGTACCAATCTTCTAAACCAAGGATGAAACATTTTATAACTGAAAGTTATGTTTATGTTTTGGTAAAATATTTTGGCAACACTGTAAAGTCAGCTGAATAACAACAACATCGATGGCAGTGACTCTGGTGCGGCGTCCACCGAACTTCCAAATTTTTGCCTCAAACTAAATGCATTGGATGAGAGGTCTATTCACGTTAGTGTACATAGTCAATGATTAAACTTATATTCAATTCGTGAAAATCAGACAAAAAAAAAATTAGCTATAGGCCTAATTTGTTTTTGTAGGTCAATTAGATCAGAAACAAAATATAATGTAGTAGGGAACTGATAAGATTGTAAATCAGATAAGCGATCGCCGAGGGGCCGGATGCCAAACAATAGAGCTCTTATCGGCAAGCGTTACGCATTCCATCTATCGACTCATACTACAATTGTATTGTTATCTTCCTAGAACTGGACGTCCTTCCCTTAATAATTGATTTCTATATCTTAGTCGCTATTTAGTAAAACACGATTGCGCACAGAAAAAAGCCACTTTCCGTCCTAGTGATGAAAACTACTATTTCATATTGCCTATTAGATTAACCTCATTAAAACATGAGTACTTGGTAACGGTATTGAGAACCGATCCTCTTAAAGAACCAGTACCGGTACCATTGACTATGTACACTAACGTGAATAGACCTCTCATCCAATGCATTTAGTTTGAGGCAAAATTTTGGAAGTGCGGTGGACGCCGCACCAGAGTCGCTGCCATCGATGTTGTTATTATTCAGCTGAATTTACAGTGCTGCCAAAACATTTTACCAAAACAAACATAACTTTCAGTTATAAAATGTTTCATCCTTGGTTTAGAAGAGTGGGAATACTGATTTATCTATCAAATGTTACGTGTACTTCGATGGACGCCGCACGAGATCGCACCACCGTCAATATGCTTCACACACGCCTTTGCTATGAGAAGTCTACTCACGTAGTGTACAAAGTCAATGCCGGTACGGACTCTGAAAAAGTGGTACTGACACATCCCTACCCAAAACAAAGATAGCACAACCCGAATTTAACTTTTAGTAAAGAATTAAGCTGATTGGTTGAATGGAACTTATAATTAAAATAATTTTGCAGATGTTTGTTATTGTTTTGATTTTGAAACCAATATGCTCTTTTGGACATTTAAGAGGTAGAAAAAAGCACTGTGCCAATTAGGAAAAGTAATCCTAGCATCAGAACTAATAAAAGAACTAATTTACTCTGATTTTCGTGGACAAAACCAATATTTTTTATGTTATTGGATTCTGTATACACTGTCATCAATGAGGCAAACTTTTAAAAAATCCAATAGCAACCAGCAAACAAATAGTACATTCTCATTCATCTGGACTAATGAAATGGAGTCGGACGTTTGTCATTGTGGCGACCAACTAAGGTTACATTCAGTAATATGAACTACAAGAGGAAAATAAGATATTAAAAACTTCTTATATAACTAACTGTATAAACTGATTGGAGTGAAAGGAATTGTAGGAACTAAAGCTAGGTTTACACGTGAGAGTTTTTTACTCTCGGAGAGTTTTTGCGAGTGATACGCGTCATGTAATGGTGCTGAGAGTTAGCTCGCTGACACTATCTGAGAGTAACTAATTCTCTCCGAGAGCTGGATCACGCGAGTTTAGACATGTGGTGTAATGGAAAATTTGCCCGTAGTGTAAACACTTCTGCGAGAAACTTCTGAGAATACCAATCTCTCCAAGAGTTAAAAATTCTCACGTGTAAATCTAGTTTAAAGCTTGAAATTAGTTGTTATGAAGAAACCCTGGGGATGTAAAAGGCGATACTTTGCATTACGGACATAACAAATTACAAATTGAAGGCCCTGAAACGCCAAAATTAATTATTCCTTCATAAAAATCCAGATTATCAGTTCAGAATGGATTTCAGGTGTCGCCAAACTGGATGAACAAGAGCATACTGTATTTTTATTGATGAGATTCACATTTTAACCATTGGTGAAACCGTGTCCCACCTTCCAGCGTCACAGAATCCGCCCGAGTTTGTCCAGAACCTGATCACCGCGCTGGCTGGCCAGTTCATGGGAGCGACGCTGCAGCAGTACCAGTCACAGCAACAGCAGCAGACGACGGCACAGCAGCAGACAACGGCACAGCAGCAGCAGCAGCAGACGACCACACAACAGACGACGGCTGCGTCCCCGCCAGGGCCGGCCGCCGCCGCGCAGAACAGCCAGGCGAGGGGCAACACGGCAACACACCCAACCACGGCCACACAGACACGCAGCACGGCCCGGCCGCACATACACCTCACCCCGCCCATACATGGTGAGTAAACAACTGCCACTACAGACCCCCTGTGAATACTAATATGTTAAATTCTGCAAGCTCTCACAAAATCGCATGCAACTTCCTTTGGTATAATTCTAGGCTTACCTCATGATGTAATATTTTTCTATTATAGAGACAAAGATTTTAGAGTTTAAACTCTCATCATCATTGGTTTACTTGCCTCGAAAGCTACTATTGCTGTCCCTGGACTTGGTCAATTTATTAAAATATTGTAATTTTTAAACATTATTAAACACTACACAAAACACAGTGGAAAACATATATACCACTTGCTGAAACCATGGTTCAGCCAGTTGCAACCCAACCTGAAAATTGGATGGAAGAGTTCAGTACATGTGCTGAATGTATGGCTGAATAAACGGCAAATGTAGCTTGAGCACAGTAAACCAAGACAGATGATCGAGTTTCAACATTGAAACCTTGGTATCCATGAAAGGCAAAATATTGGATCATCCAGAGGCTATAACTCCCAATGCAATTTTCTTATTGGACTTGGAAATTGAAATTTAAAAAAAAGTGGAACATACTGTACACCATTTAAAAATAATAAATACATCCATCGCAGCAGACCTGCAAACCCAGCGAATTTCCAACGGAATTTTGATACCCTATTTCTTTTTTATTTTCTCATATAGACCATGGGAATGAGTATGTAAATTTGCCGCCATATTGTTTTTGTAAGCTAATGTAGTTCTACCTAGTGATATTTTTAGTGATACGGTACAAACCAAATGATATTTTTTGTATTTTCCCCTAACACCGTAGGGTTATTTATGGTAGGGGGGGGGGAGTAAGTCTGCTGCCATATCGGTTTCTAAAGCAAATATACATTAAACCCTTTTTAGTGAATCTACATACCAAATTTTATTAAGCTATATCAATAAAAAAACAAAATACAGTCAACTCCCGATTATCCGGGGGCGGGTAAACCGGGTTGCGGATTAACCGGGGTCACAAAACGTCAATTTCAATTTGATTAATTTTCTCAGTTTTGACAACAATACCATCATTTATCAATCTTATTGTGTTGAAATTACTTTAGAATAAGTATCTTTACTAATTATTATTTGATTTGTCAATGGAAAAAGCAATGAAACACGGAAAATAATTTATAAATTATTTGGTGGCGTAATTGTGATTGTAGTCATGTGGCCAGGAAGGAACAAGTCAGCGTAATGGCGGGTATGACCTTCACTACTAGAAACAACTGGTCGCCCGCGGGGATGAGCTAAAAATAGAAACCAAGAAAGGTCGTATTTAGTTTCCAGTTCTGTCTAATTATAGCTCTGGTTCGTCTGCTGTTCAGTGACCCCTATTAATTTTAAGTTATATCATACTAAACAACACATTTCAAAATGCATTTGTTTTGCATTTCAAGAAATTTTTGTTAAAGTACCGTAACATTAAAATTTTAATTGGCAAAGTTATAAATTTATTAGCCTAATTCAATAATTAGCATACATTTTGAACAATTGGTTGTTCTAACATTTTTACCAATTAAACAAAAAGTCGAACCATCACTTGTTTTTGTACGCGCTCTTATCTTGAATAAATTATCCCAAGCGACCCTCCCCCCTTACCCCACCCACCCATCCCGGCTGGCTGACGATGCCAAACAATAGAACACCTGTCCTTGGTTTTTTGTCCACGTTGGACCCTTTGATTGTGTTCCTTGTTCACTCAACTAGATAAGTTTATTCATTCCAATAAGGTTGGGTCAATAAATAATAATAAATATTGGAAACCCGTGGACTCTAGTTAAAACTTGTTTGTTTATTTCGTGTTTTACTTAATTTATTGAACTCTTTGTTTTAACCGTGGTTTTGGGTTATCCGGGACCCTTCAACCATTCATTACCCCGGATAATCGGGAGTTGACTGTAGGGCTTTGTTGATTTATCATAAGAAAAACATGGGGGAACATATCTATTTATGGATTTCCTCTATAACCATTTAGCTAAGTTTAAAGTGCAAACTACTAGGTTGTTTGTTTTCAAGCTATTTGCATTCAAGAAAAATGCAAGGGTGCAATGGACTAAATAATTGGGAACAAGAATTGGTAAGTAGTAACTAAGACCCACTTTCCTCTGAGACCCAAAAAAATTCATACATTTAAGCTCTTTTGAGAATGTGTAACCTAACCCAACCCGTTGTGCTTTGCAGCGACCCGTGGAGGGTTCGACCCGTTCCTGCCGTGTAACTCTCACCACATTAGCGGGGGCCGGGGCGGCCGAGCGGGTCGCCGGGCTCGCCCTCAGGCCGGCACTGGGGCGGCCAACGCCAACCACAGAGAGACGTTGAACAGCATCTCTATACAGCTACGTGCTGGTCAGTTTAACACTCCTACAAGTGAATTTATCTATTATTTTCAAATGCTTTGCGTCCTATTTTCGCTTCACTTTGTTCTATTTGTGTCTTACATTAGAACATTCTGTCTACATAAGTAGAATTCCGCAATCCCAGCTTAATGTGTACTGAATGATTGTCGAATATATTGTTAGTCTGTCAAAAATGTAGACTTAACCTAACATTTGAATCTATTATGATCTAATTATCGCAGGCCAACAGACGTGTTTTGTTTTTATATGATGAAGCAGCTTGTAAATACAGGCCTATTTTATGCGGACAGTTTACCACTGCGTTTGGCGGTGTTTTTAACACCTTGTTCAGCTGATACTTTATCAAACAATGGACTTTAAATGGAAGCTTCTACACAAGAGCATTAAAAATAATGTCAAACACTGGGGTATTACCGTCCATATAGAATGGGCCTAAGCCTAGCATAAATGTTGCTATGCATTATTTATACCCAGTAAATACATTTCATTGGTGTGGTAAAACCATTCAATCATGTACAGTAAATTATTGAGCCAGGGAAAAAGCGTGACCAAGCCAAAAATAGCCATGATAAACAGGGAAAAAGCTGTAAAATAGAAAATGAACTCTTAAGAGGCCATCTTGTCTCTTCGATTTGTGAAGGGAATCAAAGTCAAAAGTCAAATAATCTTTATTCTCAAAATTATACAATTGTTTGTACAAAATTCATCACAGAGAAAGTCCCCACATGGGCATAGCCTGTGCGTGGGGACCGATTCCTTAAATAGACTGTCTTAGAATAAGAAAATAAGAATAGAGCAAATACATAACAATAAAGCAAAATGAGACTATATAAATAAAAAATATAAATTATAAAACCATAACAAAAAGAACATGGGTTAAATTTATGATCAATCAAAAAGGACAAAGCAATGCGGGAAGAAGAGTGGGTTATTAACACTGCTAGATGATTATGATCACCATACCATTGACCCTGTGACCTATTCCTTCCACAATCCTATATCCTGTGATGTTTCCCTCGCAATGTTCTCTAAATCGTCTATATGTCATAGTTCAAGGACATCGACATTGTTTTATAGCCGCATTTTTCTGAGGCAATCACTTTTAGATTAACTCAGACCCTAAAATGGCAAACATCTAAAATAGAGCCTACATTTTTAAATTGGCCTGGTAAGTGCCATTTGCATTTTGTGTAACAGTTCAGCTGCCAAAATTGTTGTTTGTTTAGCACCACCCAAGGAGTACAGTAAGTGCAGTTTCAATGGAACGCAGTGGCCTTGACAACATCACCATCCTTTCTGTAGTATCAGACGATCATTTGACAGTTAAAGTACCTAAACCTGGTTTATTTAATCTATTTTCAACAATACATTATAGAACCCATTACATTAATGATCAAACTGTTTTCACAGAATCAACTCTTTTACTTACTTACTTTCTTACTGCCGTGGCTTTACAAATCTCAGTTGATTTTTAGCCTCGTAGACCAGCCTCTTCGATTTTGCTCTGTCTTCAGTAAGATTTATGTCTGCACCCATGGTCCTGACGTCTTTCATTACTTTGTCAGTCCATCTTAATTTTGGCCTACCCAACGTACGCTTTCCTCTTGGTGTGGCTCTCCATACTTCAAGCAACTCTTTTAACTCTTTCTTCTTACTTCTTCTCTTTCTTCTAACTCTCTTCTTCTTTTTTACTCTTTTAACTACCCTTTCAAAAGTAGGCCTAAGTTGTGGTGAATTTTTTCAACTAGTTCCTTGTTGAAATTTCTTAACATTTTACAACCCGTCTACTAGCCTTTTTCAATTGACCCAACAGCGCTATGAAAATGATATCTTTTTATCAGTTATATTTTAAAACGTCTTGATATGAACACAGTTCTTCATCTATGATCACACGCTTAATTGACCAGTTTCAATGTGTGTGTATGTATTTTTTAATAATACACAGTAGTCCGAATGTAGATTTTCATGTTTTTACAAAGAATTCTAGTCCTTGCTCATTCAGTTCAATAGATTAACCTTTACATTCAGGTGCATGCATTTTCAATTCTATATATTTGTTACTCTTTGTTGACAAGTACAATAATTTTTGCATAATCCGAACATTTTGATAAACTAATGAGTATTGGCCTAACAAGGTTTGCCTGTAGACTCTGAGTGCTATCACAACAATAATGCCTCTCTCCCCTTGGTTGCCCACAGAGCCAGTGGTAAGCGTGACGGGTGTGACGGTGGAGCCGGCAGCGAGCCGGAGTGGTGGGGCTGGGGTCGGGACCGGGGCTGCACCGGGGCCACGCCAGGTCCCGTGGGCCGCTGTGGCGCCCCATATGCCTCCTGAGGTGCAGGCCATCTACCAGGCGATACGCAATCCCAACGTGAGTCGACACGTCATATACAATTGAACATGCTTGATCCTCTAGTAATAATATAAATAAAGATTCAAATTAAGGACAACTTGGACAGTGAAGACGAAGAAAATGTTAAGTAATTCAGTAGTAGATTTTGAATCCAGGAAAAATGAGTTTCTACCGGTAGTAACAATTTTCATTCAAGTGTGTTAAAAAAATGTAAACACCTGTAATATCTTTACTTAAAGTTCTTTTGACAGAGTTATCAACTACTCAACTCATTTAGACGAGCATACCGACGAGTAGATACTGAGTAGTGCTTACTACTTGGGTAATTACTCGTTAATCGAGTTCTCGCCCACTCGTAGAGTTTAATATACTAAAAATATTGTTCTTTGTTTCAAGTCGCCGTCAACTTTGGCTCAACTGCTACAGAATGTTCCTGGCTATTCCTACACACCAGGAGAAAGCATCTTCACGGACATATTCATGACACTTGTAAGTTTTGACTTTTAGCCTAATTGTGATAAATATGTAGAGTGACTAGTTTTTAGAAGAACTCTTATTAAAAATGCTCTAGGTGGTATAATTTAGTTAAATTAGTTAAGCAATAGTGGTTATCATATCAAGTGGATGCTTGGATGTTTCTCTGCCTTAATCTTAGAGATGGACGGGATTGGTTCAGGACGGGACGGGAATTTTTATTTCCCGTTCATATTCATATGATCAGGTTTCGGGAATGGGGTTTTTATGGGGTTTCAATGACGGTTGGGTAAGATTATTTTCACGGTAGTAAGCTGGAAGTGCATGATAAATTTGAGCCAGCAGGTTGACAGCTAGTTTCCTGATCAAGTTTTATCAAAACAAACTCCCCGAGACAGAATTGATGAGAAAAACATTATTACAGTATTTACTAATCCCATAACATCCACTGTTTTACAACACATACAAAGTAGAATGCTGATAACATTATTTTAGATTACAGTGATTAAGTGAAAAGTGAAAATTAAGTGTGTTTTCACTTTGCAATAAAAGCTCGAGAAAAAGCTTGAAGATTTGAATACTCGTCCACTCCTGTACTGATATCCCAGTGGTTCCTCAACATTAGTAGTGCTATACGCTGTGCTGTGTAGGCTCAGAGCCTGTCGTTTGTGGACATGGTGCAGCTGGGACTGGGCAACTCGGAGTGTCTGGTGAGGGCCCGTCCACAGCTGCGAGAGCTGATATCCCAGCGGCTCCTCAACAACCAGCCGCTCACCATCTCCGCCATCACACAAATCGTCGACCGCTTTAACAACGAGCTACGCCCCTACTACAATATATTCGTAAGTGTTTGACAATTCCATAGTCGGGTTTCGGGTTTGATTATTTTATTTTCAAACAATCTCTCTATATTACTAAATTTATAAAGAAGTATATTCACACTCAACTTGATTGTTTACTTAAATGAAAGTCAAATAAGGGTAACTCTAAATTGAGGTTGGGTTGAGCACTTGGATTTTGGAAGAGCATTTTCATTGGTGCTCAAATTGGGTGACAAATGAAACCTGATATAATCAAATCAAATTTCAATTTCCCGGCAGGGAACCTTAATAAAATTCTGCTTCTTCAGAAAAGAGCAATCAGAATTATGGTCGGCCTTGGCCCAAGGGAGAGCTGCAGAAATGCCTTCAGAACTGCAAATGTGTTAACAGTCATTGGCCTATACATAAAAGAAGTCATACTATATGCCACAATCGAACAGCTGCAACGAGGCCATGATATACACACATACAACACCCGTCATGCATCAAACTTTCACCTCCCTTTACATCACACTGCATCATACGAGAGGAAACCATCATACATGGGGAGAAAACTCTTCAACCTCCTACCAGAAGATCTAAAGATGCTGAACATGAAGAAATTGAAGACAGCCCTGACCAACTGGCTCATCGACCGACCATTTTACTCCATCGATGAATTCCTGGACTGGAGGAAGAATGAAGAACCTGGACTGGCCTAATGAAGAAAAAAAAAAACTATGTAAAATTGACGCCATTGCATTTCTCTATGTTATGTTAATAAAGAATTTGTCTATTGTCTATTGTCTATTGTCTATTGATTATATTCATTCGTAGTTGGGTGCCGTCCATTTTACGTGAAGTAGATAATGAGTGATTGGAGTTCAGGACTAAGCAACAGCCTGGTTTCATTAAGAAAGGAATCCCTAGTGACTACAATAAAGAGGGGGCGCCCTGCCAGCTGCCTGAGATCAACCAACCATCTTCTTGCAAAAAAAAAAAAAAAAAAAAAAAAAACAACTATCAAGTTTCAGCAAAAAAGGAGTTTGACCTTAAATCATCTGTTTTCAATGTTTGGCTCTTCATTTCTTTTCATAGCATAGGCGTATTTGAAAAAAATTTTACGGTGGTGCGATATTCTGTGAATCTGTATGAACCATTTTATAATCTATGGTTATGTTTATGTTGTGATAAAGAGTTTTTGGAGCACTGTAAATCCAGCTAAATAATTACAACATCGATTGCAAAGTATCTGTCATGGCGAACATGAACCTTTCAAATTTCAAACTAAATGCATTGGATGAAGTCTATTCTCGTTAGTGTTTACAGTCAATGTGTATGTTGATTTCTTTTATGTGTTTGTTTTCTAAAACTTTTCAAATACCTATCTAGGACAATGCCAGACTGAGGGAGGAGGTGGATTTGCCAGCTTCCATAAACCTCTTCAACCACTCCATGCTGCCCAGCATCCTAAACACTGTCATGGAAGAGGGTGAGTTTTATATGCGTGGAAAACCACATTGTGGGAGTGAGCATAGAATCATGAAATGGAGATAAGATAATCTCTTATGGTCATTGGCCTATAAGCTTTTATAAGGGCTTGGAAAGGAAAGTAGTGCATCTGATAATATCCAGTGGATTCCAAAGAAGGAGAACAAAAATAATCCAGTGAATTTCAAAATATTGATCAATATTTACGTTTATTATGTAATGTTTTACACTATCTTAAGTTTCACAACAAATATGGTACATTCTTCTACAAATCTAGAAAATGTGAAATTAAACTATATCATCTTTACTGTTATATTCGTATATGAGAGTTGACGTAGTAATCAGTTTACCATCAAAATGTTTACACTAGTCCTTAATGTTAAGGTGCCGGAGTAACCAAGTAATCAGAAACAAGCGAATTAAAAAAAAATCCATAAAAATTCAACCCAAAAGTGTTAGAAGACAATACTTTGTATCTTTATCGTATATAGGAATGAATGGAATCATTGGTGTTTTGAAGTAACAATCAAGGTAACCGGTATGTTTTTTTAAGTCCATAATATCAACATCAGTGGCAAAATATATCATATATTTTATTTATATAATATAAATTAATAAATAAAATACATTTTAATAATTTATATAATATAAATTATTAAAATCTATATAAAATCTATATATAAAAACTATACACGTGATGCCCTTTTTTTGTTAACACTACTCCTCCCTTATTTCTGGACCAATTTCAACGTTTGAGGTGTCAAAAGATTCGTCTTAGTTCGTAGTTTTGCAATAAGGTTTTAGATTCTTGATATTTTAATTCTGAAGCCCACGGGAAGCCCTTAAAGTTCGATTTTTATCCATAAGATTAACATACGGAACAACTTTTATTGAATTTCAAAATAAAACAGCTGTTGATAGTAAAACAAATAAACACATGTTGAAAGCTAAATAGAACTTAGAATTTTTTATGCAAAGGGGCGAGGTTTTATTTCCAGGTACAATGTAGCGCATTGCGCTGCGCAGATACCCCTAGTATATATATATACTCGCCTACGGCTCGATGGGGGCTCCGCCCCCATGCCCCCTTATAGGTCGCCCTAAATCTGTAGAATAATTAAAAGTCAAGTATGTATTGCCTAATACCGTAGGTTATTACACGGAAGAGCTAGAAATTAAAGACAGTAACAAAACGGTTTAATACACAAAATTCACAATCAATAGTAAAAACAGCTTTGAAAATCTCCCATGAATACGTTATAATACCCCTTCGTAAAAATTGAAATTGAAATTTTGAAATTGCGCTCCTTTTTAAGGGTGAAGGGGAAGAGATGCTACAAAATCTCAATGGTCCAAGCTTGTAGAACATCTAAAAATAATATAGTCCTGACAAAACATATACGGTATGGCAGCAGTTTTACCGGATCAACCAAAATCACAAAAAAACTATAAATTAAAAAATGTTAATAATTTTGTATTTTCACCTTTTTTTAACAACTACTACTGAAATTGGCCAATGGTTGCTTCTATAGTAAGACCTAGACATGGTCACAGTATAATCTAAATTTGTGGCTTCTATGTGAAATGACAGTAAACGACAAATGTTGAAATAAAGCAATTGTTGTGAAAAAATTTCGATATCGTGAAAGTACGCTCCGTTTAAGGATGAAGGGGGTGAGATAATGCCAAATTGCAAAGGGATGAAATTGTAGAGCGTCTAAAATAGAACAAATTACTGGCGAAATATAAATCAATATGGCAGTATATTTTTCAGTATAAAGTAATTTACAAAAACTTTACATGAAAAATGTCAATAAATTTGTGTTTTTTTCAATTGTTTTAGTCTTAACTTTGATTGAAATTGACCAATGGCTGCTGAAATAGTGAACTAGTTAGGCTTATAATATTTATTAAGTTTGACG
The DNA here is from genome assembly GCA_030545055.2 of Neoaliturus tenellus. Classification (NCBI taxonomy): domain Eukaryota; kingdom Metazoa; phylum Arthropoda; class Insecta; order Hemiptera; family Cicadellidae; genus Neoaliturus; species Neoaliturus tenellus. The sequence goes on along the minus strand of CM061531.1, from coordinate 243,250,397 downwards.
CATCTGTGTGCCATAGCAGTAGATAAAAAATATTAAAATAGCGAATTGTTTGGGGAAGAATGTATAAAGTTTGAAATTACGCCCCTTTTTAAGGGTGAAGGGGGTGAGATACGCCAAATTTCATGGAACTAAACTTGTAGAGCGTCTATAGTAGAATATAGTAATGGTAAAATATATATCAATATAGGCCTAGCAATATATTTACTAAGTTAAAGTGAATTACGAACACTTTACATGAAAAAAATGTTAAGAATTTTGGGTTCTAGAAATTTTTTTGTACTAAACTTCGGTTGAAATTGGCAAAAAGCTACTAATATAGAAATAACCTGTTGAGTTCATAATATAAATAGAAATTCATGCATACATATTACATAATAGTAAATAAAACTATAAAAATAGTGTAATTTTTTAGAAATTTTTTTTTAAATTTTGAAATCACACCCTTTTTTAAGGGTGAAGGGGTGGGATACGGTAAAATTGCATAAGCCCAAACTTGTAGAGCGTCTAAAATAAAATATAATAGTTGCAAAACATGTATCAATTTTGCAGTACATTTGCCAGAACAAAGTAATTTACAAACTCTTTACACGAAACAATGGTAAGAATTAAGTGTTTTTTCAATTTTTTTAGCCTTAATTTTGATTAAAACTGACGATTGGCTACCACTATGGTAAGATCTAGTCAAGGCCATAATATATACTAAATTTCAGGCATCTGTGGGACGTATTAGTAAATAAAAAATATTAAAATAGCGAAATTTTTTTAAAGGAATTCAGAAATTTTGAAAGTATGCCCCTTTTTAAGGGTGAAGGGAGTGAGATACGGCAAAATTGCATAGGACCAAATTTGTAGAGCGTCTAATTCCCAACTAACGATTTTTCCTCAGATTTGAGGTAGGACTCCTCGTTCAAAAGTTACAGCGAAAATAGAAAACCCTCACATATTCAGATTACCGATGTCATCCCTTTTAATTTTTTTGAGGGGGTTAAAATTTGAAAATACAATGTTTTGGGATTTTCCCTTTTTATTGACCATACAAACTACGTGTGTACCAAATTTCAAGTTTCTAGCTCATCCGGAAATCCAAAATACTTTGTATACGTGATCAGTGAGTCAGTTTCACATCGGGTTGTATAGTATTTAGACTCGCCTACGGCTCGATGGGGGCTCCGCCCCCATGCCCCCTTTGGGGGTTGCCCCGAATTCGTTAATTGTTCTAAGTCTTAAGAACTGAACAGGCTAGTTGAGGCCTCCACCCCAACTCTATACTTATCTTCTCTGACTTTTTTTTTATAGTTCAGGAAATCTTAAGCATTTAAGATATTCTCTTGATATTTAAAGTTTAAATTTATACTTTTGTTTTATATTTTATAAAAAATGCTCAGGGTTTGTTTGTGGTGCTAAATTTTAGTCATCCAAGTGTCATAACAGTAAATAAAAAAATATTAAAATAACTCAAATTTTGTGAAAGAATTTTGAAAATACGCCTTTTTTGGGGTGAAGAGAGTGAAATACTACAAAATCTTAAAGGGCCGAACTTAAAAAGCATCTAAAAAATATAATGCTGCCAAAACATACATCGTTATGGCAGTATCTTTACAGGGTTTAACAAAATCACCGAAAACTGTACATAAAAAAGGTTAATAATATAGTGTTTTCACAGTCTTTTTACTAATCTTGGATTGAAATCGGCCAATGGCTGCTTCTATAGAAAGAACTAGATATATTCACAGTTTATACCAAATTTGAGGCATGTATGTGTCATAAAAGTAAACGATAAATATTGAAATAGAGCTATTTTGGTGAAAGAATTTCGATAATGTGAAAGTACGCCAATCTTTACGGGTGAAGGGGGTGAGATGCGGCAAAACTGCATTGGACTGAACTTGTAGAACGTTTACAATAGAATGTAATACTAGCAAAACAAATATCAATATGGCAGTGTATTTGGCAGAATAAAGTAATTTACAAACACTTTACACGAAAACATGTTAAGAATTTTGGGTTTTTCAAGGTTTTTTGACTTAATTATAATTTAAATTGGTTAATGGCTGCCACAAAGGTAAGATCTAGTTGATACCATAATATGTACTAAAGTTCAAGCACCCGTGTGCCATATTAGTTAATAAAAAATTTTAAAATAGCGAGATTTTTGTGAAAAAATTTGGAAATTTTGAAAGTAAGCCTTTTTTTAAGGGTGAAGGGAGTGAGATACGGCAAAATTTCACAGGACTAAACTTGTAGAGCGTCTAATTCCTGACCACGAATTATCCCTCAGATTCGAGATAGAACCTCTTGTTCAAAAGTTACAGAGTATTTATAAAATGCCTTACATGGTGTAGATTTTACCATACAAAATTTTAGGGGGTTAAAATTTAAAAACTCAATGTTTTGCGATTTCCCCTTTGTATTAACCATACAAACTACGTGTGTACCAAATTTCAAGTTTCTAGCTCATCCGGACCAAAAATTACGATTTCTTAATTGTTCCAGAACCGGCAAAATCCCACTACTTATGTTCAAAAATCCGGAAAAAGTGAAAAATGTATTTTGTGAGTAAACGAGAGGAGATACGGTGAAATACGTAAAGATAAAAATTTTAGATATTTAAAAGATCTATCAAAATTGTTATGTAAAAGTTTTTGTAGAACAAACCGTTTAGTCACTAGAGCCCAAAAACCAAAAACGGGGTTTCATTAAAAACGCTCTGGAGGCTTAACGGTGCGAGATGTGATAAAAAGTCACAGGACCAAAGTTGTAGATAATTAAATTCCCTATCGTAGTATTGTTCTCAAATTTTAGATAGGACGAAGCGTTTGGCCGCTAGAGCCAAAAAACTAAAATTACAATTTCGGAAGTCCGCCATTTTGAATTTTTTTTAGTAGGTTAAAACTACAAATTTGCAAGTTTAAGATTTTATCCTTACCATTGACCATTCAGGCTAGACGTATGCCAAATTTCAAGTCTCTAGCTTAAATAGTTATGTCAGAACTTCGTATCCCATATAAGTGAGTGAGTCAGTTACACATGGGGCTGTATATATTATGGATTTATATATAGTGGCATAATATCAACATCAGCGCTCTTTGTGTGAAAAACACACAACAAAATATTGTTCTAAAGCACTCTTTGGGAATCATAGCAACTGGTATATTGTTGCTGGGCGCACAAAGGGTTAACTAACTACAAATCCATCCAATAAGGGAGTTACATGTTCATTTTATACAATGCATTGAAAATTCATCTTTTTCCATATTTGAATTCTTTCTTCAATCTTTGTTTGCTGTGAAGTGAATCACTAATATTTAGCCTTAATAATAAACTTTGTAAAAAACTTAATGTCTTGATTATATTTTATACTCGTTGTTTGGGGTCTATTTGCAAAGTTGTCAGTTAAGACTTTTATTTTCTCTGGTCCAATGCACGCAATAATATACTAACCCCTTTTAACAAGGTTTTATTTTGACTAGGCCTATTTGGTTTTCAGCTACAAATTTCACTTAAAAACTCTATTAAAATAATACTGTAGTGATGTCAATGAAAATAGGCTCATGGATATGATCAGGAATCTTATACCACAACACTTAACACAAACATTTATTGCCCCAAAACTTCTAACGCAAATTATTTGATTTTGTAAGGTGCAATAAACTTTTGATTTTTCAGCCTATTGTGTTAGAAGATAGTAGCTACATTGAAAAACACCAGCTTCTTTTTTTCATCATAAGATTGTAACAAAATGCGTTTACATGATCGTCCTTTAAATGTAAGATAGTGTTTTAAAGTGTGAAAGTAGTTGAGTTGTGACTTTGTCTGTCTTGTGACAGGTCAGAACACGTTCCACCGCACACTGATGCGCAAGTGTTGGCTGTACGTTCGCCAGCTGTGCGCGCTGCTGCTCTACTGCTGTCTGGACGGTGCAACTGGGCTAGAGGCCATCCTTCGATCCTTCGTGGTGGGTAGCCTTACTTATACAAATTAGGGATGGACGGGACCCGAAATTTCGGGAAAATTTTCTGGAAAATTTTTTCCCGATCATCGGGCGGGATTTTTTTTTACTCGGGAATTTATCGGGTCGGGAACGGATCGGGGGCGCGGCGGCCGCGATCGCGGCCGGCGATCTCGGTCGGCGATTGCAGCCGGCGATCGCGCCCGGCGATCTCGGTCGGTGATCGCGGCCGGCGTAACGAGGAACGGCACAAATACACGCGGCCACATTCCACGGACGCCAAAGACGATCTATTGTTTAGCTTATCTATTGTTCGACCTTGGACAGTAATTTATTCAAGAGGGGTGTTTTTGCTCCAAGTACCAAATGCTACTTTCTGAACCAATTGTAGTAGAAAACTAAGGGATGGCTCGTTTGATTCGTCTAATTCTTACAAATTAAACAAAATGTCAACCAAAGTTGTGTGACTTTCCAATCAAAGGGAAAATGGCAAAGTATTGTTAAATAAATCAATCTTTAATTGACTTACTGTTTTATAATGTTAAAAGCATCTTATTCTAATTTAATATAATTTTTAAATCAAAAACTTCAAATCCCATTAAATATATTTTTAAAAATTAAACATTACAAATACATTTATTAGATGTTGAGGTTCATAACTTTAAACTTTCTTTGTTTTTATTTTTTCATCATACACTCTTTTTTTTAAATAGCAAAAAATTGCTAAATGAATACATAGAAATAAAAATAAAATTAATTAGGTCTAATAGTGTATATTTTCAAAATTCAATTATTATGATAATCTCTAAGTGAACCTGTCTCAGTTAAAACAATAAGTATAAATAAATAATGAAATAATAAACATTTCTTGGGTTATAAATGGTGTTGGTTTGTTGAACCACTTCATTTCTTAGTGAGAATATTTATTTAATTTTAATCTATATTTTTATGTACATAATTTTTCTTTTCATTCTTTATAGAAAACCTTTAATATTTCATTCAACAAAACTTTTATAAAATCTTTAATGGACTTTTTTATATGTATATTGTTTAGTGATTTGATTTAATTTTTTTTTTTTTGTTACAAGAAAATTTATACTGTACTTTATCCTTATCTCATTGTACACTGCAAATATAAAAATTAGATATTTTAAATCTTTTCAACAAAAGGAGGTTCATTGTAACTTATACAAAAGTGGAACAATTTGGAAACAGAACCAGTTGATATTTAACGTTAATTTGTCTTAATACGACATTCAGATAAAAGTCAAGACGAATATTTCCCGATGGATTCGAGAAGAGCAATCCCGTCCCGATCCCGTCCCGAAATTGGACGGGAAATAAAAATTCCCGTCCGTCCCGTCCCAAACTAAAAATCCATTCCCGTCCATCCCTAATGCAAATAAAGATTTGATTCCAAATCAAAGTTAAAAAAAGGCAAGGGGGCCGTCCATAAATTACGTTATCGCTTTTTAGCCATTTTTGGACCCCCACCCCCTAAAATCATCCTACCATCATAATTTGTCTGACCCCCCCCCCCCCCCCTTATAAAATAATGTCATTTTTAACAAACCTCCGTTTTAAGTAAAAATAATGGTTTTTTTTTTGTCAAAACTACTTAATTAAGTTCTATCCTTTATTGATTTATTAAGACCATCGATTAACTTTTGAACCCCATTTTGGCAGTAGTTTGTTGGGAGAGCTGTTCAAACCGCATATTTTAATTTACAAATCACTGTAGTACCACATTATTTATAGGATCGGTTGTTAAAAAATATAACGTATTTCAATACCCCCCTTGTTGGATATGCATCATCACAGCTATCGCCCTCTCCTTCCCTTGCATCCTTCCCTTGCAGGTGCCAAGGATTTATTTTCTCAGTTTAGACAACAATACGATCATTTATGGATCTTATCATGATGAAATTACTTTAGAAGAAATCTCTATACTAATTATTATGTGATTTAGGATGGAAAATTGAAACACGGAAAAAAATCCGTAAATTATTTGGTGACGTAGTCATGTGGTCAGGGAGGAACGAGTCAGAACGATGACGAGTGGGGGTGAGGATGGGGGACAATGGCGGAGTAATGACTTGGCTGCTAGAAACAACTGGTCGCCCGCCGGGATGTGCTAAAAATAGAAACCAAGAAAGGTCCTATTTAGTTTCCAGTTCAGTGTGTAATTATCACTCTGATTCGTGTGCTGTGCAGTGACCCCTCGTAATTTTGTGTTTATACGAGGGCTATTCAGAAAGTAAGGAACGTTTCCGTCTTACGCCGCAAGGCGCGCACGTATCGCCTATATTAGGATATGAGAGCACTCGGGGCCTCAGTGGCTATCCAGCCGTGACACTCAGAGCATCGTCGCGCTGCTAGTTTTCTTTATTTTTAAATTCAAAATGGCCGCTCCCGTAAAAAATGCCGCCAGTTGCGAAGTGTGATCGATAACACGGTTTTTGTAGGCAAAAACCTTAAAACCGATAAAGATTTATCGAAAAGTGTGCGAGGTGTATGGGAACAATGTCTTGAATGAAAGTTTTGTGCGTAAGTTGTGTATTCAGTTTACAAATGACCGAACCAGTACTTGATGAGCAGTAGAGTGGATGACCGAGCATTGTGACTGACGAACTGGTCACTAAAGTTGACGAGAAGATCCGTGAAACCCCCTGCTCCTCCATAACGGAGCTTTCGTTATCTTTCCCTCAAGTTTCACGGACTTTGCTGTGTTGAAATTGAAGGAATAAAAATCGATAAATCTCTATCGATTTAAAATTTTTTGCCAACAAAAACCGTGTTATTGATCGCACTTCGCAACTGGCGGCATTTTTTACGGGAGCGGCCATTTTGAATTTAAAAATAAAGAAAACTGGCAGTGCGACGATGTTCCTAGTGTCACGGCTGGATAGCCACTGAGGCCCCGAGTGCTCTCATATCCTAATATAGGTGATACGCGCGCGCCTAGCGGCGTAAGGCGGAACGTTCTTTACGTTCTGAATAGCCCTCGTATTATGCTAAACAACACACTTAAAATTGCATTTCAAGAAATGTTTGTTAAAGTGACATTAAAATTTTATTTGACAAAGTTATACATTTATTAGCCAAATTCAATCATTAGCTTACATTTTGGACAACTAGTTGTTCTTAAATTTTTACCAATTAGAGAAAAAGATGAACCATCACTTGTTTTTGTACGCGTGCTCTTATCTTGAATAAATTATACCAAGCGACTCCCCCCCCCCCTCATCCAGTGCCGTACCCTCTCCCCCCTCACCCTACCCACCCATTCTGGCTGCCCGATGCCAAACAATAAAACATGGATATAGTCCATGTTTTTGTCCTCGTTGGACTCTTTTTTTGTGTTCCTTGTTCACTCAACTAGAATATCTGTTTATTCATTCCAATAAGGTTTGGTCAATAAAAAATAATAAATATCGGAAAACCACAGACTCTTAATTAAAAAACTGGTTTATTTCATGTTTTACTCAATTTATTGAACTCTTTGTTTTCACTGTGGTTTTGGGTCATCCAGGACCCTTCAACCAGTCATTACCCCGGATAATCGGAAGTTGACTGTATTTGTTTACATACATCAAATAATTATTTTATAATAGTTGGATTGTGTACAAATTTATCATTGTTTTGCTGTGAAAATTTGATATAAAACATAATTTTTTAAATGACATCATATCAAAGCCAACCCCCCCCCCCCCGCACATCACCCTACCGTCATTTTCAATCTGGAACCCCCTCCTATTTTCAGATGACGTAATTTATGGACGGCCCCAAGGCTCTAAAGTAATTCAGTAAAGTAATGAGTCTCAAGGTTCATTTAAAATAATATACTTCACATAAGCCAATTATAGGCTAGGTTTTTTTTTAAAGAATAAACTATTAAATTCATTATTATACAAATAGGAAAAATGCTAAGACAGCAAACAGAGATACCATCACATAGACACATTGTACATTTATCATGTCAATCTAACAGTTTTCCTCAAGAAAAATAGAAGAGAAATACTTAAAAGCCTAGTTGTAGTCCTTTAAAAGCTAAAAGAATATTGTATTTATTGTTGTGTACCCAGAGTGAATAGTTCCCTTCATTAGTGCCACAAGTAGCTTCAAATGTGAGCGTTTGTTGCCTGAGAAATCTAAATTCATGATTCAGTTTCTACCAAACAAGCTTTTCTCTTCAACAAATTAATTTTTTTTTTTTTTTTTTCTTGGGGCAAAGGGAGAAATTGTAAAACTTGAGCACCAAATCTTAGAGATTCTGTAGTTTTCTTGAATACAGGGGTATTAAAAAAGAATGGTGAACCATTTGAAGGCAAAGAGAGGTAAAATCATAAAACTGCAAAAATATTACTGTACATTACAAAAATCTACATGCACTACACTACAAATGTTCTACACAAGCGTTGTTCATAACTCTGCAAAACATTCAGGTTATATGGCAGCAGTTCCACCCACCTCTCACACGCTGTGTTGTAGACTACATTGCTTCTGTTATGACACTGTCCTAGTCTTCCATGTATTTAAGGCATAGGAGAACTATAAAATTTGTCTTTTAACGTACTTTCGCAAAAAGAATTGCATTGAGTTAATCCAGAGGAAAGTATTTCTCCTTCATTTGTCGTAGCAATTTGTTGAACAGTTCAGTATTGGTCAACCAAGCAATAAGTGCAGAACAGACCACATCAAAACAAACTTTTTAACATGCTCTTTACTGTATTTCCACATTCAGTTGTATTCTTTTGTGAATACAGAAGTATCAATATTTTATTTTTACACCATTCTTTTTTAATAACCTTATATTCAATGTTTATTATTTAATGTTATCTATAATTTGAACTGAGTGACTCACTGTTTCTGGGAAAGGTAAATGTTAGCCGGCAAACTGTTAAAATGTAAAACAAGCAGCATGCACATCTGTGTAAACACCTGAAAATTAAAACGTGAGAGTCATTCATAGCGTTCTTTTTATTTAGTGTGCATTGTACCTAAAGTTATTCTATGCCCTTTGCTTAGATAATTTACTTACTTTTCTAAAATGTTATCTGTTTGTTTCCGTTTTAGAATAAATTGAACATTGAAGTATGTCTACTTTGGGTTTTTTTATTACTTACAATATATTCTTGAGTATTTTATGGTAATGGTATCAATTTCTCATCTGTAAGTATTTATTCAGTTAAAGTACATAGATGTTGAATAACTTTTACATATTTTAATTTAATATTTAAGTTTGTGATATGAAGTGTGAGGTAACTGTCTAATTACTTCTATTGTAGTCTCTATGTTCATTTAAACATTTATTTAATGCAGTTTTATTTGTCGGGAAGAGTGTTAATCTATTCAGGAACCGTACAAAGATGTTGTTGTGATCCTTGTGCTGGTCTTCATAAACTTGAAGAGTTCTTTGTCGGGTTTTTCGTGTTTTTGGAGTCACAGATGTGCTTTCGGTGGCTTGTTATTGTCAACTGTTATAGATATCGAGGAAGCATCTAATGTAGGGGGAATGTGTTCTGGAACTTCGGGGCAGAGTGTCTCGACAAATTTTGAGGAATTAGAGGGAAGGGTGTGATGAGTGCAGTGCGTGTAGTTAGTTCTTGTGCCAGTGCCTAGGGTAATGAACTTCCTAGATTTTACTATGAACAACTATTCATTTAGACATTTATTCAATTCAATTTTAATTTCTGTTTACAATTTTAATATGAATTTTTGGAATTTGAAGGAAATCAATTTGTAACACGTCTGTATGTAGATCAATTATGTTGTCGTTTGCTTACTTTTAGCGAATTTCCCATAGGGAATAAGCTATTACCGTAGGTCTCATGGTAAGACCTAACGGAGTTATTGCAATTTTACTTCATAAAAACATTGATTTTGCATTAAAATCAATGCAAACTAAGGCCATTTTAACAGCAAAATCAATGTTTTCATGGAGAAAAATTGCAATAACTCCGTTATTTGTTGTTAGATCCTTACAAACTTGGTGCCATTGGTTAGATAATTTAATTTGTCAACTTTTTTGTGTCTTGTAAAATTTTTATAAAATTTACCGATTTTGAGATATTTTAGTTTGAAAATTTAAAATGGCCGCCATTTTGAAAATATACAGTGGAAAAAATTCATTTTTTTCTTGAAGATGACATTAGTATGATAAAGATTCATACCAAATATGAATTGAATACAACCATCCGTTACGGAAATAAAAATTACTATGTGAAAAAACAAAATGGCGGCTGTGTGAGTAACTAAAGACTTTCGGACAATTTAAATATGATATTTTGATATGTTTCTAACCCAGGAACAATGCCCTAAAACAGTGTTTCTCAACCGGTGGTACGCGAGAGCATTTCAGGTGGTACGGGAGAGACAAAGGAAGATAAAAATTAAATACACGAAAAATGAGAAAAGCACTTTTGAACTACGTATCTACTTGATGCCGACATCCGTTTTGGTCAGCTCAGTTCAGCGTTACTACGTTTTTACACATAATTTGAGAGACTCCGATAGGTAACTTTACCTCTTCTTACTAAAGCAATTGCGTCCCAACTTAACAAATTAAAATTATTTTAAGTTAAGACTCCCTTTTCCGCGCATATTTATACTAATGAATAATGGTTTTGTGTCCAGTACCCGTCTGAACCCTTGAATTAGGCCTATTACCTTGCCTATTTACCTTTTACTAGTTGAAGTTACAAGACATATGCTCCTCAGAAACATTTAACGAGAGGGAAAATTAATTTGGTCATATTCAAGGAGAATTTGAAGCTCATCACTTGGTAACTCTGGAACACATTCTGTGTATTCTAATTAGGTTAAACCAACCTCGTTGGTATAGTTGGTGTATTCGTTCGGTAAAGCCAAAATCCAGTCAGGTCAAAATAGTTTGTGACGTGACCGTTATTTGTGCATGTGTAAAATTAGTCCTGATTATTAATCAGTTCCCTGAAAGGGATTATTTCCTGAGCAAGAAATAAAAGCAAGTTTCCCTTTAACAACCTCTTTTGCTGTTAATATTATTTATTAGTTTGGTAATTTTGTATTTTTATGGTTTTATTTACTTTTGTAGAGATGCAAAATAACCTTTTTCGCTGTAAGTGTGTATTTTAAACAATTTGTTTCAATTGCATTGTAGACCCTATGAAACTTTGTTTATAAAGCCAGCAGCTAGCAATTTTTAGTTTCAAAGTGTAAAACATAATATAGGCCTATTTACGTTAAATAATTATCACAGTAGTATTTGAATAGCTTCAATATTCATCCCTATTTATGATTTTTTAAAATTAAAATAGAACTTTTTAAATCAATGGTTTTAAATGTGAGTTTCATTTTTTTTTCTCAGACTAGGCCTACTAATGAGGGGCCTGTAATGAAATATATTAAAAGGAAAAAATTGTAAGGCGGTGGTGGGAGGGGGGGGGAGGTTATGTATGAGTTTGGGTGGTACGCCAAAAAATTGAAAAGCCTCAGGTGGTACGTGGGCACCAAAAGGTTGGGAAACACTGCCCTAAAATATTGGTAGGGAGTTCTGAAACACCCTGTATATATCTATATATCTATGTGTCCGTGGTACTGATAACTTTTGAAGGGGACCTCCGATTTTGATGAAATTTGGTATGGAGGTGTAAGACCAGGTCTATTTTCATGAGTTCGCGAACCAGCATTGTCGGATTATGGGAACGGCGTTTTATGGGGTTTCAAAGGGGTCAAAAATGGGTTTTTGTCATTTTTGAACCTTAATTTTTAAAATTCATCAATTTTAACTGAAACCATTTAAAAGAGCTTAAAAAACAAACAATTTGGTATTTTGAATTTTTATCATAGCATAACTGGTTACGGGGCAAATCCAATAATGTGTTTTCCATGTTATTCTTATGGGAAATCAAAAAACCCCTATATCTTGCTTATTTATTGACATAACTTAATCAAATTTGGTATGTACATTATCTATATAAGGTTTAACTTATACTTGCTTACAAAACCCATATGGCGGCAAACCTACATACTCACCCCCATGGGGTTATGGGGAAAATAAAAAATTGCCAGTGTTTGATACAATTTTGTGTTTACATTCACCAATTATTGATTACATTAGATTTCCAAACAACACTGAATGGCAGAAAACCTACATACTCGATCCTATGGTGTTTTTATGGGGAAAGTAAATAATCTGAAATTCCATTGGAAATTCGCTGAGTACGCAGGTCTGCTGCGACGGGGGTATTTTAATGGTGTTTGTAAATTAAAATCTATCATGCAAAAAAAGAGTTTATTGTACAGACAGGCCGAGAAGCTTCAAACAAAGGATCAAAGAACACTTACATGCTCTAAAACAAAACTACCTAGATCAACTAGAACTAGTTGTAGCCTGACTGAAAGGTGCACATAAGAAAATGGTTAGTAATAATTAAAAATATAAAAAATAAAATTTCTTGTTAGATTGCATAGATTTAATGCTGCGGAACAGCATAGGTCCTCTAATTTGCATGATAATTTAAGTATTGTGGTTCATATGCTATTCCCGGACAACAAACCTATAAATAGATATATGAGAATGAAACCTCATGCTCTCAGCATTGATGGGCTTAAAATTGCTCAATTTTAAAAAGGTAAAAATTCACTAATTTCATGATGAAACTGAATAATGTACTTCATCAGCTAAGGAGGATAGCCAATACACATTTAATTCATAATAAACACGTACACCCTACGTTGTATTAACCTACACGACTTGAACTTCATATTAAATAAAAATATATAATACAGATTTTCGGTGTTTATTAATTATATGCTCTTTTTAATCTCTTTATTTTCTGTGAACTAGGTGTGTTGACTGATGAATTGAACTGTGGTCTTGATTCGTTAAAAAAATGTTATCTCACATTTATGAACAAATCTTCATGGATTAACGGCGCAAGTAAATTAATTTGTTGTGGATAAATTTAATTTGGAGCAATTTTCAATGCTATTGAATTTTATATTAAGTTACTAGGAATTTAAATGATTTTTTTCATTTGAAACTATTAGTAATTTGGTAAAAAACAGATTGTTCTCGAATTTTTAATGACTACCTTATTTCTACACAAGTTTGAATCTCAAAAGGGTTTTGAAATATTTTTCAAATCATCTTTTACACGTTATCATATGTAATTTATCGTTTTTGGTATAAACTATACAGGGTGTCCCTGAACTCTCTACCAACTTTTTCAGGTATTATTCCTGGGCCATAGACAAGTCAAAATATCATATTCAAAATTTCAAAAACTCAAATGTTACTCGTATAGCCGCCATTTTGTTTTTTACACAAAATAATTTTTATTTCCGTAATGGATCATTGTATTAAGTTAATATTTGGCATGAACCTTCATCATAGCAATACCCATTTTCAAGAAAAAAATTTATTTTTTTCTAATATGTATTTTCAAAATGGCGACCATTTTAAAATTTTAAACTAAAATATCTAAAAACCGGTAAATTTTATAAAAATGTTACTGGACACAAAAAAGTTGAAAAATTTAATTATTCTAACCAATGGTACCAAGTTTGTAAAGATCTGACTACAAATAACGGAGTTATTGAGATTTTTATGCATAAAAACATTGATTTTGCATTGTAATTAATGCAAATTAAGGTAATTTTAATTGAAAAATCTCAATAACTCAGATGTTTGTTGTCAAATCCTTACAAACTTGGTACTATTGGTTAGATAATTAAATTTATCAACTTTTTTGTGTCCAGTAAAATTTTTATAAAATTTACTGGTTTTGAGATATTTTTGTTTAAAATTTTAAAATGGCCGCCATTTTGAAAATACACATTAGAAAAAAATAAATTTTTTCTTGAAAATGGGTATTGCTATGATGAAGGTTCATGCCAAATATTAACTTAATACAATGATCCATTACGGAAATAAAAATTATTTTGTGTAAAAAACAAAATGGCGGCTATACGAGTAACTTTTGAGTTTTCGAAATTTTGAATATGATATTTTGACTTGTCTATGGCCCAGGAATAATATCTGAAAAGGTTGGTAGAGAGTTCAGCGACACCCTGTATATATATATCCATTAGAAAGTAAACGTTTTACAACATGTAATGCAGGGGTGCAGAAAATGTATTGACTCCTAAAATTTCCCAGAATTATACCCGTATTATCTTTGTTACGGATCAAAGATTTCTCCAATTCATTGTGTGACAGTGCACAATGCTCAGTACCTAATCTTAAAGTCCAGACATATTCACAAAAATAAGTTTCATTTAGTAATGTTGAATTAACCAAAGTTTAAAAAAAAAAATTATCTTGCTAAAAATTAACTCTTTAGGTTTTGAAACAATTTTAGCCAAATACTACACCATTTTCTTATAACTCTAACTGCAAAATTGTATAACTCTTAACTGCAAAATTTTACGCAGATGACATGTACTTATTTCAAGACTGCAGTATGACACTTTCATTGTAGATGAATGATGCTAAATCTTGTGCAATGCCGATTTCAAAAATGTAAAATAGTAGTTTCAAACTATAAGTAATAGCAAAAACCTGTCCTGTACACATCAGTACGGCTGTTTTTAGGGAAAAAAATGTTATTACTAAAATAAAAATCAAAAGAAACCATTACAAGACTCGTAAAGTGCTTCATTGGATTACAAATCATATTGGGAACCACTTAAAAAAATAATTTTAATGATAAACAAATATAAAAATACAATTTTTGTGAAGATAAACTATACAACAATGATCAACAAAGTTAATATCATAATTGTGACTTTGGCACTTTAGCGATGGGACATGATGATAACTCAAAGCCTTTGTAGGGTTGACTAGCTTTAGCTTATTCAAAGTATTGGTTGATAAAAAAAAATTTAAATCTATAATTTTGTTTCGTGACAGAACCAGATGACCACCGGTGTGCCTGGTTTCCTGCAGGAGTGGACCGTGTCACACTCAATTGTCAACTTCCGCACATTCGTCGGTTCGCTCAACGTGCCTGCCGAGGATATCAAGCGCTTCTTGGTCTACCGGGCTGGCAATCCTGCTGCCTCACCACAGCCGGCCACTAGCCCGCCCCCAGTGCCGCCAACTGTCGAGGTGAGTCGTCCGCAACTCTGTAATAATTTATGCGTTAGCTTTTTTTTTTAAAGCTTAGGATAGAAAGGAGTTCGGGATGAAGTGTCAAGATTGAGGATGAGTGAGCCTTGTTTAAAATTGTGTCAATTGCTGTTATCCTCATAGATGATTCAAGTATTTTATGTTTCAAGATTCAATTATTTCAATTTTAAGATTTATTTTATTTTGTGTATTTTTTATGTTTCATTGTAAAAATATATTTAATGATGTTTAAAGTCTTTAAAATTATATTAAATCTATACTTATTTAATACGCTAAGGGTTTTTTTGTCTTGAGAACTCCTCCTACAATTCTCAACCGATTTTCAAGTTTTTGGTGTCTTTGGATAGGGCTTAGTCTGAAGTTGTTTCCGCCAAAAATTGATGAAAATCGGACTTAAAATTAGGGCGCTATCCACAAATTAAATTTGAAATTTTCCCATTAGAATAACATTGAGATTGGTTTGAGCATTTTAAACATCTGTTAACGTACAGCTGTAGTTTTTGGTGATCACTGATATTCACAATATTGGATTGGTCGGATTTCATTGATCTAGAACTAAATGTAACTTTTATATTGTATGGAAATAAATTGCTCAATGTTGAGCAACGCGTGCACTAGTTATAATAAATGCTTTTAACATTATAAAACAGTAATTGTATTACCTTAACAATACAATACTGTTTTGTATTACTCAATGAGTACTGTTTTAATACTCAAATTGTATTACTTGTATTGATTTACTTAACAATACTTTTATACTTTGCTCTTGAGTGAAATATGACACAACTTTGAAAAAAATTTGATTTGTACAAAAATTTGTTCAGAAAGTAACAATTGGCAGTAGGAGCAAAAATACCCCTCGTGATTAAATTGCTGCTGGACATTGAACAATACATAAGCTGAACAATAGATCCGTCTCCAGTGTTCAGAGATGTTTCCTCCTTAGCAAGATCGCCCAGCGCCGCTGGAGGTAAACTTTCATTATTTGGAAATTCCTGTCCCGATAAATTCCCTTGTAAAAAATCCCTCCTTATGATGAGGACAATTTTTCTCCTGAAAATTTTCACTAAATATCGAAAAAAAATCCAATTGTCCACCTCTACAATCAAAACATTATCTAAATCCTTTTAAAAGTGCTACTTGGACTTCATTCAAAAGAACTACTTATATCTTCTTAACATCACTTCATCAGTTTATTGAAAATAGCCCTCCAAAATCAAGAAAATGAATCTTCCTTTCTCAATATATAATTGATTTATTATCACTCTCTTTTCCATCTCAACCAAATAATACTGGCCTACAAATTTTTGGATTTTTGTTAATACAAAACATTTTTGGATGATAGTTTTCAACACTTGGTTCTGCTCCTCTACAAAATTGGAATGCATTAAATTCGGCAGGTGGATCTCCCGATCAAATCTTTCGGATTCAAAATGTCGATTCTGTTTCAATCGATTGAAAACATGGTCACATCGTACTCAACACACCACTAAAACTAGTAACTAAATCCTTTGTTCTCTTTTAGTAATGTAATTAGCCTATTTTACAGAAATAATATGGTGGATCAAACTCTACATCTTTTTCATTAGGCATATGACAAGTTTAACATTGTTCTCAAAAAGCTCAAATCTTAATATATATTTTTTTAACAATTACTAGAAAAACAGTTTATTTGTTTAAAATTAAAAAAAAGTTAATAAGAATAATGACAAAAAATTTAAAAAAGAGAACCTTTGGTAACTTTTGTTCTACCTCAAAATTAATTTATAAGATTCATTACGCCCTCATGCTTATGTCTGGTTGTAGCCAATGGATGTGCAAGAAGCTGAAGAAGTTAGTGTGGAAGTGGAGTCAACTCCGACCCTCATCCGCGAGCCGAGCGTGGCGGACGTTCCTCCCACTCAACACGTTGGCTGGCAGAGCACGCTGCCCTCGGTGAGTGGTTGCTGGATATAGTAGAGTCGATTATCTAAAAACTTGGCCTACTAATTATAACTGATTATAGATTATTTGGAAGAAGTTTTGTTAATAACAGTCAATGAAATGAGTCTGAGCTCATTCAATAACCTCAACTGCTAAACAGGTTCACGGTTCTTTGGAAACAATGAGGTTGTAATTTGAGATAAACCGATATAATAAAGGAAAAAAAAAACATGATGATATAAAAACTCATCCCCAGTGATTCAGTGCTACATCAAGCGAATAATAAGCTTGAATTGATTCAAGAGATAACACTTCTCAGCCAAAGATCCTCAAAATTAAACTAAATATTCCCTAACTAAATTATCTCACTCAACGATATCTAATTTGTGGGAATCTAACAATAAACAACGGAGTTATATAGATTTTTTTAATGAACATTAATTAAATTTGTGTTAATACAAAATCTATGTTTTTCTGAGAAAAATTTCAATAACTCCGTTTTTTTGTTGTCAGATCTTTACAAATTTGGTATTGTTGTTTAGATAATTTTATCTGTCAACTTTTTAGTCTCTTGTAAAATTTAGTTAGAATTTACTGTTTTTGAAAAATTTGAGTTAAAAAATTAAAATGGCTGCCATTTTAAAAATAAATATAGTCAACTCCCGATTATCCGGGGGCGGGTAAACCAGGTTGCAGATTAACCGGGGTCACGAAATGTCAATTTCATTTATTTTCTCAGTTTTGACAACAATACCATCATTAATCAATCTTATTATGTTGAAATTACTTAAGAAGAAATATCTTTACTAATTATTATTTGATTTCTCAATGGAAAAAAAAACAATGAAACACGGAAAATAATTTGTAAATTATTCGGAGGCGTAATTGTGATCGTAGTCATGTGGCAGTCGTAGGGAGGAGCGAGTCAGAGCGATGGCGTGTTGGGATGGGGATGGGACGCGCAATGCCGGGTATGACCTTGACTGCTAGGTAATAAACAACTGGTCGCCCGCCGGGATGAGCTAAAAGTAGAAACCAAGAAAGGTCCTATTTAGTTTCCAGTTCTGTCTGAAATTATCGCTCTGATTCGTCTGCTGTTCAGTGACCCCTATTAATTTTAACTTATATCATTCTAAACAACACATTTCAAAATGCATTTGTTTTGCATTTCAAGAAATTTTTTTTTAAAGTACCGGACATTAAAATTTTAATTGACAAAGTTATAAATTTATTAACGTAATTCAATAATTACCATACATTTTGGACAATTGGTTGTTATAACATTTTTATCAATTAGACAAAAAGATGAACCATCACTCATTTTTGTACGCGCTCTTATCTTGAATAAATTATCCCAAGCGACCCTCCCCCCTCACCACACCCACCCATCACCGCCGATGCCAAACAATAGAACACCTGACCTTGGTTTTTGTCCTCGTTGGACCCTTTTTTTGTGTTCCTTGTTCACTCAACTAGATCTGTTTATTCATTCCAATAAGGTTTGGTCAATAACAAATAGTAAAAACTGGAAACCAGTGGACTCTTAATTAAAACTAATTTGTTTATTTCGTGTTTTACTTAATTTATTGAACTCTTTGTTTTAACAGTGGTTTTGGGTTTTTCAGGACTCTTCAACCAGTCATTACCCCGGATAATCGGTGTCACACTCATACCACATTCAATCCTTCATTCATATTTGTCTCAAAATATACCCTTGTTGTGTTATTTTTAGCTATAATGGCCAACTAAATGGGAAGAAGATGGAGACATAGATAATTTTTGTTTAAATTTTTACCTGTGTTTCACAATGGTGGTTACTAAAGAATAAAGAAAAGTGATAATTTTAAGTAACACCGAAAGAGTCTTAAAAGAATAAATTATCTTAAACATTTGTCTTGGTTAGAATTTACATAAATACATACCAATAGAATATGTGTACTTCTTAGTATTTTTCATGACCCCCCAATTCAGGTACAAAATAAATTATTTTAAACATTTGTCTTGGTTAGAATTTACATAAATACATCCCAATAGAATATGTGTACCTTTTTGTAACAACATTTTCAACACATGGCAACATTTTCATACTCCAACCAGAATAACTGCTACCTCAATGACTTGCATTGATAATATATTTTCCAGTTATAACTGTTGTATTGGGGATGATTTCAGTTACAACCTAGGTTTCTCAGATCACAGAGCACTCTTTACATCAATTGTATCATGCCGGAGTATGAAAAGTTGTAAAGTTAAAAAAAGTGAGCCTTTAAGAATATTTGATAAAAAAGTGTTACTATGTTTGAAAATAAGATTGACAGTATGGTATGGAATCTTACTCTTGAAAAATCTGTAGATTTTAATTTTAACTCCTTTGTGCAAAAATTTCTAAATTTATTTCATGAATGCTTTCCTTTAAAAAAGATAACAAAAAAATATAAAAATAGTACGAACAACTGGATAACTCAAGGTATAAAAAAATCTAGCTTGAAAAAACGAGAACTACACACAAGGTCAAAAAATAGTACAAATTCTGAATTTCTTGCCTATGTGAAAACTTGTAAGAAAATTTTTAAAAACGTTGTGAATGCAGCAAAGAAATTACATAACAACAGGGTATTATTAAACTCCAAAAACAAGAGCAAGGCAGTTTGGACCCTTGTAAAATCAGAGTTGGGAAATAATACAGAGTCTCATGATCTTGTTCGAAAAATCAAAGTTAATGGGAAATTCATAAATAAACCTTTTCAAATTGCGCAAACCTTCAACAACTATTTCTTAAATGTAGGAAAGAATTTAAATGTGAATTCATCGAATTCCCAGCCTAGTGCAATCCATATGGCTCAAAATTTATCAAAAAATAGAATAACTGTTCCATTTTCTTTCAAAACAATAACGGAAAAAGAGGTTAAACAAATTATTTCTAGTTTAAAAAACACGAGTTCTGTTGGATGGGATGGCGTACCTACATTCTTAATTAAACATGTTAAAGATAAAATAAGTCCACATTTATGTGATCTAATTAATTTTTCTTTGTTTAAAGGTATATTTCCTGAAAGACTTAAGTATGGCATTGTCACACCTATTTTTAAGAAGGGAGATCATATGAAACTTGATAACTATAGACCTATTAGTGTGTTAAGTGTCTCAATTTGGTTTTCGTCGGGGGAGAAGTACGGTAAACGCAGTGGCAGCACTCGTAAATGATGTGGCAAGGGCCTTGGATGAGTCACAGACTGCAGTTGCTGTATCCTGTGACCTATCTAAGGCCTTTGATTCTATTGACCATGACATTTTGATAAACAAATTGCCAATGTATGGAATAAAAGGTCTCACTTTAAATTGGTTTGCATCATATCTCTTAAATAGGAAACAAAAAACATGTGTAATTTCTGAAAATATAAAATATCATTCTGCTTGGATGCCTGTAGTCAAAGGAGTGCCACAAGGGTCAAATCTTGGACCAACATTATTTTTATTATATATTAACGATTTAACATGTAATATTCCACAAAATACATATTTATATGCAGACGATACAACTATATTGATAAAGGAAAAACATGTAGCTCACATTCACAAAATAATTCCAGAAACTCTCAATAGTTTAAATGTCTGGTTTGCAAGCAATGGGCTAAAATTGAATATAAATAAAACTCAATTAGTTTGTTTCCATGCCAAAAACAACAAATCAATAAGGCCCGATGTAAGTTTTGAGAACAGCACTCTGCAATTTTGAACATCCTTGAGTTTTCTTGGAATGGAAATAGACCAAAACCTTAATTGGAAAGACCATATAATAAAGCTTAGATCAAAATTGAATTCAGCATGTTTCGCTATACAAATTATTCGTTCTGTTGTAAGTATGGAGACATTAAAAATGGTTTATTATGAATATTTTTTTTCATTGATGAGCTATGGAGTTATACTCTGGGGAAACTCTACACAAGCAATTCGCATTTTTAAAATTCAAAAGAAGTGTTTACGTTTGATGACTTTTAGTAGTAAACAAACTTCTTGCAAACCACTTTTTAAAAAACTCAGCATTTTAACTTTGCCTAGCTTGTTTATTCTAGAAATAATAATTTTTGCTTATAAAAATAAATCGATTTACTTAGAAAATTCTCTAAAGCATAACCATAACACTAGGCATAAAGAAAAATTCCAAATACCTGCTCACAGGCTGACTCTTTTTGAAAATTCTCCACAGTATAGTGCAATTAAAATTTTCAATAAAATACCTAAAAGAATTTTGACTCTCTCATTTAACTCAATGGTCCAACAAATCAAAAATTTTCTCATAGATAAGGCCTTTTATTCCATTGATGAATTTTTAAATGACGATTTTGTATAAAAACAATCTTTTTTACTCTAAGATATTATGTAATTACATTTTATTGTTTTGTTTAAAAAAAAGCTCTGTATTTTTGTAATATTATTTCTATAAGTGTATCTTTATTCACCTAACATGTACTTTTGTATGACGAGTCATGTGTTTACTGTAGAAAAATTTCTGCCATGAATGTAAATGTATTATGACAATAAAACAAGCATCAAGCATCAAGCATCAGGATGTAAATTTTGAATTTAAGTACAACTAGTTTTAGGTTTGCTGGGAAGAATTTTTATCATTCAGCCATCAACTGCCCTATGAACCTCATGGTTGGGCTTTGTTATGTTACTCTACTGATTTTAATATCACTTCTTGAGGGGAGATAATTTCTCTTGGTGGATAGATACACTGCACTACTGTCATGTTCGACTTGTGTTGGCAGGACTGGGTGCCAATCATCACGCGGGACTCGCAGCGGCAGCGGCGCCAGAGCCCTCAGGGCCCCTTCAGTGACGCGTACCTGTCCGGCATGCCGTCGAAGCGGCGTAAACTCATCACCTCCTCCAAGCCGCAGGGCAACTTGTCGCAGGTCATATCAGGTCAGTGGCTAATGGCCAATTTAGATGTCTAAAACCCATTCCTGTGAAAAATACTTACTCTGCCTCTTCAATCCCATTAAGTGATGCAGATCATAGAGAAGCAGCGGGTGATCAAAATGCGATACTTTCTTGTACTGTGTACATTTAATGCATAAAAAATTGAAGGAGCTAGAACAAAATAATTGGTGATCAAAATGCGATACTCCTTTGTACCTTGTGCATTTAATGCATAAAAAGTTGAAAGAGCTAGAACAAAATAATTAATTTTTAAGTTAAAAGAAATACAGTTCTTCAGTTTGGATTAACGGATTAGAACTTGACTTAACTAATGAAATTGGTCTGATGATAAATGATGTGATGAGTTAAGTATCCGATTAAGGTACTCTTCCCCATTCTTCAGTACATGAGTTATGAACTCGTTATGTTGACTTACAAAGCTTGGCTTGAAGTGGTGCTAAATTTAAGTCCTCATTATACCCCTGTATGACCAAAAGTATTTGCAGTGAGTCTTGTATAGTGCTTTTAATTTGTTCACAAACATTATGAGTAATGAGCTCCAATTGTTCGCTCGGTTTTCTCCACAGAGAGCATGGCGGTGGCGCTGGGAGCCGCTGGAATGAGTGCGGGGCCCGAGGTCGACGTCATTGCTGCACGCGCAGGTCAGGACCGTAGTCTGCGTGCTGCGTATCGCGAGCAGGTGCGCGCCACGCTGCGTCACAACCTGGCTTCCAACGCAGACTACTCGGCCAACCCCGACCAGTATCCCAACACTGCCAGGTACTTCAACCAGCAGTGATCAACCTATTCAGCCGACTCCCTTAAGGTTATAAGTTCATTTATCTTTATGTGTAAAAACAATGTAATTTACATTTTCATTAAAGTTTTTGTTGCTTTTCAACATTGGTTTTTTTTCCAATTGTGTCATAGGATGTGTTTCAATGTATAAAGCATTGTGATTAAATTAAGTTTGTTGCATTACATCCTAAACCCTACATGTTCTCTAGTTATAAAGGTCGAATTGTTGCATTTAATTCAAACGTCAGTATATACTAAATATACAAGAAAGGTGTCAAATGGTAAATGATCTTTATTCCTAATTTTAATATAATGCGATGTTGAAAGGCTGATATTACTGATTTCATTAAAGCTCATCCAGTGGATATGAAACCTTGTTGATGAGAAACATTTTTAGTTTTTTACTAAATGAAAATTGACTGTCAGAGGCATTTACATCTTTCTGGGAGTATTCAGTATTTTAAAATTTTGAACCTACTTATGTTGGCTTTTATACGCACATCATTACAGTGGAAGCTCTCTTAACCGACTTCGGATTAACTGCTTGTCGGATTATCTGACCATTTTCCAGGAATATACAAACTTCCGCCATGAGAGCCGATGTTGCGATAATGATAAAAAAAATAACTCATGTTTCATCAGGTCGATCCTTTCTGTGGCAAGTTAAATTCAATCATTTGCTTATTTCTTGCAGGGAGTTTATACTGTGGTTGCTAGTTTTTTTATTTATACAGTTTTTTATACCATGACTGTATGTTTACTTTGTTAACTAATTGGCTGTGTTAGGAACAATTGATTGTGCTGTAACAATTTTTAATATTTTACACTTGTTTTATTGATTTTAACACACATTTCAGATATTATTCGGTTTCACTGACCTTTTTCGTTATCCGACCATGGTCCAGTCCCGTAGGGGTCGGTTAAGAGAGCTTGAACTGCACGTTCAAAAACTAGGTCTATACGTTGATATGTTCTAAAGTAATTTCCTAAGAAAATTCATTTTTTATTTTTATAGATATTATACAATTTGAACATAATGAAGCAACATTAGTTTTATCGCTAGGACAGAAAGTTTTTTTTTCTGTGCGCAATTGTCTTTTATGAGCGAGACGAAGCTGAGCTCTATGTTTGAATTATAGTTGAAGAAGCAAAATATACAAATTTAGGTTTAACTATAAAAATGTTTAACAGGCCTACTCAGATAGAGTTTAATACTAAACTTGTCCTCAATATTAACTACATATTGGATTTGTAGGCCTATAAACTAATTTAATCATTGTTTAATTAACACATAACTAATGTCTATTAGTTGACTTTGAACTTCTTTAAATTTATGGCAAAAGATATGGAAGATTTTTGCATTTTTTTGCTATTAAACATTGTAGGTATTAAAATATAAACAATTTGGTTTCTATCAATATTGGAAATGGAAGCGTCTTCAACATTTGGAAAACTTTTGGCCACATTTTTTTGAGCGGAGCAACAAAGCTCCTATACTACACTCTGGCTTTTTATTTACAAGTACTCCTCCTGAACGGCTGGAGTGATCCTCACGAAATTTTGCTCGGTCATAGTAACCATCTATGGGAAGGTATAAATCTGAAATGGTCCAAATCGGACATAAGGGTTCTGCCCTACGGCCCTTTAAAGTTACCATGTTATTTCAATAGGAAAAATATTTTATTTGGTTTGTTTACTGTGTGTTGATTATACAGCTGTCATTAGGATCAGATTTAACAGCAGACTGTTACTATCAGCTGTTTGTGAATACAGTAGTTTTATGTGAAATTATTGTTTTGTTTATTTTAGTGGTTTGTTTACCTTTGTAAGTGAATGAAATGCCACGTTTACGGAGAGGAAGTGCAAAATCTTGGACGACGCACCATTTAATATCTTGTAAACATATAATACCCCGTTGCAGCAAACCTGCGTAATCAAAAATGATTAGAGTATTGCAGACTTGTGGCGAGTAAGCGCAGCGAACAACCTAAATCTGGCGACGAGTGTGTGCAGCGAATGAGCCGACCCAAAAGGTGAGTGAGCGCAGCGAACGAACTAAATTGACGGCGAGTGAGTGTAGCGAACGAGCTGATCCAAATGGCGAGTGAGCGCAGCGAACGAGCTCACTTGAATTACCAATAAAACATTTGCTATTATTGATTTAAAAAATAGTCGCTCTGCTCAATATTGCAAGCAGACAACTGCATTGTATACCTAGTTACATTTTTCTTAAACAAGACATTACTAGTTCTTATTAATTTTTAATATTTAATATTTTTCCACCTAGGCCTCATTTTGGCACAATTCCATGGGAAATCCTATTAATGCAAAGTCGGCATAGTGACTCTCTCTTGAGTTGGAGTATAGTCGAGGCATTTTTGGTTCGAACATTGACTATAATATTCACCAATGCGAATAGACTTCTCATAGCATATGCATGTTTACGGTGGCCAATCATCCCCGGTGAACATGAAGTAGGCACGGCACATGGTAGGTAAAACCAGTACTATCATTCTTCTTAATCAAGGATGGAACTAGTGATGGTCAAATCCAGGAATTTCGAATCTCGAATCCGAATCCTAAAAAATCAAATCTCGGATCCTCGAATCTCGAGTCCCGAAACAAGGATTAAATTTACAGATTTATTCTCTCTCTATAATGAAATGTCAATGTCAATCTTATTCTGAGAGTTAACAAACTGTATTACATAAATAGGCCTAAGGCCTGCTCAGTTAAAAAAGAACAAAAAACAACAAATTGAAATTATAATAAATATTAAAACTAAGGAATGAAGTGGTTCAACAAACCAACGCCATTTATAACCCCAAGAAATGTAAATTTTTTATACTTATTGATTTAACTGAGACAGGTTCTTACTTAGAGATTATCATAAAAATTGTACTTTGAAAATGTACACTATTAGACATAATTATTTTTATTTCTATGTATTTATTTAGCTGCTTTTTGCTATTTAAAAAAAGGAGTGTATGATGAAAAAAGCAATAAAAAACAATGAAAGTTTAAAGTTATGAACCCCAAAATGTAAAAAATATATTTGTAATGTTTAATTTTAAAAGATATATTTAATGTGATTTGAATTTTTTCATTTAAAAATTATATTAAATTATAATAAGATGCTTTTAACATTATAAAACAGTAATTCAATTAAAGATTGATTTATTTAACAATACTTTGCAATTTTCCCTTTGATTGGAAAGTCAAACAACTTTGGTTGAAATTTCGTTAAATTTGTAAGAATTAGACGAATCAAACGAGCCATCCCTTAGTTTTCTATGTCAATTGGTTCAGAAGATAGTACTTGGTACTAGGAGAAAAAAACACCCCTCTTGAATAAATTACTGCCGGAGGTCGGACAATAGATAAGCTGAACAATAGGTCGTCTCGAGCGTCCGTGGAATGTGGCCGCGTGTATTTGTGCCGTTCCTCATTAGCGAGACCGCCGGCCGCGATCGCCGGCCGAGAACGCCAGTCGCGATCGCCGACCGAGCTCGCCGGCCGCAATCGCGGCCGTCGCGCCATTCGGCAGTTCCCGACACGATAAATTCCCGAGTAAAAAAAAATCCCGCCCAATGATTGGGACAAATTTTCTCCCGAAGATTTTCCCGAAATTTCGGGTCCCGTCCATCCTTAATTATTACGCAGACATAGTGCGTTGGCAGCTCGGCGCCGCGCCGTGATGGCGTAATCTGTCGGCGGACCCGAGTTTCGATTCTCGAATCTCATTCATCGAATCTCGGATCCGAATCTTTTCTTAAGATTCGGTGGATTCGAGATTCGGATTCGACACATTCTTAGATGAAACATTTTTTATGAGGGTTATGTTATGTTTATGTGGTGATCAAGTGTTTTTGCAGCACTGAAATCGAGCAGAACAATTCCAACATCAATTCCAATGCCTCCGGCATGGCGAACTCTTACCTTCCAAATTTCGGCATCAAACAAAATGCATTGAAAGAGAAGTCTATTCACCTTAATGGTAATCAATGTTTCTAATATATCCTTTATTATATCCATCGCCAGTTTCCATTTTGGATATCATTTAAGGCATTGACCAAATTCTCACTTTAATATCTTTTTTGGAATCTGTAATGAGTAACACACATTGTTTAGCTGACTGCACCATAACCAACCAGTGGTCGGATATTAGAGCGAGTGGGAATTGTATTGCGAGAGAAAGATCTACGTGTTTTTAATATTAAATGCAGTATTATTAACATACGTAAAGAAATCTTACGATACCCAATAAGCGACCACCTGGTCAGATACTGGTAAAAAATAACTTTTGGATCCAATAACTGAACACCTTTTAATATTGATTTATATAAAAATAAACAAAAAACTAAAGTGTATATCAAATTCTTAGGCTTTTTCTGTTCAGAATAACCACTAACCATTCAAAAACTCCATAAAATTGTCAAGAAAAAAAGAGTTCTAAATATTATATATGAGGGTATTTTATTCATAACTGCAAGTGAACATTTTGAAAATTTTCTTGTAGACCCCTAATCTAGAAAACCTTTTGTTATTGTCTGCCCTTTCTTGAGAATTTCTTGTTAGATCAAAACTATGTTTCTTACACTGAGGATCTTTGTCTTCTGGCCTAGTTCCAGCCACTATGCTTTTACACATTTTACTATCCTTGTGTTGTAAAATTAAGTCTTATTCTAGGCCTGCAAGAGAAAATTTAAGATATAAATGTGTAAATATGTGAAGAATTACTATGAACAAACATAAAACAGCTAGAAGAAAATAATCTGTGACCAATGCTTGAATGGGCCTGTGTGAGCCTAACATTCCGAAAATAAAAAATTGAAGTGCATAATAGAGGCAGCTTTTTATATAGTGGTTGATAGGAACTGTATATCACAGCCAAGGGCCTCACTCCAATTGTGTGTACTGATAGAGAATGAAGACTAGACAATACTTTATGATAATATTACCCTCAAACTACTGCTGAGCAAGATAACCCACTGGAGGGTAAGGCTGAGTCAGTTGAAAAAATAGAGAGTGTATCTTACACACAGGTCAATTGTTGTGTTCAATTTTTCAATAGTTTAAAATTAAAGAGTAAATTATTAAAAATCAAACTACATAAATTTTACTTTAGGTAATATAGATGAAAGTAAAAATCCTGTAATAATGATCGATGAACATGTTTTAGAGCAAGTCAAATGTGTAAAATACTTAGAACAAAATTTGACTTGGGAACACCATATTGACCATGTCTATAAGAAAATTTCCTCTGGAATATTTCTTCTATGCAGACTAGCGTCATATTGTAATACAAAATTTTTAAAAACAGCTTATTATGGTATCATTCAACCACATTTGTTATATGGATTACCTCTTTGGGGGGCTTGTGCAGATTATAAATTTTCAAGAGTATTTATTCTTCAAAAGAAATCTTTACGAATATTAGCAAAGATAGGCAGAAGAGAATCGTGCCGATCAGCTTTTCATTGTTTAGAAATTTTAACATTAGCTAGTCTGTATATTTATCAAACAATTAATTATTTTCTAACAAAATGCAACTCAAAATTTGGCACAAATTTTCATAACTATGATACACGAAATAAAAATTTATTTAGATGTGATTTTTACAGACTTGAAATTAACCATAAATTACCATGTTATGCTGGAGCTAAACTTTTTAATGACCTCCCTGATGAAATTAGAACTATTAATGATAAAAAACTATTTAAGAAAAATCTTCGAGAATATTTGATAAGTAATGCCTTTTATAGTGTGGTAGAGTTTTTAAACCATACCCATTCAAACACTTAGAATTAAATTAATACCTATTCTTTTAATAAATAAAATGCACTTTTCTAGATTGGGTTTATGTATTAAACTGGTGGCTCTATCTTTTAATTATTGTACTAGTAGTCAACACAATATGTAATTATTGTATATGACATTACTAAATAAATGATCGGAGTGACAACTCGTCTTTCAGTAATGAAATAAATTTAATCCAAAGTTATATTATTTCATGTTTTTTACACTTAAAACATCGGGATTATTTAGTGGGTCTCAACTGATTTTTTTTTATCTGATTAGTTTACCTACCAAATTGACCGAGGATCTTTGCTAAACTTGAATTCCAAGTCTGTTGTGACAGTTAACTAACTTTAGTAAATGCGTTAACTTAGTGTGGTCTGGCAGTGATATTATAATGATATGTTGTCATTGTTAATTAAATGTAGGTATCAATAAAATAAGCATATCTAAAAAAAAATCAAAAGAAGGGTTTACACATTATGTGAAGTTAAGAATCATCCTTTATTCACCTCTCATTCTGTACATTTCTCTGTTTACTTACTTTAAACAATGGGTACCATCCTAAATTGGACGAATCAACATATTTTAAATACATACTAATTTACACCTTAAAAACACTTAAAATTGCAGTAAAAAGTAAACTAGAGTTTCTAGAAATTTGTGCTTTTTTGTACATTATTTTCTCGCCAAGAGAAAACAATTTAAATTACGACAGCTTGCTACTTCACACCCAGACACTGTACATTTCAAGAGAACTATAATAATAAGCCTACATTATTAAGCTCTTTTTGATTTATCACAAATATAAAAATTGTAATGTACACTTTTTCATCCCACATTCCACTAATTAAATTAATATTTAGTCACCACATACATCGCATACAGTTCATCAATAAGTTTGTTTTACAAGTCTTAATGGTTAGAATTAATCTAGATATACATCTAAATTAAAAAGTACATACTGTTGTTGGAAGATTAATAAACAATCATTTAACTACTTTTGGAAATTTTATTAAAGGAAAATTTTGAAGTCAAAAGTCTGATGTGCCCTTCTGTTTACCTTAAAATGTGAGGTTGCAGTTACACACAGAACTTTAAATAAAGTAATCCGCCAAAGTACTGTTAATGTTACAGATAGTTGAAATTAAGGTCAACTGTCAAATGAAAAAACCTGCCTTTATTATCAACAGAGACCCAGTAGAAAATTTGTTGTCCGTTCAAAGATTAACTAAATACAACATACTGAACCAAATATAGTTAGTAATTGAAAAAATCACTTTATTAGAGGGTAAAAATAAAAAACAATAATTTCCTCGTTATTTCATACAGTATATGTTATTTTTTATCGTTATGTGGCAGATCAGATGAAATAATGACCAGTATCCAAGATTTGAGCCAATCTAAGAAACCCACATGTACACATTCACAAATATTCAGCTGGGTTCCCCAAACAACAGACATGGTTAACCCTTTGGCCTTTGACCACCAGGGCCCTAAAAATAGCCAAACGCCGTGGCACCGTGGACTACCAAAAGCTCATAAATAGTAAGACTTCGTCAGTGTTCAGCGCAGAAAGCTTATACATATTCAAGTTTTTGACTATTTTTTTTTACAATGTTAATTCTTATTACATTTATTAAAAATGTACCATATTCGTGGTGAATTGCACTGCTAAAGGATAGCAGTTCTTTGGTTGGTTAAATTTGTATATGGTATAAGTTTCCCAAAAGCTTGTAAGGCCCCGTCTATACGGGCGACTTTGTCGCACCGTTCGGACGCGACTCAAAAACGCGTTCGACTGGATACACGAGATTCTAATGGCGCAGTCTATACAAGCGACTTTGTGGCGCGTTTGGTTGCGTAAACTGGCGACAAACGCTTGCCAGCGCTACTAGTGGCACTGGGACTAACTATTAACATTCCGATTCTTCATGTTTTGTGGTTTCCGTTTCCCTTGTAGCATTTCTCATCACAATTATTGTAAATTAACTACAGCAATTGAAAAGGCATTAAAATTTTTATTCATTACGAACATAACAGACGTCTTAGTACCTAGTAAAACAGTTTTTACTTAAAAATAGATTTACAGGAAAAAGAGCAGGAACAAAAAATAAACTTTCATGCTGTAAAAACAGCTCCGGAAACGCCCGTGTAGGGATTGTGTGGCGTTTTTCTGTCGCCCGTATAGAATGGTGCTGGCGTGTGCTACGCGACAGTGACTTAGTCGCGGCGACAAAGTCGCCCGTATAGATAAGGCAAACATTTGGTGTAATATAACAGTAGATCCAAATAATAAAAATTTTTGTATATACAGTTGACTCTCTCTAACTCGATCCTTAAAATTTTTGGTATCTTGAATTATTGTCAATCCTATTGAAAACCCCATACATAGCTCAAAACAATATTAAGGTTATATTTTACCTCTATAATCAAGGATATACGAAAATGCCTCTTTAACTCGGAAGTCCAGTAGATAAATCAAATTGCAATCTGCCTCTACATTTCGAAGTTTCTTCTACAGACCTCTGTAAGTCGAAACCCACATTCACGGGTTGCAACAAGTCGGTGACATATCCGGTACAGTGTTTGTCCACTGCTACAACACTTTACTGTTCATAACCTCTTATAAGTAAAGTTTAACAAAAATTGCTAAACTTACATGACTACGTTTTAGAAACCCTCCATCTCTGTCACCTGTCACTATTTTGAGCTTTGAAAATGTAAAATGGCCGCCATTTGGGAATTGTACTACAAAAATGTCAAACTCCATTCAAATGGGTCTTAACGTTCATACTACTGTACTTACCATAACTGTTGAACCAATCTCGTAGCTCAAATTGTTTAAAAATATGAGTGGATTAATAAAAAATACCTAATTGATTTAGGACCCATGTAGTATTGCAATATTTGCTTGTTTACATGCTTAATTGTGGGAGGACTTCCTGTATAACACTATTGTCCGTTCAAAATTAATGTGTGGTCAAATTGAGGATTTAAATTACTTCAATTTTTCCATACCTCCTGCTGCCAAAAATCCAACCAATCAGAATCACGGAAAATTATTACAGCCACTTTATGCTATTGTTTTTGCTTTACCATAAACAAATGTGCATATTTTGACACTTTAGGTATAAAAAGTTGCAACACCAACTGGGTGAGGTAACACAAGCATCAGCACCGAAAAGTTCTAGGGTGGAATTACAATAACAGCTGATTATGAAGATAATTTTTTTTCTTTTGCCTGCACATCAATTTTGAACGGTGTTTAGTAAACTCCAGTGAATTTATTTTGAACAGTTAAAAGTTATTTGTAAAAATTAGTCAAGTTTTATACATTTTATATAGCTTCTTGTGCTTAACTATGCAAATTTTCAAGAGGGTAAATGGAAAGGGTGAGCTGGTATTTTGATTCTTATTAAAAAAGACATCATTTATTTTAAAAAGACCAGTTGTCAGCCATTTTAAAACAAGCTTGGTCTCGTTCAAATTAAACGATTACAGAATGATTCTTTGTCATTGTGCCACAGATGTTGATCATGTGACTTGTTCAAGACTATGTTCTCTTTGTTGGCTGGTGGATGAAATCAGAATTACTCAGAAGAAAATGAAAGATTAATAGATTTTTTAATAAGTAGATTATTTTTGTTTAATTAAGATTAAAATTAAAGAAACCGCTAAAAACAAAGGAAGTATGGGTGATTTTTCAACTGATGCGGTTGTAGCTAAAAATATTTAAAAATTCAGTCCTGCCCTAGTTTGAAAATCAACCTTTACACACCCTAGTTTGAAGTGAGATATTGTACTAATGTACAGTAGAATCCCGATTGCTTGTTAAGGAGGGTTTTGGCAGGTATAACCAAAAACTGTGGAAAATCTTTTAGGAAGATTACCGGTATCAAAACTGTTAAAATAAAAGCTACTGAATGGCCAGTTGCAAGACAAAACAAATATTACTTTACTTCACTGATATCTCAACATACCCTTTTACAACATCTTATTGCGATGGTTGTGGGAGAGCCAAAGGATAATCAAGGTTCTTCTGTACTTAGAGCTGCACCAAGTTATGCTCTTAACAATGTTAACTTCAAGCAAATTTTTCAATTTAAATTTTAAAACTATATAACCAAACAGCTACAATAATAAACAATAAATTTGCACATATAGCAATGTGTGAATGACAATATTTTATCAATGATTAAAGGAGGTAAATACAAGGATGAATAAAACTTAAATAATTCTCTGCAGCTTTGTCGATAAGAAACATAATTCATAAATAATTCTTCACACTGAATAAGATAGGTTATGAATTAATTACTTTGTCCTAAATGCTCAGTCTGAAGTATATTTAAAGTGCAACTCTGCAATTATTTCAGCTGAAAAAGCTACTGCCGTTGGAGCAAGAAGAAACTGCACACACCTCAGTTTTGGTGTTAGAGGCAGTCTGTCCAATGAAGCTCCACTTCAGTTTTGAATCTATTTAATATAAAGTCAACAGTGACATTTTAATTATTTTTGTGCTAAAGTTTAATACGTGCAACCAGCTGCATGTTTTTTTTACGACATAAATCAACGTAAAAACGTATTTCTGTCAAAATTTTTTTAATTAATGTTAAAACTACGACCTTCACCATAACTTTGAGTACTAAACAAGCCTAATAATATCCTTCATTCCAATCAATTGTATTGTCCTAGAATACAACACACTGTCCACGTGTTCGTGACCGGTTCCTCCATCCTCTTGGATTCTTGCTCTAGGCCTAGCCAACAGTATCTGGCTTTCACAACACAGTTCACATTATTGTAAATGCAATTTTCCTGCGGATCAACCACTGCGCTGACTGGTTGCAGAAATTAGTAGAAGAGTTTCAACAATGTAC
The DNA here is from genome assembly GCA_030545055.2 of Neoaliturus tenellus. Lineage (NCBI taxonomy): Eukaryota > Metazoa > Arthropoda > Insecta > Hemiptera > Cicadellidae > Neoaliturus > Neoaliturus tenellus. Next base: position 243,217,006 of record CM061531.1, on the reverse strand, counting down.
GAGCACTCAGAGAGAGGATTATGACTGTAAGTAGTTGTTGGAAGTCTGGGAAGATGAATGGAATCGTGCGGTCATTGCGAGTAGGCCTCATGAGAAAAAAGGATTTTTTTAGGGTAACACTGATGTTCCATGTAGGAGCCGAGGGATGTCCTATTCTACCAATCTCATAACCAAATTGCCTTCCTGTTGATTGAATGTTTCATGGCTGTTGAGGAAGTTTCAGCCACTTGAAGCAAATGATAAAGAGTGGGAAGATGACGTAGTGTATACAAACTATGAAGGAACAATAAGGAAGAAGCATTGTTGTATAGAGACAAAATCAAAGCAGACTAGTTTTAAAAATACAGAATCGGGTTGGCAGACTTTTTTATACTTCAGACTGAACACTGAACATGAATGCCTTATTTTTAACAATATAAACTTAAATTCAACATTTCAATGCTGAAGAATCCTTCTTTGCATCGATGCATTAATCCTATCATTTGACTAAATAATGTTATTAAAACAAAGTTACTATATATACTATTTACAATATTTTAATAAATATAATTCTACAAAACAAAATTATTGTTTGTCAATCACATTATAACTTTGGTATACAAATGAGTAAATAAGTACTTAAAACAAGTTAACAAAGCATAATAATAATTTAAAGTTTGAATATAATAAGCTATAAAAACTGCATTAAAACCTCAGTCGCAACAACTTATGTTAAAAATTGAAAACAATTTACATTTAAATTTTTTCATATGTTTCCCGCACTCAGTAGAATCTCATGTCCTTGCCTATCAATGTTAAGTAATGACTGTATTGGCCTGGCCAAGTTGACTGAATGTAGCCTTAACAGTGACATTCTGCTCCCATTGACTTTAGAATATTCCTTTGTCATTTTAAAACCAAGTTAAATATATTTTGACACTAAAGGTTGACGCTTAAGTACAACAAAGATGGTGAATGAACTTAATTCTGATTTCCCTTGGGAACTGAGCAGTTTCATCATGCCTATTTTGGGCATCAGGTACAGTAACAGCTTCTTGTATGTTGTGCTCTTTTGATATTGCATAAGGAAAGGTTGCACAAATGTCACGAATTGTAATATTAAAACACTAAATCTTCTCGTTATGGGTTTCATTACTTCTACACCATGGGAAATCCCAGAGTTAAAATCACCTTCAAGAAATTCCTTAAAAAATTGCAAAACTATGTTTTTTTTCTCTTCTCTGCCTTTGCCAATTCCCCTTTCACTCTAGGTATAGCAATGTCTATTATCCAACCCTGGGATCACAAGAATAACTTCTAAATAGGCTATGTCAAAACATATGTATTACTGTTAAAAAACAAGATATTAGACTGAAGGAGTCCACTAATTTAGTCATATTGTTGTTCAAGGAGCAAGAAAATATAAATTTAAATCTACGTTTTTCCCCAATCGTTAATCAAGGATGGATGAGTGACTATTTCCAGATCTCTTTGCTCCTCTGATCGTATTTAAACTGTAGTGTGTTCAACAAGGCCATGGATATGAGTATTCTACTATAACAACAGTTTATATGGGTGGATGATTATAATTTAGTTATTATTTTTAACTTCCCTGTGTCATTTTTTAACTATAGGCCACACAATTCCTATAAGATTTAATTCAACATTTATTACATATTGTAAAACGGTTGATGTTAATTGATTTTTTTAAAAATATTTATATAAAATAATAGTTAAGCCACTAGCATTGCTTACTCTTTAAAAAATTTTCAAACTAGATTCCCTAGATTCCATTAGTTAAAGATCAAACCAAACTGTTCTTATTTTATTCCAGTTCTATTTTATCATAAAGTAAAAGCTTTTAAATTATTTAAAGTATTTAGTTATATGCTAAACAAATTAAATATTTTAAGTAATTATGCCACTTTATTTGGTCCCATACACTACTAACGATACACTAACAAAGTAATTTTGCCATTTGTTGGCAGGGTTTATTTAACAAAATGGGACCTGTAATGAATAAAGACCTGGTTTGATATGCAGACAGAACTTGTGTATTTTAGTTTACGTTTGAATTGGATAAATTCTGTATGTGGTACTTCTACCAGCTTTCTAAATGATTCATTTAACTAAAATAAACTAACGGTAATTATTGGAATAGAGGGCAAAGCCAAACATTGAGAACATCCCTTACATTTTATAAAACTGATTTCTTACAACCTGCATAGAATTATATTCTTTTAATTTTTAACGTGCCTTAAAGCATGGAAAGTGCTTCTTTTTTAAGGGCACAAAAAGAATTTAAACATGAAATAACAAATAAAAAAAAAAGCTGAACAGCCCAGAACCGCCAAGCTTTTATGTTTAATAAATCCGTATTTTGTTGGGAACCTATTATTGCTTTGAAATTTAATCAAACACTGGCATTTTTAGCAAAATACACAAATTACAGTATTAGCATTTCACACCCTAAAAACTTATTTTTGATGTAGAATCAATTTAAATTGTTATTTACCTACGAACATCATTTGATCTTTCTTATTTGAATAGGATATTTAAGATGAACAAGTTTAGTAAGAGCACACTCCTGGAGGGAATATTTAACTTTTATCAGTAACAATCACTAATCCAAATCAACTTAAAAAACTTAATGGGTTTTTAAAATTCAATATGTATCCGTGAATGAACAATCTAAATAAATAAATATTTGCCAAACAAATGTTGGTACTTAAAAACTTCACTTTTGACTGAGTGTTGGATCTTGATGACTTTACATGACTGCACATTTCCTTAAAATAAATCCAAAATGTACTGAAGACATATATATTCCCTATGATTGTTGATATATATTTAACCCGAACGACCCTAAATTAAAACATACAGTCAAAACCTGGCTAGCGGTAAGTAACTAAAAGAGATTCCACAAAAATTACCACTAACTTTTCCAAAAATTTTTTCACAATACAATACCTAATGATAAAGCACACAAAGAGTCAGACTTAGAAGAATTGAGCGTGGCTATGCCCTCAGACTGGCTCCTATTGCTCTTCGGGGCACACAACCACCACCAGGCCTGCAAACACAACAAAATATAAGATGGAACAGTGTGAACAACTGCACTGTCACACCAAACAATGTGCTTAACAACTATTGTACATTCTTAAAACTACACTTTGAACACCAAGAAACTATTAATATATCAATAAACTACCAGTTAACTACGAAGAAACTACTGCCACATAATTTAAATTAGGAAAACTACTAATTTAAAACCAGAAAATTAAAGGCATTTATGATTACCTACTCAGAGAGTACTGTTAAGCAGCTTGGCTGCTGGCACCATTATGCAACGTTCAAACATCTGTTGTAGCCAGGATCTGGTGAAACTCTTTGGTACAATTATGTTGCTATTTGGAAGTCCACTATAGTGGGCATTCTATATTTCTCTAGAGCCATTTGGAAGAAAAAACCATTCCTGCATTTTATGTTTGAAATTTTACTCTACATTTATAAGTCTAAATTAAGTTAAATCTTGCCTGAGCAAGATCTTGGCTGCTGCACTGCATTAATCAAAAGTTTTTGGCAGCAGAGAAAAATTTTAAAAAATGGTTTTTTTTAAACACTAAAAAATTACAACAGTTTTAGCTCTTTTCCAACTTACCTCAGGAATGTGAGTGTGGGGGAACAAATGAAAACACATGTAACGATGGGGAGGCTGTGGTCCTGTCGTCTTCTATCAGGTTCTCTGAGTAGTAGTGGGGGGAGCTGAGATAGTCTATGATGCGGCGGGGTAGCGGCAGCGCGCCGATGAGATCTCGACGGACCATCTTCAGGATCACGAATCTGCAACATTCATTTAGTTGGATAAAAGGTTTATTTATTTGTTTGTTATAAAGTAAATAACATTAAATTTACATTCCCATGGTAAGTTGAAATTTAGTACAACATATCACTTAGAGATGATGCTTTCCGTTGGTACTAGCTTTAAGTCTGGATATAGATAGATAGTCAGCTGTTTCTCAGCACAAAAGGAAACTGATGAATACAGGCTGACAAACTATTCTTTGATGCAGATTTTCACCAAAAGTTCATGTTTTAGCTTTTTACATTGTCAAGAAAACGATTTAAATACAAAACTATCTATTTACCTTGCATTGACAATTTATTGTACTATATGTTAACAATGCTTAACAAATGACAATTAGTGATTATAACTAATAAGGCTAACAGATATACAGGGTGTAAAACTAAAACTTTGGGTGAGTCGGTGGCATAGTGGTTAGCGCGCCGGACTTCGGGACCATGGCAGCGATGTCGTGGGTTCGAATCCGCGTTCTGCCAGTGACTTATCAGTACCTTTCACCTTGTACTGTAGCGGCTCACCCCCTTACTTTGTCTAATACGTTCCACGCACAGATCAATAGTCTATGTGGAGGGGGCAAAGTAAGGCAAAAAGAGGTCCGCCAACCTCTTTAAAAAAAAAAGAAAAGGAGAATGTTTTCCCTATGTGAATTTTTTAAATGGTGGCCGTTTTTAATTTTTAAACTCAAATATCTTAAAACCGTCAAATTTTATTAAATTTTACATGACCCACAAAAGTTGAAAAAATTAACTATCTAACCAATGATACAAAGATTGTAAGGATTTAATAAAAAATAACGTTATTGCTATTTTTCTACTGAAAGCATCATATAAAATTTTGATAAAATTTACTAGTTTTTAAGACGATGGAGTTTAAAAAATTCAAATGGCCGGCATTTTAAAAATTCACATGGATTTTTTTTTTTGTAGAGATGGGCAATGGTATCATAAAGGTCTATCTTAAATATTAAATTTCTACAACAATCATCGAAATACATTTATTAAGTGGAAGAAACAAAATGGTGGATATCTAGATAAATATGTACTATAGGACAGAACTTCACGCAAACATTTTTTGCTAATTTTGATTCATTTAACCATGTTATAAAGTTTGGTGACATACTCTACAGACATCCTGTATAACCGATGTTCATGTGTGATGTGCTTAAGAGTCTGCAGTAAAGGCCGCCTTGGCTTTTTATTCTCATAAGACTAATATTAAATTCCAAACATCCGCTACACCTTTAATAATGGTTGAGAAAAGATTCATCTTAATGTCATTTTAAAGAAAATTTTTATTATCTTTATCATCGCTTGTTCGACAACAATGCGTCTGATGAAGGGATATACACATCGTTCAAGGTTAAAGGTTTACACGCAACGATAAATTGAACGACAAAACGTCGTCGACAAGTCGTTACATTTTGTCGGATATCGGACGATCGTTTACACGTAATGATAAAACGTAACGATTTGTCTGGTGCATGCACACGTCTCGTCTTTCCTCAGTCGATGTTTTCCATTGGTGAAGTGATTTTCATGCTAGAAATGGAAGAATTATTGCTTTGGTGTATGTATATAGTGTGCCTGTCAACAAGTGCGAAGAGGAGAAGAAAACCTAGAAGTAAGTGGAGTCGTCATTGGTTACTACAGAAGAGGTTCTCCCATAGGGAGTTGCTAAAAGAATTAAGTAATGAACCTTCTGATTGGAGGAACTACTTGAGAATGACCGAGGATTCTTATAAAGAGTTATTGGATTTGGTGAGCCACAGCGACGGCTTATAAACACCATCAGCACCTGCTCCAGATTTCAAAGAGTTGTTGATTTGGTTTAGTTCCTTCTTGTACACTGTTCTGAATGAATTAATTTTTTTCACAACCGTAGATCTTTCTGCGTTAGGTTCTATTTCTTTGTGTTTATTCACCAACCCATTGTATGCCAGGTCCTTTTTATTTCTGTCAAAATAGTCCTTGTTTTTAACTTGCCACAAACAAGGAAAGCTTTTGTAGAGTTCTATGAACTCTATCATGAACTCTCGGGAATTTTGACGCAGGTCGGACATTTCAGTTCCTTCACTAAACACTAATAAACTTAAAAAAAAAAAAAAAAAAACTAGTAAGCAAACAAAAACTTTTAAAAAACAACTGGAACACACACAGGAATAAAAAATGCGAGGTGAGATGCGAGACGACGACGGCAGAACTGAGGTCGAGACAGGTGTATCCGTTTACACGCTACGACTTGTCGACGGCAACCACCGTCTTGTCGTTGCGATCCGTTTACACACAACGACTTGTCGACGCCAACCACCATCTTGTCGTTGCGATCTCAAGAGATTGGTGGAAATTTCCACCAACCTTCCGATCTGGCTCCAACTCCGTTTACTCGCTCCGTCTTGCATGCAACGTCTTATCGTTCAGACAAAACGTTACGTTTTATCGTTGCGTGTAAACCCGGCTTAAAGGTTAAGCGCTTCTCACTGCAAAATCCAATCTGTCATTATGCTCTGTCGCTACTAGGCATTTGATGTGCGTGAATAATTAGTTCATGCTAAATATTATATTTTGATATTATTATTTTTAAGATGAGTGAACGAAGATATTGGAACAATAATTGACTATCTATGCTAACCTGAGCTAACCTAACCAAACCGGCGATCCACTCTCGACTCTCTTACCCGACATCACTTCTGGAACTCTGTTGAATACATTGGATTAACCTAAATACCTTAAATGTATGCAAAAATGTTAACGAAGGTAGTTGCAATAGTTTAATATTGCATTGTGTTCATAATTGTGTCATTGTGATCTGACTAATGTTGGCTCGTACCTGCACATGTGCTGCAGGCTCTGCACCTGTTTGAACCGCGACACCGGATGCAGCAGCTGCACGCGCATTGGCCCCAGCACGGGCCGCCGGTGCAGGAAGAACAGGTAACGGCCGCTGCGCGAGTGCTCCACAGCGTTCTCGATGAATTCCACTATCGTGTGGCTCTTGAACTTGGTGCAGCTGCCAAAACTAAAGTTACCTGCGCGCAACACATTAATTCATGAGCATACAGGATAATTTAAAAAACTGACTGTTTTATTTATTTATTTATTTTTTTACCATAGAAACTAATTGCGCTATGAAATAAATTAAGTACAGTGAAACTTGAATGATTCTAACCTCAACGGACCAGTTAAAAACTTCCAATTACCGTTATCTAAAATTTGAATTAAGGAAGTTCTTAATAAATAGGGCCAAAAGAATGAAACTTCATATTTCCCTCAAAACTCTTAATCAAAATGACACTTTAAAAACATAAATACATTGATTAACACCTATATACAAAGGTAAAATAATCTTAAAACCGAAATTTCTATTTTAATAGAAAGAGTTGAAATTAAGAGATAATTTGTTTGGAGGCTGAGAAATATGCGTAATGTGTTAGAGCAATTGTGTGTGTTACGTTTTAAGGCTTGGCTTGGTTAAATGTAATGAAATGAAATGAAAATACTTGAAAATGAAGAGGAGCTTTTTATTTTTATGACCTTATTTGACACCATTCTCTGTACTAAACAGTACTTTGTGAATAAAGAGTTTATTGATTGATTGATTCAAGGGTTCGATTCCGGGAACGCCCACAAACTTTCAGGGGTTCAAACTGCTTTCCATAAAAGCATTTAGTACTGTGTAACAAAAATGCCACTGGAGTTGACACAGTAAAAAGAAAAATTATGACAGGCTGTTCAAGTTCAAGTCTTTCAATAAGCCAGCAGTCTTTGGGATGGTAAATAAAATTGAATGTTCATCACAATAAAGAGATTCATAAATCAAATAAAATGAATAAAAAAACTATTAAAATGTTTGAAATAACCAATACAAACAGTTACCTTGGTCATGTTCTATCCTGACATGTCTAACACAGCCGTTTAGTTTAAAAGTTAATGAGAATATATAGTGGTCGTCACTGCTGTCTCGGACGATAAAAGATCCATCAGGTTCATTTGACAGGATCTTCTCCGCCGCCTCTCCAGAAATGGGCCCCCAATACCAGCCGTACTGCAACCAAATGACAGGTAAGCACTATCAGGACATTTTACATCACTGATTAACAAAAACAAATTCAAGTTTCGGGATCTGGAATCTGATCTCGTCTTCAGGTGGAAGAAATACCTAGAACATAACAGAGTTAGTAAAAACACACCAGGCAAGCCTGAAGATATACATAGCCAAGCCTAAAAACAGAAAAGGCAATAAAAAAAATAAAAAAAATAGAACATTAATAAATGCACAAATCTCAAACAGAAAATAAAGAAAACGAAACATACAGAAAACCAAACACACGCCAGCAATGCCGGGCACGTAATGGCGTCACATCAACAAAACAAGGTGTCGGAACATCCAGGAACTGCAAACCAAGCTCCAGGCAGCTTAAATCTGAACAAATTGTGACAAAGAAAATGTCTTGCATTCCTGTCTACAGCTGATTAATTTTTAACCTGTTGCCTTTTCTGAACTTGATACAGGTTAAAATATTATGTGAATTTGGAATAAAATCATTTACAGTACTGCTTTGTTAGGAGTAGTGGATGGGTCGGTTGCAAAATTTACCGGTTCGGTTAGTTTTTTCACGGGCACCAGTTGATGGTTGTCGGTTTTTAAGTTTATTTTAGATCTATACATGAAACAACTTAAGGTTACCATCTAAAATCAGGCTGATGACTATTTTCTGCCTTTTACACATTAATGCTTTTTAAATAAGATCAGTTAGTTATTACAAGAAAAAATATAAATATTAGATGTTTATTCTATTATATAAGTGGCCTTTTTATCTGAAAGTAGTCAGAGAGCAATACAACCATTTTAGTGGGCAAATTTGATTAAAATAAAAAATTAAAACAAAGAAAACAATTGAAAATGAATGTTAAATACTATTATTATTTATTAGACAAACCATTGTATTCTTTCAAAGAATTTTATGAAGGGTAGGGGTTCTTTAGGTTATTTTATATTTTTCTAGGTTAAGCTCATTGACGTTATTTTCATGTATCATGTATATACATATTGTAAATAAAGAGATGTTGAGTTGAGGTTTGTGTGCAGCCAGCCTAAGACACTAGGCATTATTTATGACGCCATTTAATGTACATATGTACTTCATAAATAAAGATATTTTGACTTGACTTGACTAGCAGAATGAGAACTTACATCTTTGACTTTTTCAATGCTGGAGGCGAAATCCATATTGGTTTCTTCAGTCTCTTGTAGGAGGTGCAGCGAGTCGACGCTGGGTGACGTCTGATTGCTGACAGGGAGGGGGGGGAGGGCTCGCTTGGTGAAGGGTGGGGGGTGAGGAACACCGAGCACGATCACCGTGTCTGGCGGCGGCTCTGGTCTTCGGAATCTGAATAGATTGCACAACGTCTGTTTTAACGTACACGAAAAACTAGTCTTTCCCTGCGGCTTCTTCTTTTCGATACGTTCACTCGCGACTTGACTCTCCGTGTCAGGGCTCTCTTTGTTCTTGCGGTTCTTGATGTTGATGGTGAACGTGTTCTTCTTGTGTTTCCGGTTGGTTTGTGTTGGCAGGTGTTGAACATCGGAGGAGTCGGAGGCTGATGAGTACAGGCTGTGCAGGAACTGGCGTACCTGCAATTACAATCTTTTAATAAAAAGTGTACAAAATTATTACAGAGCACAACACAAAATGTTTACATTACATGCAAGGCTCAATGATAGAGAAATACGGCCTAGTAAATAAATTTCTATTTATTATTAACGTTGCAGATAAAATACTATTTGTAAAGTCCTACTTTTTCATATCATACACTATGAGGGATGTTTGCCTGATGAGTTGTTTTGGCCTATTGCAACTCTCTTTTTGGTTAGAGCCTAGTTCAAAATAAAGTTGACATGTTCATTTAGGTCTAGGACCAATTAATATTTATGTTGATTATGACCAATTATAAATTTACTTAATTTTAAAGTTTTAAAATAGATGAATTGTTGTTAATTAATTGATTTTTATAATGTGGCCTCAAATTGCTTTTATTTCTCTATTTAACTTATTTGTTGTGTTTTTCATTGATTGTATTCTTATAAAGGTATGGTGTTGTCTGAGAAAGTCTCGTACAGCAAAGATCTTTGACCATTCATAAAGATATTTCTTAGCAAGAATATAATTTAAAATTATAATCATTTGATTTATATGACAAATAACATTGTGAGGGAGAAAGGAAAAAGGGACCTCTTCGCGGCAAAGTAAAAAATTTCATAATGGACAGTTTTATCGATTGAGGTCAAAAATATTGATTTTCGGTTGTTTGTATTTTAATATGATCCATTTTGTCCTTTAAGGTGCGTTGTCACTGGTGCAACTGCAACGATAATCGTTGGACAATAATCGTAGAGCGCCTACTGAGCATTGTCTTCAATGGCGCCGTTGTCACTGACGCGACTGCCGCCAGAGTCGCTGACTTCAATCCTACGGGTCTGCTTCTGGAGCAGTCATAATCGCAGTCGTTGGACGATTTTCGAGCAAATGTTTAACTTTTATTAAGAAGAAGCCCATTACATTTGAACCATGAATTCATTAATTGAAGATCAGCAGTCAGTTTTTGCGTTAGCTCTAAATGGGTCTTATTACTGACAATGTATTATGTGTCATCAGCATATGTTAGGAACTTGAGATGATTCAAGATGATACAATGACTAAAGTATCAGTAGTATGTGTACTGTTATTAATTTTAAAAGACTGCATACTGTTGGGTAAGTTGGAATTTATCCAATGAAGTGCTGTCCCCTCCATAAAACTCCAATTAATCAAAAAGTAACATGACTGACAAAGTCAAAAGCTTTTGAGATATCACAGAAAATCCCAACAGCATATTATGATCTATCAATGGCTTCTACAGTCTCTGAAAGAAATTAAAATATAGCCTTGGTTGTATTTCTGTTATTGGGCCATTCCACAGAAACAGGGAACTATCACTTAAAATTGTTAATCAATAATTTCATGGGATACTGTCTATTTTCTGTTCCATAAATAAAATAATAATTTAGCTCTTATTTTCTGTTCTAAAAGGCTAAGAAAAGTTGCATTGAATTTTTTTGTAATCTTCTATTTCGCAATACCTTCAATCAAACGAGTCACATTATCAGTTGATTTCTACTTATAGTAAAAATTGTTAAGTTCAAGGCTACATTCTCCTACTGTACACCTGAATTAGTGAATTGGTGAAGTTGGAATGAGTTTGATTTAACCCTTCCCGGGCTACATTAAATCACGGGCTGAGACGGAATTATTTTAAGCAAAAGTTCAAAACATAATGTGGTAATTTTTTGTTATAAATTTGTTCCAAATAATTCATACGTTATAAAAAAACTATTTTCATGGTTGAAATAATTTTTTTGCAAATGTTATAAAGAAAATAAAATTTGAGAAGAAGGACATATCCGTCTTTGGCCCGCAAGAAAACTTAAGTAAACGTATATATCCGTCCGCCGCCCAGAACGACAATCGAGATATATGAAAACTCCTGATAATTTGGAGTATTTTTGCGGGCGGAGAACGGATATATCCGTTTATGTCATTTTGTTGTTTTATTTACTACCTATCATAATATAACATTAAAAACAGTTCCTCTTAAAAACAGCAAAAAATTCAAAAGCTGAAAATGCAAGAATTACAATACATCGTGCGTCTGGTTCATCGCTTTCTTCGCCAGAATCATTTTTCATATTATAGTTATTTTGACTGCCAAATATGATATCCCCTTCAAATGCACTTCTTATTTAGTATTTTATAGAGGTGTGCGGATATCCGAAAATTCGGTTCGGTTTCGGATCGGATCGGATATCCGAATCCGATCCGAAGATTTTATTAATATCCGTATATTCGGGTCGGATATCCGACTTTCCCGGATAGAGTGTAAATCTGGTGTTAAAGACAAGATCAATGTACAAATATTGTCAAATATTGTGTTTTGCGCGATGGCCATTCTGCATAAAATGGTGACGATGCGACAGAACGTCTAAAATGGCGTCCAAAGTACTGAAGCAGACTAATAATAAGAAGTCAGATAATAGAATAACGCGAAATAATCACGACACCCAGCGACCAAGGTTAAGTGTTTAACATTCAACTGCACAATTGACAAAGTGCCAATTCTGAACCCTCCCGCTTGGAGCGCTAGCAGTAAAGATACAAGTCTCAGCCAATCACGGCAGCTCGAGAAGCTCTAGTTTTTATTCCACCCGCCTGAATCGCTAGTGTCGTGGTATTTTGAGCGCTAGTTGTTGGGAACAATTCATCATTCGTAGTTTCGTCGTTTCGTGACTCTATATAAGATTTAATCTAATGAAGATTACGATCGCGTTTGACTATGAACTTGGGAAGGCATTGGATCGCGATCGCGATTCAACCGTACGTTCTCGTTCTGTTGTCGTCTGTAATTATTTGCTCTTTGATGTTGATAGGTTATGTCTTTATACCTCTGATCGTGTTTTAAACTGATTTGAATATTTTTATTGTCTCTTAATTATTCTTATCTACAAGGAAAAGAAAGAGTAAATAAGTGTTATATGGAAGTCTTTTGCTAAAACTGAAAATGACTGTTTACAGAATGCTTTGTATGCAAGCTGGAGCTAGGTTATGTTTCCTACCATCATTTTGTTTTCAAATAAAATGATATTTTGTTGAAAGTCCTACTTTATCATATTGTACACTGGGATGTTTGCCTGGTGAGTAGTTTCGACCTAGGCCTATGGCAACTCTCTTTAATTAGAGCTTAGGTTAGGCGCAGTTCAAAATAATGTTGACATGTTCATTTAGGTATTAGGCCTAGGGCCAATTGATGTTTACGTTGATCATAACAAATTATAAATTGACTTTGTTTTAAAGTTTAAAAATAGTTGAATTGTTGTTAATTTGATTGATTTTGATATTCCTAAACTGTTTTATAATCAAGGCCTAGACCAAATTAAAAAATTGTGGCTTTAAATTGGTTACTTGTTTGCCTTTCTGTTTACTGCGCAAAAATCCGAATCCGAAAACTATCCGATCCGATCCTGTTACTATCCGATCCGAACCGATCCGAATCTTAACTATCCGAACCGAATCCGATCCGAAAAAAAATTTCACTATCCGCACACCTCTAGTATTTTATAACATCTTTAGCAAAATTTGAGTCATTAGGAATAATCATTTTGAAATAAAACTCATAGTATATCATTACAAAAACGTAAACAAACACTCACTGTAAGGTCCCATCGCAAACTGACATTTTCGCGCTACACATGTGTTGTTTTGGCATGAAATAGGTGAAAAAGTCACGGGACATAATCTTGTCAACTGTAAAAACTAAATTACCCGTCAAAAAATTAATATAATGTTTATAATCATAATATATATAACATATGTTTTTCGTTCTGTTGGACGGATATATCCGTTTTTATCCCGGAAAAGAAAATTTCTAAAACGGATATATCCGTTTTCAGCCCGGAATAGAAATGAAGTTTAACGGATATATCCGTCAATAGCCCGGGAAGGGTTAATATTCATAATGGTTGACGTCATATTTGCAGACATTCAGTAGTTGTAGGTAAGTAAAAGTTATTATAATACATGAATTTTGAGTAACCAACTGATTAGAGGTGTGCGGATAGTGAAATTTTTTTTCGGATCGGATTCGGTTCGGATAGTTAAGATTCGGATCGGTTCGGATCGGATAGTAACAGGATCGGATCGGATAGTTTCCGGATTCGGATTTTTGCGCAGTAAACCGAAAGACAAACAGTTAACCGATTTGAAGCCACAATTTTTAGGTTAGATCTAGGCCTTGATTATAAAAACTGTTTAGGAATATCAAAATCAATTAATTTAATAAAAATTCAATAGCTTTAAAACAAAGTCAATTTATAATTTGTCATGATCACTGTAAACATTAATTGGCCCTAGGCCTAAATGAACATGTCAACATTATTTTGAACTAGCCCTAACCTAAGCTCTAATTAGAGTTGCTATAGGCCTAGGCCAAAACTACTCACCAGGCAAACATCCCAGTGTACAATATGACAAAGTAGGACTTTTAGCAAAATATAATTTTATTTGAAACCAAAATGATTGTAGGAAAACATAACCTAGCTTCATCTTGCATACAGAGCATTCTGTCAAACAGTCAATGTCAGTTATGGCAAAAGACTTCCACACGACACTCATTTTCTATTCTTTTTCCTTTCCAGGTAGACATCAATAATTAAGAGACAATAAAAATGTTTAAATCAGTTTAAAACACGATCAGAGGTATAAAGACATAACCTTTCAACATCAAAGAGCAAATAATTACAGACGACAACAGACCGTACGGTTGAATCGCGATCCGATCCAATGCCTTCACAAGTTCATAGTCAAACGCGATCGTAATCTTCATTAGATTAAATCTTATATTGAGTCACGAAACTACAAATGATGAATTGTCCCCCCACAACTAGCGTTCAAAACACCACGACACTAGCGATTCAGGCGGGTGGAATAAAAACTAGAGCTTTTCGTGTTGCCGTGATTGGCCGAGACTTGAATCTTTACTGCTAGCGCTCCAAGCGAGAGGGTTCAGAATTGACACTTTGTCAATTGTGCCGTTGAATGTTAAACACTTAACCTTGGTCGCTTGGTGTCTTGATTATTTCCCGTTATTCTATTATCTGACTTCTGACTTATTGGTCTGCTTCAGTACTTTGGACGTCATTTTAGACGTTCCGTCGCATAGTCACCATTTTATGCAGAATGGCCATCGCCCAAAACAATATTTGTGCATTGATCTTGTGTTTAACACCAGATATACAGTCTATCCGTAAAATTCGGATATCCGACCCGAATATACGGATATCAATAAAATCTTCGGATCGGATTCGGATATCCGATCCGATCCGAAACCGAACCGAATTTTCGGATATCCGCACACCTCTACAACTGATAGAGGTTACTAGTTAGTTAAAAATCTAACTGATAGAAGTTATTAGTTAGTTAAAAACTAACTGATAGAAAATTAAGTTAATTTTTCGAGGAGTTTGCTGTTTGTTTTTTGGCAGTTGTTTTAAAGGATTTTGTATGAAATGAAATAATGACACATCTTGGTAACTAATTGTGTTTTGGGTAAACTCAATTAACATTTTAACGAAATTCCACCCTTTTCATTTTTTCAAGCTGTTGAAATATGCCGTATATGTTTGGCCACTAAATATCGCACTCGCCCGCCATCGCTAACAAGTATTTTAATCCACTTAATTAAAACTATTCATCTTAATAACTATTAATAATTATAACTATTACTTAACTATCACTAAAATATAACAACGAAATATAAACATCAAGTTGCTACCACAGAAAAAATGGCTTCACACTTGTCAGACAATGAACATCAACTGAAGACAAATAATATGAGATGACAAATTAATATGAGATGACTTTCCCCGCCCCCACCCCCAACGCATTGTTTGTCATCAAGGGCGCTGACCCCGAGCGGCCCGAGCTCAAGGCCACACGCAACCCTCATCGGTCGCGTGTTTGAGATATTTCCGTCCGTCCAAAAATCTAACGATTTAAACTCCAAAAATACTAACGAATATATTATCTATTCGTTAGCTTGAATCTAACTGATTAGAAGTTATTTCTATTACTTTTTTAAAACTAACAAATAAAATAGAAGTTAGCCTCCTGAGAAAAATATTCGGGCAAAATAAACTAGCATGGAATTTACTTTTTCTACGTTGTTAATTATGAAGGAACACTTTGCCCTGGAGAAATTCCAAAAATTATAAGTGAAAATGTCTTTGAAGTTTCATTAAATGCTGACAAATGCACCCCAAGTGGCCATTGGACTGCATTAGTTTTTACCAAAATGATATTGTTAAAACAATATTGCCACCTGTTGTAGTAAACAATAGAGGTCTTTTTCAATTTGATGATTTGTAAAAGCCAAATTGCTTCAAAGTGTGAGTTTTCATTTTTGGTTGTAGTGTTGTTTTGCCGGACTGGTGTTAATACCTGTTCTTACCTTACGTATAATATCTTAGTTGGGCTACTTATTGCATATTTAAAAGGTTCTTCTTGTCTACTTGAGGATCACTGAGGAATGTTATTTACATGTTAATTCAATTCATAAAAATTTGATATTCCTACATAAAATTTGGTTGTATTTCATTGCTTTAGGCACCCAATTAGGTTAAAAATATAATAATTTAAGTAAAACAAGGTGGCCCGTGCGCAAATTGCGCATTTTATGATTCTGTATGAGTGAAATTCACCTGCAGTACGTGAATGTTGATTGTGAAGTGACGGAGATATATTTTTGTTTACTATCTGGCTTTTAAAATTCATCTGGAGGTAATCAGCTGTTAAATTACAATTCTCATTGAAGAACTAGCAATAAAAGTTGGTCAACATTTTAAAGCGCCCTCTAGAAATAAATCAAAGGCGAGGGGGGCGAAGCCTGAAACGATATGACCTTTTTAATTACGATTCGTCACTGCGCTATATCCTAAGCTTTAAAATGACACCTCAATCTTAAAAATCGGTTCAGTAGGTCGAGAGAAAAAGGGACGTAACAGACGAAACCCTTATAGAAGTAGTAAGAAGATAGATTCATTGTATAAATGTATTAATAAAGTATTCTTTAAAAAAAAAATACAGAATGCATTCAATTATTTGCAACAGTCTCGTACGTAAGAACGCCTGTCCCATTTAGAAAGAAATTGTCAAAAAAAATCTTATGGGGGTCTGACAGTTTTGTGTTGATGTTCTTGTTTGAAGTGATTTTCTTGTGAGTAATTGTCCCGATTCTGACTACATGTCAGTTACTAATTTATGTTTCCTCACATAGGCTAGAGGCTAGAAAAAAATCTTCACGCTAAAATAGAAAGAATGAAAAAGTCATTCTTTGTTCAGAGTGAATGCGTGTTCATTCCAAAAGAATGAAAAGTAACTCGTGAAAGAACGGAAAACCTCCACTCTTTCTAAAGAGTGAAAATATCCACTATTTAAATAAATGGATTTTCACCTTTTCAATAGATGGTTTCTCAGTCACTCTATCAAAGAGTGATTTCCTTACAGAATCAGAAGACCGCCATCTTTAACGGGTCCGGAACAGTTTTATATCCGTTATTTATATTAAGTATTGGGAAACGTTTTGTGTGTTTGAATGGCTATGGCTAAAACTTCAAGTTAGCTCTGAAATCAATCATCGAAAGCATTCACCTCCAAAAAAATCTTCCTCCCCGGCATTGGTGTCACGTCACGACGGCGTTTCTTTCCAGAAGTTTCCTTCCTCAATAGCAAACACAACTAGGTAAGTTTAGATGAAGTAATTTAGTTCTATATGCTAACATACTCTATTATTAACAGGATATTGTGTAGTATACAAGACTGAGAATCACTTATAATGAAGACAAAGCCACCTTACCTTTGTACACTTTGTCTTGTAGGTTATCATCGAGGTTCAGTTCAGTGGGTTTTAATAGAATAATATTAACATAAATAACAAAATAAAGGACAAATTTTAACTAAGTTAATGTAGCCTAAAACATCATCAAAGAACAACACAAAATAAACTAGCTAAGTTTATTTTGTATGTGTACCTATTTTGAGTAATTGTGAGAAGACTTCATTTGATAGGTTAGGTTAGGTTAGCCTAAAATGGTTTGACACAAGTGCTTCCAAATACGAATCAGAAAGGTACTTTTTATTTAATCTATGGAGGAAATGAGTTATGCATTTTAAATTTTTCTTAAAACCATTGATTTGTTGTTATAGCCTTAACATCGCGGTCCATAAAAGTGATGGAGGTTTACTGTTGGACTGTTATTATAATCCATTTCTTACCTCAATTTATCTTTGATGAATCTATTGTTTTCATCGCATAATTTTAATCACTAAATTGAAATTTTAACATCGATAATAATGGTGGAGGAGGATAACTAAGTTCCGCCAATTAATGGATGGCTATTAATCTAGGCCTTATAATAAAAATTTTTTATTTTGTTAATTTTCTGTAAACTTTACCATGGATGGTATTACAACTGTTGGGTAATCACAATAAAGAGATCTTATTTTTTATTGATTGAGCTGTATAGCCTAGGCCTAGTAAGTTCACCTGATGATGTGGTAGGTAATATCAAACTAGCACGCCTAGTGATATGTAAATTATTCACCAGTAGGCCTATAGGTGTAGCAGGTTAAATAATTGGATAAAAGGTAGTCTAGTAAAACTAAGGTGCCATTCAGTAAGCTTCCTACGTGTGATTCAGTCAGCCGTATACATATACCTTTGGAGATTATAAATCGAGTCATTTGATAACTCTATCTTAACGTAGGCCTAACATATCCAAACTTCGATATCTCACATAAATCATAGCCCAAGAGAGTGTAGTAAAACTTAGGGTGCAGTTTATGATGCGTCCTACGATTGATTAATTTAACCCTCCGAGCATTATTCGGCGAAACTTCATTATCCGACTCCGCGGTTATTATCGATGTGAAAAATTCGATATTGCCATTATTCGATACTTGTAATCGTTTGAGTTAAGATATGTGTAACACAATCAATCATATGATAGTTTATTTACAATAACACAAATGTATCATAATAATAATCTAACCTAACAATCTAACCGTAAACCTCGTCACTTTTATTGACAGTGATGTTTATAGCAACAAAATGAATAGTGTTTGGAAACATTTAAAATGCATATTCCTTTAATACAATAGCAAAATAATACCTTTCTGATTCGTATTGGCAGCATTTGTGTGACGCCATTTTAGGTCTAACATAGTCTGCTTCTTCTCACAATAATTAAGATACACAAACTTGGGTAGTTTATTTTGAGTTGTTCTTTGATAATGTTGTAGGTTATGTTAGCTTAAAATTTGTTTTTGTTATTTACTTGTTTGCATTACATTTGTTTTATAGTTAAAAGGTATGTTTAATTATATTTGAACAAAACTAAATCAGGTGATAAAATCGTAATCGTATGGTGTAATTATATTATCGATAAATATTATTGCAATATCGCCATTTTCACATCGATAATAACCGCGGAGTCGGTGGATTCGGACGGAGTTTTGCCCATTACTATTTTGCCTTATCGATATCGGGGAATATCCGATTTATATCGTTCCTTAGCACTTGTTGGGTGAAAGGCGAAGCACGATATATCGTTTCTTAGCATTTCTCGGGGGAAAAGTCGAGTAACAATATGTCGTTCATAGCACTGAAAGGGTTAAATATACAGACACTCCCATATAGGCCTATAAATCATTTTTTATATCCTTACCATAGTTGTTGATTATGGTAACAGCCATTGGAAATTCGCTGAATAAACAGTTCTGCCGCGACAATACTTTTAAATTATTATTAAGATTTTAGGCATAAAAGCACAAGTAGTAAAATCGGACACAAAATATTATTAACAATTTCATCCTGTCATTTATTAAAAAACTGGCACTTAAGAATTCTTGGCTAGGCCTATGCTCTTATATTTCCCTTATCTAGAATAAAAGATTAATTCAGATACCAGGTTGTTACAATTAGTAGTCTGCTGTGTATTGTTTATTCAGGGCCCCGCTTAATCATGCTACTTGACCGTCTTGTCAGCCGAGCCATGTGAAGTCTTGCGTCAACACCTGTGATATCTTCGTGTTGCCTTCTGAGGTCTTTCATGGATCTTCACAGGTTTTTGTCAGAAGGTATTGAGCCTTTATGTTTTGAAAAGATATATTTTTTGTACCGCTATAAAGGGTGTTGGTCTCTTTAATGGAAATTATTATGATGTAGTTTTATTGGGAAGATGTTACACCCTTGGAATTTATAATTTTCCAATTGTCATGAAAAATTATTGGTTCAACATATGTTACCACTTTGTAAAATTTGTTTGCTTGCTTAGTTCTGGAGTAAGTCCAGACACAGTAGTTTTATATTTGTTAATTTATGCAGTATACCACTGGTCTGCTTCTTTTCTAAAGATTTATACAAATCTGTTAATAAATTATTAACTACAAAAAGATTTTTAGTATGTTTTTTAGTGAAGATTTTTCAGGAAATATTTGGCTAGAGTGTCATGTTTATGTATTTTGTCAAATGACTCACCGTGTAACACCATGTCCTATAAAATGTAATATCAAAAGCTACCCCAGATGAGTCCCTACTTTCAAAAGCCATGTGATTCAAAAGTAATTTAAAAGTACGGTGGTTGTTAGAAGAATTAGGCCTATGTCATTTTGTCCGACCGTTAAACTTAATGTTACAGTCCTCATTTGTTTTTTGTAGTTTTTGTCACACTCATTGAAATTAAATATTGGAGTGTAGCCTAACTTATACAGTGTAAGTCAAGTAGGGTTGTGCGAATATTCGAACTTCGAATAATTTTGAATAGAATATTGCGATAATTCATTCGATTCGAAATTCCAGGAAATATTTGAAGTTCGAACCGAATAGATTGATTCGTTCGAATAGCTCGCCGGTGACCCGAAAACGCTAATGATGCTCAACGGCTAGTTGTAATTTTTAAAACAAACGTTTGAATGAACAAATCTGCTTATAGTGTAAAGCAGAAATATTATTTAAATGCAATGAATGGATCAACAATTATTAACATGTTTATTGACAAAAACGAACCAGTAACAGTAGTTCTGAGTTTCCAGTGTTGCCACGCGTCGACCAGTAGTGCAATAGGCCTACTCAAAATTATAAAATGATTGCATTTTTTTTTTATAAAGAAGGGTTTACTTAATCTTTGGTATAGTATTGCTATCTTTTGCTAGCTACAACTTTGTATAGTCGATCTACAAATTAACATTGACTAAAAGTTGATACTTCGCGCATGTTGTAATCCGGCGGTGGATAGGGCTATATTGTGAATCAAAACTTTACATACTCTGTGTCAGCCAAGCCAAGTCAGGACGGACTAAAAATTCAAATGACGCTCGCATTTATTTTATCTCATTTGCTGTGTTGTTGACTTGTTTTACTTCTCGGCGGTTTGGCAGTAATGTTTAGTTTTTTATTGTTGTAACTAAATTATTGTGATTGTGTTGTGACTTAGGAAAAATAAGTTGGCTGCTAAACCTTTAGTGGTTTTATCCACATATCTTGGAAAAAAACACTTTATTCTGACCCAATAATGTGGAATACAGTTTTGTGAAATGCTCATATTTTAAATTCTACATGCCTGAATTTCATTGTCAATCTCAGTTAAAATAAATGATAAAAGAAATTTCAACATTACTATTCGATTCAAAACCAAAAATCACTATTTGCACACCTCTAAAGTCAAGTCATCTAACCTGGCCTCAGATTCCAGAAATAACCCATTTGATCACCGACTTAATTTTCAACGGTTGAAATAGACACGGCCGACACGGATAACTGGTTCCCAAATACAATCGCTAAAATATTTTATTTCAAAAGTCGATTTCCTAACAGTTCCGTTTCAGACGCCTTTTGAAATATTGAGATCGTGTACAGTTTGAATTTGTTTCTAATTAATATTGCTCCTCTAATTAAAATTGTTTTTCCTCCTCATAAAGAAGATTAACTTATATAGGTATTCTTTTTTCAGGATTTGGGCGAAGACCTGCGGACTCCACACATCTTCCTTTTATTTCTACCGTCTCACAGCAACTGAAGATGAGTGCATCTAATGGCTGAAGAATCATGAAGACTTTGGAATAGTGTTTGGTTTTAGTGTCAAGAAGTTCTGTGCAGTGATTTAGTATGGAATTTTTCCAGTCTAACTCATATTGTGTTAAGTGTAAATTTTATTGGATTAATGTAGGCCTACCAGGATATAAGGTACCGTATGTAAGGTATGAAACTTTAAATTCATTAGGCTCATAGGAAATATTGTTAGGCCTATTAAATTAGGGCTTAGAAGTTCAAATCCCATAAAGTTATTGTAAATTTGCCATCCATAGAATAATTTTAGATACACATGTGCAAGTTATTAAGAAATGAAAAGTAAGGCAGTAACCTACATTTCGTCGTTGTGCCGGCATTACCGCTTAAGTGACATTTTTTTTCCCAAATTGAGTTTTGCATATGGTATTTTTGAAGAGACGCATCAGTTGGTACAGTCGAAGTTCACGTTATCACCACAGGAAGTGCTCCAGTCGCGTGAAAGCAATAAAGTCTAAGTGAATAGTTCGCGCAGCACCACCTATCTGAACAGCACAGATCAGTTTCAGCTTGTATGCAGTCATGCAGCATGAAGTCCTCTGTTTTTAACCTAACTATTCATAACTTACGACATGTAGAGCTTCAATTTTCTTTTAATAAACTGTTTGAGACTAAGAGTTATTAAAGTTGAGTTTAGATTACTGTAATCAGCGCTGTAAATATGAATTTAAATCTCCTGTCCTTTCAGAGGCACTTAGGCGGTATTGCAAGGATCACTTAGGCGATCCTGCCGGTTGCTTACTGTTGCTGCAAATTAGTTTTTCCTTCCTCCTGTAAACTTTGGAATTGGTCAGTTAGGCGGTACCTAATGCTGGCGCAACGACGATTTGTTCCTGTAAGTGCCAATCATGGTGGATTTCCCCTAACTATTTTTGAGCCGCCACTGACAATCGGCAAAATTAGGCTAATTTTGCAGTCATCTAAATTTTTCAAATTTTCTAATTAAAAAATAATGGGAATTGTAGGTTTTAACTAATGATGACAGGGAAACCTTTTTTTTCAGGATTTCTTCATGGTCAAATTTTCCCTGATGGCTAAATTGAATTTTTAAATTGTAATTTTCTGGTCAAATTGAATGGGCGAATTTTTCATAATTTATTTTCTTATAAGATATTACAGTGAACAGTAGCCTTCGGTAATTATTTAAAACCGTTTACAATGATTAGTAGGCCTACATATTACCAATTTAATAATGATTGTCTGTAGCCAATGAAATAGTAGTTTTCATCACAGGTCTTGAAAGTGACTTATTGCAGGGAAAGATTTCATTTACGACCGAGGCAAAGCTGAGGGTGGTTGGAAAAGGCTATCGAGCCCCGTAATGGCACTTTGGAGACTTAGTACTGTATTGAACATTATTTTTCATTACAATATCTAATAACTTTTAAACAACATGAATATTTTTGTTCATTCCACTTAGTACAAGAAAAAAACTGAACTCATAACGCTGAGTTTCCGTGCTTAAGGTACATACGCACGGAAACAATGCAACAACTGATCAGCCTAATGTAATAGCTGATCGGTCTGCACCCCAAAATCCCATAACGGTTACTTTCCGTGCACCACAAATGCAATAAAGTTAATGTTAGATAATTTTGCCGAGCAGTAGTGGGAAAAACTGATTTTCTTAGCTCATTTTATGTTTAGAAAGCGTACTTAGAAAGTGTGTAGAGTAATGAAATATTAGTTTTCATCAATAGGATGGAAAGTGGCTTTTTTTGCGCAATCGTGTTTTACGAGCCAGGCGAAGCCAAAGTCGGAAATAGCGATCAAGCACAGAACACTTTCCGTCCGAGTGATGAACAATGTTTTTCATCATACTGCAAAAATATAAAATGGATAACCAATTTAAAAATAAATTAGGCTTGATTAAAATTCATTATCATCTGATTACCTTTATTAATTGACTTTCATCCTAATTTAAATATTCCTTATAAACAACTGACTTATACGTAGCATGAAGACATGTCAAAATCTTGCATAAACATTGTAGTATGCAAGTCGTTTTTTCTTTACATTGGCCTTATTTGCCATGGATTAGTATGATTTTTGTGAAAAAAAACAACTTTTGAGGTAATTGCACGGAAAAAATTCACCGATGTTTTTATGGAGCATTTTTAAAAGACTAGGCCTACAGAAAAGGCTAACTTTGTGGACTAAATACAGGCCAGAAAACGGCTGTTCTGCGTGCAGTATGATGAAAAGTATTATTTCATCTTCTAAACTATAATTGTAATAACCAGGAAGAAATTTCTCAAAAATATCCCCAAAAATACCCAAACCCTCTACGTAAGTCAAGGGCGCCTACCTTTAACATAACCCGTATAAAAATGGTTGTTTCAACTAAACTTGTAATTTCTACTAACTGTACTTCAGCCAACTTAGTTATTCTAAATTAATAATTTATACTTATTATTAGTTGTCCATTTAAAAAATATAGGTTAGTAAACCTTGATATTGGTTACGTTAACAACTTTAAAAAATAGATCAATTAGGTATAGTAATCTATTTTCCCTGTTAATAAACATTGATTACTTTTATTTTCTTTACATTGTAAATTAAACCAATTAGCTGGTTTTTCTTAATACCATAGACCCTCTTAACAGCAATACAATAGATCCTCTATTCAACCGGCACTCGGATTAACTGTCTCTGCCTTGGTACAAAGTAGATAGAGATTGATAAAAATTTCCTGAAAATTAAAAATGGTCAGTTTATCAGGCCTTTTCTGATGATTGAGAGTCTTCCGTTCCGATCATAATAACTTTATTTAAATATAACCATATCCAATCAAGTAGGCCTACACCTTTGATAGATATCACATGGGGAAACTAATAGGCCTACCGTACCGTAATATTGTAGAACATCACTATTGGGTTTATCGTCATCTATCTTTATAATCAACGAATTAGTTTTGTTTCAGGCCTACAATATAGCCTATAATATAAGTTAATATTTTTATTTCAGTGTATAATAGTACCGGTATACATGTTTATGAAGTTGCCCGCTTTAATCAGCCTTTTGGGTTATCCGTAGGCCCGGTCTCATAAGGGCCTGTTAAGAGAGGGTCTACTGTATTATTTACATCATGATAGACCTATCGTTTATTACATGTACCAAAAGTGGCTATTCAACCCTCACTCATTTTCACAACTCGCTTCGCTTCGGGCGTTCAAACTTAAGTTCATATCAAAAAGCATGACTTTGGCCCCATATAGTGATCTAGTTTAGTATTTAATGTTGTAAGTTAGGCCTAAGTAAAAAAAGAATTGTTCTTTGGTGTGATAATAAATAAAAGATAAAAACAAAAGACCATTAAATAAATGGTTTTATAAAAATTATTAAGTCTGCAGTTTGATTAGAAAATTGTAACTGTAACTTAGGCTAATACACCTATAATGTTGAACTTGTAATTTTGCCTTTGTAGTTCTAAGACAATGTTTTGTAGAACCAACAGAACTGAAAATGTTAAATGAAACAGATGTTATAGTAAAGTTGCAAAATAAAGACATATATTGTACTTTTACAAGATTTTTCCTTGGCATTTAAGACCTACATTTTTTGCGGTACCGCAATTTATCTGTATTTTGACAAAAAAGATTTTTGTTGTTTTCCAAAAAAAAAAATTTTGGTAACCAGTTTGCCAAAATTTTTTTAAGTAGTAACTGTACAAAATTCAACCTTGTAAAATCACAAAAAAGATTTTGTACGATTACAAAAAAAAGATTTTGTACATTTACAAATCTTCTTGTAATAATACAACATTTTTTCTTGTAAAATTACTAAAAGTATATTTGTAAAAATACAAAAGAAACATTTGTAGTTTTACCAATTTATTTTTTGCCTTTTTACAAATTTAAATTTTGTGATTTTCCAAGAAAAAATTTTGTCTCATTGCGAGAAGTTTTTGTAATTGTACAAATCCTTTTTTGTGTTTTTACAAGGTTAAATGTTGCACAGTTACTTAAAAATATTTTGGCAAACTGGTTGCCAAAATTTTTTTTGTAAACCTACAAAAACTTTTTTACAGTGTATACATTGTTGTTTG
The DNA here is from genome assembly GCA_030545055.2 of Neoaliturus tenellus. Classification (NCBI taxonomy): domain Eukaryota; kingdom Metazoa; phylum Arthropoda; class Insecta; order Hemiptera; family Cicadellidae; genus Neoaliturus; species Neoaliturus tenellus. Next base: position 243,191,406 of record CM061531.1, on the reverse strand, counting down.
CAATTATTATTCACATATATGAATTCTACATAAAATGCCGAAGAGTACCCACATGACATACCTACTTCCAAATCAGTTCATCTAATAGCTTTTCCGACTCTTTTCCCACATTTTCTGGCTTATTTCAAATCGGATCGAAATAATTTTTAGGCCTACATATTCATGATCAGCATAACTTCTCCGTTAATTTGAAAACCCATATGACATATTTCCGCAGAAGAACTATATAATTTTTAAAATCAGGGAATAATTTTGGATAGTCAAAAAAATTCAATTTTTGAGAGGGGTCACCTAAACTGCAGAAATACCAACCTTTCAATGGTTTTTATTTCAGTCTGTGATGGATGAAATTCCACTCTTCTAAAGAGTGAAGAAACCACTAATTTTAGGACAGAAATGAAATATTTTCATTTATTCATTTAATGAAATTCATCCTTTAAATGACCGATTATCAGTCTTTCATTAGATGATTTTCCACTCATTCAATAGATGGCTTGTGTCATAACCACTTTTCAAATGAATGATGTATCACTCATCAATAAATGATTATTCAGTCTTCAATAAAATGATTTTTCACTCTACAATTAATGAAACTCACTCTTTCGTTGAGTGGAAATCATTCTTTCATTGAGTGAAAATCATTCTTTCATTGAGTGGAAATCACTCTTTTGTTGAGTGGAAATCACTCTTTCGTTGAGTGGAAATCATTCTTTCGTTGAGTGGAAATATTCACTCTTTCAAAGAATGACCCCAGTAAAGAGTGAATATTCATTCTTTCAGAGTGGCTCGGTTTTCCTACTTTCAAAGAGTTAAAAAGTCACTCTGAAAGAGTGAATTTTCATTCTTTCACTTTTAGTGTGTATGCTGGGACTATTGTTTTTATTTTTCAGATAGTCCGGTATGGGGACTATTGAATTTCAGATAGTCCCGCGTGGGGACTATTGTATTTCAGATAGTCCCGCGTGGGGACTATTGTATTTAGATAGTCCGGCATGGGGACTATTGTATTTCGGATAGTCCTACGTGGGGACTATTGTTTGAGATAGTCCGGCATGGGGACTATTGTATTTCGGATAGTCCTACGTGGGGACTATTGTATTTCGGATAGTCCTACGTGGGGACTATTGTATTTAGATAGTCCAGCATGAGGACTATTGAATTTAGATAAGTAGTGTGTTTTTGGTTACACCTAGACCGGAAGTCGTGACCCGCCCGATCAGCTGCTCGCGAGCAGTTGACCGGGCAGCTGGCGCCAGCTGCCATGCCATATAGCTTCCGGTGGGGGTTAGAGGGTATATATGAGATGCTGTAGTTATATGTTATGCCATATAGGTTGGGGTGGAGATGGCGATAGTGTTGGCGTTAGGGTGAAGTGAATTTGCGCATAAAGTTTGGTTGAACTAAAAGTGAGCATAAATTAAAAGTTAGTTCAAAATTTAAATTTGTCGGTGTTAACGAAACTCTAACAGTTGAACAAAAATTAAGAGTTAGTTCAAAATTGAAATTCAAACTTATAACTGGGATCTGGAAAATATGCCAAGGTCATCCAGAGTAAGTTTTTAAAAAGCCTATCCAACTACCACCAGAAATAGTTCAAAGTTGAACTAGTTGGTGATAGTGGGATAATTCATCCGTGCCATGGGAGAGGTGTTTATCGTTTGAAAGTTGGCGATCGAATGAGAAGCGCCGCCTAGGGAGAGGGCTTATAAAATGGCAACCTTCCCCTACCACCCCTTCCCCCACTCCTTTAGACCAATAACCGGTCGCCGACTCTATGTGGTGAAACTGAACTAAACATGGTGGCCGCCATGGATAATTCTAACCTCAAACCCTAGCTTAGCTGAAGAGAATAGAGGATAATGAAGTAGGAATTGCGGTGAGCGCATTTATATAAGGAATGGTGGGAGTAAAATAGGAAAACCTGTTGAACACAGTCGATAGGAGTAATAAGTTCAAAGTTGTGGAAGCATAACATACAACGTAAAATGTCGTGAATAACACTATCATCAACGTTAACCTGCGAAGTTGTAGAAGAATATAACGGGTTAAAACTGTATTTCTTCCTAACTCTATTTAAATTAGTTCTACACTTTGAAATTGAAGATTTAGAAGTACTTCGTAATATATGTTGTGTTCGCAAAAGTTTTAACCTTAAACATTGTGCAACCATTATAGCTAATGTGTTACATTCAGAAGTTAAAAGAAGACTGAGGTATAAAATGAAGTGTAAAGGATATTGAAACAGAACACTATAGTAGTAATATTTGAGGTTAGAATTAACTAGACTCATTTAATGAAGTGGCTAGGAAGCCACATGCTGATGAATGCTAATTGCATGTTAGAAGTAACGAAGTAGTCATAAAATAAAAACTAATGAGAGGTGATCACTGCGAGGATGCAAGGTAATGAATGTTTGTGACGCGATAAACTATCCGCTTTTATAGAGGCAGTAATAACCCTAGCCAAATGCCAGCAGATGCCGACCAACTACCTGGTTTTATAGCGCCAATTACTCCGGGCAGCTGCCGGACAGATGGTAAGAGAAGTAGGGGCTTTGGGGCAATTACCGGAAAGGTCAATGACCCCTCCCCCCTCCCCCTCCACCCTCCCCCCTCCCCCCTCCCCCCCTCCCCGCCGAAAAAATGGAGCACCCCCCCCGCCCCTTCCCCTACCACCCCTTCCACCACTCCTTCCCCACTCCTTCAGGCCAATGACCGGTCACCTGGTCATCGTCGGTCGCCGATGATAATTCTAACCTCAAACTATGCGCATGCAACAAGTACTTTGGATCGGAAGAGTGACTATGCTATTGCGCATGCGCCTAGTCCTGTATTACTCACTTTAGCGCTACTTCGCATGGATAATTCTAACCTCAAACCTTGGTTTTGCGTCGTTGCCCATGCGCCGCTCCCCACTCCTTCGCCTTCCTTTTATACTGCTGCGAACTGGACTGGATTGAACACTGTACTGGAGTGAAACAACTTCCCCCACTACTCGAGAATCCGAGGAGCAATACGAGCCTGATCTTAGCGTCAGTCGTCAACAAACTTTCATAGCGAAAGGTTGTTGGCGACTCAGAAAGAGGTTTCAAATATATAGTAGGCCTATATATATTTGAACTTCTTATACTACGTTGCGTTTTTAATGCAATGTGGTATGTGTGTGTGTGTGTGTGTGTTAGTTGTAAGTTGTATTTAATTTAAGAAATAATTTGCGCATTGCGATGTTAGTTATAAGTTGGGTTTAGCATTAAGGTGTATTAATTTTAAGAATAATGATGGTATTTGGTTGTGTTGAATTATTTTGGTTTTTAATAATGATGTGTTGTTAGTTTTAAGTGTTGGTATTAATAATTAATGTTGTTGTTTTGCCTTTCAGCTAGATGATAGGGGGTAGATTAAATGTAAATTCAGAAGTTCGGTTGAACTTCACTTAGAAGGGGTGGGACATCCGCAAATTGTAGGTAGCGGACTAGGTTTTTTTGCATTTTGTTTAGGAATATGATGGGTGGGATAGTTTGGGTGGGGTTAGAGTTGCGTTTCTGCATTAGCTGTTCCAGTTTCCCTATTTAGCGTTACGCTTTGATGCGGACAGGGACGTTACGCTTTGATGCGGACGGACCAGGGCCTCCCTTGCAGAACGTAACTAGTGGGTTGGGAGTGGGAACCGCTAGGCAAACAGGGTGGTGGGAACAGTATTACTGTTCCCATCACATTGGTTTTTATAAGTCTTGAGTGACCTTGACCTACTTTTTGAAAGGTCAATGATCCCCCCTCCCCCCTCCCCCCTCCCCCCTCCCCTCCTCCCCCCGCCGAAAAATGGAGTCGATTCCCCCCCCTTACCCCACTCCTACCCCCACTCCTTCCCCCACTACTCCGGGTGAATGACCGGTCATGACCTGAAAAATTAAATGGCTATAACTTGATAACGGATTGACGGATTTGGACAAGCGATACATCATTGAAAAGGTCTATGTAAGACAAACATTTTGGTAAAAGAATAATTTGGTTATCTTATTTTAGTCAAAAGTTATGCGAATTATTTGAAATAAATACCTTCTCTTTCCCCTTTACCCCACCTCCCAGGTCAATAATCAGTCTCGGCCAGCTGCTACCCCTCTCATTTGCATATTGTTATAAAAGACGCACCGACTGCGGCTAACATTTCATTCTGATTCCAGACGTTACGCTGCGAACTTGGAGCCACAACCTCTAAGACTCTAAAGACTATCTCCTCAGACACAAAGTGGATGGTATTACAAGGTGGGGGCGTAGAAAGTAAATTTACATAGTTTTTTCCAAATTGTTGCTTAAAAAATAATGGGAGAGAAACACAATGCGTTATAGCGTTGTGTTTCTCCCCCATTATTTTTTTAACACTCTAAGTCTTGTGACCTACTAACCTACTTCCATCCGAGTAGTAAGAAAAGTACTTCCCCCACATCCTTTGGGTCGATGACTGGTCACGGTCAGCTCCTACCCCTCATTTGCATACTATTATAAAAGCGGAGCAAGCGTTGGTCACTCCTTCATTTTTCTTCTACACGCCGCTCTTGTCGTTTCGTCTCTCCTGTTTACAATATTTCTTGCTTCAAATGCCTCCTCATCTGAATGAAAATTTCAATTCTTCCGAAATTGCTGATGTTTTTTGAACAATCTGAAGACACTTTAAGTAATAACAGTGAAAGTGAAGATGATGAGGACGATGATGATTATACTGTTGAACTTAGTGAAGAACGTAAAGTCATAGCAATTGATCCACAATTTCCATTTGATACAATAGAAAAGTTTATGGCTGAAGCTAATAAATGGTTGGACTCAGGATGTTATGTACGAATTGTCTCTTTTATATTGTATGGTGATAGTCATTCTTTCCTTGTCACACCAAATGACAGAGACCGCATGTTGCAGTGGGCACAATCTATGATGGAGTGCTATGAACAAGGTGTGGACACTGGCGGCTATTTTCTTGCACAACTAGTGTAATAACAAAATTACCCTTCCCCCACCCTCACTTACCCTTTCAAATCCTATAAAGAAGGGGGAAAGGAGTGGGGACTATAAAATGGTGGGGGAATGTGTATAAATGCAGGTTGTTTGAAGAGACTTTTATTATTGTGGCTTTAGCAGAAACAACATGGAGTTTGAATCTTCAGCAAAAATAAGGAACAACATAATAAAGAGAGAAATTCGCAAGAAAGAAAAGATCGAACTTATAAAATTACAACTTATAATACCTTCTATTGAAATTGGATGTAGCAAAATAAAGACTTTGGTGAAAACTAACGAATATTTGTTACAATTGCTAAAAACAATCAGAGTTGAAGAGCAAGAATGGACATTCTACATAGTAAAATTTGAACATTTTAATATAAATAAGTAAACCCAAAAAAGTAGATGTAGAATAGAGAGCGAGGAATAGATCACTTTGTGTAATGGACTAACATGCCACTTAGTGCTCTATTCCTCGTTCTCGCGTTAAATTGGATTACCTTGACCTATTTGTTCGACTGTTAGAATTTGGTTAACACTGTTGAATTTCAGTTTTGAACTAGCGTTTATTTTTGTTCAACTGTTAGAGTTTTTTTAATACTGTCGAATTTTAGTTTTGAACTAACTTTTAATTTATGCGAATTTTTAGTTCAATTCTAGTTAATTTATGCACAAATTTAGTTTAACCAAGTGTCTGTGCTCTAGCCATTTCCACCTAAAAGTAACTAGAATTAGTTGGGTGGGGGAAAGTTCGTTAAAGCTTGAATATAAAGAAGTATATACTAAAACTCCAATGGGAATAAAGAACACGAATGAACAATTAGTTTGTAGAAGGTTAATATTTTTGTTCAAAACGTTTGATTTCCTTGGATAGTGAAGAAGATGAAATAATGGTGGGGGAACCGTTATAAAAGGAGGAACATGAGAGCCCATTTCATTTCTTGGCGAAATTTCGAAGAGTAAACATCTCAACATGTATTGTTGCGATAAATGTTCGGAATCGTTTCACGATGAAATTCTATTAGACTGTCATAAAGAACTAATTCACAACAACCCAGAAGAAAAACAGAACAAGAACAAGAACAAGAACAAGAACAAGAACAAGAACAACAATAACAACAAGAAGAACAAGAAGAACAAGAAGAACAAGATGAACAAGATGAAATAACTGCAACATCTTCAACTACTTTACCGAATCTACGAGTATTTGCATTACCCGGTAAAGTAGTAATGCATCATAAGATTCAAAATGAAAACTTGAAGCTAGAATAATTTATTAGAGAAGCAAAACCAATCGTAAGTAAAACTTTAAAAGAAGAATTGAAAAGATTGAACTTTCTTAAATTTGGTTTACTACTAGAAGCTATGTTTATAAATGTACAAGAAGAATTATCACCAAGAGGATTCATAACAAAAAACCGAACCATTATGGAAATTTCAAACATTGATTCAATAGTAGAAAACTGTATAGAAGAAATATTAACAAAAATTCAGGAACACGAAGGAAGAGGATCAGAAGAAATATTAACAAAAATTCAGGAACACGAAGGAAGAGGATCCGGATGGAGTCTTACAAGTATTGAAGTATTAGATATAAGAGTTCATAAACATGGATATGGACTAATGGGATCTAGTTTTATTCCTTTACCAAAAATAATTGAAAATACAAAATCTTGTGTTAATGTTAAAAATGAAGACAATGAATGTTTTCGTTATGCAATGACAGCTAAATTTGTCACCACATCATGCGAATAGATTTGACCAAGAATATGAAAATCAAAGATTTAGATACAATTTTCAAGGAATCACTTATCCTGTATCACTGAAAGAAATATCAAAATTTGAGAAGAAAAATCCCGGTACGTCTATCAATGTTTTTTGCATTAGATAGTTCAAACAAAGTGTATCCTTTACGTATTGCGAAAGAAGAGCTACCAGATCATACGGATTTTACTACTACTTTACGCGAGGAGATGTGTCTCACTATGTGTACATAAAGAAATTTGACTCTCTTGTTAACAAGCAACTTTCAAAAAATAGAAACAAAAAGTTGATTTGTAAGAGATGTTTTAATTTTCAACGAGAAGGAAGACAAGGAAGAGAATGGTTACAAGAGCACAAAAGACTATGTAACAATAATTATGAAGCAAAGATTAATTTACCTTCGGAAAGCAAAGCATTTGTTACATTTCAAAAGGTTCATCATCAATACCGTATCCCTCTAGTTGTGTATGCAGACTTTGAATCAACACTTGTTCCTGTTGAAGATGAAAATTGTGAAGCTCGAAAAAGTGTCAAGTATCAAATGCACAAACCAAACAGTTTTTGTTTAATGTCAAATCAACATTATCAGAAAAACATTTAAACAGATATGGATTAACTTCAGAACCTTTAGTATATCGTGGTGAAAATGCGGAAAAAATATTTCTTGATCACTTATATTCAATAGCTGGAAATATGCAAAGATTATATACAAATATTGTACCAATAAAACCGATGGACGAAGAAGAAGAAATTCAACATGAAAATGCAACTCCGATGTTTCTTGTGCAAAAATGATTTTACTATTGAGAATTATAAAGTTAAAGATCATGACCACCTCACAGGTTATTATAGGGGTGGTCTGCTTGTAATAAATGCAACTTGAGCTATCGTTTACCACTATTTATTCCTGTGGTTCTGCATAACCTCAGCGGGTATGATGCTCATTTTATAATACCCGAATTAGGAAGAGATGATGGTAAAATTGATGTATTAGCTGAAACTTCAGAGAAGTTCATCAGTTTTTCCAAGAAGTTGGAAACGTGAAATTAAGATTCTTAGACTCCTACAGATTTATGCCGTCGAGTTTGTCCAAACTTTCTGAAAATTTAAGGAAACAAGATTTTCGTCGAAACAAAGAAGATTGTAAATAGCGACAAACTGGATCTGGTACTTCGGAAAGGTGTTTTCCCATATGATTACATAGACAGTTTAGAAAAATTTAATGAAACATCACTTCCAGCAAAAGAATAATTCAAAAGTAAACTTTACGACATGGATATATCTCAAGAGAACTATGATCATGCATGTAGAGTATGGAACGAATTAGGATTTAGAACATTGGGAGAATATTCAGATTTTTATGTTCAAATTAGATGTAACTTTACTATGTGATATAATGGAAGAATTTAGAAATACGTGTTTTGCAGCATATGGATTGGACCCTCTTCATTCATACACTTCACCTGGACTAGCATGGCAAGCCATGTTGAAAGAAACAAATTGTAAATTACAACTTCTTACTGATATAGATATGGTTTTGATGTTAGAATCAGGAGTTCGAGGGGGATTGACGCAAAGTGTAACCAGACATGTTAAGGCGAATAACAAGTATCTGCCCGATTATGATGCATCAAAACCAACAACATTCCTGGGTTATTTCGATGCAAATAACTTATACGGAATGGGCAATGTCGAATCCCCTTCCATATGATAATTTCAAATGGATAGACCCAGAATCAATTGGAAACATAATGGATATACCGAAGCATGGTGAAACTGGTTACATTTTTGACGTCGATTTTGAATATCCTGAACATCTTCACGATCATCATTATGATTTACCACTTCTTCCAAAGACTGAAATTTCCCCTACTGGAAGATGGCCAAAATTATTGATGACTTTAACCAACAAGTCTCGGTATGTCGGACACTACTGGATGATACAACAGGCTTCAGACTTAGGATTGAGAATTACAAAAATTAATCGAGTAATACAATTTTCTCAATCTTGTTGGTTAAAACCGTACATCGACAACAACACAAGAAGAAGAGCTGCCGCTACATCAAGTTTTCAAAAAGATTTTTTTAAACTAATGAACAACGCAATATTTGGCAAGACTTTGGAAAACAAAAGGAAACATAAGGATATCAAATTGGTAACTGATCCAGTAAAATTACAGAAATTGGTGCAACAAACAAACTTTGGTTCATCTGTGATTATTAATGAAAATCTAGTCGTAATTTCCATGAACAAGAAGTCAGTTGAAATGGATCGTCCTTTGTATCTTGGAATGTCAATCTTGGATATTTCAAAAACACATATGTACGAGTTTCATTATAAGAAGATGGTTAACTATTATGGAAGAGAGAACATTGGTATTGCATATATGGATACGGATGCACTAATTTACTGGATTAAAACCAATGACATGTATGAAGATCTACGCACCTTTATATATAAAGATGATTTTGACTTTTCCGATTATCCTAAGGATCATCCAAATTACGACTATGACAGAAACAAGAAAGTATTGGGAAAATTTAAAGATGAAACAAATGGTGTGCCGATGATGGAAATTGTAGCATTAATGTCCAAACTGTATTCGTTTCAACTGTACATAAACGAGAGGAACGAACATCAAGTCACGAAGAAGGCCAAAGGAATAAAAACTTCTTTTTTGAAGAAGAACGTACAGTTTGAACATTATAAAAGATGTTTGTTTGAAAATGTTGAAACAACTGCAACGTTCAACACTATTAGAAGTTATAATCATCAACTTTTTAGTGTCAAACAAACAAAGTGGGGCATTAAGCTACAAAGATGACAAGCGCCATATTTTAGAAGATAAAATTAATACTTTACCGTTCGGCCACTACTCCCTGAACCCTATCGACCAGTAAACCTATTCTTCGTCCTCTACCTTCTTCCTTTTTTCCTTTCCGTAAAGAAGAGGGGACATGGCAAGCCCAATGCCATGTTCCCTCTTTTTTACACTAATATGAAATGGCCTTGACCTATATTCAAACTATATAAATGAGATTAAACTATTCTATGGATCAGTATTTTTACAAGCGGTGTACAAGCAACATCTGAATATGGAAAGTGTGAAGGACAAGATTGTAAATGAAACTACATAAACCAGCAAGAAGAAGATTTCCAAGAAGAAGTACAATCATTAAAAGGAATGAATGATCTTTATCAAGCTGATCTCATTGAAATGATACCCGCACAGTAAATTAAACAAAGGATTTAAATATATTTTAACAATTATAGACTGTTTTACTAAAATAGCTGACGCCTTTACCATTGAAGGATAAGACTGGTAAAAGTGTTACAAAAGCTATGGAAACCACAATACAAAGAAATAAATTTAAAATTAAACATCTACAGACCGATGATGGAAAAGAATATTTTAATAAAGACTTTGGAGCTTTGATGAAGAAATATCAAATAAATCATTATTCTACAAATTCTGAAGTTAAAGCTTCAATAATTGAAAGATTCAATAGAACATTAAAAGGTGCGATGTATATACAATTTTCAAAACGAGGATCATACGTGTGGTATGACATATTACCACAACTTATAAAAGAGTATAACAACAAATATCATCGTACCATTGGAATGAAACCTATCCAGGTAAATAGTGCTAATGCCAAAATTGTATTACAACGCATTAAAAATAATACAACACCGAAATTGGAAAAATTGCAACCAAAGAAGTTCAAGGTCAACGATAAAGTTCGTATAAGCAAATACAAAGGTGTATTCAGTAAAAGATATCTACCAAATTGGACTAATGAAGTATTTACAATTTATAAAGTGCAACCAACTATACCTGAAACCTATTTATTAAAGGATAACAAGGGTGAATTACTTCAAGGTGGATTTTACGGACACGAATTGTTGAAATTAATAGTCGGTGATGTATATCTTGTCGAGAAGATTTTACAAAGGAAAAAGGATATGGTTAAAGTCCGGTGGTTAGGGTTTGATAAAAGTGAAGACTCTTGGATTCCTTCAAAAGACTTAGTATAGTTGTTTAATAGCTCATTGTGTGTTTAACCTTTATACAAGATGGAGATTGTACAATAAAAAGATCGATTTAATATCAATAACATTGATGAATTGACAGTTGACAATGATAAGTTAAATCATGGAAATCATGGTGAATTACTACCAAATACGATAAGATATTTAATAACTGGTCCTTCAAATTGTGGAAAAACTAATGTTGTTTTTAACCTTATAACTAATCCTAAGGGATTGCCGTTTTAACAATATATACATTTTTTTTCAAAATCATTGCCAACAACGAAAATATCAATTATTGGATAAAGTACTTGCAAGTGTACCTGAAGTGAATTTTTACAAGTTTAATGCCAGTGAAACAATTATGCAACCAAATGAAGCAAACACCATTTTCTATTTTTATATTTGACGTTGTTTCTTGTGAAAATCATGACACAATAAGGAATTATTTTGCTATGGGAAGACATCATAATATTGATAGCATTTATATTGGTCAAACATACAGTAAAATTCCAAAACAACTTATAAGAGACAATGCAAATATGTTGATCATCTTCAAGCAAGATGAAACAAATTTAAAGCATATATATAATGATCATATAAATGCGGATATGCCATTTGAAAAATTTAAAGAGATGTGTGGCAAAGCATGGAATGAGAAATATAGCTTTCTCGTTATTATGAAGGAAGAAGATATTAAAAATGGTAGATATCGTATACGGGTTGGATAAATTTGTATTTATGCATTGAACTACCGATGCTACATCTAGTTACACGTTGAACTTCACAGTGTAAACATGGTGAATCAAGAAAAACTATTGAAAGAAATAAAATCACTCAGTGATTCTATTAGGATGAAGAATCGTGCATTGAGGATGGGTTTAAGTGAAAGAGAAGAATTTCTAGAGACTACATTTAAACCTATTACGGAACCTTTAAAACAGATATCAGAAACTATTGGTAAACCTCGTTATGAAGGAGATGTTTTACTACCAGTTTCTAAACAAGAAGTACAAGCAGTAAGTGGTTTCTGGCCACTTTTAAAACCGACCACGTGCCCACCGAGCAGTTGACGGGCAGCTGGCGCCAGCTGCCATGTCATATAGCTTCCGGTGGGGGGATAGAGGGTATATATGAGATGCTGTAGTTATATGTTATGCCATATAGGTTGGGGTGGAGATGGCGATAGTGTTGGCGTTAGGGTGAAGTGAATTTGCGCATAAAGTGGGGTTGAACTAAAAGTGCGCATAAATTAAAAGTTAGTTGAAAATTGAAATTCGTCGGCGTTAACGAAACTCTAACAGTTGAACAAAAATTAAGAGTTAGTTCAAAATTAAAATTCAAACTTATAACTGGGATCTGGAAAATATGTCAAGGTCATCCAGAGTAAGTATTTTAAAAAGCCTATCCAACTACCACCAGAAATAGTTTAAAGTTGAAGTAGTTGGTGATAATGGGATAATTCATTCGTGCCATGGGAGAGGTGTTTATCGTTTGAAAGTTGGCGATCGAATGAGAAGCGCCGCCTAGGGAGAGGGCTTATAAAATGGCAACCTTCCCCCACCACCCCTTCTTCCACTCCTTTAGACCAATAACCGGTCGCCAACTCTATGTGGTGTAACTGAACTAAACATGGCGGCCGCCATGGATAATTCTAACCTCAAACCTTAGTCTTGCGTTGCTGTGCAAGCGCCACCCCCACTCTCCTTCGCTTTCCTTTGGGTTGAACTAAAAGTTGGCGTAAATTAAAAGTTAGTTTAAAACTGAAATTCAACAGTGATAACTAAATTGGTATTTGAACAAAATTAAGTTTAGAGGTTACAATTAACTAAACCCATATAACGAAGTAACTAAAACGGCATATGCCCATGTAAACGAAGTAGCCATAAAGTTTAAATAACGAGCGAGGCAATCAACCCGAATGCGAGGTAATGAATGCTCGCGGCGCGATAAAACATCTTTTATAAGGGCAGTAATTTACTACGGCAGATGCCTGGATGTGGATGACCGACTTTCGACCCCACTCCTCCAGGTAGTTGAACCAAACATGGTTAATTCTAACCTCAAACCTGCGCATGCAACGAGTTCTCAGGATCGGAATCACTCCATGCCATTGCGCATGCGCCTAGTCCTGTATTACTCAACTTAGCGCTACTGCGCATGCAACGAGTTCTCCGGATTGGAATCACTCCATGCTATTGCGCAAGCGTCTAGTCCTGTATTACTCAACTTAGCGCTACTGCGCATGCAACGAGTTCTCCGGATCGGAATCACTCCATGCTATTGCGCATGCGTCTAGTCCTGTATTACTCAACTTAGCGCTACTGCGCATGCAACGAGTTCTCAGGATCGGAATCACTCTATGCTATTGCGCATGCGTCTAGTCCTGTATTACTCAATTTAGCGCTACTGCTTATGGAAAGTTCTAACATCAAACCTTGGTTTTGCCTTGTTGTGCATGCGCCGCCCCCCACTCCTTCGCCTTACTTTTACACTTCTGCGAACTGGAGTGGATTGAACACTGTACTGGAGTGAAACAACTTCCCCCACCACTGGAGAAACCGAGGAGCGATACCAAACATGGTTAATTCTAACCTCAAACCTGCGCATGCAACGAGTTCTCAGGATCGGAATCACTCTATGCTATTGCGCATGCGCCTAGTCCTGTATTACTCAACTTAGCGCTACTGCGCATGCAACGAGTTCTCCGGATCGGAATCACTCTATGCTATTGCGCATGCGCCTAGTCCTGTATTACTCACTTTAGCGCTACTTCGCATGGATAATTCTAACCTCAAACCTTGGTTTTGCGTCGCTGCCCATGCGCCGCTCCCCACTCCTTCGCCTTCCTTTTACACTGCTGCGAACTGGACTGGATTGAACACTGTACTGGAGTGAAACAACTTCCCCCACTACTCGAGAATCCGAGCGTCAGTCGTCAACAAACTTTCATAGCGAAAGGTTGTTGGCGACTCAGCAAGAGGTTTCAAATATATAGTAGGCCTATATATATTTGAACTTCTTACACTACGTTGCGTTTTTTAATGCAATGTGGTATGTATGTGTGTGTGTGTGTGTTTAGTTGTAAGTTGTATTTAATTTAAGAAATAATTTGCGCATTGCGATGTTAGTTATAAGTTGGGTTTAGCATTAAGGTGTATTAATTTTAAGAATAATGATGGTATTTGGTTGTGTTGAATTATTTTGGTTTTTAATAATGATATGTTGTTAGTTTTAAGTGTTGGTATTAATAATTAATGTTGTTGTTTTGCCTTTCAGCTAGATGATAGGGGGTAGATTAAATGTAAATTCAGAAGTTCGGTTGAACTTCACTTAGAAGGGGTGGGACATCCGCAAATTGTAGGTAGCGGACTAGGTTTTTTTGCATTTTGTTTAGGAATATGATGGGTGGGATTAGTTTGGGTGGGGTTAGAGTTGCGTTTCTGCATTAGCTGTTCCAGTTTCCCTATTTAGCGTTACGCTTTGATGCGGACAGGGACGTTACGCTTTGATGCGGACGGACCAGGGCCTCCCTTGCAGAACGTAACTAGTGGGTTGGGAGTGGGAACTGCTAGGCAAACAGGGTGGTGGGAACAGTTAAAACTGTTCCCATCACCTTGGTTTTTTATAAGTCTTGAGTGACCTTGACCTACTTTTTGAAAGGTCAATGACCCCCCCCACCCCCCACCGAAAAAATGGAGTCGATTCCCCCTCCCCCCCTTCCCCTACTCCTATCCTACCCTCACTCCTTCCCCCACTACTCCGGGTGAATGACCGGTCATGACCTGAAAAATTAAAATGGCTATAACTTGATAACGGATTGACGGATTTGGACAAGCGATACATCATTGAAAAGGTCTATGTAAGACAAACATTTTGGTAAAAGAAGAATTTGGTTATCTTATTTTAGTCAAAAGTTATGCGAATTATTTGAAATAAATACCTTCTCTTTCCCCTTTTCTCCCACCTCCCAGGTCAATAATCAGTCTCGGCCAGCTGCTACCCCTCTCATTTGCATATTGTTATAAAAGACGCACCGACTGCGGCTAACATTTCATTTTGATTCCAGGCGTTACGCTGCGAACTTGGAGCCACAACCATGTCATCTCTGCCAACTACAACTTCTACTTCAACTTCTACTTCTACTTCAACTTCTACTACGGCTGTTACTGCACCTAAGAAAACTCTTCGTCTGAAAAATCCTCCTGACTGGTACAAGAAGCAACTTGGATCCCAACCTTCAACTTCTGGCACTATTCTTCCGCCTACCAAGACTTCTAAACTTCGAAGCATTTTTACCGCCTTCGCCTTCTACTTCGCTTTCAAACGACTCCGCACCGCCATCAACCATCATGCCGCCTCCACAGAAGCCAGCTCCCCGTCCTAATACCCCTTCATTTGAAACTTTGCTTCATCGTCTTAGTACACCTGTCATTCCACTGTCACCATTGCCTCCTACCCCACCACTTACTATGCCTAAAGACCACACCTATCATAAAACTAAATCCACTAAGCCTACTCCCAAACCTGCTCCTAAGCCTGCTCCTTCAGAGCAATTTCAATTATTACAAGAAGAGCGTCGTAGGGCATTTAGCCGTCCCACTACTTGCCCTGAAGTGCTCACTAGGGGAATTAAGAAAGGATCAGCTTGTGGAGGAATGTGTTAAAAACGAAAGTTTTTGCCGTGTACATGTCGTGAAACACCTTTCTGAACCACAACTGACAGAAACCCCCACTATTGAATACCAATCCAAAATTATTGGTGTGAAAGGAAATAGGCTTAAGAGAGGTTGTGTTTATTTTTTTGAAAGTGTTATTGACAACGAACACATTTTGGCAAGTTGTAACGGCGAAAAATATAATATTAAAGTAATTGAATCCTTGCGCAAAGAGAAATCCGTTTATGAGTTAGACTCTAAAGACTATCTCCTCAGACACAAAGTGGATGGTATTACAAGGTGGGGGCGTAGAAAGTAAATTCACATAGTTTTTTTCCAAATTGTTGCTTAAAAAATAATGGGGGAGAAACACAATGCGTTATAGCGTTGTGTTTCTCCCCCATTATTTTTTAACACTCTAAGTCTCGTGACCTACTAACCTACTTCCATCCGAGTAGTAAGAAAAGTACTTCCCCCCACTCCTTTGGGTCGATGACTGGTCACGGTCAGCTCCTACCCCTCATTTGCATACTATTATAAAAGCGGAGCGAGCGTTGGTCACTCCTTCATTTTTCTTCCACACGCCGCTCTTGTCGTTTCGTCTCTGCTGTTTACAATATTTCTTGCTTCAAAATGCCTCCTCATCTGAATGAAAATTTGAATTCTTCCGAAATTTCAGATGTTTTTGAACAATCTGAAGACACTTTAAGTAACAACAGTGAAAGTGAAGATGATGAGGACGATGATGATTATACTGTTGAACTTAGTGAAGAACGTAAAGTTATAGCAATTGATCCACAATTTCCATTTGATACAATAGAAAAGTTATGGCTGAAGCTAATAAATGGTTGGACTCAGGATGTTATGTATGAATTGACTCTTTTATATTGTATAGTGATAGTCATTCTTTCCTTGTCACACCAAATGACAGAGACCGCAAGTGGCAGTGGGCACAATCTATGATGGAATGCTACAAACAAGGTGTAGACACTGGTGGCTATTTTCTTGCACAACTAGTGTAATAACAAAATTACCCTTCCCCACCCTACACCCTATCCCTTTCAAATCCTATAAAGAAGGGGAAAGGAGTGGGGATTATAAAATGGTGGGGGAATGTGTATAAATGCAGGTTGTTTGAAGAGACTTTTATTATTGTGGCTTTAGCAGAAACAACATGGAGTTTGAATCTTCAGCAAAATAAGGAATAATATAATAAAGAAAAAATTCGCAAGAAAGAAAAGATTGAACTTATAAAATTACAACTTATAATTCCTTCCATTGAAATTGGATGTAGCAAAATAAAGACTTTGGTGAAAACTAACGAATATTTGTTACAATTGCTAAAAACAATTGAAGAGTTGAAGAGCAAGAATGGACATTCTACATAGTAAAATTTGAACATTTTAATATAAATAAGTAAACAAAAAAAATAGATGTAGATTAGAGAGCGAGGAATAGATCACTTTGTGGTAATGGACTAACATGCCACTTAGTGCTCTATTCCTCGTTCTCGCGTTAAATTGGATTACCTTGACCTATTTGTTAGACTGTTAGAATTTGGTTAACACTGTTGAATTTCAGTTTTAAACTAACGTTTATTTTTGTTCAACTGTTAGAGTTTTTTTTTAACACTGTCGAATTTTAGTTTTGAACTAACTTTTAATTTATGCGAATTTTTAGTTCAACTCTAGTTAATTTATGCGCAAATTTAGTTCAACCAAGTGCCTGTGCTCTAGCCATTTCCACCCCAACATTTGTTCTTTCAACAACTGTCCTATAACATCTGTCCTAACAGATGTTTGGTTGGCGGGTGTTTGGTTTTAAAAGTAACTAAAATTAGTTTGGTGGGGGAAAGTTTGTTAAAGTTTGAATAAGAAGAAGTATATACTAAAACTCCAATGGGAATAAAGAACATGAATGAACAATTAGTTTGTAGAAGGTTAATATTTTTGTTTAAAACGTTTGATTTCCTTGGATAGTGAAGAAGATGAAATAGTGGTGGGGAACCGTTATAAAAGGAGGAACGTGAGAGCCCATTTCATTTCTTGGCGAAATTTCGAAGAGTAAACATCTCAACATGTATCGTTGCGATAAATGTTTGGAATCGTTTCACGATGAAATTCTATTAGACTGTCATAAAGAACTAATTCACAACAACCCAGAAGAAAAACAAGAAGAACAAGAAGAACAAGAAGAACAAGAAGAACAAGAAGAACAAGAAGAACAAGAAGAACAAGATGAACAAGATGAAATAACAGCAACATCTTGAACTACTTTACCGAATCTACAAGTATTTGCATTACCCGGTAAAGTAGTAATGCATCATAAGATTCAAAATGAAAACTTGAAGCTAGAAGAATTTATTAGAGAAGCAAAACCAATCATAAGTAAAACTTTAAAAGAAGAATTGAAAAGATTAAACTTTCTTAAATTTGGTTTACTACTAGAAGCTATGTTTATAAATGTACAAGAAGAATTATCACCAAGAGGATTCATAACAAAAAACCGAACCATTATAGAAAGTTCAAACATTGATTTAATAGTAGAGAACTGTATAGAAGAAATATTAACAAAAATTCAAGAACATGAAGGAAGAGGATCCGGATGGAGTCTTACAAGTATTGAAGTATTAGATATAAGAGTTCACAAACATGGATATGGACTAATGGGATCTAGTTACATTCCTTTGCCCAAAAGAATTAAGGATACAAGATCATGTATTAATGTGAAAAATCAAGATAATGAATGTTTTAGATATGCAATGACATCTAAGTTTGTACTAAATCATTTCGATAAACCTAACCAACACTATGAAAATCAAAGACATAGGTACAATTTTCAAGGAATTACTTACCCTGTATCACTGAAAGATATATCAAAATTTGAGAAGAAAAATCCTGGTACATCTATCAATGTTTTTGCATTAGATAGTTCAAACAAAGTGTATCCTTTACGTGTTGTAAAAGAAGAGCTACCAGATCATACGGATTTACTACTACTAACGCGAGGAGATGTGTCTCACTATGTGTACATAAAGAAATTCGACTCTCTTGTTAACAAGCAGCTTTCTAAAGATCGACACAGAAAGATAATTTGCAAGAGATGTTTTAATTTTCAACGAGAAGGAAGACAAGGAAGAGAATGGTTACAAGAGCACAAAAGACTATGTAACAATAATTATGAAGCAAAGATTAATTTACCTTCGGAAAACAGAGCATTTGTTACATTTGAAAAGGTTCATCATCAATACCGTATCCCTATAGTTGTATATGCGGACTTTGAATCAACACTAATTCCTATAGAAGATGAAAATTGTGAAGCTAGAAAAAGTGTCAAATATCAAATGCACAAACCAAATAGTTTTTGTTTAATGGTTAAATCAACATTATCAGAAGAACATTTAAACCAATATGGATTAACTTCAGAACCTTTAGTATATCGTGGTGAAAATGTGGAAACAATATTTCTTGACCATTTATATTTAATAGCTGAAAATGTACAAAGATTATATACGAATATCGTACCAATGAAACCGATGGAGGAAGAAGAGGAAATTCAACATGAAAATGCAACTCACTGTTTCTTATGTAAAAATGAATTTACCATTGACAATTATAAAGTTAAAGATCATGACCACCTTACAGGTTATTACAGGGGTGCTGCTTGTAATAAATGCAATTTGAGCTATCGTTTACCACTATTTATTCCTGTGGTTCTGCATAACCTGAGTGGGTATGATGCTCATTTTATATTACCTGAATTAGGAAGAGACAATGGTTCAATAGATGTGTTGGCTGAAACTTCAGAAAAATTTATAAGTTTCTCTAAAACAGTTGTAAATGTCAAATTAAGATTATTAGACTCCTACCGATTTATGCCATCGAGTTTGTCTAAACTTTCTGAAAATTTAATGAAGAAAGATTTTACTGAAACAAAGAAGATTGTAAGTAACGACAAACTGGATCTCGTACTTCGGAAAGGTGATTTCTCATATGATTATATAGACAGTTTAGAAAAATTTAATGAAACATCACTTCCGCCAAAAGAAGAATTCAAAAGTAAACTATACGACATGGACATATCTCAAGAGGATTATGATCATGCATGTAAAGCATGGAATGAATTAGGATTTACAACATTGGGAGAATATTCAGATTTTTATGTTAAATTAGATGTAACTTTATTATGTGATATAATGGAAGAATTTAGAAAAACGTGTTTTGCAGCATATGGATTGGACCCTCTTCATTCGTACACTTCACCTGGATTAGCATGGCAAGCTATGATAAAAGAAACAAATTGTAAAATTCAACTTCTTACTGATATAGATATGGTTATGATGTTAGAGTCAGGAGTTCGAGGGGGATTGACGCAAAGTGTTACACGACACTTCAAGGCGAACAACAAGTATCTGCCCGATTATGATGCATCAAAACCAACAACATTCCTGGGTTATTTCGATGCAAATAACTTATACGGATGGGCAATGTCAAATCCCCTTCCATATAATAATTTTAAATGGATAGACCCAGAATCAATTGGAATCATAATGGATATACCGAAGCATGGTGAAACTGGTTACATTTTTGATGTCGATTTTGAATATCCTGAACATCTTCACTATCAACATTATGATTTACCACTTCTTCCGAAGACTGAAATTTCCCCTACTGGAAGATGGCCAAAATTAATGATGACTTTAACCAACAAGTCTCGATATGTTGGACACTACTGGATGATACAACAAGCTTTAGACTTAGGATTGAGAATTACAAAAATTAATCGAGTACTACAATTTTCTCAATCTTGTTGGTTAAAACCTTACATCGACAACAACACAAGAAGAAGAGCCACCGCTACATCAAGTTTTCAAAAAGATTTTTTCAAATTAATGAATAACGCAATATTTGGCAAGACTTTGGAAAACAAAAGGAAACATAAGGATATCAAATTGGTAAGTGATCCAGTAAAATTACAGAAATTGGTGCAACAACCAAACTTTGTTTCATCTGTAATTATTAATGAAAATCTAGTTGTTATTTCCATGAACAAGAAGTCAGTTGAAATGGATCGTCCTTTGTATCTTGGAATGTCAATCTTGGATATTTCAAAAACACATATGTACGAGTTTCATTATAAGAAGATGGTTAACTATTATGGAAGAGAGAACATTGGTATTGCATATATGGATACGGATGCACTAATTTACTGGATTAAAACAAATGACATGTATGAAGATCTACGCACCTTTATATATAAAGATGATTTCGACTTTTCCGATTATCCTAAGGATCACCCAAATTACGACTATGACAGAAATAAGAAAGTATTGGGAAAATTTAAAGATGAAACAAATGGTGTGCCGATGATGGAAATTGTAGCATTAATGTCCAAACTGTATTCGTTTCAACTGTACATAAACGAGAGGAACGAACATCAAGTCACGAAGAAGGCCAAAAAAATAAAGACATCTTTCCTAAAGAAGAAGGTACAGTTTGAACATTATAAAAGATGTTTGTTTGAAAATGTTGAAACAACTGCAACATTCAACACTATAAGAAGTTATAACCACCAACTTTTCAGTGTCAAACAAACAAAGTGGGCATTAAGCTACAAAGACGCTAAGCGACATATTTTAGAAGATAAAATTAATACTCTACCATTCGGCCACTACTCCTTAAACCCTATTGACCAATAAACCTATTCTTCGTCCTCTACCTTCTTCCTTTTTCCTTTCCGTAAAAAAGAGGGGACATGGCAAGCCCAATGCCATGTTCCCTCTTTTTTACACTAATATGAAATGGCCTTGACCTATATTCAAACTATATAAATGGGAATAAACTATTCTATGGATCAGTATTTTTACATGCAGTGTACAAGCAACATCTGAAGATGGAAAGTGTGAAGGACAAGATTGTAAATGAACTACATTAACCAGCAAGAAGAAGATTTCCAAGAAGTTGTACAATCATTAAAGGAATGAATGATCTTTATCAAGCTGATCTCATTGAAATGATACCGCACAGTAAATTAAACAAAGGATTTAAATATATTTTAACAATTATAGACTGTTTTACTAAAATAGCTGACGCTTTACCATTGAAGGATAAGACTGGTAAAAGTGTTACAAAAGCTATGGAAACCACAATACAAAGAATTAAATTTAAAATTAAACATCTACAGACCGATGATGGAAAAGAATATTTTAATAAAGACTTTGGAGCTTTGATGAAGAAATATCAAATAAATCACTATTCTACAAATTCTGAAGTTAAAGCTTCAATAATTGAAAGATTTAATAGAACATTAAAAGGTGCGATGTATAAACAATTTTCAAAACGAGGATCATACGTGTGGTATGACATATTACCACAACTTATAAAAGAGTATAACAACAAATATCATCGTACCATTGGAATGAAACCTATCCAAGTAAACAGTGCTAATGCTAAGGTTGTATTACAACGCATCATAAATAATACAACACCTAAATTGGAAAAGTTGCAACCAAAAAAGTTTAAGGTCAACGATAAAGTTCGTATAAGCAAATACAAAGGTGTATTTAGTAAAAGATATCTACCAAATTGGACTAATGAAGTATTTACAATTTATAAAGTGCAACCAACTATACCTGAAACCTATTTATTAAAGGATAACAAGGGTGAATTACTTCAAGGTGGATTCTACGGACACGAATTGTTGAAATCAACAGTTGGTGATGTATATCTTGTCGAGAAGATTTTACAAAGGAAAAAGGATATGGTTAAAGTCCGGTGGTTAGGGTTTGATAAAAGTGAAAACTCTTGGATTCCTTCAAAAGACTTAGTATAGTTGTTTAATAGCTCATTGTGTGTTTAACCTTTATACAAGATGGAGATTGTACAACAAAAAGATCGATTTAATATCAATAACATTGATGAATTGACAGTTGACAATGATAAGTTAAATCATGGAAAACATGGTGAATTACTACCAAATACGATAAGATGTCTAATAACTGGTCCTTCAAATTGTGGAAAAACTAATGTTGTTTTTAACCTTATAACTAATCCTAAAGGATTGCGCTTTAACAATATATACATTTTTTCAAAATCATTGCAACAACCAAAATATCAATTATTGGACAAAGTACTTGCAAGTGTACCTGAAGTGAATTTTTACAAGTTTAATGCCAGTGAAACAATTATGCAACCAAATGAAGCAAAACCATTTTCTATTTTTATATTTGACGATGTTTCTTGTGAAAATCATGACACAATAAGGAATTATTTTGCTATGGGAAGACATCATAATATTGATAGCATTTATATTGGTCAAACATAAAGTAAAATTCCAAAACAACTTATAAGAGACAATGCAAATATGTTGATCATCTTCAAGCAAGATGAAACAAATTTAAAGCATATATATAATGATCATGTAAATGCGGATATGCCATTTGAGAAATTTAAAGAGATGTGTGGCAAAGCATGGAATGAGAAATATAGCTTTCTCGTTATTATGAAGGAAGAAGATATTAAAAATGGTAGATATCGTATAGGGTTGGATAAATTTGTATTTATGCGTTGAACTACCGATGCTACATCTAGTTACACGTTGAACTTCACAGTGTAAACATGGTGAATCAAGAAAAACTATTGAAAGAAATAAAATCACTCAGTGATTCTATTAGGATGAAGAATCGTGCATTGAGGATGGGTTTAAGTGAAAGAGAAGAATTTCTAGAGACTACATTTAAACCTATTACGGAACCTTTAAAACAGATATCAGAAACTATTGGTAAACCTCGTTATGAAGGAGATGTTTTACTACCAGTGTCTAAACAAGAAGTACAAGCATTAAAAAAAGAAGAAGATGATGATTCATATACAAGTGCTAGTGAGCAAGAAGAAACAAAAGAAGAAGAAGAAGAACCAATTGTTGAAAAGGAAGAAGAACAGCCAATACCTGAAGCTGAACAATCTATTCCAAATTTAACTCAATTGAGTAGCGATATATTACAACATGGACCTCTTGGAAGAAGATATATAATGAAAATGCTACATGACATGAAATCAAACCCGAATTTGAGTAGATCACACGTATATGGAGCAAGAATTGATGGGAATGAATTGAAGATTGGTTACATCATTATTGGTGAGCATAGATATAAAGGAACAAAAGGATTATATGAATTAATTTTTAAAAACATACCACTAAGATATTCATCCAAAGATTTAAGTGTTTTTAAAGAGATTTTACAAAATACTAACGCTCATAAGAGAAACTACTTAAGGGATGCAATGATTAATCGTTCACGTGCAACAAAATATAACATCGTTATAAAAAAGTTGTTTCCTCCACGAAAATTGCCAACATTACGTACTGCGCCAGCAGTGAGACAACCATTGAAAAGAAAATCTTTATCACTTATGGATTTATCACTTCTTGAACAACATGGTAAAAAGAGTAAAGGAGATACTTCAACCTCTGGTAAAGGATTGATGAAAAATCTATACAATACAAATGTGATTTACTACAACGACATCAATAAATTGGTTGACCGAATGAGACTATTGCATGAAGCCATGGAAGCCGGTCATACGGGTTTAAATAATGAATGGGTGGCTCTAGTTGATGAACTTAGGAATCGCGGTATAGTTGTATAATTGTCCGCGGATATAAAAAGGGTGCAAGCGTAAGACGTATCAGTTCTAACATGAGCGTCGACAAGTTCGGACGGTACTCCGCGTTAGGAGTGCAAGTTGGAGAAGACAGAAAAAGAAGTGGATTACCACAAACACCTGAAGGTGACTATAGCATAAGTAATAAACGTTTAAAACTAGTTAAAGATCCAGAAGAAGATACTGATGGAGCAAATTTGAAGACAGTAAAAGAAGCTACTTCAACATCATTGAAATTACATAAGAATACTTACGATGTTAAATCACATAGATTAATTAATGTTGGTAAACCAACTGAAGGTTCTGATGCAATTACTAAAGAGTACTTATCATCTGAACTTTCAAATACTTTAAAATTGCAATGGGGTAATAACTTAAAAGATGGACAAACGTATAATGCTGGAAATTATAGAATAACCAACGTGGGAAATCCCAAAAATGATAAAGATTCAGTTAATAAAGAATATTTACATTCTATAATACCTGAAAAAACTGAACATGGATTTTCTTTTTATAAATTTATTATAAATGACATTGGATACCCAAAAGAAGACGGTGATGCTGTAAACCTAAAATACATCAAGGACAACTGTATTTTACAAGATGCTGATGGAATCGATTGTCATGGAAAAACATTGACAAATGAAAAGTTTGGTTCTCAACCAAAAGATGCTGTTACTATGGAACAATTATCCAAAGAATTAAAAAAAGAAACATCAAATTTTGTAAAACATGAAAATGCCGTGTTAAAGCGGGGAGATAAATTTATACATGGAAATAAAAAGTTTGATTTAATGCAAGGAAATAATGATGAATGGGATGCAGGACATAAAACTATAACAAATGGAAGATTTGGTATAAAAGATTCAGATGTACCTCTTATGGTACAAACATTAATTGCAAGTGGTGGTAGATTAGGTACATACGATGGTCGTAATAGAAGAATAAAAAATATTTATCCTGGTTATGAAGAAGATGATTGTGTTACATTGAAACAAACAATAACTTGGGATAAACACTTTGGGACCAAATATGATGCAAAGATGAAGAAAATAATTAATATTTTACCAGGTGAACCTCCTGGTTATTATTTCGCTGGGATTGTATTGAAAAGTTCGGTGTGATAGGCTCCAATTACACGTTCGACATAACGAATCTCTACCGGAACATACTCAATCCGGTCTTTGTGATAATCGGTTTACAGACGAGTCGTAAGAACGATCAGACCAAAGACCCCGGTCAGTTCGACAGTGTAAACATAAAGAATTTCCACGTGAAAATAAACGGTCAACGGTACCCGCAGGAGCAGCAAAATTTGAATATCACGGATAAAATGTACAGGCTGCTATACGACAGCTACTGTTCTATGAGACAAGTCATGTTCAAAAACGATGATGTGTATCTCAATATAAACGATTTCATCAACAAATACCCATTGATGGTGATAGACACACATCTCCATCCGTTTTCGACCGAGAGAAAAAGAAACGATATCCAAATCGAATTGGATTTTACAAACGCGGTTACCGGTCCGGTCGCTGATAAAGGCACTACGGCCTACGTCATCGTGGTATCACAGACCATGTTCACTTATGACGTTAAAAAGGAATATGTACAGATGATGATTTAAATGTGTAGGAAAATAGGTGGATAGTATCATGAAAAAGTCCCAACAAAAATAAGCAATAATATCAGTAAATTTGAAATTGGAAATAAAAAAAGATATTGATTAAAAGAAATATTTTTATTCACAAATAAAAACAACTTGCTCTCTATTCCAGTGAAATGTTGCTGTTCAAAAGCAATTCTGCTTCGACATCCTTGGGTATCTTGTAGTGTCCCCACGGCAGACTGGTGATTCCGTCTTCCAAGATGTATCGCTTGTCATCAGTCGTGGATAGTACTTTTTTATACATTTCAACGCTGTACAACTCATGCCCGTGACTTCTTATGATGTTCATCGATTTGTATAGTTCTTTCTGCTCGAACAAACATTTCTTGTAATCCTCGGAGGTGACTTCTTTTTTAACAACAGATTTTTTCACTCCTTTAGATTTTTTTAGCTCGTCACCCTCCAAAGTAAGGTTGGCATACATCTTGGATCGCAGTCCTACAAATTCCTTACCCATTACACCACCGAATTCGTCTTTCATTGTCCCCAATTTTTTCTTATTCACCCGTGGCATATTGAATCGGTTCCACTTATTGTAGTTGGAGGTGTCGTACCTGTCGAGTGTCAGTTTCATATCTTCATAAAAATTCGGTGTCTCAATCAGATACTCCAGGCTGTCGGTATCTGTGTACTGCAATTTAGCTTTATCACCGTATTTCGCCTTTATAAAATTGTAATGGAAATCGTATGCGAGTGTCTTGGATATGTCCAATATGCTCATCCCCACGTAAATCGCCTTGTTGAATAGTAAACTCATTTTCCTCATGTGCACAGCTGAAAGGTTTTCTGAAAATATCGTTCTGTGTTTGAACTGCTGCTTCGCGATCCATTTGTCGATCTGCTTGTCCTGAGTCGCCAGACGTATATCCACTCTATTCCTGATGTTCTCAACGGTTTTCTCATAAATCGAGTTGTTCATCAGTTTGAAAAACTGTTTAGCCGATTTATTCGTTTGTTGTTTCCACATTTCCATGTTTAACTCTATGTATGGTTTCAACCACTTACTTTGACTGAAGGGCAACACTCTGTGTATCTTGGTAAGTTTCATTCCAAGAGTTAAATACATTTTCAAATTTCGATAATGAATAACATATTTCTCTTTGTCATACAGAGTGGTAAGGAGTTTAACCTCCTTGGAACCGGGTGGGCAACGTTTTTCAGGAGCGAGAGGAAACTCGGAATGCAAATCGTGCAGTTCTTGGGGATACTCCAAGTCGACTTCCAGAATATATCCTTTGTCAGAATCATCGTCGATCTTCATAACATCTATATCCGTATCAACCCATTCGAAATCACCATACGGCATTGGTTGAGACATCGCCCATCCGTATAGGTTCACGGCATCTAAATACATCAGATAAGTAGTCGGTTCGTCTTTGTTATAAAGAGGCATGTACGGGTTGTTCGCCTTCGCATAGCGATTGCAGCATTGTGATATGCCCCCACGGATGCCTTTGGTGATCATCAAAATCATTTCATAATCGGTCAACAGCTGAAGTTCTATTCCCGTCTGCTTCAACATGGCACTCCATGAAAGCCCCGGGGTTGTGAAATACCATGCGGGGTCGAGTGAGTAAGTTTCTATGCAAATGTTCCTGAAACTTTCCATAACATCGGCTAACAATAACACGTCAGCTTTATTATAAAGTAAGGTGTACTCTTTCATATTCTTTATCTCGAATTCTTCCCAAACCTGTTTTGCACGTGAATAGTCCGAAGCGCTGATCCCGCATTTGTTCAATTTATTGTAAAATTTGTCTTTGCTTGGTAAACTGGTTTCCAAATATCTATCATCGCTGTCCATATAATCGTATGGATAAACACCTTTTAGCATAAGCATAGACACCTGAGAACTACTACCCCCATATTTTCTTATGTGTACAAATCGGTCCAAGTTTTTTACCAGCGTATCGAGTGAGTCAATGGTAAATTTGAATGAATCTAGGAATCTTGCTTTTATATTGATATTGAAATCAACTGTGTAGGATATGTATCGTTCCTCGTTATTCGGGATGACACCTATCTTGGTTTTATCATCTAAACGCAGCATTTTTATAAACAGATGAGTGTCGTATCCGGTCAGGTTGTGTATGAATATGGGGACGAATTTCGGAATCTGATAGTTCAAGTTACAAGAGTTGTGTGCTAATCCACGAAATTCACCAGTCAAATGATCGTGATCGAAGACAAAATCAGTTACCAAATCTTTACCGCATATATGACATATCTTTGTTTTTTCCGCCTGCTCTCTCTGTTCGTCAGTCAGCGGGTTCATGGGTTTTTTGTTTACAAGACAAAATTCTTCAATAGCTTCCAATTCAGATTTCAACACTTTCGCAAATTGTTGAGCAGCATCCACACCGAAATATGTTATCGGTTCTTTATAATCACCGTTACTATACACCGTGTATAATACGAAGCTTCTAGCCGCGTGGTGTTGATATTTATTGGTGTACGATGTGCCGTTTTCCGGTGGTTGACAAGTGTCGATCGGTTCCAGTATGCACTCGAAATCTGCATACATGACGAACGGAATCTTCATCTGACATCTATGATGGGTAAACTTGACGACATCACCTTTTTTAGGCATTCTGATTTTCACCGCTTCGTGTTCCTTACAGAGTTCTTTATGACTTTGAAGCAGATCTTGTCTTCCGAAATGTTGTAAACAACGTCTGCATATATGTGCCTCACCATTATGCCTACTGATTTGATATCCCACCAACCTACTCAAGTTTTTTATATAACAATAATGAGATTTATTTGCCGTTTTCATATACAAGAGGTCAACGTGTTGATCTTTTTCATCATCAGTCACAATCAAAGGATATACGTTGAGTTTATTTTCTCCTGCACAAGTATAACCATAACCATTGATGGATATCCCACTGCGTCTTTCGAATTTTTTCACATCATCCAAACTCACAGGAAATTTAATGTCTTTCAACGCTTTGTCAAAATCGTGTTCGTATTCAAGGTATTTGCTCACTCTCTCTGGATGTACACCAACAGGATGTAAAGCTGCAAGTACGGACCATAGAAAACTATTCTGGTCATTGTTTTTAACATTTATGACAGCTTTTTTCTTTTTAATGACGTCTGGCAGTTTAATATAGATTGACCCTCTGAATGGTACATATTTGTTTATTGCCAGTTCTAAAAACAACACTTCGTGTAGCGTCCAACCTGACCCCCGTGCCTTGAACTCTTCCATTCGAGTTAATAACTTTGCTTTCGCATCTTTAAACACTTGATGTAAGTCGGTCGTTTTATAAATTATTGTATTCTCGGTTTTAAAGTACATGGTGTCTATTTCCAGCTGCTTATCCACACCAGGAACATTCCGTCTGTAGTTGGCAGCAAACGAAAAATTTACTTTCAAATTGTACTGTTCCAGATGTTCTTCAATCTTGCTAATAATCAAATCATGATATCTATTTAAAAATACTTGTGGGTATTTTATACCACGGCAGTTTTTAAATTGGTATGTTAAAAGTCTATTACTAAAAGCTTTTTCCTTTATACAATGTTCATCTTCACTGACGGGCGGAAGGTCAAAGGGGGGTTTAAAGAGATTTTTAATCGCATTCAGAGCAGAAGAACAAACCATGCTGACACTATTAAACACTTTCTGAATGATTGAAGAAACATTTTCATTTTCAATCCGTGGCTTTTTAATTTCAGGCTGTTCATCGAAATCATCTCTGTTCGGTGATGGTCGTTTATGTGTACCGCTCGTACTGGGTTGTTCGTCATTTCGTGCTGAACGAGAAGCTGATGATGGTGGTTGCTTGCAGATTAGTCGTTTATGTGTGCCGCTCGTACTAGGTTGTTCATCATTTTGTGTTGGACGAGAATCGGATGTGGTTGGTTGCTTGCAGACTGGTTGTTTATGCTTACTGCTCGTACCGGGTTGACCATCATTTTGTGCTGGTTGAGAATCGGATGATGTTGGTTGCTTGCATTTTGTTTTATGTCTGTTGAAATTTGTGTTTAAAACTGTTTTCCCACATTTTTCACACGCTACTTTTTTATAGCGTGAATCGTCTTTATTTGGATTTTTTGGACAAATCTTAACATGATGCGAGATGTGCGATTTCGCAATAAGCTTCGCACAAAATTTACAGTTGACTTTGACTGTTTCCATCTTCTGCTGCACACTATAACAGGAAAATAATAAAGCAGATTAGAATAAATTTAAAAAGATAATATTTTTATCACAATAACAAATTTGCTTGACAAAGGTAATTTCAAACAAATAACATGCTCGCTGGTTAAGAAAAGCAATTTTAATTCAAATAAACCAAAAGTCGCCCTACAACACTTTATCATATAAACACGACATTTTTTTAGCAATTGATAAGATGACTCCTTATCCAATTCTTATTGTAAATAATAAATATTATAGTCCTCATTGTGGGTCGAGTTTATTAACATTAACCCAGTGGTAAGTAAAAGTATTAATATAGTTATTGACACAATTCACAACAATAACACCATGTTAACTACTGTTAAATCTTACAATAGTTTGCACTACTACATAATCAGCAATACACCACCTACCTGTACCTTAACTACCACTTACCTTACCACCACTTATAAACTTACCTTACCACTTGTACCTTATTACTACTTACTTAACTTAGTTACTACTTAAATATTACTTACCCTGATTGAGACAGATCTCGAAGCATACTGAATATTACTTGAACACCAACCCCTTATATGCTCAGCTGTCGGATGATCACAATCATCACGTGACCTGTTTCAACCAATCAGAGCGCTCTTCCTTGTCACGTGACCTGTTTTGACCAATCAAAGCGCTTTTCCTTGTCACGTGACCAGTTTCAACCAATCAGAGATGGGGATGGCTCTTTAGACGAGCTACCAAGACCCCAAGTCCTCTAAATATCAAATATTTATTAATTTGCAAAGAAAAGACAATTTTAATAAGGAAAATTGTTTTGAAGTATTAGGAGAGGAGAAATTAGTAGGAAAATATAACTGGGGCTTAATCATGTAAGATTAAATACACGTGGTGACAAAAGATGAAAAACAAAACATTTTACACACAAATTAAAGAAAATTATTAATTCAAGTATTCAGAGATCAGAAATTGGTAGGAACCAACAAACTAGCTAAAACCAAGCAAATTTAACAAACATTTAACAAACATTTAACAAACATTTATTAACTATAATAGTAAAAAATATTGTACAAAATAAGACAATTTTTGAAGGAAATTGGTTTAAAGTATTAGGAAAGGAGAAATCGTTAGGAAACATATATACTCAAATATGCAAGATTAAATCCATGTGGGGGATAAAGGGTGCAAACATAACATTTTAAACTCAAAACAAAGAAAATATTAGCTTCAATATTCAGAGGTCAGAAGTTGGTAGGAACCATGAAGTTCAATCATGTATTAACTCTTAAAATAATAATAAACTGACAAAAGACAAATATTCAAGAGAATCAGTTTAAAGTATCAGGAGAGCAGAATTCGTTAGGAAAAATAAAAGTGATCCACAATAAGGAAGATTAAAAACCACGTGGTGATAAAAAGTGTAAACAATATTGATATCATCGACCCCGGGGTTACCCACAATAAGCAATGTAAACAAACGTGTGACCTCAAGGTCGGAAAACTCCCGATAACAGATTGAAAAATCGCTGTGTAAAATACCTAATGTGGATGAAAATCCTTTTGAAATCAGGATTATGTTAGGTTAAAACAACAAAGGTTAAGACTAGCCCTTCCTTGGATTAAATTTCTGGATTAAATACACCATTTGAAAAACTTGAAAATGGCTAAAATTAACCCGAAATCAGATACAAACTGGCCCAGAACCAGTCAAATATGAGGTTTACCAGGGTTCGGTGAAGAGTGCGTCTTGCCCTTCCTTGGATTAATTTTTTTTCTGGATTAAATACACCATTTGAAAAACCTGAAAAATGGCTGAAATTAACCCCAAATCAGATGCAAACTGGCCCAGAACCAGTCAAATATGAGGTTTACAAGGGTAGGTTAAGATTGTGCCTCACACTTCCCTCGCACTTCCCAAATTCACCTTGGCAAAACCTGAGAAAATGTTCTAAAATGTTGTAAAATGTTGTAAAATGGTTGTAATTAGCCTATAATCAGATAACAAACTGGCCCAAAACCAGTCAAAAATGAAGTTTACGGAGGGTCGGAAATCGGAAGTGCGAGGTGTCCCAGAACGCCTGTTTCATATCTACTAACAATAGCCTATGGTTGACCATGTCAAAAGCTTTACTTAGATCCAGGAAGATCCCAAAAGTGTGCTTACGGTTATCAAGAGACCTTGATATGTTCGACAAGAAGCTGAACATAGCGTCAACAGTAGATGAACCTTTTTTGAAACCAAACTGCTTTTCAAAAAGTATATTTTGGTTGGAGAAGAAAGGTTGAAGGCGATTGAGAAAGATCTTTTCAAAAACCTTGGAAAAGGTTGACGTGATTGAAATCGGCCGATAGTTGCTTTTATCTGTAGGACTGCCCTTTTTGTGAATAGGTGTAACGATTGCAGATTTTAGGACTTCAGGAAATTTTCCCTCAACAAAAGAAACATTAATTAGATGAGACAAGGGCCCTTCCAACTTCCTTGAGTAGTCTAGAAGATATACCGTCTGAACCAGCGGAACCACCTGACTTCAGTGACTTTATGACTTCCAAAACTTCGTTTTCATCAGTAGGGTAGAGAAGAATAGATGAGCAGGATGAAGGTACGTTCAAAGTGTTCCTCATAGCCAGGGGATCTTCGAGCTGTGTCCCGGAAATATTGGAGAAAAATGAATTGAAGGTGTTTGCAATTTCCTCTGAGTCTGACAGCACCTCACCATTATCCGAAGCCAACTTAAACTGTCTAAAATAGCTGGAATTTTTATTTGGAATGGTTTCATTGACAATTTTCCAAACAGCCTTTGATCTATTATTTGACTCATTCAGGTGAGAGAGGACGTTCGCCGCCTTTGCTTTTCTGACACAGCAGCTCTGAAATCTTTTTTAAGCTGGAGATAAGACATTCTGATAGGATTGGTAGCATTAAGATCTTTGGTGGAGTGGTACATTTCAATGAGGTTCTCTCGCATTAGTAACAACGAAGGATCAAGCTTAATTCGTGTGAGGAACTTTCTATTTTGCAACCTGGACCTTTTGCAAGGAAAAGAAAACTCAAAATAGTAATTCAAACTAGAATAAAAACTATTAAATTTTTCATCAATGTTCATTGAAGAGAACACATCACTCCAACTTTCATTACTCAAGTAATGTTTGAAAGAGAGTTAATGTTTCTTCCACCTCTTTTGTTCAAACGTTCAAAAGCCGGTCACAAGATAATTTGGGATCCCACGCATGATTGCAGAATGAGTATCGTAACCACTCTCAGCTGGCTGACGTTTTATAATATTTAAAGATACGAGTGAACTTAGAAAGGGGTAACGTTGTCTTCTAGTTGAAGATTGTATAAGAACCGAATGAAATAGTTTTGAGTTCGTTGCAATTTTGTAGCCAGAAACACAGTTATAATAAATTACGGTGTGACAGTAACTAAAGTTTGGATATACAAGAGATTTTATTATTATTAGTTTGATGTGTTAAGGCAAAAGTCGTTTCATATTTTTTTAGTGTGTGAATAGCGGCAAATACTCTTTTACAGGTATTAATTACTACATCAGTCTAGTCTAGTGTATTAGAAATAGTCAAGCCGAGATTTTTCAATTTGTATTGACATTACAAAACTGTCCCATTCCCAAAATACTTGGTATATTGTTCATTTAGTTTTTTATAACAGTCATCGATATCCCAATATCATCGGTTTTGTCTTGTCAAGGTTTAGTAAAGGTCCATTCTTTTCTACCCAACGAATACTTCTGTGTAATTTATATAAAAATGAGTTAATAAATTTGAGAGTCATAAATGAGTTAAAATTTATAACAATGCAGTCTCTATTATTAGAAATAAAATTAATAATAAAAGTGTTTGGGAGAAATTCCATTTAAATTACATTCAGAATTCACGACTCATAAAAGTTAATCTACCTATTTGAACATGGCGTAAATTAAAAGTTATTTCCTAAACTAAACAAAAATCCCAACTTTTAATATTTTAAAAGTAACTATTTTTAATGGGAACACTGAAAAGTCATAAACTGAAGTACTATCGTCGCAAAGGGCCTCTAGATTACGCACATTACCCTGTAATGGTAATGGGTTCTGAGGCAAATGTAAGTACCGTTATGCAACGTGGCTTTCAATTTTACTGTTCTAAAATATAGTAAGTGTTTGCTTGTTTGTAATGGTATGTTTTCTGTTTAAACAAAATCAACAAAGGTAACTTCAATTTACTGGTAAGTAAATCATGTATGTAGGACATTTGTAAGTAAAATTTTTATCACTTGATTGTAATCATCTACTTGTAATCATTTGAGATCAGGTGTGAGTTACTGTTTCCCACTATCGTCCTTGTGTTTTACACAGTTTGCAATGGCCACTAGTGGATAAAATTTTTTAGATTTTATAAAGAACCAACCATTTGTGGTTAATAGAGGCAAAAGCAACTTTTTTAAAGATATGTTTTTATTAGATCATTGTTTTTTATATCATGTTCTTCTTAAAAATTAAAATGTAAACATTTTATTTTAATGAATTGTATTAAACATTTAAACGTCAAATTAAGTTTGTAACCTTAATTGCGACCTGATATATATATATATATATATATATATATATATATATATATATATATATATATATATATATATATATATATATATATATATATATATATATATATATCAGGCACAATGTTAAAGGACCTCGAATTCAAAGTAGTTTGCCTTCAACCTGACCTCAAAACGTTGAATACGTGAGAATATATTGCACTTTAAATTTTTGTAAGTATAATTTTAATAAGTTTGATTCCTGTCATTTTAAAACTGCTTATCAATGCACAAACCATACTGCAAACGTGCAGTATGGCTTGTGGCGTGGTTATAGTAATTGAGACATTAAATCTTTTTGTGTATGTTAACCCATTTTATTTTTGAGATTTTCTTCTGACTCTTTGTGGGTGGTCCCACATTTAAGATGGGAATTATTACTGACAGTGTGTAACATAATATTTTATGTCCTATAACTATTGCCCAGCTTTTGTTTGTCTATCTTTATATTTAACTAAACAAAATAATGAAGCAGTCCCTTGGCCTTTTAAACATCCAGTTAAAGGTAAAAACACAGAAATTAGAGTCAATTACATTAGAAAAATTGTTTTCACCAATGCACGTACAGAATGACTCTGCTTTATTCATTATAAATAAACAGCGCGCTCAGACGAAAGGTTCATTGGGTTAGGATTAAAACATCACAGACGGTAAAGTGAGTTCCTTTGGGGTCGTTAGATGTTTCTCGATATTCAAAAGTTTTCCTTTGAGGAAGCCCAGCTCTGGAATCAATTTCCAATTGTTCTCATACTGTTATTAATTTGCAGTTCTAAGTATTTACTATTTAAATAGTGTGTAGAAGCAGCATTGAATTAAATATGCATGACAGACGTATTTGTGTCTTTAGCTTAATATTTTATTTGAAATTTGTATAAGATTTCTATATTTTTAATACACTATTGAATTTTTTGTTTTTTATTTGTACAGTATGATATTAAAATATAGATTTAATATTCACTTCTATAAGAATATTATATATTAGTCTGGTAGTAATGTTAAATATTTTTTACAAATGGGAAAACTGTTACGGTGATTTAATGATATTTTTTGAGTTACAGTAAAATAAGGCCAAAAACAACCTTTTCATCGGCAACTGATTTGCATCCGTGTAGTTTTCAGGAGACCTTCTTTTAAGCTATAGAAAAAGAGATTTGATGAGTCCCCAAAAATAAAGTTGTTTACACCCATAAAATCGCTTTTCAAAATAGTGGTTCTTTGGTAATGGGATAAATTTAAAAAAGCTACCCATTTTCATTTTTTTCGTGCATTTCTATATTATGTTGTGAGACCAATGCCGATAATTGTTGGGTAGTAAATACTTTATTTTGAACGATCCTTAATTTTTTGCCGCCATCTTGGACACGCCATATTGGATACAAATTGTTTGTTCTAACCCAATGATAGTGTTGTAACACATCACTTCAGAGTATAATCTTACGCTGATTATAATTCTGCAATCCCTTTTTGAAAATATTTGTTCGTTTTAAAGACACACCGAAATTAAGATTCTTCCCTATGTATTTCTTATGGACGTTTCAAACTTTGAATTTTTTAAATTTTATTTTTCCCATAGGACAGCGGGAAAGCAAAAGGTGCTCACAATAGGTTTCGGGTTACACTAAAAAAAGTAAATATCTGTAAAAATCCTGTTGCTCCTGCTAAAAAATGCAAAAAAACCCAAAGTAACTAGATAGCCATGGCCGTCACTTGTCTGATCTAATACGTGAAAAATGTTCCAATAAGTATGATGTGCTCGGTTTTGTCAAACCTAATGGCAGGTTATCTAGTGTTAATAATGTAGACTCGATTGTAAGTGATTTGGATAACAATGATGTACTTATTGTATTTGGTGGCACAAACGACATAAGTTCTGTACCCTGTATGGACAAAATTTGTAAGAAATTTGAAATTTTTTTGGAAAAGTCCACAAAGACTAAGTTGATTGTTGTTGGTTTACCTCTTAGGCGAGATCAGGTTAAACTAAACCAGCAAGTCTCTTTGGTTAATGAACGGATCGTACACTTAGTTTCACAATCTAGCCATGCTAAGTTTTTATCTTTGGACTCAGTTTCTAAACCTGTTTTTTACACAAAGCATGGTCTACATTTTAATATGCTGGGAAAGGAGCGTATTGCAAGTCTGCTTTTGGACCTGATCATCCCCACGTGTCGCTCTGAATCCGATCATATCAAAAATATCCCCGTTCACATAACAACATCTCACAACAATAGAAGGCGCCAAACCCAAACTCATAACAGAGAATATAATAATAACTTTTCTCAAGTAGCCTATGACCATCTTAATTACAATCAGACATCGAGCCCTAACAGTCAACATTATTTTTTAGGACCCAGCCCCTTGCCTCAGACGAGATTCTAACAAAGAACACTCAGGTGATCGAACACAAAAACGATAACAATTACCTGAGAGTTGTTCATCAGAACGTACAAGGAATTTTAGCTAAGCTCAGCATGGTTGAAATCTTCATTGAAATAGCTTCTCCTGACATCCTTTGTTTATCAGAACACTTCCTTTGTGGCTCGGATTTAAATTCATTCTGTCTCCCGGAGTACACTATGGCTTCTGGTTTTTGTCGCTCTAACATGGGAAAAGGCGGGGTTTGTATTCTCATGAAAAATGGTTTGAACTTTCATGTTGTTGATGTTGAGCAGTTCTGCGTTGAGGGTTATTATGAGTTTGCAGGTGTTAATTTTGATTTAAATAATATGTCTTATTTTTTGCGTGTTGTCTATAGGCCACCCCATCAATCTGCTCAGTGTGTTGATAATTTTTTGGAGTCTCTTTGTCATTGTCTAGAACACTTTGCCAAACCTAACACCAGGACAATAGTTGTCGGTGATTTTAACATTGATTTCTTTTCCTCAAGCTCTTCATGTATGAAACTCTCTGAAATTATGTTGACATTTGGTTTACATGATACAGTTCACTCTTACACTTGAGAATTCAATGGAAGTAAATCTCTGATTGACAATGTCTTCTGTAATTTGAGTGGTGCATTTTTACAGACAGAGGTAGTTGTTTCTGGAATATCAGATCACTATGCTCAAGTCATAGATATTAAGCTGTCTTCGCCTAGTCTGGGTAAAATTCCCAGATTTGTGATGAAAAGAAAATTTATTCAGGATAACATTCGCATTTTCAAACATTACTTGAGTAATGAAAGTTGGAGTGATGTGTTCTCTTCAATGAATAGAACATGAATATCTTCAATATCTTGAATATCTTCAATGAATATCTTTAAATATGATATTAAATTGTATCATACAGAAAATGAAGAAAAATCAAGTATAATAGAAAGGTATAATAGAACACAAAATGAAAAATGAAAATACAATTTGAAATAATAAAAATTATAGATGGATAAATATTTTACCAAAAATTGTTAAAGAATATAATAATTCATATCATTCAACAATTAAAATGAAACCAATTGAAGTAAATAAAAATAATGAAAAGGATTTATTAGATACTGTTTTTAAATATAAACTACCAAAAGTAATAACCAAATCAAAATTTAAAATAAATGGAATTGGTGAAAGATTAATTGCATTACCAACATCAGGTGCTATGTGGATGAAAAGAAAATTTGGTATGGGTTTAGAAGTATGATTAAAATTTTAATAAAATTTTTCATTAATTATATTAACCTATATTATAAAAACCTATAAATTTTTTTCTTAATAAATGGAAAAAACAAATATAAACTTGACAGATAATCAAAAATCAAAAATAAAATTAGCATTTAAAAATAAAAAATCAGTTATAATTCAATTTAATATTGATCAATTTAATGAAAATGGAAAAGATATTATATTATTATCTAAAAGACAAATTAATAAACTAAATAAACATAAAAAATTAAATAAAGGATTAAGATTTGAATTTTCATATAATCAATTAAAATAAATAAAAAATGGTGGATTACTAAAAGAAATTTTAGATTTTGCTGATAATATACCTATAGTTAAAAATTATACACCAAATGTTAGAAAGGGAGCAAAAGTAGTAAAAGAATCTATAATTCCTTAATTTAGAAATTTTGTTGATTGGTTAGATCATGAATTAAAAAATGTAGAAAGATCTGGTTTAGATAAAAAAAACATTAAAATATTTGAAACAAAATTATAAAAAAATTTTGAACCACTAACATTAGGTGAATTATAAAAATTGTGTAAAAATATAAAATATTTTAGAGGTGTATTTATGAGAGATATATTACCTAATAAAGTTAATAAATTTGAATGTGGAATTATAAATTTAGATTCATTTGATGGAAATGGAACTCATTGGGTTTGTTATTATAAAAAAGATAAAATTAAATATTATTTTGATTCATATGGAAATATAGTTAATAAACCACCAATAGAATTAGTTAAATATCTAGGAAAAGATAATATATTTTATAATGATAATCAAACTCAAAATTATAATGATCCACCAATTTTTGGTCATTTATGTATTTTTATATTAAATGAATTAAATAATAATAAAAAATTTGATAATATAATAAATAAATTAATCCTTAATAAATATGGATTCACAAAATATATTTGATCTGTTTGGAAGACAGAAAAAACATCCAATTAATATTAAAGAAGATTATATAAATTCTAAATTAAATATATTTTTTAATAATTTTAGTAAAAGTTTTAAAAGTCATGTAAAAAAGACTGAAAATCTAGTAAATGCTTTTGGTTTATAAAAAATTATATAAGTATTAATGGTAAAAGAATTGTTAATGTTAAACCAAGTATAAATAAATATGATGTTGTAATAAAATCAGAATTAGATGAAGTTTTAGATTCATTATTAAAATTGGTAATGATCATTCAGAAACTAAAAAAGATTTAAATAAAATTACAGACTTTTTAATTAATATTGGAAAATATGTTGAAATTTAGAAGAAAAATTAGAAAAAGAACTAAAATTTCTATTTGATGGAGTCAATGAATCCATAAAAGAATTAAATGCTGAAATAATACTAATTAAAGATGATATAGATAAATTACAATAATTATTTTATATAAATGGAGTTGATTTACTGTCTTAAATGTAAACAAAAAACTAATTCTAAAGATATTCAGATAATAAAATTGAAAAATATAAATGTAATTAAATCAAAATGTTGTATTTGTAATTCAAAGAAAAGTTGTTTTACAAAATTTTCTTCCTAATCAATGGTTCTATACAGTTCATTTGATTTATTCATTATCAGAAACCAAAATCAATTAAACAAAGATGATTGGGATGATATTTCTGAAAATATGAATTGAGTATTAATATGATGAGATTGTTTCAAAATAAATTAAATTGGCAAAAAATTGCTCAATATCAAAATTTAACTGTAGATTTTATTACTTAATTCATAAATTATATCAATTAAAAGATTATATTGATCTGATTTGTAAATATCAAGATTTAACTGAATATTTCATTCATGATTATGCATTTACATTAAATTGGGAATTAATTTTAGAACATCAAAAATATCAGCAAAATTTATACTTGATCATGCTACTGAAATTGAATATTTTAAAAGTAAAAATGAAATTGATACATAAAAATTATAACATTTGACATCATAAAATTATAAAAATTTTGCTTGTTTTAAAAAAGCTTTTGATTTAAAAAATTTATCCTTAATAAATGGCTGATTACAAAAAATATGTAAATGATATTGAAAGAGCTGAATACAAAAATTTCTATCCATTATCTAAATTACATTTAAATGAACCTAATAAAAAAACTGAATTTAATATAGATTTTGGAGATGGATTTTGTACTTCTAAATTTCAATTTTATATATCTGGTAAATTGACTAAATCTGATGGAAATGCATATGATAATGGTGCTAATATAAAATTAATTGATAATTTTGTTCCATTTTTATTTTAAAAAATTGAAGTTAGAAAACATAATAAATTGATTGATGAAATTGAATATCCTGGTCTATTAAGTACAATTAAAGGTACTATAACTTATTCAAAATCAGAAATAAATCAAATAAATAATGGTTTTGAATCAAATTTTAAAAATAAATTTGAAGCAATTGGTAATTTATCTCATTTTGGATTAAGATTTTTTGAAAATGTAAATATTCCAATATACAAAGGAGGTTTTAATATAACATTTATTAGATCAGAAGATAATGATGCAATTTTTAGATGGAAAACTAAAAAGGCTGATGGAACTTATGATAATGCTACATTACCAACTGAAGGTAAAATAACAATTGATGAATTTTTTATTAGAGTTCCTATAATTGAATACAAAACAACAAGTAAAATTCAATTAATTAATGAACTAAGCAAATTTTAAAAAGTAAATTTTCATTTTAACCATGGGCAATGCATTGAACAAAAAAATATTACAGGAAAGAATTTAAGTTTGGATATAACAAATATCTATAAAAATATTTATAATCCAAAATTTATTATAATTGGATTTCAAAAATCAAGAACAAATGATCAGTTATATGATACTTCTAAATTTGATAGTATGTATGTAAAAAATATAAGAGTAAAACTAAATGGTCATTATTACACTGATGAATTGGAAAACTTTGATATATTCAATGAAAAATTTAGAATTATGTATGAAATGTATCAAGATTATAAAAAAGTTTATTATAATAGTAGTAAAATGTATTATAATCAAACAGAATTTCTAGAAAATAGACCAATTTATGTAATTGATACTACAAAAAATCCAACAAATATTTCAAGTTCAAAAAATGATATTATTATTAATGCAGATTTTTGATTATGATATAGTAGCTACTAGTAAAACAAATTGTTATATTATTATTGTATCTGAAAAATTACTTGAATATAATATAATTAAAAATGATATTACTGAAATTAATTAGAATATATTATTACTATTTTAGTCAAATTTATTGAAAAAATACTATTAAAATTTTAAATTACCTCATGAAAAGTCAACTATTGAAAAAATACTTATAAAATGTGATAATTTTACTTGTTTTTAAAAAAAATTTTAATTTTGTAGAAAATTCAGGCATATTTGTTAAAAATTTCATTAAAATTGCATATTTTTTATGACAATTTGACAAAAGCTGAAAATTGGCCAAAAAATGGCAAAAATATTGCATAATTGTATTAAAAAACTGTGAAATTTGTTTGATTTTTGATTGTCTCCAAAAGTGTCCTAGGAACCCCATAGTACTATCTACTTATATATATATATATATATATATATATATATATATATATATATATATATATTAAATGGTAAGCCTTTATTGTGGCGTGTCCTATGGGTAAACCTTTATTGTTGCGGCTGCAATAAGGGTCTTTGCATTGAATTAGTATAAGTTGGTCAATATTTACCCACGAGCTTATTGCTTCATTTTTCAAGGCTTGCCAACCTCGGTAAAAATACACTGAAGCTGGTTTTTAATTACTTTCAGGTTTTATATATAGATACGGTTAAGCAGATTTGGAAAAATTGTGAATTGCAATTGCCGTTGGAATATTATTAG
Organism: Neoaliturus tenellus; assembly: GCA_030545055.2. NCBI lineage: Eukaryota > Metazoa > Arthropoda > Insecta > Hemiptera > Cicadellidae > Neoaliturus > Neoaliturus tenellus. The sequence goes on along the minus strand of CM061531.1, from coordinate 243,149,359 downwards.
GTTTTAAATTTGAGTTTATTGACTAGAATTTTCCTATATTAACATTATTATTTTGAAAAGGGCTTATTGCAACGTTGTTTCATTGCTGCAGTAGCAATTAAAGTACGTTCTTAAAG
>CM061531.1:243128945-243149143 GCA_030545055.2 Neoaliturus tenellus | reverse complement strand
TCATTTTTGTCATTTTCTTCGTTTGGTGTAAGGAGTTCAAATCGGTTTTGAGTTTCTATATTAAATTCTTCATTTTGTGATTTGTTTAAAGCTCTTCTTTTCACACTCGCACCTTTTTTCAAGTTTGAAGTAGAGGAGGGTTGGGTTTTAATGGAGCTCCATGCTCTCTTACCATCCCTAGTGCATTTACAGGGTAAGTCTATAATGTTGAAAAAAATTACAACTAAGCTAATAGGCTAGTAAAATTAAATTGAATTTGGTTATTAAATGATGGAATATAGGATTTGCTGTTGAATGGAGTACCATCATATAGGTCTATACAGTAATTGTTATATTGGAGCATAGACATTGTAATCTGGGTAGTTTAGAGTCAAAGATGTTAGAGGGGAATATAGATCCCATGTTGTGTAATGACATTCACTCCACCAATTCCTAGTTGAGTCAACATTACGTAGAGTTTAAGTAAATCGCCTAGTTGGCTGTTGTGCTCCCAATTAATTGTAGTTTGCCTTTTAACATTATCTGATTTCTACAACACAAATTACGAATTGTGAGTTTATTCTTTCCACTGTGCTTTCCTAGATAAGGTTTTGACATTATAGGGCTCCGGCTTCCGTTTAGAGGTACAGGTTGAGTGTATTGGTACCTCGACCTGTAACATGTAATAATATAATTAATGTAGAAAGTTGTCAAAATGGAATCAATTAATTGGCTTTCTTCCAAGTTTAGAGAAAGCTACTGTAACAATAATGTTTCCAATTCAAGATACCTCCCTCTTGTGAAAGAAAGGTGAAACTACCCTTCCATCGTGGTAACAGTAATTTACATCCACAGTTGCTGGAGAGTGAAGGAGAGAAGTCACTCGACTCGGTGTCCCTCGGAGAAGGCTACAATACAGTGAAGAAGAACCCCGGCCTGTTCCCCATTGAGCCCCCCCTCGAGTTTCAGGACACACCCCCTGGACCCCGCCTCTGCTGCACGCCTGACACGCTCGGCCGCCGGCCCGCGTCGCGCAACTCACTTTCGTCCCGGCTCTCATCTTCGCACAACTCGCTGTCCGTGCCCACCGCCAACAAAGCCGATGACTCCAGGTATGGCTTGCATGATTCTTTGGGCAGCAGGCCTCATGCATCAAATTATTATTCTGAATAGAAAAGAGATTAATTTGTATTAGTCCCTATCACAAGCTAGTGAAATGGCCATGCTTCACTACAGGAATCAATAATTATTTAAAATACATCTAATTATTTCTTTATTTAATTAGTTTCAGTCCCTTAGTACAATTTTTTGTTCTTACCTTTCTCTCTTTATGACTTCCACTTCTATCTTGTACTTCATTAAGGTAAACTGCCTAAATGCCGTGACCTTAAGCATCCTTCAGCCTGGTTCAGTTTCTTTTCAACCATTAAATACCTTTTTCCATAAGTAAGGTTGTATGTTGTACTATTTTTTTACTCCTCATTATTTCCCCTTCAATATACTGTTTTCAGGTGGTAAATAGCTTCAAAATGTGATTAACTATAAAATATTTAAGAGAGCAAGTCATTTTTGCACCATTTACATGAGAGCAAGTCATTTTTGCACCATTTACATAATTCCGTGAGAACGGAACATAACTCCGTGATATGTCAGCCAAATTCCGTGACCATCCTGCTTTACCCATATTATGGTCAGAAACTTTTTTTAAGATGTTACTTTAGCAATATAACTACTTATTATTGCTAAAACAATACTTACACCCATATAAGAAATGTCTTTTACAGGCTTGACGACTGTAGCATACGATGTCAAGACTGCATACAGTAAAAAATTTCTTCTCTTAGAGGGATCAAATAAAGGAAACTCAAATAAAAAAGTTATATTATATCAAATTCGTTTCATTTTACCAGATTAATAGCCTCTTAAATTAAATCCAAGTTTACACAATACATTAGAACGGCAGTTAAAGTAAGTTACATCAACATTTATTGCAAAAGGAGAGAACTTTTTTTGCTAAGTACTTACATCATTGACTATGGATTCTATAGTATCCATAGTCAATGCTTATATCTTTGGTCAATAAATAACTAAATTTTTTTAAAAGAGCATTGACATACGAAATATTTAAGGTCATTAAAAAGTTAAGACAATATTTCTACACCTACATTGCTTTAATGTGTTAAACATCTTGTTAAAAAACTTGTACAACAAACGTGTTTTCAGTAATGTTAATACCAAAATGTCGACCACGGATTTTGGGATTTGTGTATTTTAGTGTTATAATTAACACTTTTTCAACAAAACTTGGATCAAAATGTGGAAATAATTAGATATTTCGTTACTAAAAACCACCTCTTCAAAAGCTTTAATCTGTGACTCCTAGCACGGAATTTGAAAAATGCATTATTTGTCATTCAAATCCCGTGACCATTGATAGTTGGAAATTAAAAGTTTAGATCACATTTTAAACAATTTATTTATTGAAATCCTTATCTGCAAAATGCTCTGAGTAATAATATATTTTTACAATTAAAAATAAGTGAAAAGACAAATAAATAACACCATCAATAATCAAAGCTTAATAAACGTCTTAGTAGATTCTTTGACAAGAAACAAGTTATTTACTTAAGTAAAAGTTAAAATATCAACCACGGAGTTTAGTATTTATATAAATTAGCTCTCTATCTAAGATTTCATAAATTATAACTCGTTTGAAACGTAAAAAAACTATTTTAATGCATTACTGAACAGGCACATATAAAAATCAATTTCCGTGGTCATTATCACGGGTTTTGAAAACTGAATGATTTACAGTTTAAATCCCGTGACAGTTATTTTTAAGACATTCAGAAATGAAATCGTCTTAATTAAGCAGTTTTAAAATAGAAAAGATTATAAACAATGTTTAAATCGATGAAAACCCCCATTCATATGAAATATACAGCGTCAATAACTTATTTGGCTCTCCCGTATCCTTGGTAAAGAAGCTAAGAAAGTAAGCACTTCTGCACCGGGCACCGTTTGACCGCCAACTGACGAAAATTTAGCCGCCGCGTCCCGCCAGGAAACACACAGAGTAGTAAACAAAGAGTTTTTGAGTGAAAATGACGTCGTTATTACGCCGTCGGTTTGCCAATTTCGTCAGTATTCGCACGTAAAGTGAGGAATCACGGCGTTTGGTATGTTCACGGCATTTAGGCAGTTTACCTTAAATAAAATTTCTAAATATAAGCAGGAATTTCCATATTTTGAAATACGGTATGCTACTGAGGTTATAAAAACAATATTACAATTACCACAGCTAACTATTAATCAGCTGAAAGATATTTTTAGTCTTCCATAGCTAGGTTACATTTCTAGAACCTGTCAAGTGCTTTACGAAATAACCCTATAGATGACCAAGTAAGTGAAGGAAGTTCTGCAAATTGATATAATAAATAATGACAGCAATATTAGTTTAATTTGACATGCACATAATGAAGATTGGGTCTGTAGTTACTTGGAACATATTTCAACTGTGTATTATGTAGGATTCCCACCCACAGAGTTCCCATAAAACCATTGAAAAATTTTAAAAATTTGAACACAGACTGAATCATACATAAGGAAACATAAGCTACACCAAAATTTGTTTCCAGAATCAGTTAAATTTCAAGATTATTACATTATTATAAGTGACACCATCTTTAAAATCCAAAGCACAGATAAACTGTTTTGAAAAAGGTCCTCCTTACGCTGGTTAAGAATGCACAATGACTTGCCTCTAAATTTTAAGTCCATGAGGAATAAGCATTTCAAAGACACTTGAAGAATGAACTTACCAATAGAGAATTTTATTATTTGCAGAAATTTAATGATAATCTTTGGGTTATTTTCTAAAAGTGTAAAATAAAATGATTTTATTTTTTGTTTGTTTACATAATTCTTTAGTTTTTATTGTTTTTGACAATGCACCTAACTTCTTACATGTGTACACATGTAAAGAATCCATGTGCAAATCAAGTACATGGCTATATCTGTGTCTATATCTGGCTATGCCTATGTCCAGCTTCATCACATCGGCCATGTCCCACGACGTGCTTACCACCATCACGGACATGTACAACGTTCCGTTTGATAGTGACATCTACACTCTGCCGGTTGACTCGTTGCGGCCATGCCCCCAGCGGCCTAAAAGACACAGGTAAAAGTTGGATGTTTTTCAAATGTTTTTAAAGGTATAGTGATAAATAAGCAGTATTTCGATCTTTGTTTGGTAGAAAACTTCTCAATAATGATGTATTGAGATTCATATGAGAGTGCTCTAATCATAGGTTCATGATTACTGTATTACTAGCTTAAACTGTTTTATAATTATAATATGCCGTTTTATTTACTTATTTGCATGAAAGTAAGTGGGGTACCTAGAATTTGATCGTAAAACTTAAACCATTCTTTGTAGTCATAGTAATATCAGACACAGACATAGGGTGGCTCAAGGCACAAGCAGGAGTTTTTTTTGCAGATGGATTTTCAAAGTTAGTCCACAGATATGGTAAGTGCTTAAATGTCCATGGAAACTATGTTGAAATGTAGAGGAAAGATGCAGTTTTAAGATGTATCTAATAAAAATATTGTTTCTACTTCTTTTTATATTTATAGGAAAACGGATGTTACTATTCAAACATTCCTCGTATATCACATATGTACTCCGATATATTAAACCGTATACTATACAATCCAAAGGAAGCATGAAAAATTACTGCTGTGGTGAAATATTTTTCGATACACTATAGGTTTATTAATACACATATTTTTAAACTTTCCCGACCAAAATTTGCTGACACCCAAATGTTGCCGGAATGGGATATAGTCCATTTAGTCCATATTTAAAGGACTCCCTCGGTGCTCCTGACCTACGTCTAAAAACTTGTTATTTTAATATTATAACATATACTTCCTTTAGCTTACAAAAATACTAGCTCAGATAGAATAGGAAAAGCTATAGAAGTTTTATAATTCATATTTATGGTCCGCCAGACACTACCGGAAGCGGCGCAGGTACCAGCCGCAGAGTGAGCTCGTGACGCCGACTGCGGGTGGCGTCGCACCGACGCTGGGTGGCGCTGTGCCGCCCGGCGCCGAGACCAAGCGGCACAGTGCGCCCGGCACATCGGGCCAGACCTGCGAGCCGATCCACATGACGCTGCAGGAGGTAACACCTTTCACCTGCAACTTGCAGTCCTATCACTGTAAAGTATAGTAGTTAAAAGTCCTTTTGTAATGTGGCACATTGTCAATCCTGCTCTCTGGTAGTCCCATGCCTTTTAGACGTTGCTAACTGCTTTTACGAAGTTTTTTCATTGCTCTTTTTATATTTTACGTCTTAAGAGTCATGGTTAACATAACCACAAAAGGCAACATTGTAGAGTGAGAGGGGGTGAAAAAGACACAGCTGTTCATATTTCCATTGGACTATTTTTGTAAACCTTAAAATAGTAAGTAGGCCTATTGAATAAGTTTGAATGAAGTAAGAGAAAATGAATGCATCACAACTAATTGAGAAATCACCTGCAATGTCAAAGATTGTGTATCTAGAGATTTTTGGACATCTTAGTTTAAATTGAAAATTATTTCTAAGTTCAGGTATTGCAATGTATTCAGATTCACATTCACATAGTATACAGTGGTATACATAGAACGGTATACATATGCTAGTCTAAAGTTATAACAATAGTCATAGAACAGGTATAAACAGTTTCATTATAAATTAACCATAGAGTAGTTAAAATTTATAGTAGTTAATTTATATAAAGGATTACTAATTAAACAATGTTTTAGTTTCTCCCTAAACAATTTCATGCTATCTATGTCTATCAGTTCCACAGGTAGTCTTAATAACAACCTTACACCCGCGCATGATGTTTTTTTATAAGTTTTTTTTATCTTTTATTGGATGAACGGATTGAAGAGGAGTGAAATCCTCATACATGACTGTTGGTCCCTCAGGGTAGTGATAAATCCTGATTTCATTGACCGACGATTACGTTCGCAAGAAGCCTCAGATCGACTTCAAACTTTCACAGTAGATTTTAGGTGTAATTTGTAAGGTCAAGTTTGTTTCTGAAGTTATTCTGTTAAGTAATAAAGTAATGACACGTAATTTAACTTCTTATAAGAAATGCATTGTGGGCTGTAAATAACGGTGCTTAAGGCTATGTTAAACGGTGCTTGAGTTATTTGTTGTCAGACATAGTCAAGTCAAGTCAAGTCAAGTCAAAATATCTTTATTTATTAAGTACATATTAATGTACATTAAATGGCGTCATTTGTACTACAGTACAACTAAACTTTAACTTAAACCTAAGAAAAGAAAGCATTAGATTTTACATATATATCTACATTTTGAACAAAGAATACACAAAACATAAATGAAAAATATAATTTTGTAGTCTATTCTTTATTGGGGGGTGGAAAAGAATTCCTCCAGAGAATAGAGAGCTTTTTCTATCAGGTAGGTTTTTAGTTTCCTTTTAAATTTAGACATTTTTTCTTCATTTTTAATGTCATTAGGTAAATATTTTAAAAATTTTAGTCCTATGTAAGTCGGTTTTTTTTCATAAAATGTTAATTTATGTTGCGTTGAAGTGATGAATTTTTTATGTCTGGTATTGTATGGGTGGCTTTTAAAGTCAGAGATTTCTAAATATTTTTTTGCAATTATGGATGTGTCTAAAATATATTGTCCATAAACTGTTAAAATCCCTAATTCTTTAAATTTGTCTTTTGCTGTTTCGTAATATCTCAATTTTTCTATAATTCTTACAGCCCTTTTTTGTAATTTTAGTATGCTATTCATATTGGATTTTGTGGTTGAACCATAAAGGCATAAGCCATAAGCTAAATGAGAATGTATGTTTGCAAAATATATATTTTTCATTGTTTCTTTATTACAAAAGAATGCCATTCTAGAGAGTGAATAAATTCCTGAACTTAATTTTGATAATAATTTATCCACATGTGCATTCCAGCTTAAGTTTTGGTCTATGATTAGACCTAGAAACTGTGCACTATTTTTATTTTCTATTTGTTGTTCATTGTACATTATAATTGGATCAATTATCTGTTTGTTTTGTTGCGTTTTGAATACTATGTAGTTGGTCTTTTTGGCATTAAGTGTTAATTTATTCCGCTCCAAGAAATCACGAATGTTTTCTAGTTCAACAAAACTTAAGATCTCAACTTCTTGGAGTGTTTCAGCCGATACCCTAAGGTTTGTGTCATCAGCATAAAGACAAAGATTATTTTGAGGCAAGCTTGATAGTGAGTTGCCTGCATCATTAATGTAGCACAAAAATAATAGAGGACCCAGAATTGACCCCTGAGGAACACCACATTTTATATGCTCTGTTTCTGAAGAAAACTTTAAAATTGTATTATCTGGGGTTTGATGGGTAATTTCCACAAATTGACAACGACCATTAAGATATGATTGAAACCATTTTATAGCGTTTTTTTGTATTCCTAACATTTTAAGTTTATTTATTAATTGATTGTGGTTGACACTGTCAAATGCTTTTGACAGGTCCATGAAAATTCCGGTTGTTATTTCTCCTTTGTCTACTGATTCAATTAGTGATTCAATAAACGATACTGCTGCAGTGATCACAGATTTTCCAGGTCTGAAGCCATGCTGATAATCGTTTAACAATTTGAATTCCTCTAAATATTTTAAAAGTTGGTTATTAACTATTTTCTCATAAATTTTTGATATCACCGGGAGAAGAGAAATGGGCCTATAGTTTGACACAGTTTCTAGGTCATCTTTTTTGTGAATTGGTATGATTTTTGAAATTTTTAAAATACTAGGGAACAATCCAGAAACAAAAGATGAGTTTATTAGATGGCTTAAGATTTTACTTAAGTATTTTTTCACATATTTTACAACTTTAATGGGGATTTCATCATGACCTGTTGAATTTTTGTTTTTTTAAAGAGCTAATAACTTTTTCCACCTCCCCTGCATCAACAAAATTAAAACTAAAACATGCATTATTGTAGCTTTCAGTATCAGTAGAACTAACATCTACATTTTCAGTGGTAAAGTCTTTACAAACATTTACAAAATAAGTATTAAAAATATTTGCTATAGTTCTAGGGTCATCTACAGCACAATTATCCTTTTTTAAGTAGATATTTTTATTTTCAACGTTTCTCCCAACTTCAGAATTTATAACCTTCCAAACAGTTTTTTGTATGTTATCAGATTTTTCAATCATACTTTCAAAGTACTTTGCTTTAGCTTGCACCAGTTTTGACCTGTAATTCCGTGTTTTCTGTTTTAATTCTTGCTTCAGACTATAATTTTTATTTTCCCTAATGTTTAAACCCAACTTCATTAATTCCCTTTTTTCATATTTTAGATCATCTGAGATCCAGTTTTGTTTGCGCTTTCTATCAGTTATCATCATTTTAGGAAATGATATATCAAAGTAGAATTTAAAAGTACTGTAAAACTCATCATATTTTTTATCTACAGAAGCCATGTAAACATTCTCCCAAAATTCAGTTTCCAAAAATTTCCTAAATAGATCCATGTTTTCTAATGAGAACTTGCGTTTCATACGCTTTATTGGTATTCTTTTATTTATTCTATTAGTTATTTTTTTATTTAAAATGAAAAGCAACTGTCCATCATGGTCAGAAAGGAAAGTTACTATACCCTCAACAGTTAATGTGCTATCATGAAAATCTTTGACAATATAGTTATCAATTGCTGATTCTGTATTCTCTGTTACTCTTGTTGAGAAATCTACAAGATATTTCATGTTATGAGTTTTTAGTGTTCTTTTTAAAAGTTTATGATCATGATCATTTTTTAAAACATTAATGTTTATATCCCCCCCTATTACTATATTTTTAAATTTTTTAGAAAAATAGTCGACCAATACACTTAACCTATTCAAAAATATTTCACAATCTGATTTGGGTGACCTGTATACTCCTATGACTAACATTTTAAACTTATTAACAACATAGCTACAAGCACAATATTCAAATTGTTTTTTCTGAAGTATCATGTCAGACAATTTTTTTGGTATTTCCTCCCGTTTCCAGTTTAAACCCTTTTGGCTAAGAATTAAAGTTCCGCCTTTCGTGACATTGTCTCTGCAGAAGAAGCTATTTATTTCATAATCTTGGATATTAAGCCTGTTAATGTCGTGATTTTTCATATCATGTTCTGTCAGTATGACAATATGAGGTTTTAATTCATCCAAGGTAATCAGTAAAGGCTCGATTCTTGAAGGTAAGTGCTGAATGTTCTGATGGAATATTTTTATACAATTTTTTTCTTTTGTTTTTAGATTATTTTTGTTATTGCCAGAGAGATTAAAGTGGAATCGGGAGTTAAACTGTGCTAAGTTATGTTGTGCTGTTTCATTTTTAGTGTTATTTGGTGTAATAGTAACTGTTTGGTTTGTGGTATGTTGTGAGGTGTGTTTTGTCTTATTGTGGGAATTTACTACAGAATTACATGAATTTTTGTCTAAATCTACACTTGATTCACCATCACTGGAGCCTCCAATAAAAAATGGGACATCACTTTATCGACCTTTTGATCAGACACTGAACTCACAGAACTCACTACACCAACTGGAACCCTTCCCTCCAAGACCTCTGACTGCCGTATGCAGCTGTTGTTTGGAGTCGACTGCAGTGAAGATAGCGGCGGAAAATCCGACATGGACAATGGGCTGAGTGACTGGGAGAAGCTTTCTGATGCTCCCTTACTCACTGGAGAGGCATCAGATATGGAAGGTTGTGTTGGTGGGACAGCAGTTGTTGCAGTGGGTGTGTCAACGGCAGTGGTGGTGACAACGGTGGCAGCAACAGCGGTGGTGGCAACAGCAGCGGTGGTTTTAGTAGTGGGAATGGTAGAGGTGACAGTCTGGTGCTCCTCAGCCAAGACTCTACTTTTCTGAGATTGAAGATGGGTGGAAAAATCAGTAAGCAGTTGTTTGATGAAATCTTCATGAGACATTCCATTTCTAATTACTCTTCTTGATGTTTGAAAATAAGAAGATATTTCCACAGATGCTCCTGTCTTTTGTTGGAAGTCGCAAATGTTGTGAACAAAATGTCCAATCCTAATCCTGTCTCGAACTGTTCCGATAGGGGAGCATACCAGGTGTTTAAATCCTCTCTTCTTAAAATCATCCGTGAATTGTTGAAAGGCCAGGTTGTAATCTTCTGCATAAGGTTTTGTAAAAAATTGGGGTTTAGTTACAAGTGAGTAGACTGCAGCTCTTCCAGGTGGAGTCTGAAGGGTTAGGTGGCTGGCTATGTAATCTGAACTAGAGGGTCTACCGCACTTCTCTCGGAATGTGACAGCAACCCCTGCAGTCATATGTCGAGGAGAGTCGAAATCAGCTGAAATGCTATGAGCAAAAGCGACATGCTTATCAGAGTTGTACCTATCAATTAGATTGCTCATACTTGTTTCATTTATTGTAAAATGTTCATTGATATTCCATTTTCTTTTCATGAGACATTTATTAAGTACATCCATTATCATATATGCGATTTTCCTCTTCCCTCTACGATTTAGGTGTAAGCCATGTCGGGTGTAGTGAAAACGTTTCAAGCTTTCTAGGTCAATGAGGTGTAGATTACGTGAGCGTACAACCAACTCTTTAATATAACTATTTAAAAGATGGATCTTATTATGAATTGGATCAATAATGTCTTTATCAAATCGGGTGGGGATTGTACACAGGAGAACAATTTTTCTAGAAGTAAGCTCTTTTAACTTTCTTTCAAGATCATAATATAGATTGGTTAGGTCGCCTTTAAAGGTATCATTGGTTCCTGCAAGAATAACTGTCACATCTTCTGTTTGTGTCGATTCTACTGCTGATTGAGTAACATGCATGAGTTGGGCATCAGGCATTACAAAACCAGTTGTTTTGGTCTCTTCTCGCCTTTCTTCAATCCCATCTATGTGCTGGCCAAGTCCTCTTCCTTGACTATCAGAGAAGACTGAAATATTAATTTTTTTCATAAATTTAATTCTTGACGGTATGGTTGGTATGGTGTTGAAGTTTGAGTGGTTATGTGGGATGGTATTATGCTCTAGACTGATGTCTGATTTTTCAGTGTCTTGTTCCAGGTCATTCAGGATTTCAAAATTATTTGAGATTTTCAGAGGGTAATTTAACTGATGGGACTGCTCAAGTACTTTCCTATTATTATTCCTGTTGTACTTTCCTTGAGTATTTTTCTTTGAATTTCTTGGTTTTACAGTCCTCCACGAGTTTGTAGGGCTATTCGTAGATGTAGTCTGGGTTTCTTTATTTTCAGTTTTATTTACATGTTGCATATTAATCTCTTGAAATAAAATCCTTCTTGTAGGGGTGGATATGTTCTCCTTTACTATGGATGTACTGCCAAACATCAGTGATTTTATTACACTGTTCTGCATGGTTAAGTGCTGGTTGTTGTGCACCATTAATGCTAGTATGGCTCGCTTTCTTAAAACATCCGCTGCGGTAATGGAAGGCATTATTTTTGTCATAGTCTCATAGGTTAGGTTAGTTGTGTTTTCTTCTAGAATTTTAAGCATTATTGCATCAGCCACTAGAAGAGTGTATATACCACAGTCAACATTGTTTGTTTGCTGCGGTGATGGAACCGTTTCAATTGGCTGGTCGACTATAATGTTCAAAAAAGGTTTAACTCTTGTAGCAATATTCTGGGCATGCATGAATACTGGGCATGCACATACTTACTCATAGAGTAAGTATGTGTTATGCAAACTATTTTCTGCCTGTTGTACTATAACTGCACCAAATATAATACAATTTGTTATTTATGAAATATTTAAAAATAGGTTATGAATACTAGAAAGTATTTTGTAAAAATATAAAAAAAGGATATAAAAAAGCATGATAAAAAGACAAGTTTCTGTAATCAGAGTTGGGTTACTCTAGGAATAAGGATTTCTAGCCAGAACAAAAGATATTTGCTTAAGTTAAGCAAGAAAAACAAACACACTAAAAGTGAAAGAATGAAAATTCACTCTTTCAGAGTGACTTTTTAACTCTTTGAAAGTAGGAAAACCGAGCCACTCTGAAAGAATGAATATTCACTCTTTAAAATAGTGAACTGGGGTCATTCTTTGAAAGAGTGAATATTTCCACTCAACGAAAGAATGATTTCCACTCAACGAAAGAGTGATTTCCACTCAACAAAAGAGTGATTTCCACTCAATGAAAGAATGATTTTCACTCAATGAAAGAATGATTTCCACTCAACGAAAGAGTGAGTTTCATTAATTGTAGAGTGAAAAATCATTTTATTGAAGACTGAATAATCATTTATTGATGAGTGATACATCATTCATTTGAAAAGTGGTTATGACACAAGCCATCTATTGAATGAGTGGAAAATCATCTAATGAAAGACTGATAATCGGTCATTTAAAGGATGAATTTCATTAAATGAATAAATGAAAATATTTCATTTCTGTCCTAAAATTAGTGGTTTCTTCACTCTTTAGAAGAGTGGAATTTCATCCATCACAGACTGAAATAAAAACCATTGAAAGGTTGGTATTTCTGCAGTTTAGGTGACCCCTCTCAAAAATTGAATTTTTTTGACTATCCAAAATTATTCCCTGATTTTAAAAATTATATAGTTCTTCTGCGGAAATATGTCATATGGGTTTTCAAATTAACGGAGAAGTTATGCTGATCATGAATATGTAGGCCTAAAAATTATTTCGATCCGATTTGAAATAAGCCAGAAAATGTGGGAAAAGAGTCGGAAAAGCTATTAGATGAACTGATTTGGAAGTAGGTATGTCATGTGGGTACTCTTCGGCATTTTATGTAGAATTCATATATGTGAATAATAATTGCAAACAACAATGTATACACTGTAAAAAAGTTTTTGTAGGTTTACAAAAAAAATTTTGGCAACCAGTTTGCCAAAATATTTTTAAGTAACTGTGCAACATTTAACCTTGTAAAAACACAAAAAAGGATTTGTACAATTACAAAAACTTCTCGCAATGAGACAAAATTTTTTCTTGGAAAATCACAAAATTTAAATTTGTAAAAAGGCAAAAAATAAATTGGTAAAACTACAAATGTTTCTTTTGTATTTTTACAAATATACTTTTAGTAATTTTACAAGAAAAAATGTTGTATTATTACAAGAAGATTTGTAAATGTACAAAATCTTTTTTTTGTAATCGTACAAAATCTTTTTTGTGATTTTACAAGGTTGAATTTTGTACAGTTACTACTTAAAAAAATTTTGGCAAACTGGTTACCAAAATTTTTTTTTTTGGAAAACAACAAAAATCTTTTTTGTCAAAATACAGATAAATTGCGGTACCGCAAAAAATGTAGGTCTTAAATGCCAAGGAAAAATCTTGTAAAAGTACAATATATGTCTTTATTTTGCAACTTTACTATAACATCTGTTTCATTTAACATTTTCAGTTCTGTTGGTTCTACAAAACATTGTCTTAGAACTACAAAGGCAAAATTACAAGTTCAACATTATAGGTGTATTAGCCTAAGTTACAGTTACAATTTTCTAATCAAACTGCAGACTTAATAATTTTTATAAAACCATTTATTTAATGGTCTTTTGTTTTTATCTTTTATTTATTATCACACCAAAGAACAATTCTTTTTTTACTTAGGCCTAACTTACAACATTAAATACTAAACTAGATCACTATATGGGGCCAAAGTCATGCTTTTTGATATGAACTTAAGTTTGAACGCCCGAAGCGAAGCGAGTTGTGAAAATGAGTGAGGGTTGAATAGCCACTTTTGGTACATGTAATAAACGATAGGTCTATCATGATGTAAATAATACAGTAGACCCTCTCTTAACAGGCCCTTATGAGACCGGGCCTACGGATAACCCAAAAGGCTGATTAAAGCGGGCAACTTCATAAACATGTATACCGGTACTATTATACACTGAAATAAAAATATTAACTTATATTATAGGCTATATTGTAGGCCTGAAACAAAACTAATTCGTTGATTATAAAGATAGATGACGATAAACCCAATAGTGATGTTCTACAATATTACGGTACGGTAGGCCTATTAGTTTCCCCATGTGATATCTATCAAAGGTGTAGGCCTACTTGATTGGATATGGTTATATTTAAATAAAGTTATTATGATCGGAACGGAAGACTCTCAATCATCAGAAAAGGCCTGATAAACTGACCATTTTTAATTTTCAGGAAATTTTTATCAATCTCTATCTACTTTGTACCAAGGCAGAGACAGTTAATCCGAGTGCCGGTTGAATAGAGGATCTATTGTATTGCTGTTAAGAGGGTCTATGGTATTAAGAAAAACCAGCTAATTGGTTTAATTTACAATGTAAAGAAAATAAAAGTAATCAATGTTTATTAACAGGGAAAATAGATTACTATACCTAATTGATCTATTTTTTAAAGTTGTTAACGTAACCAATATCAAGGTTTACTAACCTATATTTTTTAAATGGACAACTAATAATAAGTATAAATTATTAATTTAGAATAACTAAGTTGGCTGAAGTACAGTTAGTAGAAATTACAAGTTTAGTTGAAACAACCATTTTTATACGGGTTATGTTAAAGGTAGGCGCCCTTGACTTACGTAGAGGGTTTGGGTATTTTTGGGGATATTTTTGAGAAATTTCTTCCTGGTTATTACAATTATAGTTTAGAAGATGAAATAATACTTTTCATCATACTGCACGCAGAACAGCCGTTTTCTGGCCTGTATTTAGTCCACAAAGTTAGCCTTTTCTGTAGGCCTAGTCTTTTAAAAATGCTCCATAAAAACATCGGTGAATTTTTTCCGTGCAATTACCTCAAAAGTTGTTTTTTTTCACAAAAATCATACTAATCCATGGCAAATAAGGCCAATGTAAAGAAAAAACGACTTGCATACTACAATGTTTATGCAAGATTTTGACATGTCTTCATGCTACGTATAAGTCAGTTGTTTATAAGGAATATTTAAATTAGGATGAAAGTCAATTAATAAAGGTAATCAGATGATAATGAATTTTAATCAAGCCTAATTTATTTTTAAATTGGTTATCCATTTTATATTTTTGCAGTATGATGAAAAACATTGTTCATCACTCGGACGGAAAGTGTTCTGTGCTTGATCGCTATTTCCGACTTTGGCTTCGCCTGGCTCGTAAAACACGATTGCGCAAAAAAAGCCACTTTCCATCCTATTGATGAAAACTAATATTTCATTACTCTACACACTTTCTAAGTACGCTTTCTAAACATAAAATGAGCTAAGAAAATCAGTTTTTCCCACTACTGCTCGGCAAAATTATCTAACATTAACTTTATTGCATTTGTGGTGCACGGAAAGTAACCGTTATGGGATTTTGGGGTGCAGACCGATCAGCTATTACATTAGGCTGATCAGTTGTTGCATTGTTTCCGTGCGTATGTACCTTAAGCACGGAAACTCAGCGTTATGAGTTCAGTTTTTTTCTTGTACTAAGTGGAATGAACAAAAATATTCATGTTGTTTAAAAGTTATTAGATATTGTAATGAAAAATAATGTTCAATACAGTACTAAGTCTCCAAAGTGCCATTACGGGGCTCGATAGCCTTTTCCAACCACCCTCAGCTTTGCCTCGGTCGTAAATGAAATCTTTCCCTGCAATAAGTCACTTTCAAGACCTGTGATGAAAACTACTATTTCATTGGCTACAGACAATCATTATTAAATTGGTAATATGTAGGCCTACTAATCATTGTAAACGGTTTTAAATAATTACCGAAGGCTACTGTTCACTGTAATATCTTATAAGAAAATAAATTATGAAAAATTCGCCCATTCAATTTGACCAGAAAATTACAATTTAAAAATTCAATTTAGCCATCAGGGAAAATTTGACCATGAAGAAATCCTGAAAAAAAAGGTTTCCCTGTCATCATTAGTTAAAACCTACAATTCCCATTATTTTTTAATTAGAAAATTTGAAAAATTTAGATGACTGCAAAATTAGCCTAATTTTGCCGATTGTCAGTGGCGGCTCAAAAATAGTTAGGGGAAATCCACCATGATTGGCACTTACAGGAACAAATCGTCGTTGCGCCAGCATTAGGTACCGCCTAACTGACCAATTCCAAAGTTTACAGGAGGAAGGAAAAACTAATTTGCAGCAACAGTAAGCAACCGGCAGGATCGCCTAAGTGATCCTTGCAATACCGCCTAAGTGCCTCTGAAAGGACAGGAGATTTAAATTCATATTTACAGCGCTGATTACAGTAATCTAAACTCAACTTTAATAACTCTTAGTCTCAAACAGTTTATTAAAAGAAAATTGAAGCTCTACATGTCGTAAGTTATGAATAGTTAGGTTAAAAACAGAGGACTTCATGCTGCATGACTGCATACAAGCTGAAACTGATCTGTGCTGTTCAGATAGGTGGTGCTGCGCGAACTATTCACTTAGACTTTATTGCTTTCACGCGACTGGAGCACTTCCTGTGGTGATAACGTGAACTTCGACTGTACCAACTGATGCGTCTCTTCAAAAATACCATATGCAAAACTCAATTTGGGAAAAAAAATGTCACTTAAGCGGTAATGCCGGCACAACGACGAAATGTAGGTTACTGCCTTACTTTTCATTTCTTAATAACTTGCACATGTGTATCTAAAATTATTCTATGGATGGCAAATTTACAATAACTTTATGGGATTTGAACTTCTAAGCCCTAATTTAATAGGCCTAACAATATTTCCTATGAGCCTAATGAATTTAAAGTTTCATACCTTACATACGGTACCTTATATCCTGGTAGGCCTACATTAATCCAATAAAATTTACACTTAACACAATATGAGTTAGACTGGAAAAATTCCATACTAAATCACTGCACAGAACTTCTTGACACTAAAACCAAACACTATTCCAAAGTCTTCATGATTCTTCAGCCATTAGATGCACTCATCTTCAGTTGCTGTGAGACGGTAGAAATAAAAGGAAGATGTGTGGAGTCCGCAGGTCTTCGCCCAAATCCTGAAAAAAGAATACCTATATAAGTTAATCTTCTTTATGAGGAGGAAAAACAATTTTAATTAGAGGAGCAATATTAATTAGAAACAAATTCAAACTGTACACGATCTCAATATTTCAAAAGGCGTCTGAAACGGAACTGTTAGGAAATCGACTTTTGAAATAAAATATTTTAGCGATTGTATTTGGGAACCAGTTATCCGTGTCGGCCGTGTCTATTTCAACCGTTGAAAATTAAGTCGGTGATCAAATGGGTTATTTCTGGAATCTGAGGCCAGGTTAGATGACTTGACTTTAGAGGTGTGCAAATAGTGATTTTTGGTTTTGAATCGAATAGTAATGTTGAAATTTCTTTTATCATTTATTTTAACTGAGATTGACAATGAAATTCAGGCATGTAGAATTTAAAATATGAGCATTTCACAAAACTGTATTCCACATTATTGGGTCAGAATAAAGTGTTTTTTTCCAAGATATGTGGATAAAACCACTAAAGGTTTAGCAGCCAACTTATTTTTCCTAAGTCACAACACAATCACAATAATTTAGTTACAACAATAAAAAACTAAACATTACTGCCAAACCGCCGAGAAGTAAAACAAGTCAACAACACAGCAAATGAGATAAAATAAATGCGAGCGTCATTTGAATTTTTAGTCCGTCCTGACTTGGCTTGGCTGACACAGAGTATGTAAAGTTTTGATTCACAATATAGCCCTATCCACCGCCGGATTACAACATGCGCGAAGTATCAACTTTTAGTCAATGTTAATTTGTAGATCGACTATACAAAGTTGTAGCTAGCAAAAGATAGCAATACTATACCAAAGATTAAGTAAACCCTTCTTTATAAAAAAAAAATGCAATCATTTTATAATTTTGAGTAGGCCTATTGCACTACTGGTCGACGCGTGGCAACACTGGAAACTCAGAACTACTGTTACTGGTTCGTTTTTGTCAATAAACATGTTAATAATTGTTGATCCATTCATTGCATTTAAATAATATTTCTGCTTTACACTATAAGCAGATTTGTTCATTCAAACGTTTGTTTTAAAAATTACAACTAGCCGTTGAGCATCATTAGCGTTTTCGGGTCACCGGCGAGCTATTCGAACGAATCAATCTATTCGGTTCGAACTTCAAATATTTCCTGGAATTTCGAATCGAATGAATTATCGCAATATTCTATTCAAAATTATTCGAAGTTCGAATATTCGCACAACCCTACTTGACTTACACTGTATAAGTTAGGCTACACTCCAATATTTAATTTCAATGAGTGTGACAAAAACTACAAAAAACAAATGAGGACTGTAACATTAAGTTTAACGGTCGGACAAAATGACATAGGCCTAATTCTTCTAACAACCACCGTACTTTTAAATTACTTTTGAATCACATGGCTTTTGAAAGTAGGGACTCATCTGGGGTAGCTTTTGATATTACATTTTATAGGACATGGTGTTACACGGTGAGTCATTTGACAAAATACATAAACATGACACTCTAGCCAAATATTTCCTGAAAAATCTTCACTAAAAAACATACTAAAAATCTTTTTGTAGTTAATAATTTATTAACAGATTTGTATAAATCTTTAGAAAAGAAGCAGACCAGTGGTATACTGCATAAATTAACAAATATAAAACTACTGTGTCTGGACTTACTCCAGAACTAAGCAAGCAAACAAATTTTACAAAGTGGTAACATATGTTGAACCAATAATTTTTCATGACAATTGGAAAATTATAAATTCCAAGGGTGTAACATCTTCCCAATAAAACTACATCATAATAATTTCCATTAAAGAGACCAACACCCTTTATAGCGGTACAAAAAATATATCTTTTCAAAACATAAAGGCTCAATACCTTCTGACAAAAACCTGTGAAGATCCATGAAAGACCTCAGAAGGCAACACGAAGATATCACAGGTGTTGACGCAAGACTTCACATGGCTCGGCTGACAAGACGGTCAAGTAGCATGATTAAGCGGGGCCCTGAATAAACAATACACAGCAGACTACTAATTGTAACAACCTGGTATCTGAATTAATCTTTTATTCTAGATAAGGGAAATATAAGAGCATAGGCCTAGCCAAGAATTCTTAAGTGCCAGTTTTTTAATAAATGACAGGATGAAATTGTTAATAATATTTTGTGTCCGATTTTACTACTTGTGCTTTTATGCCTAAAATCTTAATAATAATTTAAAAGTATTGTCGCGGCAGAACTGTTTATTCAGCGAATTTCCAATGGCTGTTACCATAATCAACAACTATGGTAAGGATATAAAAAATGATTTATAGGCCTATATGGGAGTGTCTGTATATTTAACCCTTTCAGTGCTATGAACGACATATTGTTACTCGACTTTTCCCCCGAGAAATGCTAAGAAACGATATATCGTGCTTCGCCTTTCACCCAACAAGTGCTAAGGAACGATATAAATCGGATATTCCCCGATATCGATAAGGCAAAATAGTAATGGGCAAAACTCCGTCCGAATCCACCGACTCCGCGGTTATTATCGATGTGAAAATGGCGATATTGCAATAATATTTATCGATAATATAATTACACCATACGATTACGATTTTATCACCTGATTTAGTTTTGTTCAAATATAATTAAACATACCTTTTAACTATAAAACAAATGTAATGCAAACAAGTAAATAACAAAAACAAATTTTAAGCTAACATAACCTACAACATTATCAAAGAACAACTCAAAATAAACTACCCAAGTTTGTGTATCTTAATTATTGTGAGAAGAAGCAGACTATGTTAGACCTAAAATGGCGTCACACAAATGCTGCCAATACGAATCAGAAAGGTATTATTTTGCTATTGTATTAAAGGAATATGCATTTTAAATGTTTCCAAACACTATTCATTTTGTTGCTATAAACATCACTGTCAATAAAAGTGACGAGGTTTACGGTTAGATTGTTAGGTTAGATTATTATTATGATACATTTGTGTTATTGTAAATAAACTATCATATGATTGATTGTGTTACACATATCTTAACTCAAACGATTACAAGTATCGAATAATGGCAATATCGAATTTTTCACATCGATAATAACCGCGGAGTCGGATAATGAAGTTTCGCCGAATAATGCTCGGAGGGTTAAATTAATCAATCGTAG
>CM061531.1:243099291-243128845 GCA_030545055.2 Neoaliturus tenellus | reverse complement strand
TGCCATCAAGCATGATAGACATACACACTAAAGACTGTCAAAACCTGACAATGCTTGAAATGGAGCCTACAGTGATCAAGCCAGTGGGTTCCATTCATGACCCTCAGAGCCCTTTTCTGCAACAGCAAAACACTATCAACTTTAGACAAATGTCGATCCCCACAGCCTTGTACCATTGAGGATGTGAGACTGGAAAAAGGCAAAAAATTCCAGCCTCACAAACTCAAAACGTGTGTCCCGCTTGAGACGTCTCAACAAGTATATCACTCTACTAAGCTTTACACACAGCCCCTCAATATGACTTGACCAAGAAAGCTGAGGGTCAAGCATGAAGCCCAACAGCTTCACAGGTTTGTTGCCATCTATTTCTCTGCTTAGACTACAATTTCTTGGGGTTTAGCTTCATTCAAAGACAATTTGTTTGATCTGAACCACAGGGATGCTGTCTCCAGAAGGTCGCGGACCGAAGATCTGGCAATGTCGTGATTTGGAGTGACTTGATAACAATGTCTTGTCATCGGCATAAAAAAGAACATTTCCTGACACGCTGTAATACCCCCGTCGCAGCAAACATGCGTACTCAGCGAATTTCCAAATTAGTAGTATTAATTAATTATGACCACATAAACCTGTAAACCAAAAATCATCACAAGCTCATAAATATGGAAATAAATGTTTATCTCCTTATGATAGATGTAGGGAAAGAGTATGCAGGTATGCTGCCATGGGGAACACTGAAAGTAGGTTTTTAGAAATTAAATAAAATTATTTTGACCATATGAAGCCATACACTAAATTTCATCAATATCTGTCCATTACTAAATGAGTTTGCCTATTCTCCATATGATTAACATGGGAAAAGAGTATGCAGGTTTGCTGCCATGTTAAGCACAAAAACCAAGATTTTTTAACATAAATGGATGAATCTCAACCAAATGAAGCTGAATTCCAAGTTTCATCCAAAAACATTGGTTAATAAGTGAAATATTAACACATCCTTATTCTCCATAAGATTAACATTGGAGCCTCAAAATACAACGTACTGTCTTTAGACTTTGTAATATCTCGGTAACCAATAAAGATAGAGCAAAGCTTCAAAATACTAAATTGTGTGTTTTTTTTGAGCTAAATCCAATGGTTAAAATAAAAATTTGAAATTTTTAAAAATTACATATGAAAAATGAAAAAAACCCATTTTTGGGGTACAGAAACCCCCAAAACTAACCCTTCCGATAGGTCGATATGTCTGGTTTACGAACTCATCCGAATAAACGTAGGATTACACATCTCTACCAAATTTGGTGTCGATCGGACCATTTTTACGAGAGTTATCGTGCCTAGGGACATATATCTGGAATTATGATTATCTTAACTCAAGCACATGGTTTTAATTTAATTGTATTGTTGTTAACAATCAGCTGTTTTTGTAAATAAACAAAGTCTTTCTTCAACATTCAAACCTTTTGCACTTATTTCATTTTTATACAAAACATTTTTTGGTATCTCTCTAAAACACTAGAAAGTTCTATAAATACTAATGTAATTGTTTCTAGCATTCCTTTTAGGTATGATTATCCTCATTTAAATAAAAAAATATTAAATGTAAATTACAATTTGAGAAAATTGTCGAGAAGTTTGAACATGCTCATTTTTTAACTCTTAAAGGCATGAATAGAAGATTTTATACGCAACATGGTTTACACTTTAACAAGATTGGTAAAATTCGATTTTCAAATTTAATTAAAGACCTAATTTATAATTATACGGTGAATACTAATTCACAATCTAATGATCCTTTTTTAGGGAAAAAGAACATTTTTTGAGGTCATTTAAGTTGTTTAGTTGGAATATTAGGGGATTAATAAAGAAAATTGACATATTACAAATTTTATTAGATGAGGAAAATACAGACATTGTATGTCTGACCGAACACTGGTTTGAAAAATCAGATCTTGAACATGTTTTCATACCAGGATATATCACTGCAGCTGCTTATTGTAGAACAAAATTTATCAGAGGAGGAAGTCTTATTTTTTTAAAGGAAAACATAACATTTAAAAGATTGGATAGTCTAAATAATTTATCAGAGGAAATGATTTTTGAAGTTGCAGCTATCAAAATTGTTGATTATAATATAGTAGTTTTATCAATATACCGACCATACACAAAAAATATGGAAAAATTAAAAAGATTTTTTACGAAACTTACTCAGACTCTTGATGAAGCAATAAAATTAAAAAGTGTATTGTTTATTGCTGGTGATTTTAATATCAATTTAAATGAACAAAATTGGGATTCTTCTACATTATTGGGAATAATGAATAGCTATGGGCTTAATAGATCAATATATGATATCACAAGGCCAGGTAGAGTTAACGATGGTAGTTGTATTGATAATATATTTACGAGTCTTGCTCTGGAAATGATTCAAGTGAATACATTAAGAACACTGACCTCTGACCATAGTGCCTTGACATTGAAATTTAATTCCCATAGCAAAAATAAGACATTACCGACAAATATTACACCAAATATTCAATATGTAAGACATATGACTCAATATAACATGATTACTTTTAAGAAAATTATGTATGAAATGAATTGGTTTCAAGTTTATTCAAGCAAGAATTTAGAGGATAAATTTAACATATTGTTTGAGAAGATGACTGAAGCAGTGAATGTGGCATTTCCTTTGCAGACTGTAAAAAAGATTACACCTAATAAAAATAAATGGTATACAAAAGAACTAAGGAAATTAAAAGAAGAATGTTTAAGGGTCTATAATGAATTTAAAATAAAGGGCACCGAGTGTATAAAGAATACATATGTTAATCTATTAAAGTCATACAAAAGACATGTAAAATTGGCCAAAATAGAATATAATAGCAAAGAAATTCAATATGATCAAAATAACAAGACAAAGGCCATATGGAATGTAATAAAAAGGATTACTGGGTCAAATGTACATAAAATAGATTATGTATCTCTTAATTCTCTAGATGCGGAAGGTTTCAACCAAACATTTATAAGCAGTGCTGAAAACATAATTTAAAACATTCAACAAAACTCAATGTATCATTTTAAAAATTACTTGGAAGCTTACAAAAAGAAAAGGCAGATAAAATTTAATTTACAACATGTAACTGTTGAAGAAGTTTATAGTATTATAGAAAATCTCAAATCTAGTAACTGTCAAGATGTTTTTGGATTAAGTCCAAAAATGTTAAAACTTGTATCCAAAGAAATATGTGAAATAATAACAACTCTATTCAATAAATGTCTTGACGAAGAAAAATTTCCAAAAATTTGTAAGCAAGTTAAAGTAATTCCAATACACAAAGGCGGCACAAGTGACTATATTAATTTTAGGCCAATATCTATAGTACCAACAATATCCAAAGTATTAGAAAAATTAATGTTTAATCAAATTTATGATTTTTTTGAAGAAAATGAACTATTTAGTGGAAGCCAATATGGTTTTAGAAGAGGATTGAATTCAAATAAGGCTATCAATAATCTCATCAAAGATTCAGTAAATAAAATTGAAAATGGCAGGCTTGTATGTTTCAGATCTTTTGATGTCTCTAAAGCTTTTGACACTGTTGACCACAAAATTTTAGTAGACAAGTTACAATTTTATGGATTTGAAAAAAGTCATTAAACTTAATAAAATCATATCTAGAAGAAAGAACTCAATATGTAAATTTTAATAATGAAAATTCCGGAGGTCTTAGTGTTAAAGTTGGAGTTCCACAAGGGTCATGCTTAGGACCATTACTTTTCAATATCTTCATTAATGACCTACCATTTAACATTGAAAATTCTTGTTCATCTTGTTTTTTATATGCAGATGACTTAGGAATTAATGCATGTGGAAATTCTGAAAGTGAACTTATTCAAAACTTAAATAATACTACGTCAATCATAACAAATTGGTGTCAATCAAATAAATTAAGATTAAACGTGAATAAAACTCAAAATCTAGAAATAAGTTTCTCCAAAAGATTTTTCCTCTATAAAAATACGGCTTCATTAAAATTTTTGGGAGTTATGATTGATTCTCAACTTAATTGGCAATATCAAATTTATAAAGTTTTAAGCAAAATTTCAAAAGGATTGTACATCATAAGAAGACTCAGAGGAAATGTTACTGAAGAAGTACTAATTACTGCATTTTATGGCTGCTTCCAATGCCATATCATGTATGGATTTACAGCCTGGGGTAATGCTCCCTTAGCAGATAAGGTTTTTAAAAAGCAAAAACAGGCAATAAGAATTATTTGTGGAGCTAAAAAAAGAACACACTGCAAGCCACTTTTTCAAAAACTAAAATTTTAACGTTACCATCTATTTACATTTTACAAATTATTTTAAATGTCAAACAACAAATGAAAATCTGCCTCAAAATTTTAGTACACATTCACATGAAACAAGAAACAATTTTAAATTGAAGACATATCACTGCAAATATAATAAATCTCAAAGAAATATTGAATATATGGAAATTAAATTATTTAATACATTGCCCACTGCTTGGTTGGAAATAACAGAAAAATCATTAAAGAAAAAATTGACTGAACAATTAATTAAGAAATCACCATATAAAATTCACAAAATTCATAAGAAAATCACAATATAAAATTGAAGAATGCTTATCGAAGAACTTTTGGATTTCTTAGAGTAATATTTAAAATTTTTGTTGACTATGTAAACTATTGCTATGTATATATTTTATACCAATGCAATAAAATATTATTATTATTATTATTATTATTATATATATATATATATATATATATATATACATATATAAATATATAATATATATATATACATTATATATTTTATATATAATGTATATATAATGTATATATATATATATATATTAATGACTATTATTTTTGGTCTCTGGGCACCTAAAAACGAAAAAGTAACATGGTCCCGGTCTTAGGTCTTACCATGAGACCTACGGTAATAGCTTATTTCCTATGGGAAATTCGCTAATAAAGATAGTTAATTGACATGATGAAAAGAAATGGGCCAAGTATGGAGCCCTTGATTCATAGATTCAATAAAATTAACTAGAGATCGCCTCCTGATCGAAATTCGATCAAAATTTCAGTTTATCTGGACCCAAAAAGCTTAAATACATTTCAGAACTAAAACATCTGTTCTTCCTAATTTTCTAGCAGTTGTTTTTACAACAGGTGTCTAATGATTCATTCAATTCTTCTTTATCCATAAGATTAACATTTCAACTTTGAAAGCCTGTGGGGCGTAGCCCTGGAGTCCAATGTGAATTAGAATGTGATTCTGCTCATCTACAGGACTATACCTTTCCAACGGTATGCGCGGATTTATCCTACGATGCACACGAGCTGAGAAAAAAGGAGGAAATGAAACATGCTTGCGTATTAATATATAGATTGATTCATTGACAGTTTTTTTTATTACTGGACCAATTCTCACAATTAATGTAGGAAAACTTTTTCCCTAGTGCACATTTCGGAAACCAAGAAAAAAATTTGAAAATACCATGAAGACGTTTATAACTTAGTTTATTTAGTAAACATATGATTCAATGAAATATCGCATTAGAATAACATTAAAGTTTGAAAGGCCATACGACAAAGTCTTAACAATAAAAGGATTTAATGACTTAATATAACAATTCTTCTTTAAAATCGCTTTCCAATGATACCAAATAAGCTAGGTAATTAATTTTTAAAATGGTGTTTTAACAACGTAATACTAGATAGGAAATTTAATATCTCACTCTCTCGTACTACTGTATGTTTAGGCCTACTCCTCTGGCGTTATCTGTATTTGGAGTGTTCAAGTTCAGTATAGAGCGCTCCTAGCGAAAAAAATTGGTTGCCACTTTTTATAACATGGGATGTGACCTTGCGATCACTTTCTCCTACAACTCATAGTTTAGGCGGGAATTCGTTTAAAAAATTGTATGTTTTTTTTCTTATTGTGGTTTTTATAGTAGCAAATGGTCCGCGGAGGGACCAACAGAAAACAATAATGTTTTTCAGCGTAAATTTGGTTTCCCCGGGTAATATTTATAAAAAAGAAAGAAAAAAATGCCTCTACAACTAAGTTGCAGCTGCTATCCTGTATAATGGTAAATAAAGTTTTTGTAAGCTTTTGAATTCAACCCTGATTTCATGATTGACGCCGATCCCTTCGCCATTGTCGCTTTGTTAGTGTTTGTGTTACATTTTAGGTTATTGTGAAAAATTTCATATTACTGTATAGCAAGTGTTTTGGGGTTTTTGTTGTAATCTATACATATTTAATACGCGACACGGTTATTTGTACAAGGAACTCATCCTACCGTATTTAACCAATTTTTATGATTTTTAGTGTAATTAGATAGAGCTTGGCGAGAAGTTGTTTCTAAAGTAAATTGGTAAATCTCTATCCAAACGGAAGAGCATAAGAAGCCCTTAAAGTGCCAAATTTCTCCTTTGATTAACACTGGTTGGGTTCACGTTCATCCATTGAATCCACCACTGAACGTCAACCTTCAAAATCCCGGTGGATTCATAAGACGACAGCAAAGTTACGTCACTATGATCCACCGTTATTTATCACGTGACCATTTGGTTCGATCACGTGATCCACCGAATCCCGGTTGCGGTGGATGATTGTGAACGCGATGAATGGAATGAAAACAAACACTAGCTAATTACACGTTTAAAATCAAAACAAATTATGTCATCTTCGAGGGTCATCTTATCATGAATATTGATATTACCATTGTTACTTATTGTCAATATTTAAGTACATTGACTATGAATAATAATTTTTTGTAAATTTAACTTTGCTTTAAATAGTACTATTTTTAACAATGGTATTATAGTCAATGGTGACTGCCGGTGTTTCTGATTTCATGCTTATTCTTCAGTCTGGCGGGAGATGAACGATACAAGTCAACTTCCGGATAGGCGTTTCCTTCAGCACCTTGCGCTTGCGTCCTTTTGTGTTTCTTAATTTTGTGTGTGTTTGTCTTCAACGTCAAAACAAGAATTAAAAATGGCAGACGACGAGCATGAAGCTAATGGTGACTCGGACGAACCAAATCAGAATAATGATGAAGCGGCTCAAAAGAAAGCTGCCCGTTTTGACAATGCAACTGCTGGAGATTTAGAAAAGATAACTGACTATGCTGAAGAAAAGGAAATAATATCTACAGACGAATTCAAAGGTGTAAGTAATTTATAGGTTATAATTCTAACCTATCATTCGAACTAGCCTTTAATGTTTAAACTTAGTCCAATTAGGCCTACTTGTTTAGATCTTTGTACTTTATTCTATCTAACAAAATTAACAACATTTTTACAAAGATTATTTTTTATACATTGCCGTGATAGTACATTTGGTAAAATAATAGCCTAGCCTAGGCCTAGGGTAGTCTAATTTAAGAAACAATTCTTCATGAAGCATTGGAAAACTCATAAATCACCAATAGAAGTATTATGAGTTGCAAGCCCATATCACTGCTCAAAGTGATAGGTCTAAGTAAAGTTCTTGAGGCTGTTAACTTATATAACTTAGGTTACATCACAGCGGCAAAAGTTCGTTATCCTACTCCATCGTCATTGGGCAATTCTCTGAAAAAGTGGCACTTGGGCCTTAATGTAACTTTAACCCTAGCAGTGGCCAATGTTAGAAGTGGGAAATGACCAGGCTGATTTGGCAAATTTGCAGCTGCTACCTTTTTTTGAAAATTCATATAAATTCTAAATATAAGCTTAATGGAAACCTAGTCAACCTTAGACTCATTGTATTTGTAAAAAGTTGTAGGCCTAGATTCTGAAAACACTAGGCCTAAAATAAATAACATAAAAAGGGTGGTTTTTAAGAGATAAAAATAGAATAACAGATAAAAAATTCTAAAATATTAATATTGAAATTTCAAAAGTGATTCTTATGAAAGACAAAAGCCTGGGTAAAAATATTTGTATGATTAAAAAAAAAATCATTATACAGGGTGTTTCAGAACTCCCTACTGTACCAATATTTTAGGGCATTGTTCCTGGGTTAAAAACATATCTAAATATCATATTTAAATTGTCCGGAAGTATTTAGTTACACATACGTCATTTTGTTTTTTACACATAATAATTTTTATCTCCGTAACGGATGGTTGTATTCAGATTATATTTGCTATAAATCTTTATCACACCAATGTACATTTCCAAGAAAAAAATTAATTTTTACAATTTTATATTTTCAAAATGGCGGCCATTTTAAATTTTCAAACTCAAATGTCTCAAAATTGGTAAACTTTGTAAAAATTTTACAAGACACTAAAAAATTGCCAAATTAAATTACCTAACCAATGGTGCCAAGTTTGTAAGGATTTGACAACAAATAATGGAGTTATTGAGATTTTTCTTTAAAAAACATTGATTTTGCTGATATAATGACCTTATTTGCATTAAATTCAATGCAAAATCAATGTTTTTATGAAGAAAAGTCGCGATAACTCCGTTATTTGTTGTCAGATCCTTACAATCTTGGCACCATTGGTTAGGTAATTTAATTTGGCAACTTTTTTGTGTCTTGTAAAATTTTTTTTAATTTACCGATTTTGCGATATTTCTGTTTGAAAATTTAAAATGGCCGCCATTTTGAAAATATAAAATGGAAAAAGTTATTTTTTTTCTTGGAAATCTACATTGTTATGATAAAGATTTATACCAAATATGATCTAAATACAATTATCCGTTACGGAAATAAAAATTATTATGTGTAAAAAACAAAATGGCGGCTGTGTGAGTAACTAAAGACTTCCGGACAATTTAAATATGATATTTAGATATGTTTTTAATCCAGGAACAATGCCCTAAAATATTGGTAGGGAGTTCTGAAACACCCTGTATACATATTGTAGACAATTTATTTCTCTACAGAAAAACAGGCCTATAGCATATTTGGGGATTTTTATTGTTTTTGCATGAGTTACATAAAAATATATAGAAACCCGAAAGACCATCAAATTTAATGGCTAATTATAATTGATAGTATTATAATTATATTTTTACTACCCACTGTCTGAATAACTTATTTTTATAATCCCAATGAAATAAGGAACAGAAATAAGTCAAAAATTTTAGAAAACTGGTAGTATAATTTTTTTATATACAAATATATTTTATAACATTTGAAAACTTAGTGAAAAAAATTATTTTTTTCATTAGGAATACAACTTCCATACTTTTTTCATGCCAAAAATTTAAAACTGTTGAAGTTTGTTTAATTCTCTAAAAAAAAAAAAAGAATAACACTCAGGGTTTATTATTATTTTTATATAGGCTATGTTGCATTATAAAACAACATCAGCAACCTGATGTAAGCCTATTCGCCAGACATCGTGCTAAATACAAAACCACACTTTATAAACACTATTTTTCACACTTAATATTTTTGCATAGTATAATGCATAAAGATTACTGTTATCAACACACAAAACACTTCATGAACAGCTAAATAAAAGATTTACTACATAAGAAAAGAAAACACAACACAACACGAACATAATACACCACAACACAACAATAATGCAAAGTCAGCTGACGCTGACAGCAGTGGCAGATTCATTCCCTCTCTTTGTCCTTTAAGACTAAAGTCCCAGTGATACCACCGGCTACAAATTGCAAAACTAAATTATTCTATGTTTTTCTTCTTCAAAATGATATATAATTTCACTAGTTTGATTTTATTACGTATTTTCCAAACCATCGCGTTGCGACAGTAGGCCAGTCGTTGGATTTTCAAAAGTCAGCTGTTTTCAAAAATTCCTAAATTCAGATCTATTACGATTTCATAAGAGGAATTAATATTATATTAAATGGTAATTCTTTGTCTATCCATTGGTACCACCTGGAACTATCCGCGACAAAAATTACCTGAGCTATGGAATTAAAAAAAAACATGTTTTGCCGTTGTTGGCGCATTGTCTGCTCATATGATGTTTCACCGTAAAATATGGCACATTTCTAATTGTCGTCACAGTGTTACAGAACTCGCTAAATGTTCATTTATGTATGAAAATGAAAGTTTAGAATCTTATCTTTCGAACGATATAAATATTATCCACATTAGAGTTAGTATTGGTTTTTAACCATTACAAAATTTTGGACCCATACTATCGCAACGCGACAGTTGGCCACTGCTAGGGTTAAAGTTAACCCTAGCAGTGGCCAATGTTAGAAGTGGGAAATGGCCAGGCGGATTTGGCAAATTTGCAGACCTTTTTTTGAAAATTCGTATAAATTCTAAATATAATGGAAACCTAGTCAACCTTTTACTCATTTTATTTGTAAAAAGTTGCAGATTCTGAAAACAATAAAATAAATAACATCAAAAAAGGTAATTTTGAGATAAAAATAAAAAAGTAAAAAATTATAAAATATTTATTTTGAAATTTCAAAAGTGGCCTGGGTAAAAATTTTTCTATGATTTTTTTATAAAAAGTTCATTATATACATATTGTAGACAATTTATTTCTGTACAGAAAAATATAGCACATGTCGGGATTTTTATTGTTTTTGCATGAGTTACATACAAATATATGGAAACCCGAAAGACCGTCAAATTTTTTGGCGTAGACATTTTATTCATTTTGATAGTATAATTATATTTTTACTGCCCATGAATAACTTATTTTTGTAATTCCAATAAAATAAGGAACAGAAATAAGTCATAAAAATTGTAGAAAACCGGTACTATAAATTTTATATACATATATATTTTATAAAATTTGAAAACTTAGGAAAAAAATATTTTTTTTTATTAGGTATACAACTTTCATAATTTTTTTCATGCCAAAAATTGTAAAACTATGTTGAAGGTTGTTCAATTCCCTACAAAAAAATGCATAATACTCAGGGTTTATTATTATTACTTTCTCCCCCTATACCATAGTATATGGAGAAAGTATTGTTTTCGTAAAACACTTCACATTAGTTTGATGATGTATATATCCATTTTGGAGCCCCTTTTCCCTCTATAAATGTATATATTGAGAAAGTATTGGTTTCGTCAAAATTTTAAAATTTGAGTTGTTGGTAAATTTATCCGTTTTGGTGCCCTCTGAGTCCAAAAAAGTGGTTTTCGCGTGATGTCTGTGTGTGTGTGTGTCAGGATGTAAACAGAGCTAGAGGATGCCCTAATGGTCCGATTTCGGTGAAATTTGGTATGTAGGTCCAAACGCACGATAATTCCAGGCGTTTTTTTCATTTTTTTGAATTTTTGATTTTTAAGGGTATTTTACCCCCAAAAACCCTCAAAAATCGTGAAAAATCCAAATTTCTCAAAAACGGCTCTAACGATTTTGATTAAAATTTTGTGGTTTATTAAGCTTAAAATGGTGAATAAAATGTCACCACCCGCATCTCCGAGAAAATGCTCGTTCAAAAGTTATGGCGTAATAAGTGTTTCAAAAATCAATTTTTTGGATTTTCAAAATAGCTGTTATTTTTAAATAAATTTTACTTATCACCATTAAATCAAGCTCAAAAAACTAAATAATCCAGTATTTAAAATTATTGCTCTATGTCAAGTGGTTGCGGAGAAAATTCAATTTTTCGTTTAGCGGTAAACGCAGTACGTTGTTAAAAGTCACAGACGCGCGTAGGGTCAAACTCCCGCTGCTCAGCTGGTAGCTATCCGACTGAGTCCTCAAGACATTTATGTTTGAAGCTTTTAACAGCTTTTTTTATATTGTTGGGAGAAAGTATGTGTCAGTTAACTGATACCGTTTATTTTTATATGTGTTATGTTACATTATATAAAACAACAATGAATGAATGAAAAAGTATTTTATTGCATGTTCAGTACAGATTTTACAATTTTTTTTATAAACTAACACATTAGCAATGGTCACAAGAGACCGTCTGGTGAGGTTGTCACTACTAGTACTGCCATAAAATCTCTTTCGTTCATTTCCACAACAACAGAAAACACACTTTAGTTTACAGAAAGAACAACTATCAAAAGGAGAAAATAATTGTTAGACTATACAACCTATTTTTACAATATTAATCAAAACCTTGAACCTTAAATATTATAAGAGCACATTTCATGTAGGCAAAGATATAACTTGTTAACTAATTATTTTACATTTTTTATATTAAGGATATGACAAAAATATATAATTTTACATATTTCAATAGAAAAAGTTGAAACCTATTAATAGAAAAAGTAAAATAAACCTATTTATTTTATTTTAATTGCTTATTTATTTAGAATACCAAAAATAGCCTTTTTACATTAGTGTTACTGATCAAAATTAAATTCCTGGATAAGATCCCCTCTTATTTTCCAAGCAGTTTTCATAAACCCCCCTAGTGCTAACCAATTCTTCCCATTTAAAAATTCAAAATATTCCCAATCATTTAATTTAGACTTCCCCAAATACACATTTCTAATATCTGCAAAGACAGGGCAAATCGCCACAAAGTGCTGAACTGTTTCATATTCATTTATATTACATAAACTGCAATTGTAATTTTTCCCTTCCAACCAAGGTTTAAAATTCAAATCAACGAGTTCAGCTCTAGCTTTAATTGCCCATGAGATCGTGGAGATATGGTAGTCTCCGGCAAACGCACTCCTGTCGCCAAGATCAAGGTCGAGAGTGAGATATTGAGAGTGATAACGTGACGTATGAAACAACAACAGCCGCTTGATGTAGGCCTATTCGCCAGATATCGCGCTAAATACAAAACCACACTATTTTCCACACTTCAGTAATATTTATGCATAATATAATGCATAAAGATTACTATTATGCACATTCAAACACTTCACGAACAGCTAAATGAAAGATTTACTGCATAAGAAAACACAACGCAACGCGAACGTGGAAAATACACCACAACACAACAATGGTGCCGAGTCAGCTGACGCTGACAGCAGTGGCAAATCCATTCCCTCTCTTTGTCCTTCAAAACTAAAGTCCCAGTGATACCACCGGCTACAAATCGCAAAACTAAATTATTCTACTTTTCTTCTTCAAAATGATATATAATTTGACTAGTTTGATTTTATACCAAAGGTATAATTACGTATTTTCCAAACGTAATTTTCCAAATAATTACACTCTGTTTTGTAAAGCAGGGAAACATGGATTTTTCAACTTATGAACAAAAAATCTTCTTTGAGGTAAACAATCTGGTTCAATACTTGGCTTCAATTAATCTCTCCCTTAGTATTTCTAAAACAAAAGCCTTATTTGTTCATACTTTGCAATCTAGAAATCTTATTGATCTAAAAATAGTAGTTGATGAAAGGGAGAATGAATTGAAATAAAAATGAGGTCAAATTTTTAGGTCTCAACATTGATTTCAACCTCACCTGGAATTGTCATGCTGATTTTATTTGCTCTAAATTAAACTCAGCAAAATTTCTTTTTTATCATTCTGCACGAAATCAGCCTGTTTTTTGTTCTCTCAACTGTACCAAAACCAATTCTTTATTGTCCTAGGATTGAAAAATCATCTGGAGAATTTTTTAGGTCCTAGTACTGAAAAGTCAGCTGTTTGCTATGTATATTATTATTCATTTATTAATGTTGAGGAGCAGAATTTTGAAATTCAAACGTTATAAAGAGCATTGTTTGTAAATAACATACATGTAAACACTGCATATTGCTAACTTTGTAAATATAACCTCGAAAATACATCTTTATAGTTAATATTTTTAATGATCAAAAGTCTAATTTCGCAGTATGATAAAAAACGTTGTTCATCACTCGGAGCAAAAGGGTCTTTTTGATGCTTAATCGTTTTAAAAACTCGGCTGCGTCTCGTTTTTAAAACACGATTACGCACCAAAAAGACCCACTTTTGCTCCTAGTGATGAAAACTACTATTATGGCGACTATCACATAGCCTATACCTATGTAATATAAGGGTTCTACTTTCCGTTTACTATGCCTACTGTTACAGTCACCTTTCATATGGTATGAAACTCTTCCAAAAAAAAATCAAACAAAAATTTTCAAAATTAAAAAAAAAATGTTCGAATCTTAGCTAAATTGAAACAGATGGATTCATGTAAATCGGCTTTTCAAGAACTCCAAATTTTAACGTTTCCTTGTATCTACATTTACTGCACTATTTTATACAGGGTGTCTACTGATACTGGAAATACTTGAAATACTGGAATTATACTGGAATTTTATTTCCATACTGGAAATACTGGAATTTTAGAATTTTATTAAAGTGCGTATTTTTTTTTAATGCATAATATATAGATTTTGTCATTTGATCCGTACATAATAATGTAAAAATATTTTACAAGTCACTTTTGCTGTTTAAGTATGTTTGCAAACCAAAATCAGAAAACTTGTAGTTCTCTTCAAATAGTTAATCAAGAAATTTAAACATTTGTGTAATGATGGAGCCTAGAAAATGTTTGATTTTATACTAAAAATTTTTTTTTCTTTCTTAAAATTTTTATCATATTCTTCTTTTTTTTACTTTTAAGTATTAACCTATTTCATTATTTTTTGTAGTTAAATGTTCTTTATGATGATTTTTCATATTAAATAAACGCAAAACAAAGTGGGAGGAACAGAGGGCTATAGAGTGAGTTAAAGGCCTTCACAAAAAAAATTGTAAAAAAATATACAAATGTTATTGTTGGAAAGTACTTATTAATCATAATCATAAGGGGTTTATCTCTTTACAAAAATCTATTTCAATATTGAATATATGAATAAATTGTCATTATTGTTACTCCATGTTCGAATTAATAGTTCGCGAGTGTCCTGGAATTTTTGAAGAAAAAAAAATACTGAAAATATACTGGAATTCTAAAATGAGATATCAGTAGACACCCTGTTATATTATAAGCAGCATCAGGCACCTTCAACCATCAATTCCCACCATTCCTACAACACCAGACAATGTTTTCAAAATTTTACTTTTGATCGGTTAGTAATTCAGGAAAAATTACCTTTATCGGCTGGAATTTGACTACCGTATCTACCGGATGACGTTAAAAACACTTATGTTACTAAAAAATTTAAATCAAAACTGAAAGGCTACTTGATTGAGAATGCCTTTTACTCAATTCAGGAATTTAGTGAGGCAGAGGCAATCTCGTAGACAATATTGTATGGT
The DNA here is from genome assembly GCA_030545055.2 of Neoaliturus tenellus. NCBI lineage: Eukaryota > Metazoa > Arthropoda > Insecta > Hemiptera > Cicadellidae > Neoaliturus > Neoaliturus tenellus. The sequence goes on along the minus strand of CM061531.1, from coordinate 243,113,699 downwards.
TGTTTTTATCGCTCATTCTTCAAAGTGTGGTAATAGTTTTATTTACAGAATTTTAATTGTACTACTTTCACAAATAGTTTAGTTTAGTTTTATTATGTTTGATTGTATTTTTTTCAGCAATACTTAAACTTAGAGGCGGTTTGAGAGCTCGCGCCTAGGTAGTCCGGGAATATCTCTAAGCGCGGGTTAACTTAGTCAGGAGTAAAAAATTGGGTTCGAGAGCTCGCGCGTAACTTCTTCCGCTCGAGTTTATCCTTGTTCGCGCGCAACTCTGGCTGGCGGTTGAAGGGCAGGGAATCGCAGGGAATCTGTGCCGGAAGGTTGGCAACGGCCAGCCGGAACCCCGGCGCCCGGCTGTCTACAAGGCCGTCTCGCCCACCCCAAACCATGGAATTGACGATACGGTGAAGTGGTGGGGTGGTTTACAACAATGTATGAAAAACTATATTGTTATACTTGAACACTAAATTAATAATTTATTGTATTATTTGTTACCTGAATCGAATCTGTATTGAAGGAAACCAAACATTCTCTCAACAGTTGTTGATCTAGTTCTTATAAAAGCTCTTTGCTATTGCCGCTGTGCCGGTGTTAATGGTCGTATACTTGGTATAATAAAATTATCTGGCATTAAATTTAAAGCTTCACAATATGTTTATGCGCCATAGACACTGACAACGCATAAGGACAAAACCCCTCCACATTTAAATACTTTATATAAAATGTTTTTGTGTTATACATAATTAGGGGAATAAGGTAATTCCTGTATAAGCAGCAAAAATACAACTAATAAAGATCTAGAAAAAAACTTTACGTCGAGTAAATGGCCCCCCACGCAGTTCACGTTCGTTATCAGTGGAATGTAGTTGTTGTGGCGTCTTCCCGCACCTGTCGAAGCAAAACATTGTCTTGCATTTAGGAAGTACTCGTGATTCAGTTGAGGATAACATTTGTGATGATTTTTTGGGCGTTTTGGAAGTTTATTGAATTAGGATATTCTGTATAATTCGAATTCGACCCACATTTATTTCATTTTCCCCTCCATATATAATTTTATTTAACGAATTACAGACCTAAAATATACGACGTAAAGTATTACCTATTTTGCTGGCATTAAGATTTTTGGGAATTACACATGTTTAGGTACAGGAAAATCAAATCAAAAATCAAAATCAAAACAACCTGAGTCTTGAGAAAATATTCTTTGTGGAAGTTATTAAGTTTTTGTCCGTCACTCCACTCACATTGTTTGACCTGTAGGCTAATGGCCATCAAGGACCATCAAGTTATTCCAAGTTATCTATACGTGTGCCTACCTACAAACCATATTTTTATTTTCACAGGGTTTGTGGATAATACTTTGTGTTGTAACTTTAAACTGTATGAATATTGTTTAATGTTTATACTTGATTAATTTGAAACAAGTTTTTCATAAATTCAATCACTAAACTGGACAAATCCGCCAAAAATTAAATAGCATTTATCGTTTACCATAATAATTTACCGTATAAGCCGCAGGGAGTGGCTTATACTTGTACTTTGGTAAAAATCTTGATACTTTGGCGGAGTTATCTTGAAGGTATTCGGAAAACCTTTTTGTTGGAATTTATTTTTTTATTTTTTATTTCATAGTACAGTAGCTTGAATCGCCTATAGTATTAAACGTAATCACGGACAAAAATAAATATGAAATAAAAATATTAATTTATGAACATTATTATGTTTTAGAAAGTAATGTTTCAAATAAATATGTTATTATTACCCAATCAAAATTAAAAATATTCATTTGTGGAGTTATTAATTTTCCTCCGTCGCTTCACTCCAATTAATTGTTTGGCCTGCCATCAAATGCCAAGATATTCCGAGTTATCTATAAGAATGTAAAGAATTAAAAAACAAATATATATTAGGCCTATCTACTTTGTTGGCATTACTATTATGTCATAGTGAGCTATAGTATTAAACGTAAATCACAGACAAAAGTAAAGACGAAATAAAAACAAAAAATATTAATTTTTAGACGTAAATATGTTTTAGAATGTCACGGTTAACTTAAGTATAGCATTATTATCAATTCAGTGATAATAGCAAGCATGAAATACGTAATAATAAAGTTACGCTCCAGTTAGACCTGCCCCCTGGCAGGTCTAAGTTGCCGCCCAAAATCGCTCTTTTCATACTCGAGTTTATCTTATTTGCGCTACAACTCGGACTCTCAAACCCACAAAGATTATCTTTTGCGCCGGGATTAACTAAACCATGTCTCTCAAACCCGAATAGTTCAGCCGCAGTTTATCCCTCCCATATTTAGCTCGAAGTTATCTTTACGCCGCGGCACGCGTAAACCCGAGCTCCCGAACCCGATTTTTAAGCAGACGCGCAAAATCCGGTTATAACCGGTATTTACGCCCGGGATTAAGCTAAACGCGAGCTCTCAAACCGCCTCTTAAAAGGTTCAACTTAGTAAAATTCTGTAATGTATAATTGGTTTTTTTGTAAAATTTTTTATAATGTAATTTGTGACGCAATCCAATGCTTATTGTAAGTTTATGGAAATAAAAGAGTTTTTGATTTGATTTGAAACCCTCGCGTTGCGACAGTAGGCCGGTCGTTGGATTTTCAAAAGTCAGCTGTTTTAAAAAATTCCTAAATTCAGATCTATTACGATTTCATAAGATAAATTAATATTAAATTGAAGGGTAGGGTCAAGTGGGGTAAGTGGACGCCCGGGGCAAGTGGACTCCCAGCTAATAAAAAATTGGTTTATTATTTAAAAAAATTCAAAACTTAGACAAAGGTATTTCAAACTATGCTCTTTCAAATTATAATCACTAAAAAATTGTCTGGTTATTATTACTGTGTGTTTTGATGAGTTTAAAAACATCTTACGTTTCTACTCCAAACGCAAGTGCCGCTCGGAAAATTTAAAAAATTACCAAAATTCAAATATTAAGATAATTATTTTAAAATTGGTGATCTGACTAATTTTTTAAAGAGGAATTAAAAAATAATATTTTTATTGCCCTACAAAATCATTTTGGAGGACTTGGAGGGGGGGCGTACACTTACCCATTGTTACATCGCTGTTGGGGCAAGTGTACTTTACCAATGGGGCAAGTGTACACCCCCAAAATTGACATTTTAGGGCAATAAAAACATTATTTTTAATTTCCCTTTAAAAAATGAGTCAGATCACCAATTAATTTAAAATAATTATCTTAATATAGGCCCTATTTGAATTTTTAGTAATTTTTTTATTGTTTTAAGCGGCACTTAGGTTTAAAGTTACTTCACCAAGCGGAGGTTTCCAAGAAACTTCCAAACTATTGTATTTTCAAGATATTTTGATGGACAAAAAAACAAAATAAAGCTCATTTTCTGCTCTTTAAGGACCTATTAATTGTCAATTCACTGGAATAGTGTTATCTCTAAGTTGTCATTTACTTTACAATTTCTTAAAAAACTGAGTTTTCCGTTTTACCGTGCGGAGGTTCACGAAAAAGTTCATAACTCCTGGACCGTTTGAGATATTTTGATAAATAAAAATCAAAAGAAAGCTTATTTTCTCCTCTATAATCCACTTGCCCCAACATCAACATAATGCAATGCAAAGCTACATTAAGGGGGGGGGGGGTGTACAATTACCCCAGATTGAAAGGCAAATTGAACCCCAAACATCACTTTACAAAAAAAATTCTAAAAAATACAAAATTAACATTTTTAACAAAATAAAAATAATACATATACAAAACATTCCAAAGAATAATCATACAAAATTTTATGTTTATATCACTGACATGTGTTTTTTAATCTGCAGTCAAAGTGGTACTATGTGATTTGGGGGGTCCACTTACCCCACTTGACCCTAATCCTTTGTCTATCCGTTGGTACCACCTGGAATTATCTGCGACACAAACTACTTGAGCTATGGAATTTAAAGAAACACATGTTTTGCCTTTGTTGGCGCATCGTCTGCTCATATGATGTTGCGCCGTAAAATATGGCATATTTATAACTGTCGTCACAGTGTTACAGAACTCACTAAATGTTCATTTATGTGTTAAAATGAAAGTTTAGAATCTTATCTTTCGAACGATATAAATACTATCCACATTAGAGTTAGTATTGATTTTTAACCATTACAACATTTTCGGACCCATACTGTCGCAATGCGACGGTGGCCACTCCACAGCGCATTGCCATACTATCACAATGCGACAGTTGGCCAGGGCCAGGGTTAAAGCGTAATGATAAAAAATATTGCATAGGCCTAACTAACATAATCCAGCTAGGAAATATAGGCTAGTTTTATCTATTGTTCCCTGCATATGTTAGATTTTTATACATATGTAAAATAAAATAATATATATATATATATATATATATATATATATATATATATATATATATATATACGTATATACTTTTTCCCAAATCTCATTCCTCTGTCACGTCACTATCCCTATTTTGTGAATTTCCAAAATTTTTTCACAATAAAAATTTAATTAGGTATTAAATTAGTATTTAATAGGCCTACTGATATATCTCCTACATATACAGGGTGGTCAGCTTCGAGTGTCCGGAACTTTTCTATGTTGTTCAGCAAGCCAAAATAAACAAAAAAGTTGTCCTAAAATGCTTCGTTAACCCGCTAGCCCCGCCATTTTGTTTTTTACACTTAATAATTTTTATTTCAATAACGGATAGATGGATTGCGTTCATATTTGGCATGGACCTTTATTACACAATGTTTATTAAGAGAAAGAAAATGAATTTTTTCCATCTTGTATTTTCAAAATGGAGGCCATTTTAAATTTTTAATCTCAAATACCTCAAAAACGGTAAATTTTATCAAAATTTTACAAGACACAAAAAAGCTTCAATTTAAATTATCTAACCAGTAATACCAAGTTTGTAATGATCTGACAACAAATAACGGAGTAATTGTGATTTTTCTTCTAAATTAACCCAAATTTGCATGCATTATAATGGGAAATCAATGATTGTATACACAAAAATCTCAATAACTTAATAAGTTGTTGTTAGATCATTACAAACTTGGTACCATTGGTTAGATAATTTAATTTTGCAGCTTTTTTGTGTCTTGTAAAAATTTGATAAAATTTACCGTTTTTTAAAATTTGAGATTAAAAATTAAAAATGGCCGCCATTTTAAAAATATATGACGGGAAAAAATAATTTTTTTTTCTATTAATAAACTTTGTTGTTGTAAAGGTCCATGCCAAATATGAACCCAATCCATTTATCCGTTATGGAAATAAAAGTTATTAAGTGTAAAAAACAAAATGGCGGCTAGCGGGTTAACTAAGCATTTTAGCACATACGTTTATATGAAATTTTTGGTTTATTTTGGCTTGCTGAACAACATGGAAAAGTATCGGACAGTCGAAGCTGGACACCCTGTATACTCAGGTTAAAGTACGTCTTATGAATCAACTCATAGGCTAATTAGATCAGAAATTATTCCATTTGAAAAGGTCGTTACCATACTTTTTATCATTACTGTAAGTTTTTTGTTGTTTAAGTTGTTATGTTGATTATTAATGTTCACAGGCTATGACAATCATAGGTGATCAGAGAAACAAAGAAATAGCAGAAAAAATGGCCAAAGAAAAGGAGTTGCTCAAAGTAACTATAAAGAAAGAAGATGTAGACCTAATTGTAAGTAGTAGGCTTACTGTATTTCTAGATTTTTAGCGAATTTCCCTATAGGGAATACGCTATTACGGTAGTAGCCATGGTAAGACCTAAGCCCAGGACCACTTTACTTTTTCATTTTGAGGTCCCCAGAAGCCAAAAACACCATTCGTTCATTTTCATATATATGTATATATATATAAATATATATATATATATATATATATATATATATATATATATATATATATATATATATATATATATATATATATATATATATATATCTATCTATGTGTCCGTTATTCTGATAACTTTTGAAGGGGACTTCCGATTTTGATGAAATTTGGTATGGAGGTGTAAGACCAGGTCTATTTTCATGAGTTCGCGAACCAGCATTGTCGGGTTATGGGAACGGGGTTTTATGGGGTTTCAAAGGGGTCAAAAATGGGGTTTTTGCATTTTTGGACCATAATTTTTAAAATTCATCAATTTTAACTGAAACCATTTAAAAGAGCTTAAAAAAAAACAAACAATTTGGTATTTTGAATTTTTATCATAGCATAACTGGTTATGGGGCAAATCCAAAAATGTGTTTTCCATGTTATTCTTATGGGAAATCAAGAAAACCCTATATCTTGCTTATTTATTGACATAACTTAATCAAATTTGGTATGTACATTATCTATATAAGGTTTAAATTATACTTGCTTACAAAACCCATATGGCGGCAAACCTACATACTCACCCCCATGGGGTTTATGGGGAAAATAAAAAATTTGCCAGAGTTTGATACAATTTTGTTTTTACATTCACCAATTATTGATTAACTTAGATTTTCTAACAACACCCAATGGCAAAAAACCTACATACTCGATCTTATGGTGTTTTTATGGGGAAAGTAAATAATCTGAAATTACATTGGAAATTCGCTGAGTACGCAGGTATGCTGCGACGGGGTATTTATTAGTCACGCCCAGGTTATCGTAGCATTTAAAACTCCCTTCTTTTAACTTAGTAAAAAAAAACAGAAAATAATTAATAATAAAAATAAGGTAGTTTTAAGTTTATATTACTCATTAAATTTTCACACAAAATCACCAGTTTTGTTTGAAAAATTGGAAATTGAGTACTTGTTATTAATTTAGACTGCAATCGTTAACATATTGGAGTAGACCTGATGTTTTAAGACGTTTAATTATTTTAACCTGTGTAACAGCCCCAACAAACTTTTTGTTTGAAATGCTAATCAAGAAGATATTGTATCCTTATAACATTACCTTACAGACTGTCTTTCCCACCATTCGTCTTACTGTATCGGTAGCGTAAATTTTATTTAATGGCTGTGAAAGTGGCAGTAAGCTGAAAATTTGGAGACCGAAATTGTGATCCTGTACTACAAGACTCTATTTACAAATAATCATAAGGGGTTTTTTTTTTTACCCTTTATCACTTAAATGTTAAGAATAAGAGTTAAGATAACCAAACACTAATCATCAATCACTATTTTTAATAATTTAATGTGACTTTAGGCCATTTCTTAAGATGTTCAAAATCGCCACTGCGACCGTAGTGCAAGGTCCTACAAAAAGTCATTTTTAGAAAAAACTAACCATGTCAGCATGGTGTAACTGCACATATTGGTAGATAGACAATTACACTACATCATGACTACATTCATTATTAGGGGCCAGGCCTTTAAAGAACTTATTGCTGGGCTTCCATAAGCTGAAAATTTGGAGACCGAAATTGTGATCCTGTACGGAGCAGCTATTAAATGTTAAGAATGAGAGTTAAGATAACCAAGCACTAACCATCAATCACTATTTTTATAATTTAATGTGACTTTAGGCCATTTCTTAAGATGTACAAAGTCGCCACTGCGGCCGTGGCATAAGACGTTATATAATTGCGTACCTTTGTTGAAACAGTTCAATATTGTAATCATCCCTCGACTAATTTGTCTGCAATGGCAGCATTATCAGGTAGTACAATGTTTCATCTGAGAGGGAATCATCACACAAATATAAACAGTGTTGATGCTGCCCATGCAGCGAAACTAGGCGCGAGATAAATAAAATATTGAACTGTTTGGACAAAGGTATCTTAAATATTATAACTATATTAAATCTTAAAATACGCAGTTGAGAGGCTAAAAATGGGATATAATATTTTAGTTATTGATGCAGCCTCCTCCACCCCTTGTAGCTGCTCCGTACAGGATCACAATTTCGGTCTCCAAATTTTCAGCTTATGGAAGCCCAGCAATAAGTTCTTTAAAGGCCTGGCCCCTAATAATGAATGTAGTCATGATGTAGTGTAGTTGTCTATCTACCAATATGTGCAGTTACACCATGCTGACATGGTTAGTTTTTTCTCAAAATGACTTTTTGTAGGACCTTGCACTACGGTCGCAGTGACGATTTTGTACATCTTAAGAAATGGCCTAAAGTCACATTAAATTATAAAAATAGTGATTGATGATTAGTGTTTGGTTATCTTAACTCTTATTCTTAACATTTAACTGATAAAGGGTAAAAAAAACCTTAGGATTATTTGTATATAGAGTCTTGTTGTACAGGATTACAATTCGGTCTCAAAATTTTCAGCTTATGGAAGCCCAGCAATAAGTTCTTTAAAGGCCTGGCCCCTAATAATGAATGTAATCATGATGTAGTGTAGTTGTCTATCTACCAATTTGTGCAGTTACACCGCGCTAAAATGGTTAGTTTTTTCTCAAAATGACTTTTTGTAGGACCTTGCACTACGGTCGCAGTAGGGTCATAATTTAAAGTTTAAGGAAGGCCTAGGAATTAATTATTGTAGTTTTGATACTGCTCGACTGTCATTCTTAAGATATAGATAGGCCTTATTAAAAACAATGATATATATACCTAATAATACCAAATCAATTAAATAGAGTCAGTACAAAACAATCTATTGCTAGCTGTCACATTTTGAGGTTAGGAATCATGTTTTAGGCGGGAAAGTACAATACAGTGGTTTTATATATTTGGCGGGAAAGTTAAGTATTTACCTTAACCATATCTTATTCAAGATTGATTAAATGAGTCTTATATGCAACAAGTTACACAAATAAAGCCAGTATTTTGTTAAAATTCATATTGACATTGACTTTGCTCTCTTAAACTTACTATAATCACCATGAGTTCCTTTTGAGGTTATGTTGGCAGCCATCTTGTTTCAAGGTGTTGTGGTGATGACGTCATGATTTAAAGAGCCCACAGGAAAATTTAAAGGGACAACACGGCCATTTAAAACCTTATTGCTAGCTTACTGCCACTTTCACAGCCATTAAATAAAATTTATGCTACCGATACAGTAAGACGAATGGTGGGAAAGACAGTCTGTAAGGTAATGTTATAAGGATACAATATCTTCTTGATTAGCATTTGAGACAAAAAGTTTGTTGGGGTTGTTACACAGGTTAAAATCATTAAACGTCTTAAAACATCAGGCCTACTCCGATGTTGGCAGCCATCTTGTTTCAAGGTGTTGTGGTGATGACGTCATGATTTAAAGAGCCCACAGGAAAATTTAAAGGGACAACACGGCCATTTAAAACCTTATTGCTAGCTTACTGCCACTTTCACAGCCATTTTTATTTAGGCCTAGGCCTAAGTCATTTGTTAGAAACTGTGCCTCAGATGAATGAGGCTGTTTTCATTGGAACGAAGAAAAAACAGGTTTTTAGCCTGGGAATTATTTAGTAGATGCATGTCAAACTATGATAATGCTCAATAAAATATTTTATTTGTAAACAATTAAATTTGGAGTCCAGTTCCAAGGATTATAGTAAATTTACTAAGTTTTTATTTGCTTTAATTTTAATTTCACTAATTTACTCCTAGGTAGTTGGTCTGTGTAAGCGGTGCAAAATGGTTACATGATCATAAAATAAAAAAAACTTGTTCCCTGTGAAATGCTATGTTTTATTGTTTTTAAATTTCAGGTGAAAGAAACATTAATTTCACAAAGTTTAGCCGAGCGTACACTAAGAGAACACTGCGGAAATGTCGTCAATGCCCTCATCGCACTAACTGAATGATTTGTGACTGTGTACATATAAAATTTACTGTGGACTTTCTTTCTCGTATACATGTTTTGGTTAATTATATAAATTGAAAATCTTACTGCCAAGTTTTATATTTATTACCTTCTTGTCCTCTGCATGTGTATTAATAAACTTATAGATACAAATATTTCATCAAAGCAGTAGGGCCCACCTTAATTTTTCAAGCCTTCTTTGTATCTTACAGGGTGTCTAGTAATTTTTTCAAAATGAAATTCAAGGCTTTTCCCTAGGATTTAAAAAATTTTCAAGGTTACTGCAATAATTACAGTTACTCGTTTAGCACCAATTGTTCTGGGTACACCAGTTATTACCATATTTTTTTATGATATTTAACCCTATATTCAAATAATCAAAAAAATATTCTTTGTATAGGCCTACTCATATCTTTTTAAAAATGGCTATAATCTATCTTATTATAGTGTATAAGCTAAGTGTAATTAACAAAATGGTGGCTATGGTTCATATGTTCACATGAACTTTTTAGTTTATTTATTTAGATCCAAGGAATCTTATTGCTTGCCCCAGTACATTCTTAGTTGCCTCATTTCAAGATTCCAGCCAACATATGAATGCCCAAACATTAAAAAAGTCGGTCGATTTACGACAGAGTTTTGTATACTCTATTCACGTTCACTATCTAAAACATGCAATACAGTGATACTTACTAATTTAAAAAACAGAAATATATTTTCCAATGTCAATATAAATGCAAAAATGACCAGAAAAAATCAAAATTGCGCATTAGTAACTCTGAGTAAAACACATGCATCACACAAACGTTACCGGTAGTCACGTTAGTCGTATCAGTAAAACCACCTCTTCTCTAGGATCTTCAGTGCTGCAAACTTCTTCTAAAAGGTTCAACGAGCACAGAATTGATAGTTAAAATTCCCTCCTTGCAGGAAAATTTCCCTTACGCCAGGTGAAGTATCATACAGTAACTCAAATGTTAATCATTGGGCACAAAAGAAGTTACCTAATTACTATTTTTATTTATTTTATTTTGGGTGTATCTACGCCAGTGGCATTTTTGTAACGTTTTGACGGGGAATGGTCCAAACCTCAGTCTTGTTACTATCTAACATCGACCAGTTGTTAGAAAGCATCATTAATTAATAGCCCAATGACAAATGGCAACTGGGTCCGGAATCGAACCTTAAAAAAGCTTCTAACTTTTCTCAGGATCGAACCGGCAACCTTTGGACCAGCTATTGTGATGCAAACATATTAAAGTCATGAAAAAAAAAAAAACATTGCCTTAATTATCAACATAATATCAAGACCACATATACTGTGCCAACAAAGATAAGAGACATCATTCCTAAAGTTAAAGATCCGACACCACCTCTGAACAGCAAAGGAATATATATAATACCATGTACAGTAGCTAAATGTAGCTGCAATAAAGTATATTATAGGTGAGACTGGAAGGAGTGTATTAACTAGAATCCGCATATAAGGGATGACAAGAACAAGAAAATAAAGACTTCAGCCATAGCGGAACATACTGAACTGAAGAAACTAAACACAGCATAAAATATGACGAAACTAAAGTTATTAAAAAAGAAGATGATTATATAAAAGAAAAATAAGGGAAGCCGTAGAAATTATTAAACACCCGGAAAATATTAATAGAGAAGATGGATTTAAACTAAGCAGGTCGTGGCTACCTATTTTAAAAAAGCAGCCTCAACATAATAATTAGTATATTCGTTTGTCATTTTTATTTTTTTATATTTTATCATAATTTTTTTAACATTATAGTATTTTATATTTTTTTATACACACAGACCTAATGGTGTTTATATTAATTCTATAATCACATGATTTTAAAATTCACAAGTACTATTTTAAAACTGTCAATTATTTGTTTATTGTTCTTAATTTGTAAATAATGTCTCTGATGAAGGTGGCCAAAGATGCCACCGAAACTGTAAGATTTAAAATAAATTAGATAAGCTGAAAATCCCAAAAGAGTTTTAATTTTAAAGCCTTAATTTTTGGAAATTGTCATTTCCTCCTAATCCCATTTGAAATTTTACACTACTCGACAATCATACAGAGTGATTCAAATTGCGATACATTTGCATATTGCGGGCAGGGCCGCTCGTCTCCATCGCGATGGCGCCCTAAGAGGTTGCCTAATTTGCCTACATAGAAGAGCTGGCCCTGATTGCGGGCAACAAATAAGTTAAAGGTACTGAAACACAAAAATTTATAAAAAAAATTCCAGATTATTCAAAGATGAATTGAAGCGGATTTTTTTAATGTGGCCAAGAACAAGAGTGTCGGCCTACTCTGTGCAGTAAAACTTTACCAAGCATATATTTTATACTTTAAGAGGAATACTTAAAGGAAATAACAAGAAATGATTATGTATAAATGATTTATTACAATATTTAAATGAACATTAAAGTCACCAAAATGGTATACTTTTTAGTACTTTTTACATTATTATAACAGATAATTACACTGATGACAAACTTCAAAGTCTGCACAACTCATTCATGTTTACAATTAATAGACAAAATACACTTATCCTACAATATGTGATTACATAACACTATAGATATGAAAACTATAGGTTCTATCACCTTTTTCCGCTCAGTTTCCTCAGCGGAGGTCGGAAGCTACGTTTCACACTAGTCGGGGTAGACGTAGGTAGTGGTGAGATGGGTGGAGGCTCACCGTACCTCTCTAGCATTTCTAGCCTTCTGTTGGCTGGAGAGTCCAGGTTCTCGGTCAAACTTGAATTTACTGCACCAATGACAGAGTTTTTAACACTATGTACACAGTTACCACTGTCACCCATGTCCTTTAACTGTCCTTTAACTCCAGATGAACATGCTGCCTGAGTACCACCGGAATTGCGTTGAGCCACAAGAGATCTTATTCTTTCTTGACAGCTTTCCATGTATTTGGGCAAGTCCTGAAAAAAAACATTATTTAAAATAATGATGTTCAGACAGTTCAGTTCAGACACAGTCAAATTTTCGACTGACAGCCTCAACTTCGTTACAATGACTTTATTTACCATAAGAAAGTTATCAATACAATTACTAAAAAAAAAAATGTTTAAGTAATATATTTTATTACGGTAACAATAATTATTACGGTGATACAATGCATAGGTGGATGAACATATCACAATTCATTAACACATACAAAAATAAAAACAAGATGGCAAGGACTTTGAATCTTGATGTGGTGCCATGCCACGAATATCTGATTTTTGTATATTCTTTTATTGTGTTGTGTTCATTCATCTAAGACTGTTGATATTAGATTTGAAGACTAGGCTTGAAAATGACACCTCAAAAGACAATGGGTAGTGGGTAGGGCTTATTGGTTAGTGAGGTTAGCAAGTAATGGACAGGACAAGCAGGCTCAGCTCAGAAAGTGAAGGCTCTTTTCTATAGTACAAAAAATACATACACAACTAAAGATACCTTGAACATTTCTAGCCCACTGGCACCTTTGTCAACATAGAGAAGATGAATGATTCTCATTCATTGCTATTGCTAACCAATGCTTCAGCATTAATTTTCCTTATACTGACAAAGGATGGTGGCCTTGAAATATTGAAGATTTTGTTTGGTGTCCTTTGTTTTTTTGTGCTTTAGAGAAGCCTTTCTATTGAAAGCCTACATGCCCTGTCTATCGCCAACAATTCTCAAAATCAGATATTATGTTTACATATTGACTTCCAACAGTTCTAACCTATTGAACACACAACAAAACCGTGACCAAACTGTTACGGTAAGCGTTGACCCACCGTGTTCCGAATCCGTTGCCGCAGCTCAGCGAGCGCGCTCTGCAGGTGCGGCTGCCGCGGGTGCTGGCTGACGGTGGACATCTCGGTCGCGTATGCGGTCGGCAGCCGCCACGACACCAGGTGGCGCCGCCAGTTTAGGTTACCGAAGGCCACCAGTGCACCGGGGGCGAGTGTGTTGGCGTAGCCCGTGGCCTGTGACAGAACAATGTGGCATAGTGTAACAATAACACCTTTGTTACGAGTTATGCTATATAGGGTGTTTCCTAACTACCTGGAAATATTTTGTATATTTGTCAACTTTTGTCTTTTATAAAATGTTGATAAATATTTTTTGAGATATTTGAGTTTAGAAATTTAAAATGGCTGCCATTTTAAAAATACACATCATACAAAAATAGTTTTGTCTCTGAAAATAGACATTGGTCTCATAAGGGTTCATGCCAAATATGAACTTAATACAAAGAACAGTCATGGAAATAAAAATTATCATGTGTAAAAAATAAAATGGCGGCTAGCGGCTTAACGAAGCATTTTAGGAATGATTTTTTTTATTGTCTTGACCTAAGGAACAAATATACAAAATATTTCCAGGTTCGGACACACCCAGTATGTAAAATGTTGAACACTAGTTACATTTAAATTGTTGTTCAGAATATTTTCTTATTAGTACTGTAATATATTTGTTCTGAGTGTAATTTAGAAGTTACATCAAGCATTAAACTTCATAGAACTTCACATTTATTTCCTTAAATGAACTGAAAACTGTAAAACACATCATAGCCCTGCACATCATAGGCAAAGGCCTGCAAGCTTTAATTAAGATCGTCTACTCTGCCTTTAAGCCTGTTTTAAAATGAGAAAAATGTTGCTAATCCCTCT
>CM061531.1:242972462-243099191 GCA_030545055.2 Neoaliturus tenellus | reverse complement strand
ATTCCAGGCAGTTTTACATTTACTAGTCTACTTGTTGCTCAAAATCGAGCAATATATTTTGATACAATACAAAAGTAACATTTGGTTCTAAATCAACGACATCCGACCAATCCAATATTGTGAATATCAGCAATCACAAAAAACTACACTTGTTTACAGCTGTACATTAACAGATGTTTAAAATGTTCAACCCAAACCCGATGTTATTCTAATGGGAAAATTTCAAATTTAATTAATTTGTATATAGTGCCCTTATTTTATGTCCGATTATCATTAATTTTTGGCGGAAACAACTATAGACCAAGCCCTATCCAACGACACCAAATACTTGAATATCGGTTAAAAATTGTAGGAGGAGTTCCTACAAAAAAACCCTTAGCGTATTAAATAAGTATAGATTATTACTTCTTTTATAATAACTTCTATGAGACTTCAATTACACTGTTCCTTCAATTTTTTTATTATATGGGAACTTAGAAATGCTGTATAAAAAATTGAGTCTATTTTAAATATTCAATAGCTTTTGATTGTACTACTCGTTACTTTTCTGAAGTACGAGGGTCGGCCATTTTCAATATGTAAATTAATTGGAGAAATAATAAATTTAACTAAATCATATATTCACATACAGAAATTAGATGCAATTGCTGTAGGTCTGTTTTGAAAATAGGATATGGAAATATTGATTGAAAGGGTAAGTTTAAGTGAAATCAAAATCTTTTCATAACAAAATACAGTAGAGTCCCGATAATCCGAAATGCTCGGGACCGGACCCATTTCGGATTACCGAATATTTCGGATTAAGCGAAATTTACCAAAATACACATAATGGCGAAATACAGCGTTAAAGTTGGCCCATTGGCCTACTACGTCTATCTCGCATGGCCGCTCGGACGCTACAGAATACTTTGACGCGGTACAACGAACTGTCATAACACGACAGTGCTAGTAGTTTCAGATTTTCCAATAGGTAGCAGCACGTACAGGGTCACACTTTGTTTTGTCACGCGACAATGCTAGCAGTTTTGGCTTCTTCCAATAGGTAGCAGCACGTACTGGGTCACACTTTGTTTCGTCAGATGACAGTGCTAGCAGTTTCGGCTTTCCCCGTTAGGTGACAGCATGTACTGGGTCACTTTTTTACGATAAACTGCATAAGTTTTAATACAATTTTGTTCTTTTAGTTGGCAACCCTGGTGTTTAGAAAATTACTGTATACGGTAACGTAAACAAACCCGGTGTTCAGAAACGTTTATAACTTTGTAGCGTCAGCTTTTGAGTTGTGAAAGTGGTGAAATGGCTTCGAAACGGAAACATACTTCGGTAACACTACAAGACAAACTTGAAGTGTTAAAACGATTAGACAATGGTGAAAGTGCGTCAAAATTGGCTGTTGAGTTTGGAGTGGGGAATTCTATGATCACGGACTGGAATAAAAATAGGTTAAAAATAGAACAGTTTTGTATTGCTTCAACAAGTAAGTGTACTGAATCCCGTCATACGGCGAAAACCACGCCACTGGAAAACCTTGACAGTGCACTGTTTATTTGGTTTTCTCAAGAGAGGGAAAAAGGTACCCCGATTAGTGGACCCTTGATCAAAGAAAAGGCTCTACATTTAAATCAATTATTGAATGGAGACAAGTCTTTTTCTGCTAGCACTGGCTGGCTTGATCGTTTTAAGAAGCGACACGGCATAAGACAGTTAGCCATTACTGGGGAACGGCTATCATCTAATGAGGCTGCTGCAACCGAATATGTTTCAAATACATTTGCTGACCTGATTGCTGAAGGAAACTATTCACCGCAGCAAATATATAATGCTGACGAAACAGGCCTCAACTTTAAGGCATTGCCAAAAAAAAGTCTGGCTTCTAAAGAAGTAATAAGTGCACCTGGTTTGAAAATCAGCAAGGAGAGATTGACAGTTTTGGCGTGCAGTAATGCTGCAGGGAATCATAAACTCCCTCTCATGGTTATCGGCAAAGCTGCAAAACCAAGGGCATTTAAAAACCTAAATCTAAATGCCTTGCCTGTCACCCTCAAAAACTCCAAAAATGCTTGGATGACCTCAGCACTAATTAAAGTGTGGTTTGACGATCACTTTGTTCCCCAAGTCACTCGATTTTGCAAGGAAAATGACCGGTTCGAGCTTTACTCTTTCTTGACAATGCGACTTCACATCCGCCAGACGATGAAGTAGTTTGTGGAGAAATAAAGGCCATATTTCTACCACCAAACGTGACCCCATTGATCTAGCCAATGGATCAACATGTACTTCAGCATGTGAAGCTCTTGTAGCGGAAGAAATTATTGAGACGAATTCTGGAGGATGAAGACGAAACGCTCTCATTGATTCAAAAGCTGAAGATGGTCAATGTTAAAGACGTAATTTATTGGGTAGCAGAAGCATGGGATTCTACAAGTGAACAACTGTTAAGAAAATCCTGGAATAAACTTTGGCCTAGTTTAACTTTTGAAGAAAACTCAAATCAACATGCAGAAAGAAACAATGTTGTGCAGGTGCAGGAACTCTTACAGAATGTTCCTGGCTGTGAAGACGTAAATGCAAATGACGTGCATGAGTGGTTGCAAGCTGACGACAATGACCATGAAATTTTAAATGATCAGCAGATCGTTGACAAGGTTTTGAAACAACAGGCCACTATTTCAGACGAATCTGAAGGTGATGAAACAGATGACGACAGCGAGCAGAGAGTATCTCACTCGGACGCGGTGGCTGCCTTTGATTTAGCGCTACGCTACGTAGAGCAACAGGCCGTCTCTACCCCAGCGGATACGTTGTTTCTGAGGCGTTGGCGTAGTTATGCTTCAAAAGAGAGGTCTTCAAATCTTCGGCAAAAAAGTGTAACAGACTTTTTTAAACCAATATAAAGTTCAGAACTGCCGTATTGTATACATTGTTTATCTTTGAAATGTAGTGTTACTGTATTTTTTTGTTTTGTACTATATACAGTATGATGTAACACTGTACACTTCTTTAATGTTCTTTTAGTTTTTCATTCTATAGGGTAGCAATGTTTTGCTCACTGTAACTTTTACATGCTCTAATACACTTTATTAACTGTTAGTCTGTTTCTTCTTTTTATCCCCCCAAAATATCTTAAAAAAAAAAAAAAAAAAAAAAAAAAAAAAAAAAAAAAAAAAAAAAAAAAAAAAAAAACGGACGAACATTGGTTTTGGATTAAGCGGACTTTTGGATTACCGAAGTTCGGATTATCGGGACTCTACTGTACCTAACTTGTTGTGTACTAGGCCTACAGAAAAATAGGCTGTAGTATGGAAATTCGCATCTAGGGTATTTTGATATTTTATAAAAGGGTTTTGTGTTTAGTTACAACAGTGAATAATATAATTTGTATGTTTGTCATGTTTGTTGAAAAAGTAAACACTGGGTAAAGTAGGCCTAAATAAAGAACCCTTAGCTTAGGATAAGTTATTGGCTTAAGCCATTTTTCCTAATTTTTTATACTACAATCAAATACATTGTAGTTTTTTAAATTTAGTTCGGCCTGGGCCTAACTTACTTGGTGAAAGGTTTTTGCCTTATATTTAATAATACTGCTTGGTGGGCACATCAACAATTAATGAAACAGGTCTAAACATTTTGTTGGCAAATAATATGGAAGCTGACCCGAAGTTTTATTCAACTTACAATACCCGAATCCGACACAAGTTTTTTTTTTTAACTGACATACCTGAACTTGAACTGACCGGAATTTTCATTCAACTAATAATGTCCGAACCCGACCTGAACCTAAAATTGATGGTAATCAACTATCTGACAAAAAAACCGACTTGAAAAACTACCTGACTTGAACTATCTGACTTGAAAAATCACTACCCGCAGATTTCTACATTTTGAAGAAACATTTTTTATCAATAAGTTGCGTGCTATCAGAACTAAGGTTATTCATTTTATTCACGCCGCGTTTAGCAAAGCTTCTATGTTACGGTTTTAAATGATGTGTTACAAATTTACA
This sequence comes from Neoaliturus tenellus, assembly GCA_030545055.2. Lineage (NCBI taxonomy): Eukaryota > Metazoa > Arthropoda > Insecta > Hemiptera > Cicadellidae > Neoaliturus > Neoaliturus tenellus. Next base: position 243,095,188 of record CM061531.1, on the reverse strand, counting down.
TATCATTTTAGTAGTGGCAATGAGTATAGATCACAGAAACATGTCTGAAAAATGTAAACTTACACTGTACACGGTTGATTTTATAATAAGAACATAATTTGTTGATAACAATATAACAATACCCATGTTTTATAAATGTGTGTCTTATTTAATGGTTGATTGTGTTAATATTCTATGAAATCTTGCTAATGAGGTTTTATTGAAAACTGTAGCCTATATTCGGTAGCGCCATTACAAAAGAAAGTGATTTCCTACCTAAAGGTTTGAAATGTCTCACTAACAATACAAATGCTGTTAGATTGTTTAAAATTTTAATAAAGATGGCGCTGCATGTTATGATAACAATTGCACTCATCATTAAAGGAAGTTAAAAAACTTAAAAAATATATCTATAAAAACAACAACATGTCACCTTAATAAGACAAATTATTAGTAAAATGACCTTGATAGCATGGCACTCAATTAGACGAGCACCTTAATAAGACGTCTGTTTTGTATAACCTCTTGAGAATCGTCTTATTGAAATTCTCCTGTAATAATTAAACTTAACTGCTAAGCCGTGCAGCGTTACCTGTTTCGATTTCATTTTTGTTATTGCCCCGAACTGGTATGACTATTAGTGTGGTTTTAAATTACCTAATCGTCTCCAGTTCATATCCGTTGTTGTCTACAACCTGGTTTCGGCACTGATTTGTGCCATGTTCACATAGTTCACATGTCAAAACATCAAGATGGTAAAAAAATCAGTCTTGACGAGGACGTTAGTATTTTTAAAAGTTGAAATAAATAACACATAATAGTTTAGGAATGGTGCACTGAAACAACATAGACGCGTGTACGCACGGACGGACAAGTGGATGCTTCGCACTTTTACTTAATAGTTCCGTCGTGGCAGCCGGCTAGAGGACACTGGGAGTGACGACGGGTGTGCTGAGTTGACCTTTGGACCCTTGGCCTTGGACTCTTCCTGCGGGAAAGGAAATGCAATAGTTATTTTGTACCAAAATGACTATATAAATAAAGTTAGCAGCTTTATTGAGACTAATAAAATTACTCAAATTGATAAAGATCCTTAACTGAAATACAGTAGTACGATCAATAAAGCCATCAATACAAGTAAAGCCTTACTCAGCCCTGAGGATATCAGATATCTAAAAACAATAAATCCATCTGCTCTTTCTTTAAGGGGATTGCCAAAGGTACACAAACCTAATGCCTATAAGATCTTTAGTAAATTTCACACCTGCACCAGCCTACAAACTGTCCAAAAAACTAGACAAAATCTTGAGATTTCATTATGAATTCACCAGTAGTCACAGCCCAAAAAAAGCCTGGAATTTGTCGAAAAAACAAAAAACATAGAAGTAAAACAACATCACACACTAGCCTCTTTTGATGTTGTGAATTTATACACAAATATTCCCGTCAAAGAAACCTTAGGTATTATTATTGAAAATAAATTAAAAAGCTCCACTCTAACTCCCAAGGCCAGAAATGAATTAACGAATCTGCTACAAATAACTCTAAACCCAAACTACTTTTCAACAACAAGTTCTTTTCACAGCCTGATGGTTTAGCTATGGGATCACCATTATCTGGTATCCTATCAGAAATTTATCTAAACCATATAAAAAATAATCACATACTTTCTGAAAATAATGAATGGCACAGAAAAATATTGTATTATTCTAGATATGTAGATGATACAATATTTATATTTGATGGAAATTCCAGACAGTTACAACTACTAAACAAATACCTGAACAATCTAACGCCAATATTCAATTTCACACTCGAGACGCAGGCCAATGATAAAATAAATTTTCTGGATATTACAACTGAAAAAATAGAAACTAAGCTAAAATAGAACTTTTATAGAAAGCCTACCACCACCGATCAAACGATCCACTGCACACCTTACCATCCCTTCAACCATAAACTGGCAGCTTACAACAGTATGATTAACAGATTAATTAAAGTACCTATGACAACTGAGGACTACAACAAAGAATTAAATATCACCAAGCATATTGCCTGCTCCAATATTTACAATAGTAAATTAATTGACGGAATTTTAAAGAAACAATTGAATAAAGTAAACAAACAGATTGAGACCACTGACACATTGCTACCTAAATACATCCCCATCGAATATGGTCATAGAATTCATAACCTTTTTCGGTTAAGAATTAAGACCATACAACATAATCCCTGCATCTAGAACAACAAATAAAATTTAAACATCATTTTAACAACATTCACAGCCCGTAAAAAACAAATTAGAAAAAAACTGGGGTTTATAAACTAAAATGTAACGATTGTGAAAAATATTACTTGGGACAGACTGGCCAGTCCTTCCAAAAAAGAGTCAAAGAACATAAGATTAATCCACGAATCAACCCCCAGAAATCTAGCTATGCACAACACCTCATTGATGAAGAAAATAGCAGTGGTAATATAAATAATCTACAAATCATTGAAACATGCAATAAAGGTTATACATTAGACACGATGGAAGAATTCCATATTTATAAAGCTCTCAAAGAAGAGGAAGATTTGGTTTTAAATGAAAAACAAAAATTTTCTTCGTATTTAATTTTTAATCAAATTATTGAGTACCAGAAACGTAAGATGAGTCCATCAATAATAAGAGGCCACCCCCGCAGGACGAGTCCAAGGCCAAGGCCACTTAGGTCAACTCAGCTCACCCGTCGTCGCTCCCAGTGTCCTCAAGCCGGCTGCCGCGACGGAACTATTAATAAAAGTGCAAAACATCCACCCGTTCGTCTGTGGGTCTATGTGTTTTCTGTGTAACATTCCTAAATTTTTATGTGTTATTTATTTAAACTTTTAAAAATATTAACGACGTCGTCAAGACCGATTTTTTTACCAGCTTCATGTTTTGACTTGTGAACTACGTGAACATGGCACAAATCAGTGCTGAAACCAGGTTGTAGACAACAACGGATTTGAACTGAAGACGATAAGGTAATTTAAAATCACACATTACCTGTTTTACCGTCGACTTTCTCAAGGAACAGTGTAGGGTACGTTCGAGCCACCAGCGCTGTCAGTGATGGCAGAGCACCGCCGCGCCCCAGCACGTCGCGCAGACGGGCCGGGCGGGGGCTGCGGCCATGGAAGCCGAGACGGGCAAACCACCGTGCACGGCGGCAACTGTTGGTGGCCACGCGCAGCCGCACGCCAGCCGGGGCCTGCGCAGAGAGAGGCTCAAATTGTACACCTACTGATAATTAGGTTAGGTTAGGTATTTTGTTGCTCAATTTGTCTGAAATACTTTTTTGATTAAAAAAGTCTCATTATCATTATAGTGATGAAACATATTTTTGGCACTCTGGAGCTATAGATAAGCCAAGGTCAAACCGTTGGCAGAAGCATCCTTTTGCTACTGCTTACACTAACGGTTGATTTGCTAAGTAAATAAATATCACATGTTCTTATCACTGAGAATGACTTTTCTAAGTATTTTTACATATTTAGCAGTAACATACTTAACCTAACTGCTGTTGGCATTGTAAACTTGGCTGGGTACTTGTAGCAGCCGTGGGCGAAGATACATTTAACAAGATCCTTGCGGACATGGCTGCATTTTAGGAACCAGAACTTAACAACTATTTAACAGCATAGAATCGTAAGTTATAATTTTCACAGGTGTTCATAGGGTACTCTTCTTCCAAGTCACACATTTCTTTTATTTAAAAAAAAAAATAACCTACAAAACTTGTGCATTTATATAAGAAACAAGTACCTATAGTTTATATTATGGTAGACATTCTTTTAACTGCTTTTTCCCTGAGAAATTACAAGTCAGTCATTGCAGCCTGATGTTGCAAAGTAAGATGAGAAGTTGATTCAACTTATCTTTAAAACACAAGAATTTAGATTGGTTAACTTGCTATTCAAATTTTATGAATAAATATTTGTATAAATTGTATACCTGTTGTTCATTTTGATTTTTTTCTCCATTATTTATGGTTGTTTATTGTATTACATTAGAAGCCCTCAAATCCGGTCACCTTGTTGTTGGAGGAGAGAGAATGTACCACCGGCCGAATTTCAAATTGGCCGGATTAACCAGCGGTTTATTAAACGAGTTAAACAGAAATCTATATTAATGTGTGTCATGTGTCCTTATATTACAAGTGTTTCAACAATGAACTATTAGGGTGTATTCTACAATGAATGGTATCATACTTGCTCAATCAATGTTGTGTATCAACTTTCTAACAATCATGATTAATTTGCTCGCTAAAATGTAATGCGGCCAAAATGATGATTGGACAACGGACAAGCGGTTGCTAGCAATGAAACTGTGATTAATGGACAATAACACTGGTCTTCTGTCAACGAATTCCATAACGTAGAAATGGGATCGTAATAGCTAAATCCACCTAGTGACCCCCCGCCGGAAATAGAACACGAACACAATGTTTTAGAAGACATACAGTCCACAAGTCCAGAAACTAGCAATTGAACCTATATATTTTAGTGATATAACATAGAAAAAGTTGACTGGTGTCTATTTTGGCCGTGGGAAACACCTGCAGTTGAAAATTTTATTTCCGGTAGACCACGGCCGCATTATCTCCCGCGAAACATCCGGAGATAAAAATTGTAAATTGTAACGGAGATAAAAATTAGCTGAACCATCCGAGGCCAGACTAGGGGGATCTGTTTTAACAAACTTTTTAGTTATACAGCCCAGGTTTCAATCCCGAGTGTGGTTCTTAAAGACACTGCTACAAAGGCATCTCAAGATAATAATGTCACTGTTACAGCTGACATAACACTTCTTGATGCAATAAAACAAAAAATGAAAATCTTTCAATAATTAATTTAGAGACAAAAATACATAGGATTTACTTTGAAGAAAATTTTTTATGTTAAACCTTCACTGTCACTCACCATAAATTAAGGAGTAAACGGTTACACAGTAAATTTTATAATGCTTGCTTTAAATAATTTAATGAAAAATTCTTAACAACACATTTATTCCACATTCACACCCTGTTGCACCTACTTCCAGCGCATGCCATCCCGCCAAGCAGTGGTCATCTGGTTGAGGTAATTTTCCTTCCGCACTATAGTCAGCCACTTTGGAATTTTCAGGATTTATTGTATAGGGTAAGTTAGGTCCAGAGGAAACAAGCTGTGACTAAGAATGATCTGTTGAAAACAATTGTTTTGTGGTATGAAATTCAAAGTGTTGAAGACAGAGAGGGTATTTCTTGCACTTTTCTCACCGACAATTTTCCATTTCAACCCCCCCAAAAAAATAACGAAGGGTGGAAACCTGTAACCCGAACTTGTAAGGTTTTACTATTTTCGCTGTAACTTTTGAACGAGAGGTCCTAACTCGAATCTGAGGGAAAATCGTTAGTTGGGAATTAAACGCTCTACAAGATTGGTCCTATGAAATTTTGCTGTATCTCACCCCCTTCACCCTTAAAAAGGGGCGTACTTTCAAAATTTCTAAAATTTTTCGCAAAAATTGCGCTATTTTTATATTTTTATTTACTATTATGTAATATATATACATGAATTTCTATTTATATTATGACCTGAACAGTTTCTTTCTATAGTAGTAGCTTTATGCCATTTTCATTTGGAGTTTAGTCCAAAACAATTGTAATAACACAAAATTCTTAACGTTTTTTCATGTGAAGTGTTTGTAATTCATTTCATACCCGTCAACATACTGCTATATCGATATATATTTCGCCATTACTATGTTCTATTACTGATGGAGTTGTATTTATACAAAGCACCTACCCTGCGCCAGGAGCTAGCGTTGTAAAAGTACAACGCTGTGTGTGTTATTGTAGACAAATGAAACCAGTGAGGGGAGAGCAGTCGGGCGATGAGCTTGCTGCTGTTGTCACTCTTGAGGAAGGTATTTTTTAACCTTTCTACACTAGAAGTTTACAGCTTCTGCCACCACAAGAACATGGAGCGGGTATTGTATTTTGATGACGCCATAATACAATAACAAGGTGTTTAGGACTAATATGTTGTTTCTTAATTTGCTATCCGTCTGTCTTTCTTAAAATTTGCTATCCGTTTATGGGTTAACAAATAAATTTAGCATTTTGTGTTTAAGTGAACACTGGCTCAGTCAGAGTGAATTAACCTACAAGCATATTGAAGGTTATAGACTACTAAATTCATTCTCCAGAAAACATTCCATTCGTGGTGGTGTTGGTATTTGGGCATCTCCTAATGTTGGCTGTGAACTGTTGAATACTGATTGGTTAGCTATTGATAAAGACTTTGAGTGTGTGGCTGTCCTTGTCAAAGAGCCTAGGATTGCTCTGGTCTGTGTCTACCATTCTCCTGCAGGTAATGCTGAAGTTTTTTTAAGTAACCTTGAACAACTACTATTATATTTGAGTCGCTATAATGCACCCATTGTTATTGGCGGTGATGTTCATGCCAAGTTTGACGTCACAAAGGAACAGCCTAGTGTACGAAGACTACTTTGTTTGTTAAAGCAGTTTAATTGCTTCTATGTTAATGATAAGCCTACTCGTATAAATGCTTGTCTGGATAATATTTTCACTGACATTCCTCCTCATTCTTTTAAATTTGAGGTTATGTACCCTGATATTGCAGACCACAAAGGGTTGAGGATTGAAATTGAACATTCAACATCAACTGATGAGGTAAACCCTGTCTGTCCTAAGTTTACTTGGATTAGAGATATATCTGAGCCTTGTATTGATGTTTTCATGAATGAACTGCGGAGTGTGGACTGGCACACAATGTTGTATGATGACCACCTTAATGCTGAGGAAAAATTTGACCTATTTTTCAATAAATTAAGAGAACTCTATGACCTACACTGCCCTGTTAAACTAATAAAGAAAAAGCCACACAAAAACCTCAATGTTAAGATATCTTGGTACTCACCAGAACTGCATAAACTTAAGGAAACAGTTATGTCTTATCGGACTGTTTATATGGCTACTAGATCGGATCAGGCATACAATGCATACAAGCAATGTAGGCATTATTATAAAACTAAAATAAATGAAGCAAAACTTGAAGCTAACAAGAAGTATATTGAGAACTCAAACAACAAATGCCAAGCTGCATGGGCCACAATAAAGAGAGCAACAGGACTAAAGCAGAAGGAGACGTCATCAGAGGTGTCAGCCCAGGCCGCCTGCGACTACTTTGTGGAGTCTGTCAACCAAGCGAAGAGCCGCATCCCTCAGCCCGCAGTATTAGCCAATGAACTTCTTCAGCGAGCTCCAAGGCCTGATGTCGAGTTTCAGTGGGTTCAAGTGTCCTGTGAAAGTGTTCGTAGTGTGGTGGGTAGCATGAAGTCATCCAAAAGTAAAGATGTATATGGGTTTTCAAATTTCATTATCAAGAAGATTATTGATGTTATATTGGTACCTCTGGTTTTCTGCCTCAACGCATGTCTATCCGAAGGAATTTTTCCTACTTCTCAGAAGATTTCTCGAGTCATCCCTGTCTTCAAAAAAGGAGACAAGTCAAAAATTGAGAATTATCGGCCGATCTCTTTGATCCCAACAATTGGAAAAATATTTGAGCTGGCCATCAAATCACAGGTATGCAAGTATTTTGAAACTTTTGAAATTTTTTCAAAATCACAGTTTGGTTTCCGTCATGGTAGGTCTACCACGGATGCCATGGGCTCTCTTCTTGCTCTGATTTTAGACTCCTTTGAGGACAGACAAATTGCTCAGATCACTGCTTGTGATCTGAGCAAGGTGTTTGATTGTATAGATCACAACATTTTGCTTTTAAAACTTGACCACTTTGGCATCCGTGGTATACCTCGTGCTTTTTTGAGTCATACCTGTCCGAACGAATTCAATTTGTTGAGGTAGAGGGCAAGAGGTCTGATAATGTAGTGGTTAGGTCTGGTGTTCCGCAGGGCTCTGTTCTGGGGCCCCTGCTATTTTTGGTTGGTGTCAATGATCTCCCTTATGGTGTTCTGAGGTCAGTCACAGTCATGTTTGCAGATGACACCTCATTTTTTAGCTCTCACACTGATCTAAATGAATTAAAGTCAATTTCTTTGGAGGCTCTCAACGAGGCCAGCTTGTGGTTTAGTGCCAATGGCCTTGTTCTAAATCATGATAAAACTCAGATTATAAGATGTATGCCAAAAAACAAACAAGTAGGCCTAACCGATATTGACCAATCATTGCATGATGTAAAAATTTTAGGTTTAATTATAGATAGAAATCTGACTTGGTATCCGCATGTTGATTCTGTTTGTAATAAGCTTGCCCGTGTAATTTATTTATTAAGCAATCTAGTCAAAATTGTACCTGAATCTTATGTTCTGTCTGCATATTACGCTTTTTTTCATTCTATTTTAAGCTATGGTCTGATTTTGTGGGGAAATAGTTGCCATATAACTAATGTTCTTTTGCTCCAGAAAAAAGCAATTAGAATTGTTACTAAATCTTCTTTCTATGAACATTGTAAACCTCTTTTTATCAGAACTAATGTCATGACAGTTACAAATGTGTATATTTTTGTTTCTTTACTTCATGTCAAGAAAAACCTTAGTATTTTACGTCTTAGAATGGATGTTCACTCTTATAATACTAGGAAAAATTCTTCTGTTCAAGTGCCATATAGTAGGTTAAGTGTCTGCATGAGAAGTTTCCCTATTTTGAGTCTGAAATTGTTTAATAAATTGCATGATGACACCAAACTGTTGCCTTTTAATGATTTTAGAAGTAAGTTGCATGACTGGTTAACAGCAAATCCCTTTTATGAAATTAGAGAGTTTTTTGAATCTGATGCTGTATAACCAATGTCCTTGCTTAGTTTCTTGCACTTTTGCTGTAAAAATGTACATGATTTCTTGCATTAGGCCCCATGTTATATATTTTGCTTGTTTGCATTAGGCCCTATATTGTACGGTAGCATCCTGCTTGTTGCATTAGGCCCTATATTGTACGGTAGCATCCTGCTTGTTGCATTAGGCCCTATATTTTTGTACCTTATTTATTTATTTTAGGCTAAGTATTTATTGTAGCAAATGATTATTCACTACTTGGATATGCATTTTTTCTATTGTTGACCATGTCTATTGCATTTTGTAATGTTGAATGACAATAAACGATGATTATTGATTATTGATTATTATTGAATACATTATATATACAATTTGTCCATCCAATTTTTTATAATTTTTCTTGCTCATATTCAATATAATTATATCATGGAAAAAAAACTTGCATACATATGTATAAGTGATTTCGCTTAAAGAGTTACATAAATGAACAACAGACATTTGAGTAGGTCGGTGGGGTTGTAAATAGTATAATTTATAATTTTCTATGGAAAAGAGTATTCTAGTTTTTATTACCTTTACAATAAAATACTTTTGACATATTTCTGAGTATATTATTAGAGAGTCGTGAAAATATAAAGGGAGCGTTTGTGAGTAAAACCAGGAACTTCAGTTGTATTTATACAAAGCATTTTCAAAATAGCAGCAGCATCCTGTTTTGATGTCGGAGGACCTCAGTTTACCTATATTAGCAAATTCTTAGAGTTAATGGTACGGTTAAGTGAAAATACAACAACGAAAATTTGGCATATAGCAACACAAATTGTGTGCATTTCAGCAGTGAACATGTTAACGAATGAATGTAGAATGGTGTGCCGTGGTCATCGTGCTGAAGATTGTACAAAAATTGAATGCAATAATTTTGAGCTCATTGTAATTTTGTGGCTAGTACCACAGTCATGTCATTGACTATATGTTGGAGCAGTAATTTAAGTGTGGAGAGCCAAGTGGTTTCATAACAGGTAGTTTATATGGAAATGCGAAAATCGTGGCACCTTTTTCAGAATTTGAACAACAACATAAGCCTTGTCCCTTGCATCAATGCCTTTTTAAGACAGTCTGTCTTGTGTTGGACAAACATAAGTGGTAAATCGGTAAATGTAGTAGAGTTTGTAATATATTTAGAAAAAAGATGAATGCAAAAGATTGGATACGGGGAGTATTAAAAAAATTAGGTTATATAGCGAAAATGTTCGGAAATTGGAAACAAAAGTATGAAGCAGATGGCAGTAAAGAGTCATGGTATTTATAGTATTCAACAAAAACTTTGAACACAATAACAAAGTGTACAAATTTGTATTTTATAAGTATCTAGACTTTTTATGATTGTATAAGACAAAAAAATCTTACACAATTTGTTTTGTCTCTTTCCTTTTTTGTATCCGAGTTTCCCCATTATTCGAGGTAGTCCCATTCCTGTTTAGCTTGTATAATCAGACTTATACTGTATCTCTTTAATAGACTTGGTTTAAAGTGATCGTGGAACGACCTGCAGGGGATGACAGCCGGCGTCGTTGTTCACCAGCTCCGCGCCACAGATCATCAGCTTTGTCCCGATGCCGACTCTACCATTCCTGATCAGCAGCTCCATCTCGTAGTCGACGGCGGCTCTGACACTATACCACCCGTCACTCAGCTCTAGCTCTTGCCTCCTCCCGGCGTCTTCCTTATCTGGTAGAGGTACAGCCTGAAATTGCACGGTAGGTGTGGCAATTAGGAGGATATTCCAACTCTAACTATAAACCTGAACACAAAGTACTTCTGATAGTTTGATATAGAGACACCGACACAATCTGGTACGTAAATAAATTAATAGCCCAATGAACAAAAGCAGCTGGGTCAAGTTTCGAACCATCAAACAGATTTTAACTTTTCTGAAGATTGATACGGCAACCTTTATATTCAAAGGCAAGCTATAAAACCATTCAGCTACCCAGCCTGTTAAATGTGATAGGTATGACTAAAAAGAGACCATGAAAGCACACTAAACAAAGTGAAAGGGTCAGTTTACAAAAACGAAAATCTTAAACTCTTAGCAGGTAGATCAAAACAAGAGGAAAGTCATTCTTTGCCAGAAATTGCCATGCGTAACATTTCTTTAGCAGTTAAGCTATACAGTTAAAAATTAAATCATTTAGAATAAATTATATAGTCTTATCAAGAATGTTTAGCTGAGAAAGAAAATTAATTTGAAAAAAAGCCATTCTCATCAGTGAACTGCTTACTTCTCAGAAAGTACCTAAGAGAGAGTGGCTGACAGACTTCTAAATAAAAGATCTCAGAAGTCAAATCACTTGAAATGGAACAAAGTGGACTTCATAATTTTTATTAACCAGGTGAAATAGCGGTTAGAGAGTCCTCATCAACAATTCAAATTTTAACTCTTTTAGCCCACTTGAAGGACAAAAAGTCTCGGTAGTAATCACCCTGCACAACACCCAAGAAAAGTAAGATAAAGCTAATTTTAGGAAAGCTAAACTAGACAACAAATCCGAAATTTTTAAGGCTTGCAATAGAATGAAAAATGACGATTTAATTTACAAATCTGGCCCAAAAGTCTCTATCAAAGCCGATACCCAAGCGAAAGATCTCGTATTTTACTTAAATAGGATGGAATCTTGTTCAATTTCCAAGAGTTGCACCTGGATCTCCACTATACAGTGAGGTAGCAAAAACAAACTTTACAGAGGACCCTTTATCAGCCAAGAACTCAGTTACACACACAAGTAGAATACGATGTTCAACTGGCCCTCAAGCCACTTCACGCTCAATTAATTACACTTACAATCCATGTTCTTCTGTCATTTTTCAGCAAAATGTATCAAACTATCAAAAAACCTGATTCCACAGACAACTGTCAAAATAACTTAGCAATAGATTCTTTACCTGGTGCCCAATACTCCAATAATTAGAAGTCTGCGAGTACTCGAGTATCAGTTTAGTATTTTTTGATACTCAAAGCTCGACCGAGTACTTGTGACTAGTCGTTAAAGTCTAGTCGAGTAGTTGGTAAATTAAAATATATCCACCAACTTGTTATTCTTTTTATTAGGTACATTCCTTTGGATCTGGTCCTTTTGTTTTAACCCCCTTTTTTTATTCTTTTTTACATAATCAGCAATTTACAAACTAATATTTTTCCTTCACATATTTGTTAAGAAAATTTAACTTTGAGTGCTTATTGATAGGCCTAGCAGTTATTTTATTTCAATATTTTTATGTTCACATACTACTCAACTCGACTTGAAACTAGAGAATTCTACTTACTACTCGAGTATTCTACTTACTACATGACTCAACTCAACTTGTTCCAAAAATATGATATTCCCCCACCCCTACCAATAATCCCAAAAAAGCTTGAGTAAATAGAAAAATGCATTATTATATACATGTTTATTACTTCATTTAGGGTTGCAGTATGAAAAAATTTGCAATTTTAAAGGTGGTTTCTGATTTTTTGGAACAGGAACCAAACATTGTATGTCTATCAGAGCACTAGATAAATTTAAATGATAATTTTAAGACACATTGCTTAAACTCTTCCAAACTGGCCACTTTTAAGTGGTGGTGTTTGTATTTTTGTTAAGAATGGTATTGAATTAAAAAAAAAGATTACTTATTAGTTGAATTTATCACATAAATGTAAAAAGATATTGGCGGTGTTTGTATTTTTGTTAAGAACAGTATTATATTTAAGGAAAGATTAGTTAGTTGTATAGTTCAATGTCAATTGCTTTTTAATGTTCTTCCAAGGAAACAAGTCGCATTGAAGATTCCACTTTTTCATTACAATTAATAGAACACCAAATTGTCAAAATTTAAATACTTTTTACGTGTTTTTAGAAACTATTGCAACACCTTGAGAGTAACAAATATAAAAGTCTATTCCAGTGGCGATTTTATCATTGATCTGTAGGTTGAATATAAAAATTGCACTATGGAATGCAATGCAGTCTATATAAAGAACTTATATCTCCTTTCTAAAAATTTTACTGAAACAAATTGTATAACTCAGAGATTGAAATTAGTTTCAAGGTTAAAGGTTTGATTACAGTAGAGTCGATTATACGACAGTAAATTATCTGAAACCCTGAATGGGTTACTAATTCAGTGTACAGTATTAAGTAATCCTATTGAAGAACAGCAACCAAATAATGCAATTGGCTATAACTATAAAAAGTACTGTTTTTAATTTTCATATATTTTTCATCTGCCAATAGATTATTATTTGTAAGTATTTTTATTGAAAATCCATCAATGAACTTAATTTATAAATGGTAAATAATTTTTCATGTTTGATAATCCAAATAATTTGATTTTCTGAACCACCCCTGGTCCTGATTAGTTTGGATAATCGACTCTCTACTGTCCAACTATCAGCTATCCAACTTAGCTATGAGCTTGATAAATTTATCTGTTAATCTTCTTTTTGTGAGGAACAAAGTTAGTTTCAATATCAATTTGTGCTCAGGCAATGACACTTATCATTTGGTAGGTAGTCATTTCTATTACTACCTTTTATATTGATATTCTTTTAGTTCATATGTGTAGAGAATTCTCACCAAACTTACGTCAACTATATCAGCAACAAACAGCACCATAGTCCTGCCGGGTGACTCATCTTTCTCCAGAATTTTCCTCAATGCCGGCCGCTGACTGCCGTCAATCTCTCGGTCATATCTGTACTTTAACTGGAGCATCACGTTGTGTGGGGTTAAGTATCTAAAAAAAAAATTGAATGATTTGCACAGTGTTAAAATTAAAAAGTCTTGCTTGGCTAAAAACTCAAAATCCAAGCTGAAGAGGAATCAACCTGTACTTATCTGAAGGTTTAAAACTATAATGTCTAGAAGGTAAATAACTACTCTAAGCAAAAACAACTTTTGTAGCTTAAAAATTCATCAAGTTTAGTTTATATTCAGTCTTGGATGGTTTCTTAAAAACCTGAAATTTATGGTTATCACTCGATAAAATCTATGGAACCCGGACTTTATCAGATTATTAAAAGACTCGAGGTATTGTTAAAATGATGTTAAATAACAACCCAAGAAAGGGTAAAATGAGGTAAAAACTGATTAAACGGGTTACAAACAACAAACCACTTTAATACAAACGTTTATTTGTTAAATTAATATAGAAATACAATTTAAATCTTGAAAATGTAATACAAGAACGTTTTGCAAAAAATGATACTGCCAAAAGATATTGATGTAAAGTCATTGTCAGATTATAGAATGCGTCGGACCAAAGAATATTAGATTATCGAGAGTGCAATATATATTTTTAAAATGAGTCTAACTATTCTAGTAATGATTAGCCTTTAGGGGCATGAATGACAGTGTTCACGCAAAATGTTGTTCTTCCTTAACACTTACCGATTCCCAAGCTTGTGAGGAAACATTCTCTCCGTTGCAGCCATTTTGAGAACGATCCATTGAAAGTGGTTTTCGACCCAGTCGCTGGACACTAGAGAAGGATCTATCGAGGGGCTCGCCAGGAATGCCCTCGTTATTTCCTTCACACCAGCCTTCCCTTCGGCATCAAAAATCAACAGTGCCCCATCTCCAACCGGAACACCATTCACATTTGTAATGGAAATTTCTTCACTAAAAAAACATTACACCATTAATAGTGTTTTAAAAGGTTTTAATATGTTAAAATTTAATAGGTATATAACAGGTTTAATTGTAACAGCACAGAACATAGATAATTTTATTTTAGCATTAAAACTAGGTCAGATATAAGGACTGAACCATGAAAAGTCGTTTAATTTGCAGAGAGAGAGAATTTCAACACGTTTACTAAAACAAGTTTATTATATCCAAGAAGAAGATTGCATACAATTTTTTCCTGACAACACCGAATTTTAAAGCTACAAAATTATACTTATTATTATTGGCTTACTGATTTACCAGACGTACCTGTAGTAATCCAATGCACTGAATTTAAAATCCGTTGCACTTTTTCTAGTCGTTTCAAGAATTGATTTTTTAATTTGCAAATCATGAAGCTGAAAAATAATATATTAATGAAAAATTGCAAAAAATCATGAATCATAACAAAAATGAAAAAAAACAAAACAAAAACATAAACAGGGTGTCTACTAAGACCTGATTTTAGATTTCCAGTACAATTTTCAAAAAGTTCCAGTATCACTCGCAAACTATTAATCCAAACAAAGAGTTGCAATAATGATATCTATATCTATAAAAGAGGAAGTATGTATATATATTTATATGTATGTTGCCTATAGACTCCGAAACCGCTCGACAGATTGTAATGAAACTTTCAGGCATTATCAAGCATTATTCAAGGATGGTTTGAGTGAAGTTTGGTGCAAATCTGTCCAAAGGGCTCTGACCCAGAAGGCATACTATGGTGAGGTGTCAGGTTTTAGAAATTTATTGTTTACAAAATGAACTGCTGTAATTAAAAAATTTGAAAGTTTCATTCAAGCAGATGCTTATAATCATAGAAGTGACAAGGTGTGAGGTATAATGTTTGTGTTGTCTTTATGGCTCCGCCCTACGGAAGCTCAAAATTACACTTAAAAGCCTACAGGTGGTGAAATTTGACATGGACGATTCTCTTTGTCCATAGGTGCACCATATGTCCATAGGTTTTGCAAATATAGTTTTTTAAGCTCTTTAGGGCTCCACCCCACTGGACTTCAAAATTACTTTAGGGCCAACGGGGTTGAAATTTTGATGGACGATCTCTTTACCCTTAGGTACTCACTAAGAAAAGATTTTGCAAATATAGTTTTTAAGCACTTTAGGGCTCCGCCTCACTGGACATTGAAATTACTTTAGGACCTCCGGAGCTGAAATTTGATGTGGACGATTCTCTTTGCTCATAGGTACTCACTAGGAAACGGTTTTGCAAATATAGTTTTTTAAGCTCTTTAGGGCTCCACCCCACTGGACTTCAAAATTACTTTAGGGCCACCGGGGTTGAAATTTGATGGACGATTCTCTTTACCCATAGGTACACTAAGAAACGATATTGCAAATATAGTTTTTTAAGCACTTTAGGGCTCCACCTCACTGGACAATGAAATTAATTTAGGACCTCCGGAGCTGAAATTTGACATGGACGATTCTCTTTGCTCATAGGTACTCAGTAGGAAACGGTTTTACAAATATAGTTTTTTAAGCTCTTTAGGGCTCCACCCCACTGGACTTAAAAATTACTTTAGGGCCACCGGGGTTGAAATTTGATGGACGATGTTTTTTTCCCTTAGGTACTCACTAAGAAAAGATTTTGCAAATATAGTTTTTTAAGCACTTTAGGGCTCCGCCTCACTGGACATTGAAATTACTTTAGGGCCACCGGGGTTGAAATTTGACAGACAATTCTCTTTACTCTTAGGTGCTTACTAAGAAACAGTTTTGCAAATATAGTTTTTTAAGATCTTTAGAGCTTTGCCCCACTGGACTTTAAAATCACTTTAGGGCCACCGGGGTTGAAATTATATGGATGATTCTTTTTGTTCATAGGTGCTCACTAAGAAACGGTTTTGCACATATCGTTTTTAAGCACTTTAGGGCTTCGCCCACTGGACTTTAAAATTACTTTAGGGCCACCGGGGTTGAAATTTGATGTACGATTCTTTTTGTTCATAGCTACTCACTAGGAAACGGTTTTGCAAATATAATTTTTAAGCTCTTTAGGGCTCCGCCCCAATGGACTTTAAATTACTTTAGGGCCACCATGGTTGAAATTTTACTTGGACATGCGTCTTTACTCATAGGTACTCACCAAAAATGGTTTTGCAAATATATTTTTAGTAGGGCTGTGCTCAACTGGACTTTAAAATTCATTTATTGCCTCCGGGGTTGAAATTTGACATGGACGTGCCTCTTTGTTCATAGGTGCCCTTGCATTTGCAATTACGATCAATAAGATACATAACAAACTTTGACTATTCTGGGTTTAAATTTGCAAAATGCCTGTTTATCCTTTGGCCTTACAGTAATATTAATATACTTACTTTCTACGCCATTGACTGTTTTTGTTATATTAAAAAACTTAAAACTTAACTTACCTTTTTTGTTGTATTAAAATAGCTTTATTTATGTAAACAACTTAATTTGAGCGCAGCAACGCGCGCCGGGTAACTGCTAGTTTTATTCATATAAATAAATTAATCTATACTTATTTAATACGCTAAGGGTTTTTTTGTCTTGAGAACTCCTCCTACAATTTTCAACCGATTTTCAAGTTTTTGGTGTCGTTGGATAGGGCTTGGTCTGTAGTTGTTTCCGCCAAAAATTGATGAGAATCGGACTGAAAATAAAGGCGCTATCCTACATTGAAATCTCAAAATTTCCCATTTAAATAACATTGGGGACTGAATAAAGCATTTGAAACATCTGTTAATAATCAGCTGTAAATACGTGTTGTTATTGGCGATTAAAGATATTCACATTGTTGGATTGGTCGGATGTCATTGATTTAGAGCTAAAGTAACATTTGTACTGTATTTAAATAAATTGCTCGATTTCGAGCAACACGTATACTAGTATAGATTATTGTGTAAAGGTTAAACACTTATGATGAATGATTACTTCCCTACAATAACATTTGTTTAATATTGTTTTGATTACATTTTATGAGGGACTTCCAACTCCCTCTAAATCCTACGTTCCTACCACATTATTTTGCATTTATTTAATAAAAATAAATTATAATAAAATTATTAGCTTACAGTTAACTACAAGAAAATTTATTAACTACATAAATAATTAAAATTCTAAAAAACATTAATACAATTTAAGAAGGATATTTAAATTTTGAGAACACAATCAAACATTTTCTAAGCTCCATATTTACACACATGTTTACACATTTCTTGATTAATTATTAATTTTAGATCTGCAAGTTTTATGATTTTGGTTTGCATACATACAAAACAGCAAGAATGACTTGAAAACATTTTACGTTGGTATGTGCGAATCAAATGACAAAATCTATTTTATATACATAAAAAAACTTTACGCCTTTTAATAACACTAAAAAATTTCAGTATCTATTTTGAAATTCAAGTATAATTTAAGTATTTCCAGTATGGAAATATAATTTCAGTATTTTAAGTATTTCCAGTATCAGTAGACACCCTGATAAACTATTCAAGCCCAACAGTAGGCCTAAATGTTAACAATTAACTGTCCCATACACGATATCTAATATTTTTCCATTAATTTCAATAAGTTAAACAAGCTAAACAATACCATTAAATTGACATCCAAAGTGACAATCTTTTACAGTAGGTATATTAATTTTTTGTCAAACAAGATTAAATTTACGATGGAAACACAGAAAGAGCAAATAAATTTCCTAGACCTAACCATTTTTAAATGATTTTTAAAGAAGAAAAGAATCACTATTTTAAAATTTTAAGAAAACCAACACAAACCAATCTGATAGTTCCTCAAAATTCTAATCATCCTTGGAAACATAAAATGTCTAGTTTTAATGATAAATCGACTTTAAATGTACCGATGTCAAGAAAACCCTTTGAAGAAGAGAAACAAATCATAACAACTTTAACAGTAAGAGGGATATAAACATAATTTAATTGAAAAGATTATACATAAAATTAAGAAAAAAACTGTGACAACAACTAAGGAACAAAAAGATAAACAGGAAAACATATGCCTACATTACAGCTCTGTTTTAAACAAGACAATATGAAAAAAGTTTTTAAAAGGTAATTTCACTGTAAGTTATAGAACAAGAAATAACACATTTTAACTAAATAAAAGATTTTCAGAAAAATAAACCTACAACAGAAGACTATGAAAAATGTGGTATGCATAAGATTAAATGCAAGGACTGTCTGAAATATTATATAGGCCAAACTGGCAGAAACTTAGATGTAGATACCAAGAACATAAACAGGCTGTAAGATCTAATAATAGGACAAGTCAAAAATCAAAATTGACAGAACACATTTTACAGACAGACCACAGTTATGGCACAATAAAGAAAGCCTCAAAATATTATCAATAGAAAAGAAAGGGGAAAAATGAATGCTAAAGAAGAATTAAACATATAACTTGTGTCCAAAAAGTCACGGACTGGTTTAATATTTTCTGAACGATAACAGATAACGATAACAGATAATCAATAAAATTTGGTACATCAACACTACATCCAAAAATATACTTTTTGAAGGAACGTCATCATATATATATGACCACCAATATGACGCTGGTGACGCAATATGGTCACCAATATGACGTAGGCCAAAGCAGTTTCCCTGGGAACTTCCACTACGGACCTCCCTAAAGGAGGTCTTGAGAAAAACTTCATTGGCCTTACTTATGTCATACATCATTTTAAAGGGCTTTGCATTCTTAGCACTTTACCTGTCCTCAAAATGTCGGGTGTATCGGAAGTTATTGCATTTTTTTTCAGCAATATGATTTTAATGCAAAGTTTATGCTAACAAAATTAGACTAAGGAGGTAAGATTGCCGATTTAGTCTGCATTACCAGGGGCTAGCATTATGGATGATAACTAAAAAAGTTTTCATTTAAAAGTCTTTACTTTTTGCATATTAAATTAGACTTTAACGTCAACATATAAAATCTGTTAACATGTAATACATTTGGGAAATCAGCTATTCAAATTAAACTATTCAGGATTAGTGGTGAAAATGAACACAATCGTGAAGGACCCTGAAAATGTTTATTATTTTTATTTCTGTATGAAAAATAGAGTATTACGGTGTAAATTGAACTTGGGTTTGATTAGAAATAGCTAATTAGTAGAGTTCCGCAAATCTGGTCTAATGAGTTATAATGTCTAAACGGTATTCGGGTTATTGGGAAAGGAGTAGACATAAAAAAAAAACATACAGTTTATGTTATTCCTATAAAACCATTATTGTATATTGTACATAATATATATACTAAAAAATTAAGCTTCATCTGTTAAAACAAACCTAAGGAAAAACCAAAACTGTCCCATAGGCTTTACCAATGCAATGGCGCTTAGCACCTTGGAACCCATGCATTTTACTGATCTGTCAGGCTTTCCGAGCTATCCAGAATTCTGGGTTTGCGGGACTCTTCTATACAACACTATAAGTAACTACATAGGTTCATGTGTTATATTATAATCATTCATACCTTATCAGCTGCAAAAAAACGGAGACACCCATTTTCTGTAAGATCTTTCAAACTTGTACTTTTCTCTGTTTGTTTTTTCAATAAATACAAACCACTACATGGTTTTATACATGTGTGGTTTTTTAACTTTTCTTTAATACTTTCTTCTTGTCTGTGAGCCGCTTGTAACTTTGCTTTTGCTATGTTGTTTTCTACATCTTTTTCAGGACTGAGATAAAATTTTTTTCGTTTCTCAGGTTTGGCATGAAAATTAGAATACAAAGACTTGCGTTTTGACTGAAAATGAGATTCATTTGGAGTTGATGTGGAGTAAGATGGCTTCAAATTAGAGAAATTTGAAATTGAATTAGAAGTCTTACTAAAATGAGAGATAGGTGTTGAAATGGCTGTTGTACTAGTGTTCAGTTTTCCATGTCTCTTTTTGATTTTGCAATGGGAATCTAAAATAGGACTTAGCTGTTTATTATTAATTTGAACTTCATTCTCAAAGCAATTCAATGACAGTAAACCTACTTGCCTATCATATAGCATTCCTGGAGTGGATATACATGGCTTCAAAGAAAATGGAGAGCTTGATGCTTCATCTGCCATGAGAGCAGCCATACTCTCTGATACTTCTTGTGCAATACTTGGAGACATCACACCAGGACTGCATGGTTCTCCAGCCTGAGTTTCATTTCCACTAAGGCTATTCCTTGAATGGTTTAGTAAACTCAAATCAGCTTCTGATATCACTGAAGCACCAGCAAACAAAATACTATTTTCTTCATTATACAAAACTTCTTCTACATTATTGCAATTATTAGTTACATCAGTTTCGGGAAATAGTTTTCTTCGTTTCATCAGAGAGTTGTAATTTTTTATCTGGTCCGAAACTCTGTCTAATTTTTCATCTGTCTCAGATGCCAAGTCTGCTAAACTGATATTTCTCCTTTTTCTCTTCAAAATTTCTTGGTAATTGAGCATTTCTTTAGTTTGTGAGTTATATGCTATAAGAGGTCTGTTATTTAAAGAAAAAATCTTTTTCTGATGCACTTGACTAGACACACTTGAGTTAATTTGTTTTTGGCATGACTCAGAGCTCGATACTAAACCAAGTTGTTTTGTTTTCATGTTCGGTGTAACATCAGTAAATTTTCTTTCTACTTCAGAATAATCAGATTCATTGCAATATTTTAAACTCTGTTCATCTGCTAAGCATTTTCTCAAGTTGAAATTATCATTAAAAATGTGCTTCGCTTCCTGAATGGATTCTTCAGGGGATTCAACTGACTTTTCACTTGCTGTTTGGAAACCTTTTTGCAATACGATGGAGTTATCATCAAAGAGATGCTTCGCATGTTGCAATGATTCTTCAGAAATCGTAACTGACTTTCCCCTTGCTGTTTGCGAACCTTTAGGTACCAAATTAGAGCTTTCATCTAAGAGTTGCTTGTCTTGCTGCAAAGATTCCTCTGAAATTTCCACAGACTTTCCAATAGCTGTTTGGAAACCTCTTGGCAATACACAAGAGCTTTGATCAAATCGCTCTTTCGCTTGCTGCAGTGATTCTTCTGTAATTTCAACAGACTTTCCACTAGCAGTTTGGAAAACTCTTGGCATTACAAAGGAGCTTTCATCAAATAGTTGTTTGGCTTGATGCAATGATTCTTCTGAAATTTCAACAGACTTTCCACTAGCTGTTTGGAAACCTCTGGGAATTACACAAGAGCTTTGATCAAATAGCTCTTTGGCTTGCTGCAGTGATTCTTCTGTAATTTCAACAGACTTTCCACTAGCAGTTTGGAAACCTCTTGGCATTACATGGGTGCTTTCATCAAAGAGTTGCTTGGCTTGCTGCAAAGATTCCTCTGAAATATCCACAGACTTTCCACTAGCTGTTTGGAAACCTCTTGGCAATACACAAGAGCTTTGGTCAAATAGCTGCTTGGCTTGCTGCAGTGATTCTTTTGAAATTTCTACAGACTTTCCACTAGCTGTTTGGAAACCTCTGGGAATTACACAAGAGCTTTGATCAAATAGCTCTTTGGCTTGCTGCAGTGATTCTTCTGTAATTTCAACAGACTTTCCACTAGCAGTTTGGAAACCTCTTGGCATTACATGGGTGCTTTCATCAAAGAGTTGCTTGGCTTGCTGCAAAGATTCCTCTGAAATATCCACAGACTTTCCACTAGCTGTTTGGAAACCTCTTGGCAATACACAAGAGCTTTGGTCAAATAGCTGCTTGGCTTGCTGCAGTGATTCTTTTGAAATTTCCACAGACTTTCCACTAGCTGTTTGGAAACCTCTTGGCATTACATGGGAACTTTCATCAAACAGTTGCTTGGCATGCTGCAATGATTCTTCTGAAATTTCAACAGACTTTCCACTA
The DNA here is from genome assembly GCA_030545055.2 of Neoaliturus tenellus. NCBI lineage: Eukaryota > Metazoa > Arthropoda > Insecta > Hemiptera > Cicadellidae > Neoaliturus > Neoaliturus tenellus. The sequence goes on along the minus strand of CM061531.1, from coordinate 243,072,816 downwards.
GCTGTTTGGAATACTCTTCTCCTTACATCGGTGCTTTCATCAAATAGTTGCTTGGCTTGCTGCAAAGATTCTTCTGAAATTTTGACAGATTTTCCACTAGCTGTTTGGAAACCTCTTGGCATTACATAAGAACTTTCATTGAACAGTTGCTTGGCTAGCTGCAATGATTCTTCTGAAATATCAACACACTTTCCAATAGCTGTTTGGAAACCTTTTGGCATTACATTGAAGCTTTCGTCAAATAGTAGCTTGGATTGCTCCTGTGATTCTTTTGAAATTTCAATAGACTTTTCACTAGCTGTTTGGAAACCCCTTGACATTACATGGGAGCTTTCATCTAACAGTTTCTTGGCGTGCTGATGTGACTCTTCACAGATTTTAGCTGGCTTTCTACAGGCTGATTGGAAACCAGAACTCATCAAATTGGAACTTTCATCGAACAGTTGCTTGGCTTGCTGTAATGATTTTTCTGAAATTTCAACAGACTTTCCACTGGCTGTTTGGAAACCTCTTGGCATTACATGGGAGCTTTCATCGAACAGTTGCTTGGTTTGCTCCTGTGATTCTTTTGAAATTTCAATAGACTTTTCACTAGCTGTTTGGAAACCCCTTGACATTACATGGGAGCTTTCATCTAACAGTTTCTTGGCGTGCTGATGTGACTCTTCACAGATTTTAGCTGGCTTTCTACAGGCTGATTGGAAACCAGTACTCATCAAATTGGAACTTTCATCGAACAGTTGCTTGGCTTGCTGCAATGATTTTCCTGAAATTTCAACAGACTTTCCACTGGCTGTTTGGAAACCTCTTGGCATTACATGGGAGCTTTCATCGAACAGTTGCTTGGTTTGCTCCTGTGATTCTTTTGAAATTTCAATAGACTTTTCACTAGCTGTTTGGAAACCTCTTGACATTACATGGGAGCTTTCATTTAACAGTTTCTTGGCGTGCTGATGTGACTCTTCACAGATTTTAGCTGGCTTTCTACAGGCTGATTGGAAACCTGTACTCATCAAATTGGAACTTTCATCGAACAGTTGCTTGGCTTGCTGTAATGATTTTTCTGAAATTTCAACAGACTTTCCACTGGCTGTTTGGAAACCTCTTGGCATTACATGGGAGCTTTCATCGAACAGTTGCTTGATTTGCTGCAATGATTCAATTCCATGTTTTTCATTTTCTTTATTCATTGTTTCTGCTGATACATCAACATTATTTTTACATAGTTCCTTGTCATTATGTAGCTTCTCAGTATTTTCCTTAGAATTTCCTAACATTTTTACTTTTTTTCGTTTTGCTCTTTGGAAACCTTTCAAAATTGAATCTATTTCGCCAATTACAGGATTTGATTCCTCAAATGTTTTTTCTGACATTTTATTACTAGAAAATGTTTCAAGATTCTGCGTTTGAAAACCCTTTAGAATATGATCTGTCTCAAGGGTACGGTCTGTAACTGCACTAGATGACTGACATAATAACTCATCTGATAAGGACCAAAGATTGTCACTAGTATTCACAAGATTTATCATGAGGGAGTTTCCTTCAAATCTTTTAAAATCAAGTAAGTTCATGTTTCTAACCAAAGTAGTTTCTGATGTGTTATCTAATTTTGAACTTGGTTCTTTAGGTTCTCCTAATAAATAACTATCATGTAATAACATTTTGGCTTTGGTTAAGGACTCTTCTGTTATTTTGACTGATTTTCCACTTGCCGTTTGGAAACCTTTTTTTATTGAATTTTTTTCATAACTTCCATTACCAAAAAGCTTTGCTTTTTCTACTGTCCTATTAAACGATTTCTCATTTTTCTCATTATCAGTATGAAAATCTTTAAACAACGATTTTGAATCATTGCTACCATCTGTGGATAAATTTATATCTCGAGCACATCTTTCATCCGGATTTTCAGCACTCATCCCAGATTGATTTTCATTATCTTTATGAACAGGGTTTGATTTACATCTTACACCGTTGATTAAATTATTTGCCTTATTTATTGGGTTTGCAGGTTTTTTAAAAGGATGGTCTTTCAATATTAAAAAATTATTAATGTCTGTACCATTTGTGGATAGTTTAATATCTACGGTGGATAAAGTAGGAAGTAAAATTTCATTTTTTGTATTAGTTGAATTTGTGAGTTGTGTTGCAGTTTTCTTTTTACCAGACAAATCAAAAGAGCTAGAAGTCTGAGATGGATTCCCTTTGCAAAAACTATTTCTTTCATTTGACTTAGACTCAATTTGAGATGGTTCTCTGAGCTCATTTTTAAGGTTTGCAAGAAAATTATGTTCATTTGTTATTTTCTCTGATGTATCAAAATTTTTATCAGTCGTTGTGTCTAAATTAGATATAAATTCAACTGCTTCGATTGCTTCAAAAAACTGACTATCGGAAATGCCAAATGAATCATTTAAACCTTTATTCCCCATTTCATGCTGGATTTGTACCTGCAACATACTCTTTGATTCATTTTCATTTTTATTTAAAAGATCAAGAGATTTGGTTGGATTGTCATGTAGAGTTTTTGAGGGTTTATGTAAATCTTTACACTTGAAGCCTTTGATGTAAAATCTGTTTGCCTCCTCGAGAAACTTTGCTTCTGACAAAAGATCATCTAAACGTACAGAAGTTGTTGCATCCATATTAAAATTAATGTCTGAATATACTAAATTTCTATAATGAAAATTATTTATTGACTCTGATTTTTCATTAGAAGTACATTTGACAGATTCTTTTGCACGTTGATTTTTGACTGGCTCTTCTTTACTATCACTAGCGCTGTCTCCATACTCATAAAAAATATTGTGTACAGAACTATTCTTGAGGTTCGTGTTAGTACTCGCATCTGGTTTTGAGTTATTCACTAAATCACTTGTAGCTTCGCATAAGACTTGAAGACTAATATCTGATATATCGTCAAATAAGTCATCATGGTTCACAACCACATTACTTACACAGGTTTTTTTTGAGAATTTGCCTAAGGTGTCATTCCTTTTTAGTTTGTCTGGGGCATTAGAAAAAAATTCTACGTTTTTATTAACAGTATTTTTTTCATCATAATCAACTGTGAATATTTCCTTGCTTCCATGACGTGAAGACTCACATTGCCTCGGTTCAGTTTCTTCTATAGGTACTGGAGAACACAACTGATCTAAAATATTTAGCACCGATACCTTTGGCTCCGGTGTGGCAGGTTTTACACTAATACTGGTAGGAGTTGATGAAAGAAATGATTTAGGCCTACTTGATTTATGAAAAGTCATAGCTGATCCAAGAACCGGTGATAGTATTTCATTAGTGAAACAGTCCTGGGGTGTACACTTGGTTGGTGTCTTATTGCTTTTTAACTCATTTAGTGATTCATCCTGATAGATCTCCTTACTGACTGATATTTTATCTTTCATGTGTTTTGAAGGAACGATATCTACAATGGACACAGGGTGGTTTTCTACCCTTTGGTACATTATTTGCTTATCCTTTCCTGAAATCTTAGATGAGGGAGACATATTGCTAGAAAATTTTCTGTCCTCTTCTCTCATAAACTTTCTACCATTCCGCGTACCATGAGTGAAATCCATTTTAGATGAGGATAAATATAGTTCGTAAGATTACAGACATGGACGTGTAGTTTACATGCCATTCTTTTCAAAAGGTTCAGAGGCTAATACACATTGGCGCTGTTGAGGCTGAAGAAATCAGACTATTTTCTGCAGCAATACCGATAATAAAATTTATTTATTTCATATATCCAGTTCATCTTGAGTCTTGACTATAAACATAATTTATGTTGTTTGGTTGTCATATTTTAAACCACAGCAACAAATGATAACACCTAAAAAAGAACAAAATCAAATTAGAACTCTATCATACAGAAAAATTAAACATATATAATGAGAATTAATTTTCTATATTAATTTTAGTAAAAGGTAGCTTCTTGTAAGCTTTGATAAGCATTTTTAACATCGGGTCGTGGTCTACACTGCATTCAAAATTAATTAATGTGAGGCTAAAAGCAGTGTTGCCACCTCATAACTATAGTTTTACCCTAAACAGAGAAAATATTACCCTAAACATTACCCCAAAGCTTACTTGGTGCTTTCAAGTACCATAATACTGTTATTAAACACCTAAAACAAGAAAAAGGCAGTTAAATAAATTAAATAATACTTAAAAAAGTTAGACCAAATTTAAAACCTTTTTTTTAGTAGGCAAGAATACAAATCATTCCTGTTTTTATTATTTTAAAGTTTTATCCTTATCACAGTATTTCTGGTTTATTCACCTCATAAATGACTAGGCTGTATACTCTAATGTTTTTTTTTTCTCTTTAATATAACAAAGGACTAAGGCTACATTATGTTTTATATATGAACCTTCACTAGGGGAGTAACAAAGATAAAGATTTGATCAAAAACCCGCATGGCATCAAACCTACATGCTAAATCCCATCGTATTCTCATCGAAAATAAGTGTATAATGAGAGCTAGAAAGATGGAGATAATAAAGTGTCTGTTCTTAATCAGCTGATCAGCTGTTTTCTGAATTTGTTTAGTTTGCGATGTTTATGTTTTAGGATTTGTAAACTTCCGGTAGGTCGATATATCTGGTTTACGAACTCTTCCAAATAAAGGAAGGATTACACATTTCTACCAAATTTGGTCTCGATCGGACCGTTTTTACAAGAGTTATCGTGTCTAGGGACACATACATACGTACATATATACACATATATAAACAGGGTGTCTCTGAACTCTTAACCGACCTTTTTTTAAAAAAAAGAAAAAAATAATAACTTTTTATCATTCATATTTTTAAAATGGCTGCTGTTTAAAATCTTAAAACTTAAATTGCATGAAAACTACACAAGGTTGCAAAGTTTATGTACCAATGTGTTTTTTGGAAAATTTAATATAAAATCCAACGATGTACACATAAGAATATAAACTTTTCTACCTTATGTGGTTTTTATGCAATTTAAAGTTAAAGATTTTAAACACCTGCCATTTTGAAAATATCATTGATAAAAAGTTGGTTATTTGTTTCCATCTAGGTCTTCACTTCAAAAAGTTGTGTACCAAATTTCTTTTTATTAATAAGCAAGCATGTTTTGTTTCCTCCTTTTTTCTCAGCTCGTGAGCATCATAGGAAAAATCCGTGCATACCATTAGAAAGGTATAGTAGAGTAGATGAGCAGAATCCCATTCTAATACACAACGGACTCTAGGGCTACATCCCACATGCTTTCAAAGTTCCAATGTTAATCTTATGGAGGAAGGATAATTGATTGAATCATTAGGCAGCTGTTGCAAAAAAACTGCTAGAAAAACAGGAAGAACAAATGTTTTGGTTATAAAATGTTTTATTAACTAAAACATTCCAAAAACAACTTTTTTGTTTCTTTTGGCTTGCTGAACAACATGGAAAAGTTTCGGACAGTTGAAGCTGGACACCCTGTATACAGGGTGATTCAGACCACCCGTGCACTATTTATAGCTGGAGAACGGTTTGAATAAAAATCATGAAATAAAGTTTTTTATTTATAAATCGCATATGGGCTTTCAAATAAAAATATTTTCATCAATGCCAGTATACAGGGTATTCCAAAACTGGAGGTCACGGGTTCGAATCTCAAAATTTTCTTCAGTAAGCATGTAGATTTTTTTACATAACTTTAACCGTATTAGTGAAAGAATCATTTTGCTGAAAACAGAATGAATTTATCTTTTTCCGTTTCAACATGGCGGCCATTTTTGTAAAAAAAATCAACATTTACGGAATACACTGTAGTTCTTGTATATTTGTCATAAATGACTCCTGATTCAATATTCTTACTTGAAATGAGCTGATCTTTGCAATGATATGTCACAAGACCACATTTATTAAAAAATTTAAATTTCCACAATTTGATAATTTTGAAAATTTTAACTTAAACAGAACTCAAAAATTCTAAATGTAAACATATGTCATATTGTATATCATCTTAAAGCTCTCGTTGAACTGAGCAACTTTGTAATTTACATTATTACCGTATCTCTTGTGGTTTTGTATTAATAACGTAAAAATGCATTTTTTCCATATAAACTGCATGTTAAATTAATGTTATGGCAACAACCAAAGGAGGACATCCAAACTATAAAGCCCTGAACAATTAACATGCAAATCATATGGAAAAACGGCATTTTTACGTTATTACTATAAAACCACGAAAGATACAATAATAGTGTAAATTACAAAGTTGCTCAGTTCAACATGAGCTTTAAGATGATATACAATATGTCATATGTTTACATTTAGAATTTTTGAGTTCTGTTTAAGTTAAAATTTTCAAAATTATTAAATTTTGGAAATTTTAATTTTTTTAATAAATGTGGTCTTGTGACATATCATTGCAAAGCTTAGCTCATTTCAAATAAGAATATTAAATCAGGAGTCATTTATGACAAATAATACAAGAACTACAGGGTATTCGGTAAATGTTGATTTTTCTTACAAAAATGGCCGCCATTTTGAAACGGAAAAAGATAAATTCATTCTGTTTTCACCAAAATGCTCCTTTCACTAATACGGTTAAAGTTATGTAAAAAAATCTACATGCTTACTGAAGAAAATTTTGAGATTCGAACCCGTGGCCTCCAGTTTTGGAACACCCTGTATACTGGCATCGATGAAAATATTTTTATTAGAAAGCCCATATGCGATTTAGGGGTAAAAAACTTTATTTCATGATTTTCATTCAAACTGTTCTCCAGCTATAAATAGTGCACGGGTGGTCTGAATCACCCTGTATACAGGGTGTCCAGCTTCAACCGCCTGAAACTTTTTCATGTTGTTCAGCAAGCCAAAAGAAACAAAAAAGTTGATATAAATATATGTCTTAAAATGCTTCGTTAACCCGCTAGCCGCCATTTTGTTTTTTACACTTAATAATTTTTACTATAGATCGCCCTCTGGTCGAAATTCGACCAAAATCTCAGTTCATCTTGAGCCATTTAGATTTAAAAAGTTTTATAACCGAAACACCTGTTCTTCTGTATGCTAGCATTTATTATTATAAGAGCTGTCTAATGATTCAATCAATTTTCCTTCTCCCATAAGATTAACATTGAAACTTTGAACGCCTATAGGGCGTAGCCTTGGAGGCCGATGAAAATTATAATGTGATTGTGCTCATCTACAGGAGACTACCTTTCTAACGGTATGCGCAGATTTCTCCTACGATACACAGGAGCTGAGAAAAAAGGAGGAAACGAAACATGCTTGCCTATTAATATAGACTAGAGATCGCCCACTGGTCGAAATTCGACCAAAAATTCAGTTGATCTTGAGCCAATTAATGTTAAAATGTTTTATAAATGAAGCATCTGTTTTTCCTCATTTGTTAGCATTTGTTATTATAACAGCTGTCTTATTTTTTTTTTTAACTCTTTATTTTGGCTAAGTGACAAAATGCCATGACAAGCCCTCAATTGGAATAAAATTATGATTTTAAAAAACTAAACAATAGAAATTTTACCACAAAGCAATCAAATAACAAAAGAATTAAATATGGATATTTTCACTTTTGATAAATTCAAAGATAACGTCCAAAACTTCAAAATTTTCATATGATAAAATAGATAAAATATTACAAGGAAGTTCCACTTTCAATTTCGTTAAATCTTTGATCATTTTCTTCCTTTTGTCTTCATTAAAAAGCATGCATGCAAAAAGTAGATGATCAGGTGTATCAGAGTCTTGAAGACAATCACAGACTTGACTGTTGGACAAATTAATACGATAAAGATGATTCCTGGAAAAAGTATGACCACATCTTAATCTGCAAAATAGTGTGACGAATATACGGCTCCTGTTACAATCATAAAACCAGGGATGAGTAACGACACAAGGTTTTAGAATGAAAACCCTGCTTCCTTTAAACGCACTAGAAATTTCCCATTCCTCTTGCCATTTCTTGTAGGCATTTCTCCGGAACAGGGGTCTGAGGTCGAGAAAGGATGGGTGGTAGGACGGATTGTAGTATGTGGCACACTTTGCAGCATGATCCGCTTTATCATTTCCTTCTATCCCTGAGTGTCCAGGTATCCATACAAAAACAATTTTGAAGCCTTTTGCAGACAATTCAAATATTTTACTTTTGATTTTGATAATTGTTGGATGGGAATTGAAATTCATTTTCAAGTTCCCAAGGGCCGTGATGACGCTTTTAGAGTCCGATAGAATGACAGATTTTTTATAATTTTTTGTTTCAATATAATACAGGGCATGATGTATGGCAATCGCCTCTGCAGAAAATATGGAGAAGTTATGATTAATGGTAAAAGATATAGTGAAGTTTTCACGAGAATCAACTAAACCACACGAGGTAAAATGTGTATCCATATTCTTTGAAGCATCAGTGTAAATGCGATTGAATTCAGTCCAGTATCTATTCATATATTGAGAAAATTCTTCCTTAATACATACAAAATCCGAGCTTTTACAATGAAGGTGGTATGTCTGTACATTTACTAAAAAAGCATTGTAATGTATGTGAAAAAAATTGTTGTAAAGATTGTATAATGTGTTCCTGGTTATAATTCGGTTATCAATCATATACCTATAGCTTTTAACTAAAAGAGGGATTCCTTTCTTTTCCCAATATGGGAACTGAACACAGGATCGATTGAGTTGATCAATTTGTTTTTGTAAAGGATGAAAAGACACGGAAAATGTTTTTAACACATATCTATCACTCAGAAGCTGTCTTCTAAGGTACAACGGAATAATATTTGCTTCCACTTCCATGGCATTACAAGGTGAAGATGTCATTAGACCTAAGCAGCTTCTGATAGCCCTGTATTGTATTTTATCAAGTTGACAAATAATATGTTTAGAAGCATTACCATATATGAAACATCCAAAGTCCAAAACTGATCTTATAAGGGACTTGTACAACATTAACAACGTTTGTGGATCCGCCCCCCAGTAACAAGTCGAGACCGACCTTATTATATTTAGTCTTCTATTACATTGTTCTTCTAATACATTTATTTGTTTCTTCCATGAGAGTTTGCGGTCAAATGTGAGACCTAGAAACTTCTGTTCCTGAACACACGAAATGGGGCTGTTATTGTATAAGATATTGAGAATAGGAAGAACATTTTTTCGTGAAAATACACAAACCGCAGATTTCGAAACTGAAACTTCTAGCCCTCTATGCCTACACCAATTGTAGAGATTGCATAAAGATTCATTCAAATATTCTTCACATTTCTTCCATGACTTATCGGTTACATATAATACCCAGTCATCTGCAAACTCAAGGGTTTTGATTTGAAAGTCAAAACAACTTGACAAATCCTTACAATATATTGAAAACAGCAGCGGTCTCAATTTGTTAGCATTTGTTATTATAACAGCTGTCTTATGATTCAATCAATTATCCTTCTCCCATAAGATTAACATTGAAACTTTGAAAGCCTGTAGGGCGTAGCCCCGTGGACCGATATGAATTAAAACGTGATTCTGCTCATCTACAGCACAACACCTTTCTAACGGTATGCGCGGATTTCTCCTACGATGCACACAAGCTGAGAAAAAAGGAGGAAATGAAACATGCTTGCGTATTAATATATAGATTTCCATAAAGGATAAATGGATTGGGTTCATATTTGGCATGGACCTTTACTACAACAATGGTTATTAAAAGAAAAAATATTATTTTTTTCCGTCACATATTTTCAAAATGGCGGCCATTTTAAATTTTTAACCTAAAATATCTCAAAAACGGTAAATTTTATCAAAACTTTACAAGACACAAAAAAGCTGCAAAATTAAATTATCTAACCAATGATACCAAGTTTGTAATGATCTGACATCAATTAATTAAGTTATTAAGATTTTTGTGTATAAAATCATTGATTTTCCATTACATGCAAATTTAGGTTAATTTAGAAGAAAGATCTCAATAACTTAATTAATTGTTGTCATATCATTACAAACTTGATATTATTGGTTAGATAATTTAATTTTGCAGCTTTTTTGTGTATGGTAAAGTTTTGATAAAATTTACCGTTTTTGAGATATTTGAGGTTAAAAATTTAAAATGGCCGCCATTTTAAAAATATGTGACAGAAAAAAATAATATTTTTTTCTTTTAATAACCATTGGTGTAGTAAAGATTCATGCCAAATATAAACCCAATCCATTTATCCGTTTTGTAATAAAAATTATTAAGTGTAAAAAACAAAAATGGCGGCTAGCGGGTTAACGAAGCATTTTAGGACATATGTTTATATCAACTTTTTTGTTTATTTTGGCTTGCTGAAACACATCGAAAAGTTTCGGACATTCGAAACTGGACACCCTGTATACAGGGTGTATATACAGGGTGTCCAGCTTCCACCTTTACAAACTTTTACAGGTTATTAAGCATGCCAAAACAAACAGAAAAACATATAAACATATGTCCTAAAATGCTTCGTTAAGCCGCTAGCCGCCATTTTGTTTTTTACACTTAAGAATTTTTATTTCCGTAACGGGTTGTTGTATTAAGTTCATATTTGGCATGTACTTCAATCACACCAATGCTCCTTTTTAGAAAAAATATTATTTTTTCCGATGTATATTTTCAAAATGGCGGCCAATTTAAGTTTTTAAACTCAAGTATCTCAAAAACGATAAATTTTATAAAAATGTTACAAGAGACAAAAAAGTTGAAAAATTAAATTATCTAAGCAGTGACACCAAGTTTGTAAGGATCCAACAACAAATAACAGAGTTATTGTGGTTTTCCTGCAGATAAATACTGATTTTGCACTATGATTAATGCCAATTTAGGTTATTTTAAGAGAAAAATCTCAATAACTCCGTTATTTGTTGTCGAATCCTTACAAACTTGGTATCAATATTTAGATAATTTAATTTTTCAACTGTTTTGTCTCCAGTAACACTTTTATAAAATTAACCGTTTTTGAGATATTTGAGTTTAAAATTTTAAAATGGCCGCCATTTTGAAAATGCACATTGGAAAAAAGTAATTTTTTTCCTGAAAATGGAGATTGTTATAGTGAAGGTTCATGATAAATATTAACTTAATACAATGATTATTGACACCCTTTAAATAAAAATTGGCATTGAAATAAAAATTATTTAGTGTAAAAAACAAAATGGCGGCTAGCAGGTTAACAAAGCATTTTAGGACATATGTTTACAGGAACTTTTTTGCTTACTTTGACGTGGGCAATAACCTGGAAAAGTTTGTAAAGGTGGAAGCTGGACACCCTGAATATATAGGGTGTCCCGGAACTCTCTGGAACCCTTTTGTATAGGCCTGTTTGTTCCTTGCATAGAGACAAGAAAAAAACATCATACAAATAGAGGTTTAAAATGCTTCGTTTAGCAGTTTGCCGCCATTTTGTTTTTTACTCATAATAAATTTTATTTCCATAACGGATGGTTGCATTAAGTTCATATTTGGTATGAACCTTTATCATACCAATGCCCATTTTCAGGAAAGAAATTAATTTTTCCACAGTATATTTTCAAAATGGCGGCCATTTTAATTTTTCAAACTCAAATATCTAAAAATCAGTAAATTTTATAAAAATTTTACACGACACAAAAAAGTTGCCAAATTAAATAATCTAACCAATGAAACCAAGTTTGTTAGGATTTGACAACAAATAACAAAGTTATTGTGATTTTTCGGATAAAATCGCCTTAATTTGCATTAAGTATAATGCAAAATCAATGTTTTTATGGAGAAAAATCACAATAACTCCGTTATTTGTTGTCAGATCCTTACAAACTTGGTTAGATAATTTAATTTGGCAACCTTTTTGTGTCTTGTAAATTTTTTATTAAATTTTCCGATTTTCAGATATATGAGTTTGAAAAATTAAAATGGCCACCATTTTGAAAATATACAGTGGAAAAAATTAATTTTTCCCAGAAAATGGGCATTGGGATGATAAAGGTTCATACCAAATATAAACTTAATGCAAGCATCCGTTACGGAAATAGAATTTATTATGTGTAAAAAACAAAATGGAGGCTAGCGGCTAAACGAAGCATTTTAGACCCCTATTTGTATGATGTTTTTTTTCTTGTCTCGATGCAAAGAACAAATGTACAAAAGGGTTCCAGAGAGTTCCGGGACACCCTGTATATAAATTTTAATGACTATTATTTTTGGTCTCTGGGCACCTCAAAACGAAAAAGTAACGTGGCCCCGGGCTTAGGTCTTACCATGAGACCTACGGCAATAGCTTATTATTTATAGGAAATTCGCTAAAAATATGACAATTTCTAGTAAAACCAATTCTTCAATTTATTTATCGCTATATAAGAATAGCAATTTAAGGGGGCGGTCTACCCCAGCCAAAACAACAACAATGCCGAATGCCGCCTCGCGGCCGTAGCGCTAGGCGAGTTTGATGGCTGCAGAGGTTTACGGGGATCGTGTTTTAAAATTAACCAATTAAGATAGAGATTGGCTGTTAACTTTTTCTAAAAGTAGAAAAAATTATCTAGTCGGCTATCTTTTTCGAATTTTTAAATAAAATTTCTAATTTCAGTAATAACTGTCTAAAATCATCTGTTTTTAGTTTTGTAAATGCAGAGGTTTACGGGGATCGTGTTTTAAAACTAACCGCTTAAGATAGAGATTGCCTGTTAACTTTTTCTTAAAGTAGAAAAAAGGATCTAGTCGGCTATCTTTTTAGAATTTAAAAATAAAATTTCTAATTTCAGCTATAACTGTCTAAAATCATCTGTTTTTATAGATTTTTAACTGAAATTTTCTATTGGTTTTAATGAACTAATTACAAAAGTGTAACAGAGGAAAATTAGTACCATTATTCTTCTGTAATATGACACCTTATTTATAGCTCTAGCCTTCATTTGGCAGAATATAACACGATTATAAAAACCCCTTGCATTTGCGTGCGCGCCAGGGGTAGACCGCCCCCTTAACTGACCTGTTCACATCTAGGAAGTATGTCAGGTCGTGGTCGTTGACAGTGATCATGCCAGTTTCAGGGGATCGAACTGTTAAGTCAGTACACGCTGTCTTTCTCCTGGCCCCTGCACAGCACAAGACATTTACTCAGTATTATACTCTTTTTGTAAACATGGTAAACTGTACATATTGTGACCGAGTATGATTAAATTCAATATGTTTATAAGAATTAAACAATTCATTGTTAAGTTTTATTTTTATGCTCTGATCTTTTTAATTAACCTGAATTGCACACTGTTTACCACTAAGAAAATTGTTTTTTTATTATTGAATTTTCTTTCTTAGCTTCTTAAGTGATCTAAAAAATGTTGAACACTTTGATATATAAGCTAGAAGTGGAATCTTTTAAAAGTGTAGGAAAGTATCGTATTGTATTAAACTCAATTAAGTAAATTAAGTTTGAATAAATTCAAGATATGAAAAATTTGTTTTGTATTTGCTTATTTTTGCAAACCAATTTTGTTCCACTTGGGGGTTCTCATGGTGAGCTCTCCTGAGCGCAACAAGAACAATGTACGGAGAAAGAGCAATGTAATTAACCTATAGTCTAATACGAGTAAGGTATATTAGTATGCATGTGTGTATATATGTTTGCACACGGATCTCAAAAAAGGCTAGAATGATTTTCTTCAAACTTTGCATATAACTCAGTTCTTTGATAAAAACAATATAAATACAGGTATCTATGTCTGGAAAAATCTTATTTCTTTATAATCTTTAATTGAAATAAAAAAAAAACATTGGTCTTATGGTGTTAAAAATCAAAACAAAGAAATAATGAAAACAGCTGACTCAACTGTCAAAGTGCAGACCATTTGTTCAAGTATGTATGTGGTTTTGCATGGCAGCCAGTTACTAAATTAATAAATGGTACTACTGTGTGGTAAAAATAATTTATCATTTTTTAAATCGTACCTCATACTGCTGATTATATGAATGTTTGGTTAAATGAAATTCATGTAAAAGTATAAAACAACTAATCAATTTATAGAATCTCATTTAAATTTAAAAATAAAATCATTACTGTAGTAAAAGAATTATAAAAACAGCTGTTAACTACAAAATTAGAATCCACGATTTACACATTCAACATGTGTTTCAACAAATATACACCAGAGTGCAGCACCCGTAGACCTACATTGAAACAGCGTGAAAGGCGAGTGAGCGAAGTGAACGAGCTTGTTGTGAAGGCAAGTGAGCGGAGCAAAGGAGCTCGTTTTGAACAAGAAATAAGCCTTTTGCATTGGACATTTTAGCGCACTATCTGAAACTGATATTACTATAAGAATATTAATGTTTGAGTTTACCAAGCAAATGCTTGGCCCCCAGGTACTATAATCCTACACTATAATACGAGCATTGTCTGAAGCGATGCATTTCCCACAATCTCGAAATCTAGCCGGTAGATTTGGCTTAAACTTTGCATTTGAGAGTGTTTGGGTCCAAAAATAAGTTTAGAAGCAGCCTCAACCTCAAGAAAATTTGTTTTTTTGTCTAAAAATAAGTTTAAAAATTTTAATTTTTAACATTGGTCTTATGGGTTGATATCAAGGCAAACAATAACAACGAAAGGTAAACCAAAATAAAAGAATGCTTTTCAAGTATTGGTTTGAAACAGCTGTTACCTGTGAAAAGGTATAGTTGACATAAACTTCAAGGCCTGATTACCATGATACTATAACAAAAGTGAATTGAAACCAACGAACAAGGCTCGATTAACCCGGTACTTGTTGGTGTTAATGAACTAAGCAAAACAAAAGTGAAAAAATCCATGGGTCTCTTGGAAAGTGATTCGAGTAAGTTTGAATTTAGTTTTGTTGAACCAAATTTTATTTACCGATATGATGAGCCAAGCTTAAATAAATCAATAAGATGAACTTAGGAATATTTCTAACAGTTTTAAATTCAAGTTTCTGCTCATTAACTTTGCTTTATGTCCCTAGTCCTACATACAGCATATATGACTTCATCTCTATAAGAGAGCAAAAAGAGTTATCAAGGCCTAGTCATTTTATTCTGCATACTGTGAGAGAAGAACTGCTGGTATTCAACTGAGGTTCGTGGTACATTTTTTATGATGAGGTGCTTTTATCCCTATGAGCCACTAGTAATTTATAATAATTGTTTACATAGCTTCACTTGATACATAAAAAATACAAACATATTAATTCATCTCATGTTGTTCCAATGAAAAATGAAGAAAATGTTATATTTCTGCACTTATTTACTAAAAAAACTGTGATAAAATATTGTACAATTCAACCAATACTTATTTTAAATAGGCAAAAATTCCCATGGTATCAAAAATAAAAACCATGATATTTATGGGAAATTAGGTATATTAGGTAAAAAATTTAACTGGAGATTGTTGAATATGCAAGTTTTCTGTGGCAAAGTTTAACTATGGTATATCTATACAGGGTGGAAAAAAGTCTGGAAACGGTCTAACATCTTTAAAAGTATTTAAGTAATAAAACTAAAACTTTGCAAAATTATTTTGAGTGACAAAGTCTACTGCCTGAACTACTTTTTTTCCTTAGGACTCCAAGGGGGGACGGCCCATAAGGAGTCAGAAGAAAATCTTAAATGTAAGCATAGGTCAATATGTACATCAAATTAAAGGTCTCTAAGAATAGGGAACAATGCCGCAAACCCGACCTCAAAAGGATGACCCAGTCAAAAATGGCAGGCAATCAAAATTTTCATTAAAATCATATTGCTGAAAACAAAAAATGCAATAACTCCCGATACACTCGACCTCTTGAGGTCGGGTTTGTGTCAAATTGCTTAAAATGCAAAGCCCTTTAAAATGATGTATCATATGACGAAGGCCAAATGAGTTTCTCTGACGACTTCCACAAAGGGACGTCCCTAAAGGAAGTCTTGGGAAAAACTTCATTGGCCCACGTCATATGATATATCATTTTAAAGGGCTTTGCATTCTAAGCAATTTACCACAAACCCGACCTCAAAAGGTCGAGTATATCGCTAGTTATTGCATTTTTTGTTTTCAGCAATATGAAAAGTTTGGTTGCCTGCCATTTTCGACTCGGTCATCCTTTTGAGGTCGGGTTTGCGGCATTGTTACCTATTCTTAGAGACCTTTAATTTGATGTACGTATTGACCTATGCTTACATTTAAGATTTTCTTCTGACTCCTTATGGGCCGTCCCCCCTTAGAGTCCTAAGGACAAAAAGTAGTTCAGGCAGTAGACTTTATCAATCAACAATAAGTTTGCAAAGTTTTAGTTTTATTACTTAAATACTTTTAAAGATATTAGACCGTTTCCAGACTTTTTTTCCACCCTATTAACAGGCAAGCAAGTTTCTTTTCCTACTTTTTTCTCAGCTTGTGTCCATTGTAGGAAAAATCCGCACATACCATTAGAAAGGTATCGTCCTGTATATGAGCAGAACATAATTATAGTTCACATTGGACTCTAAGGCTATGCCCCACAGGCTTTCAAAGTTTCAATGTTAATCTTATGGAGGAAAGATGAATCATTGGACAGCTGTTGTAATAACAAATGCTAGCAAAACAGGAAGAACATAAGTATCTGTTATAAAATATTATTTTTTGAAACTTCTTATGTCCAGACAAGCTGAAATTTTCATCGAATTTCGATCAGGATGCGATTTCTAGTAAAATGGAATTGAGCAACAAGCTCAAATAGAAAGAGCTCAAAACCATTATAAAAGCTTAGCTCAAGTCTAAAAGCCTTGGACTAGCATAACCCTAGTACTTTTAATTTTGCGTATCTATGGAAACAAGACCAATTTTACCAAATGCTTTGTTCTTGAACAACATTTAACTCACAAATTTTATGAAAACTATTATTTTGGTTTTAGTTGAAGGCATAACTGCAAATTTAAAGGTAAGACAAAACATATTAACCCCTTATCCAAAGATTTCACTTTTAGCTTATTTAAGAGTGTTTAATATTTCCCAAGATTCTTACGATTAGTTTGCTAAATTGTCAAATAAAACAGCGCACACTCTTACAGCACTTTTTCAACATCAGATCTCAAAAATTATTTTTTTTTTGTGCGCTTTGACTGACCCATCAGTTGTCATCTCATGACAAACATTCTGAACGGTGATAAGGCTTAGTAATACATTTTTAATTTGTGACTCATTAAGTTTGCATATAAGTAGTCTTAAATTGCTGTTTTTATGAATTGGGAGAAATTACATAATGAAGACGTTTTTTATGAATTATTTTGACGTCTAAGTAGAGTAGTAGAGAAGAAGAATATTTTACTTCTCCAAAAGCATATTTTTTGTCCATTCAGAGTTATGCTGACAACCTTATTCTTTTCTCTTTAGTTTGTTGCAGTTTCTTACGGATTTTGTATAAGTATCTAAGCTTATTATTTTAAAATTGTTACTAATTAGTAATTGGAAATTTATTTCTCAGTTAACCTTTACCATTTAATCTTAAAAAGGAAGTTCTACATTTGATTGGACCCGATAAAATTATGACATTGCAAACTACGATATACAATAATTTTAGTTTTTACATATTAATTGCAGTTTTGGATTTTAAAATTGAATGAAAAGTTGGAACAGGCAGTATTAAATTGAAATTATTTAAGTGAAACCTCATTACTATTAATAAAATCTATTTGTTTACATGAAAAATTTAAGACATGTTTATTATTCTACGTCAAATTAGTTTGAGTGAATTTAAAGTGGTCGTTATTAATTACATGGTGTAATAATTACTACCGAATTAGATCAAACAAATCAACATTTCTGTTTTGAATTGATTGAGATTGTTACCATATCCTTACAAAAAGGGCCAAAGTTTTCTTTTAATATTTTGACTTATTTGTATTTCTTGCACAACTTGAAATGTGAATTGAGTTGGGTTAGAAGAGTTGATACAACATAATTACAACTCCATGATGTTTGCTTTGATAGAGAGGTGTTTGATTTAGAGAGGTGCAAATAGTGGGTTTGTAATCAAAATTATGTTACAAACCATGTCTCCACTGTAACCTCCATGTAATGTGGGAGAAGAACACCTACATTCCCTGGAAATTTTCGATTGCACATTCATTGAAAACAATATGTTGAACAAAATATTTCAAGTGCTATAACTACTTCAGATAGCTTTTTATATTCTTTAAAGGATTTTCTGATGTAAAAAAATAGGAGATGAAAAACAGTTATTTTTACAATTTTACTGATAAACAATCATTTAATTAAAATCCAAATGTTGAAAAACTAGGCTCAAAATCTGAATATTACAGTGCACTCTCGTTCATAGGGAACTAATGTGGTGGACGGTCTGTTTTGAGGTCAAAAAATTCCGATGAAACGGAGTCGTAGATAGGCATCATTTTTGTCATTACGGCAACCAATTATGGTTATTCACTATTGTCGGTGAGATAAAGAGATTTTTTTTAAATAAGATACTGAAACTTTGAATATGGTAACAATGAAAGGAATAAAAACAATTCAGGATATAACGATCCCATACTGTCCCCACTTCATATTCCATAGCAATTTTTTTGAAAACTCTATGGCATTGATTCTTTTACTATCTTTGAGTTTATCCTCAATAACCTTTTTCCGCTTTTCACTCATATTTCAATAGTGAATTTTCCATTCCACATAACATCCACACCTCATGTAACACATGTGCACTCGCGAGACAAAAAGAGAGACAGTTTAGTAAGTTTATGTTTACATCCTGTTTCCATGCAAACACTTAAACGGCCTCATCAATCACAGCTAGGGATGCTGATTGTTAAAAGCCTCCTGTGACAAATGATGCGAAATTCGATGAATTACTGTATTGTGGGTATAAATAATTGAAGATTGAAGGCGCTTAAACATAAAAATTATTTTTTGAAAGGAAAAAGTGGTAAAAATATCCAGAACATCAGTTCCGATAAAGCGGAGTTCCGATGCCAACGAGTTGGATGAACGAGAGTGTACTGTAATTGATTTGAACTTTAATGATGGAATGGAATTTAGTTAAATGAGGATAGAGGAGTTAATTCCACCAGGGAAATTCCATAAATGGGAAACAAATCAAACAAGTAAGTTGCAGTTAGTTGAGAATGGTGAGACATTTAGCGAGTCAATAATGAACCCCGTGCAGTCGCTTGCTGCAGACAGACTGGGTCTATCATTAAGATGTGTTAAGATTGCGAAGGTAGGCAGTGTCAGTTCAAGTAAAATATGATGATGACAACTAAATTTATTTGAGATAGAATAGACATGAAGGCCGTCACAAACAATAGACTATATAAGATTGGTTTGTATAATTAATGAAAATTCAAAGTTTTTCCTGTCCAAAACGTGATCAAGTAGAATGGACAATGCTAGAATCACTTTGCAAGTTGCAGCTTTAGTTTGGGCTGTGGAAATGTTGGGGGAAAACGCTGAAAATTGTGCACTTGTGATGGAAATTTTGCCCTAAAATATTTTCAGACAGTGAGCCGGGATGTTGTAGTTGTGTGCATTCCTTGTGTTGTGGTAATAGATTTTTTTTTTTTTTGCGCGATGTTCCTTTTAGATGCTGAAATTATTGCCTCGATGACATATACATGCTGACTTCATTATAATCCTCAGTATTATAGAACAAGACTACATCGCATAACAGATCTTACAAAGACTAAGAAAAAAGGTAAAAATTTTTAATAAAAATGTTAAAATTAAAAATATCTTTATTTAACTAAGAAAAGTAAACAATAAAACACTATACTGGGTTTATGCCTACAAATTATGTTTAGCCTTAAATTGTCATCTGCCTCATACTTTCATTTATTCTTTCTTAATCTCGGTTTTGTTTTCTAATAGTAGTAATCTTTTTGTATAATTTCTCCATGTCCAATCTTTTAATTGAAGTTACTAATTTTCAAAAGATATTAAAACTTTTATGGTTACTCTCGTTTTCTCAAACACAAAATGACAATAACGCTAACTTAAAATAAACATTGCATTGATGATGAAACACACTGCTGATTGGCACAAGCTAGTGGACTGAAATGAGAATGGAAAATAGACCAGATCGAGCACAGTAAAGACTAAATATCCCTGCCTACCAGTAAACGTAGATTCATACCCGAGATAAAAAATACCTATTTTATGCAATTGCTTTATTTCTCAGTATTGTGATCAATTTGATTTCTTATTGGGAAAAAGTAGAAAAAGGACAATTTTAAGTATAAAAAGGAGCCAAGTGATAGAAAAGTAAAAATTTACTTGTAATAAGTTTTTTTTTATCAGAAGTTGCCACAAACATTTAATGTATCTTTCCTTCCCAATCTCATTTTAAGAGTTAAATAAAAAATTCTAAGGTTATGACATAACAGTTTCAGTTTCATTTTCCTAAAAAATAACAAAATTTGACTTAATTACCTTCTTCCTCTCAATCCTTCCACATTGAAATTTATCTTGGTTAACTTGGCAACTCAGATAAGTGGACACCAGGTAGTTGGACTTATACCCTACAGTAAAGTTAACTCCAAACAACGTTCAAACGTTATGGCTGTCTGTAATCCTTGACTGAAATTATACATTTAGGGTTACACCTTAGCTGTTCTAGACACTTACCAAAATAAAATCTTATTTCATTATAAAGTAAAATTTTATTAAACTCTTATTATAGTGAATTATTTTTACTTTTACTAGGAAGGACATGACAAAAAAGGAGAAATCGAGCGTGGGAGGAGATGTGTGGTGACGAAAAGCAGTGTTTTCAATGGAAGTAAGGGTATGTAATATAATGCTTTTATCTATTAATTTGTTAATTTCCTCAAGAATTTAACTCAAAAATCTATGTAGAAAGTTGATGCACTGTACATAGAGAGTCGACTATCCAAATATCAATTATCTTGAACAGCTTAGTGTACAGCACAAAAAAAAAAAAAAAAAAAAAAAAAAAAAAAAAAAAAAAAAAAAACTATTGGAAAACGTCAAACATAGTGCAAGTGTCTGTAAATAAAAACAAATTGCACTAGGTTTTTGTTTGAATTTCTTGTTTATCAAAATCTATAAATTATTTGGAATTAACTTATTTTTGTTAAAAAAAAAGTCAATAGATTGTTTAGGTGTTAATGGTAAATACTTTGTAAGTTTGATTATCTGAACAATTTGATCATCCCAACATTATTTAAAAAAAGGACCATTTCCACC
This sequence comes from Neoaliturus tenellus, assembly GCA_030545055.2. NCBI lineage: Eukaryota > Metazoa > Arthropoda > Insecta > Hemiptera > Cicadellidae > Neoaliturus > Neoaliturus tenellus. The sequence continues at coordinate 243,051,664 of CM061531.1, read as the reverse complement.
AGTGTTTTAAAAAACACAATTTTACAAAAAAAATTTAGGTTTTGTAGATTACGCTTTTTAAAACTAAAACAATTCACTAAAAAAATTTGATCCTACAATTAAAATGTCCTTAGAGTCCAAAAATGTAAATGCATGGTGTTTGATAAAAAATATACAATTATTTTGTTTATAAGAGTCTTGGCTAGTGGGATAAACAATGTGATAAACAATCATTGGAAGCTATTTAATAGGGTTTCTAACAATATTCAGAATACAGTAGGCATTAGGCTCTCTATTAACCGGCCGTTACGGGACTGGGATCTAGGCCGGATAACATAAAAGGCCAGTTTAAACGAGAAATTATGTAAAATACAATTAAATAAAATGTATTATTGATATCTTATGAATAAATAAATAAACGGCTCACTAGACACAAGGTAGAATAAAACTGACGGGGAATATTCGACAATATGTAGTTGGATAAATTGTGAGTTTCCTATGCCATTTATAGATAAACCCTGAATGGATGCGTTTTTATGTCAATAAAGCGATGAGGATGGGAACTGAAGTCTCTCGATTCCAAGCAGCTAATTTTATAATTCAGGACAGTTAAACTGATCTCTCTTTTCCTCGGACAGAGTGAGTTAATACGGGCACAGATTAAGTCTTACTCAACATAATAGATTTTCAGCAAATCTCTGCAGGCATCACTGTGACTACTTTTGGGTCTGCAAATATATCAAAAATTGTTTGTATATCTGTTGGATCTGCAACACATATGGCACAATGTTTGATAACACCACTTCCATTTTTTAATATCTCTGTTTTGCTCGTCTAAATTTCAAGGCATTGTACTGTAGGCTTCTTCTTTGAACAAATCCCACTGCGAGCTGGCTAATTATAAGGTCCGGCTTTTCCTATCAATTTGATTTCAAATCGTCTTTTCAACCAGTTTCAAAACATCTCAATATTAATGAGTATTGAGTGCCGCCCTTAATAAAAAAGGTGTCCTACGCGGCAGTACCACTTTTGAAGATGTGAAGCTTTTTATATTTTTTTCAACTGCAGCGTTCCGACATCTTTTGATGGTAATTTTTTATGATTCTTAAATTTAAAGTGGATTTGTACAATTTTCACACGTTAATGTTTGTATAGCAACAGAAGCAAAAAAAAAAAAAAACTTAATGACAATCCGCAATCCCAGCTCTCTCCTCAACATCTAACGCACCTCTTGTTTGAACCGAAATTTTGCGTTAACAATAACTACCACAACAATGATCAGTTACTTACATAAAATAATGTTACATTTTCTAGAAGTATATGGGGATTACACACCTGAGTGTAATTTTGGTGGACAAAATCAAATTAAAATTGTGTAAGCTAATTATATAAGAACTTCGTGTATATTTTTAATGGAGGAGTAGATAATCACTGTCAAATTTATTAATATCTGTGGTGATGTGTTGAGTCTTCTCATCGGCATCTTGGCCCCAGTGCCGAGATGGAGATGACTCCATTTTAATGAATTTCCCTATATTAGTAATACGCTACTTATTACAGAGTAATAGTCATGGTAAGACCTGTGCCCGGGACCACATATTTTTTTGTTTTGAGGTCCCCAGAGGCCAAAAATACCGATTGTTCAAATTCATATATACGAGGTGGCCCGTGCGCAAATTGCGCATTTTATGATTCTGTATGGGAAAAACTAACCTAAAGTTCATGTATGTTGGTTATGAAGTAAAAGAGATCTATTTTTGTTTACTGTCTGGCTTTAAAATTCATCTGAAGATAAGTTTAATGAGCTGTTAAATTACAATTCACATTAAAAATTCTGTAATAAAAGTTGGTCAACATTTTAAAGCGCCCTGTAGAAATAAATCAATGGTCAGGGGGGCGAAGCCCGAAACGAAATGACCTTTTTAATTACGATTCGCCCACGCGATATATCCTAAGCTTTAAAATGACACCTCAATCTTAAAAATCGGTTCAGTAGGTCGAGAGAAAAAGGTATGTAACAGACAAAACCCTTATAGAAATAAGAAGATAGATGCACAATAAACTTTCTTCTCCATAATAGAACAATTTTTATTTCTAAACTCCTATCTTCTTACATTAATTATATGCATATGTAAGAATTTTATGTTGTATTTATGCATATGTGTGTATGTGTTTATATATTTATTTTATTTCAGTTTTCTTTAACAGGGTTTTAAACTAATAAAATTGGAAATTTAGTAATAATAGACTTTCCCTCTCTTTTTCAGTAAATAATTGGTTCAACTCTTCTCTCATATTTCCTTTAATGTAATTTAAGTAATTTGTGTTAGTAAAATAAGTTTCTTTTATTATTATTGTAGGTAGGTTAAGCATTACATGAAAGTATGTTTCCTTATGTATAAATATGTATATTTTATGTAACGTAAAATGGAATGAGTAGCAAAACTGGGGTGTATAGAAACAAAACATCAATGAATAATAAAAATTTTTGCTACTCTGCTTGAGATGATAATATTAGGGAGTTATTTTTTCCCCATTACAACAATAAATTGTCTATCTGGGAAACCTATTTTTGGCATTTTAATATCACTGTTTCTAGTTGTTTTATAATTATTTGTGTGTCAACAAATTTTTGTTAAAAAATATTCCCTCCAAAACTTTTCTATAAGTATGAACTGGTATTAGATATAGTCATGTGACAAACCATTTTAGCACATTTCCCTATAGGGAATACGCTATTACGGTAGTAGCCATGGACCTAAGCCCGGAACCATGCTACTTTTTCATTTTGAGGTCCCCAGAAGCCAAAAACACCATTCGTTCATTTTCACATATATATATATATATATGATCATATTTATTGACATTCTCAACCCAATTAAAATGTACTTTCTTGGATGGAAGTGAATGCTACCAGATGTGAATGTGTTTTGGACCTGCAATCCAGTAGACCACAATAAAGAAACATATTATTATTAGTTTAGATTATCCGTGGATTTCATGGGTGTTGCATGCAATAGATTAATTGATTTGTTTAGTTATCATATACAAAGCATCAGTAATATTATCTTGTCTAAATCCAAATTGATAGCCGGTTAACATGTTGTCATCAGACAAATATTTGATAAACTGATCATTAACTATTTTTGAGTATCTTAAAAAAGACACTGAATTTGAATGCAAATTTAGTCGTATTACTATGACTGATGTTCTAATTAGTATTCTTAATTGTTTCTCATTTTATTAAAATAAAATAAATGCCAATGCAATTGGAATAGGCATATTAATTGAACCGTGCATCAAAATAACGATAATGTGAATGTTGTTTTCAGAATGTGAATGTTGTTACTAACTAATCAAATTATATATTGCATTTATGTTAGAATCACGTGAAATTCCATCAGAGTTTTATATAAATTTTTTTTAAAGAATGTCATGTCAATACGGCTTTATAGAGGGCACGGACAATACGTGGGAGCGGAAGTTCTCTCTGTCATCCCGTGTATTTTTAAGTATTCTAGATGTCGTAGGTTATCTTGAAGAATTTTAAGTTTATTAAGTAAATACAATTTAACATTTGTGATTCAATTGTATTAATTTTCGCACACAAATAAAGAATTTTTAATTTTTATTTAAAAGTTCAATACAAATAATTATTATTACGATGAATAATATAAAAATTAAGGTTAATCCACCCATACTACAATAATCACATAGCAGATTAGTTTTGAATCGATTAAGAATATATTCATATTATAACCAATCAAACACTTTGTAAGCCTTTTGACATTTCTTTAAATACCTAAACAAATGATTTTTTAATGTTCCTTGATGTCAAAGTAAAGCAAATTTATCTAAGAACACATGACAATTTATTCGGTCCAATTAGCGGACCGCGTGTATGATACATTTAATTTAGCGCAGCAGCGCCCCAATGCAATTGTTATGGAACTGGCGAGCTGGAGTAGGCCGCTTTGTGATGATCACGCAACAGAGCATGCAGACCCTTTGTTATCATAGGCCCTGGTGGAAACCGGTTTTTGACCGGTGGAAAGTGTTATCGTTCCTCAATCATCACGACAAGGGATAACAATCATCACTGGTGAAGACGCGGTATGGCGCTGTATAAATAAAGCCAATCTGTAAATGAGTTAGCTGATTATTTTTTCATTTACCACTCCATGTTAAATTCTTTGATTCTGTTTAACTTTAGACAGCTGCATCGCTTTGATTGATGCCGACTTTATCTTCATCTTGTAACGGTACCATTCCATACCTATATTACATAAAAATATCAATATTACATTACATCAGATATTGTTTTGCCATACTTCGTGAACTTGTTTTTTTGTGTGTATTTATGATGATTAATAGCATGATATTTACAAATATATTCATTATATTATCCTCCATAAAAATACACTTAATTTTAGTGTTCAGACGGCATGATATGAACTTAAAAAGTATTTTTTAAATATTTTATGACTTTTCTGACCCTTACCTGGCGTTAAGGCACTGCTCTACCTGAACCGGAATGCCGTCTCACGGCCTCGGCCGTAGCGCTAGGCGAGTTTTATGGCTGCAGAGGTTTACAAGAATAGTGTTTAACAGGTTGTCAAGATGGTGTTATTATTAAAACACTGTTTTAAAATTAACCAATCAAGATAGAGATTGACTCTTAATTTTTTTCTAAAAGTAGAAAAACGGATCTCATCTTCTGTGTTTTAATAAATTTTAAATAAAATTTATATTTCAGTTATAATTGTCTAAAATCATTTGTTTTTCTCTAGTGGCGAGTTATAGAGCTAGAGAGGTTTACGAGAATCGTGTTTTAATATTAACCAATTAAGAAAGAGATTGACTCTTAATCTTTTCGTATTCTGTGTTTTTAGAGTTTTAAAATAAAATTTCTTATTCCAGTTATAACTTTCTATAATCATCTGTTTTTCTCTAGTGGCGAGTTATATAGCTGCAGAGGTTTACAAGAATCGTGTTTTAAACTACTTAAGATAGAGATTGACTCTTAATTTTTTTTTAAAGTAGAAAGACGGATCTCGTCTTCTGTGTTTTTAGAATTTTTAAATACAATTTCTTATTTTAGTTATAACTGTCTAAAATCATCTGTTTTTCCTGATAGTTAACTAAAGTTTTCAATAATTGGTTTTGTTGAAGTAATTAAAAAAATTGTATCTGACTGAAATTAGTACGGTGCATCTTCTTTAATATTACATACCTTATTTATAGCTCTACGCTGAGTGAAGCAGGAGATAACACAATTCTCAAAAACCCTTGCATTTGGGTGGCGCGCCAGGGGTAGACCGGAGCCTTGTTGTCCGAATGAACAAATTTTTTACACATTTTTACAGCTATCTTCCGATTAATACGAATAAGCACTTGACCTGTTTTAGGAGAACAATGGGTATTATTCTTTCTGATTTCTGGTCTTTTCTGTGGCCGGAAGTTACTGTCATTTTTGGATTTAGGACAATAAAACATATTTTAGCGAATTTCCCTATAGGGAATGAATACACTATTTATTACGGTAGTAGCCATGGTAAGACCTAAGCCCGTGTAACCCTAAGACCCGGGTTAGTATTTTCTAAGATACTACTAGAAAAATATGTTTCTTTATTGTGGTCTACTGGATTGCAGGTCCAAAACGAATTCACATCCGGCAGCATTCACTTCCATCCAAGAAAGTACATTTTAATTGGGTTGAGAATGTCAATATACATGATATGATGTTGAATTGAATGATGGATAAGAAAACACAGCTGGTTAAAGCGACGTTGAGATAAAAAATGGTCGGTTGAAGATATGTTGTTTTTGTGTCAGGGTAGGCCGGTTAAGGCGGAGACCGGTTAAAAGGTGGCCAGTTAAGAGGGAGTCCACTATAGACTTCCGCCGCAGATCTATGGCGATGGTTCCTTGATACTAAATACTAAATTTCTTTGGAACAGTCTATTTTAAAGGTTAGATAGTTTAGGCACGGTCTACAGGACTGTCCGCCGTGCAGCGCCTGCTCTGTGGCTAGGACTATCAATGATGTCACTGGACAGTTGGCACATCATTGGACAGATTCTATTCGTGGTCTGTGGCATAAGTCACAACCACTAGGGTCGGTCTACAGGGAAGTCCATGATTTTGTTGGTGGGCTGAGGGAGTGTCCTGATATATGCGGAACATGTTAAACTAACGTGATGATATTTGTTATTATTTATGAAAGATTTTCGAATGTAGTAAGACAAAAAATATTAAATATAAATTTACACCTTATTTCACACTGAAAGTTGCTACAACAAAAGCGTTAGTTCAATTAACAATAATATAAAAACAACACAACTATGAAAACAAACTGTAGATAAAAAATATTAAAATAATAAAATAATTTTTCTTTAAGATTAATAGTTTATTTTGTACAGATGATTTTTTAGAATTATGTTCAGCATACATAATAATTTATGATAGGTATTAGTGTTTAAAAATATTATCTAGTGTCGCTTAGGACCAAAAATTGATTAACACGTTCGCGGCGGCGAGGTTTTTGCTCGAACCTCCTCGCCATCCTAGAAGTAATAATTTCGTCACCCCGCCGTAGCAGCAGCACTGCCCATTGAAAACCCACGTGGTCCAGAAATACATTATACTATTGAGCAGTGCTGTGAAAAGTATCACATTTCTAGCTCAGATCCTGGCTTAATAAATAAATCATGTTGTAAAGCATTGCAGCTTGGGAGCGATCGCACCCATCAGGATGGCATTAGGGTTCCGCGCGGGAGCGATCGCTCCCATGCCGCCGCGAACGTGTTAAATAAAGAATTAAAACACTCAAGTAGCACTAATTATAAATAAGAGCTCCTACATGCAACAGAAAGATAAAATCTTTATAACTGTTTCCATGGATACAACAATTTTAATTTCTTCAATTCAGAGAAGAGGAGAATTCTAAAATTTCCAGGACACAATCAACCAAAAAATATAAATAAATTAAGGTACGTATGCAACAGTATATTTACAATTTTACTTTTAGATGTCTCACCATAGCACAACATTTGCATCTTGATTATTATCAAGCAATGATTATTTCATCATAATGTAAGGCAGAAACATATCTGACTTTTTATTGAATAATTTAAAATTATCTTTTAATTATAGGTACTAAGAATCTTAAAATAACTTTGTTGTTTGATATGCATACAAGTTAAAAATTAACTAAATATACCTTTTAGTACAACCAATTTCTTGTAAGTTATTGAACAATAACTCAAAATTTCTGTGTCCATGTTAAATGTGAAATTTAGTTTACAAGATATTTAAATGAAATTTTATAGTTTTTATAGAAGACAATAAAACTGAAACTAGTGAAATAATAAATTAACCTAATTATGATTTTCAGACGGGACATCTATTCGAGTTTCGATTCACGCGAATACGACTCGGGAGGAACGTCGTCTTCGTGGACACTATCGTGGAAGCTGTACCTATCATTCGGTGAGTGAATGGTTACTTGATATTTTACTTTATGATGTAGTCTGTTTTTCTTCAAAATTCTTGAACGAAAACTCAAAAGTTCTATGCTTTATGTTCAACGTGAAGTTTAGGTTTACAACATTTTTAAATGAAAGTTTTTAGTTTTTAGCGAAAACAATTACAATGAAACTAATATATAAAATTAACTTTATCATGATTTTCAGACAGAACAATAACAAGCAATAATGATAAGGAGTTTTGCTTCTCGAGGACCGATTCGGGAGGAACATAGTCTTCATGGACACCATCGTGGTGGGTGAGTGGTTTCTTGATATTTTATTATGTTGTTTGTTTATTTTAAATTAAAATCAATTTTTTTGTGAATAGCATATATATATATATATAATTCTGTAAGCTAAATTTTTGTAACAAAATTTTAGGCGTTTCAAAATTGCAGGTCAATGGATGGGGTTTTAATATTAAAGGGACACAGGAGAAATAAATAAAGATGTGTCTTTAAGCTACTAGTAAACGAGAAATAATAAAAAAAATCCTCCATAAGTAAAGCATGGGGATTTGAAAAACTTCTGCATTGTTTACATTAGATCATGTCTTTTTGTTTGCTTTAAAAACGAGAGCCATATGATGATATGGATTAAAATGGTCTGGTTAAGAGTTATTGCTACTAATTATATTAAGTTTGGCTCTTCCCCTAAATAACCATAAAGGCTAATGCTATGATTTTTCAATTAAACACAATATAGGCGATTAAATTTACAGTGCGCGACTTCATTTAACGCATTGCTACTTCCAGAGCGTCAGATTCCTACGATGCGTCATTGCCACTTCTCGCTGGCCATGGCCTTGTACTAGAGATGGCTGTGATGCTATTCATAAAAGAATTTTTATAGTGATAAGAGCACAATGGGCGAATTATGGTTCAAGAAACGCCTACTTTGTTTCACCAAATTACTAAAATATTTTCAGTTTAAATTAAATCTTTTGGAAACTTTCGTAGTGCAGTACTGGTAATCTGCTATCTGGTCCATATTAATTTTGTGATCAGGGGCTCTTGCCCCTATAAGCCACTAGTTTATACATTATTTAATACACCACAGTTTTTTTTTTACAAGGAATTCCTTTAACCCCCACCCAAATTTTATGATTTTTCATGTCATCGGATAGAGCTCGACGTGAAATTGTTTCTGTACTAAATTAGGCTACTAAATTTACATTTAAACGGAAGGGCTTTACAAGCTTTTACAGTTTGATATCTCACAATTTAATTAAATTTACAAGGAAATTAATTGATTTGCAAGTTTATAAGAGTAAACACATTACACTAGCACTTGTATCAATATATTCATACCAAATCATTTATGCTAAATCATGGAGGATACTGGTTAACGAGTTATAATAAAAGAGCTTAAACCAAGAATAGTATGCATATGAAGTTTAATTTTTTATCAATATCCAAATTGCTTGATTGTGAGTAATTGGTATGCTTTGAAAAAACCCATCGATGGTGTTTTACTGATTTTGTTAATAGTCACTTCTATTCAATTTAATAAACGATTTTGGTTTCTCTTGGGGTGTGTTAGTCATGAAAATATGGTGTGTGTTACACAAAATTTATAGTTGAGTTCCACGAAGTCAGGTTTTAACAAATTTATTGTTAGCAGATTTCATGGAAAACATAAGAGGGACATGACATTGGGATAATGATAGGTTTCACTTCAGTGTTTTCAACTATAAAAAACTTTTTCTGGTCAAATTGAAATAAAGTTTAATGAATGATGGCGTTTACAAAATTTAGAACACAATAAAGGATTTAAAACTTAACTAGGAACTTGTACAAAGTATAATATAACATATAAAGAGTCATATTGACTACTAAATTATTGAAGTAAATTTCTTTTAAATTAACTGTTTAAAAGAAATTATCATTTCATTTCACAATTATTTTTTCTTAAGCATTTGAAAAATTTTTTATTTGGGTTTTCTTATTACATTTTTAACACTTTCCTCATCTAACTCCTATCAACTCAATTATAAATTCTCATAGACGGTGTTAAATCAAAATGATATGCAAAACCTGTCCTTGGATTTAAAAACAGTATTTAATAGCTAAAAATAAGAAAAACAAGTTATTGCATTTTTTTACTGACCAATGAATTTTTTCTCAAAAGTTACAGGTACTCTATAAACAAAGGGTTTATTTCATGATTAGTTTATGGCTGAAGAAAACAAATAGTCTAATTAATGACTACAGTACGAAGAGCTCATTAGTACATTAAATTTGGAAAATGTTTCGTAATTTATAAATACAGTAGGGAGTCGATTATCCAAATTCCAACTATCTGAACAGTAATTATCAGAACCCTTGAACAGCTTACTAACTCAATGTATAGTGTAAAAAATCTTATGTGAAAGCAAAAATAGCGCAAATCACCACAAATATAAAGATATTGTACTAGTTTTGGTTTTGATGTTTTTTTTCAAAGCCTATAAACTATTTGGAATATAGGACCTGTGCTGCTCTGCAGCACTTGGTAATACTATATAATAATCTCCCTGTTATAATTCTTCCTTCCAAATAATGTTGGTTGTCCATCAAACCCAGGTTTAATTTCACAGCTTTTAGATATCAAACTATATTTTGCATGATAAGGAGGATTACAACACACAATGATTGAAGGCCGGTTCAGGAAAGTCCACCCCTACAAGGTCGAGCTTTATTGTTATGTGAAATGCAGCCTGCATACATTGGGCCACTAATACTGGGTCTTAAAATTAAATGCAGACCAATTTCTATAAACTTGCTATTATGTGTGTGAGACTTTCATACTCTGCTTTGAGAATAAAGCCATTTCATCCATTCAATTTTTTTCACTTTTTCCTTTTAACATCAACCCTTTTCTTAAACATTTTCCTGTCAATCTGACGTCTATTTTTTTAAAAAACAACCCTAATCTCAACTCCATTACAGTTGACACATATATTAATAATCCAAAATTAATAATGCTGGTCTCAGGGGAGTATCCAAAAAAGTATAGAGTGAAATTAGAAATAATGTAAAACGTCCTCCTTAACAGGTTGAGGATTCGTTTTCATTAGCACTAAGTGTTTTGTTTTGATTTTAAAGCAAAAGCCGGATGATGCCAATGAGTGAAGACGATCTATTAATTTTATAATCTGATGTTTTGCTGAACAAAAATTCAGTAACCATATTCACAACAAAACCTCCTATACTAAGGATGCCACAGTATGTTAAACTTTTGTTGATTAAGAAAATTATCGGAATTCCTACCGTCATCATAATTGGCAAAACTAAAAAAAGATAAATGAATGGTTTTCATAATCTATTGTGTAATACAATACTGAACGCTATTAAAATTGCAGGGCTTGTAACAGTTCTTGAGGTCAATAAAAATATAAAAAAAAATAACCAAAGTGATAAAAAAATAACCAAATAATAACCTTGAATAAACCCAAAATGTTGCAAAAATTCCAAAAACTGGCGTTTTATCGGGATATTAAAAATAAATAGGCAATAAAAATGATATAGGATAATTTTTAACTAGGTAAGTGATCATCTACTAAAGCAATAATAATAATTAAAAAATGTTTAAATAGAAAAAAATTATCCCCAATCCATTTATAATTTTTTTTTCCTTTTTCTAAACATTTATTTAGTTTTCACGGGCTTCATCTAAATCGATCAATAAAATCCTAATTGCCCAAAAAAATAAAAAAATAATAAAAAAATAAAAAAAACCTGTTACAAGCCCTGAATTGGGACATGGGTGCTCGGTGCACGTCTATAGGTATCATTGCCTATAAATTGGATTATATTAGTAAATTATCTTCATGTAAAAAATGTGCTACAATGATTTTCAACTTTTAAAACTTTTGTTTTTAAAAATATACAACATAGCTTCGGGATACGGAGTCAAGTATTTGAGACAAATGAGTTCGTTAAAATGTTTAGACTGAATTAAATTGATCACTTATCATTTTTATGGCACAACACAGACATTCAGCTGAGGTCTATCTCTTACTATTGGAAAAATTTATAATAGCAGCCAGTTAAGGGACTATCCCACTGCAACCCATTAAGCCACTACAATACAAAAGATCAAGGTAATCATGGTGAAGATGACAAATTATATACAGTAGGTAAAATTTGTTTCCAAAGAGTTGTTATAGTTAACGAAAATTTGTTTGTTATAGATAATGAAAACTTTTATCAGTATCCAAACAAAATTACTTGATTTTGAGCAACTGGCACACTAGGTAAAATAATCATGATTTTCAGACCGAACAAGTTGCAACAATGATTCTGAGTTTGGCTTTGCGAGAATAGATTCGGGAGGAATGTCGTCTTCGTGGACACTATCGTGGGAGCTGTACCCATCATCCGGTGGGTAAGTGGTTACTTGATATTGTACTATATGCTGTAGTTTGTTTGTAATTAGCTTTCCTTATAGTTTGTTTTGTTTGTTTGTAATTTGTTTATGTTAAATTAAAACTACTTTTTGTAAATTACATTTACATATATATATATATATATATATATATATATATATATATATATATATATATATATATTTAATTCCATAAGAAAAACTTTTGAAACAAAATTGTGAGCAATTAAATGATTGCAGGGAGATGGGCAGGCTCTCAAATTAAAAGTCTCGGTACTAGTAAGCAAGAAATATTGTAAAACATCCTTCATAAGAAAAGCATGGTGATTCCAAAAACATCTTTGTTTACAAGCGCTTTGTTTACATTGGAATGTGTCTTTTGGTTTGATTAAAAACGAGACCCAGATCTTGACATTGATACATCTACATATGATAGATCTACATTTCTTGACATTGATAATATAGTCTATTTTTATCTATAGTCGTAATCATATAATAAGCTTTGTGGCATTCATCGTTTAAAATTCTACTAAACTTACAAACTGTTACAAATTGACTGCAGATTTTAACTTTGTAATTTAAATAGTAATACTATAAAACTATAAAATTTATAGGTATACTAATTGAGCATGTACACCATTCATAACAGGATGTTGATCATGATAATGGAAATGAATTGTGGTTCGAGAAATGCCTACTCTATATCACCATAATACTAAACTATTTTCAATGAAAAAGAAATCTTTGGGAAACTTTTGTAGTGAAGTACCTACTATTAATTTGCTATGGTCAATACTATTTTAATTTTGTGATCAGGGGCTTTTGCCCCTATAAGCCACTAGTTTATATATACATCTTATTTGATACATGACATTTTTATTGAACAGGCATTCCTTTTACAAGTTCTACAGTTTCAACCAAGGAGGTTATATTCTAATACTGGAGGTGACACTGATAGGTTAATTTTGGCGAAAAAGCGCGCCGGTGATTTTTTTGGTTGGCAATCCTGAAGTACCGTTTTGTCGTTCTTTGAACGGTAGCTAAAAGATATTCGAATCAACGAAATGGTTCAAATCTTCTGGGAACGATGAACGATGAATTGGTACGGTACGGCTAACCAATAATTAGGAATCTAGACTCTGGAATAATAATAACGTGTGTCTTTAATTCTAACTTACATGAATTTAACCAATTTTATTCGTTAGGTATTTTACAGAATAAGAGATATTGATTTAATTTGTAGATGTGAATATTTGTTGTTTTATAAATAGTTCAAGAAATATAATTAGAACTAATAACTTATTTATCTTAGATATATGTTAGATCTTAGAAATGGTTACATTAACTTGCAAAATTCCGTACTATTTCAGTACTCACAAAGGTACACCACGAAAAAAATTTATTCTCTTGTCTTGCTTATTGTACCAATTTTAAAGTACGAAATCATCATGTCAGTTAACTTATTAAAAAAATAAAAAATAAACATGTTTTCCATAACTTGAAACTGATTACCAAATTTCCAAAATAAATTTTTATATATATAATTTATTTTCTGTTTTTGTTTGTTTTCCCCTTTTAATGCATATTTGCTTACCTATAAATTGCCCATTAAAACCGATTCACCAGGCAATTGATTCACAATTCATTTTACTCCCCTAGCTGACTCCTTCATTTCGGCAAACAGTTCAAATTGGTACTTCAGGATTGCCAACCAAACAAAATCAGCGGCTCGCTTTTTTAGCATTGTGTGTTACCTCCAGTATTAGAGTATAACCTCCTTGGTTTCAACCAATTTTAATAATATCCAGGGTATTTAAAATAACCAAAAATAAAAAATAATTCTTTCAGTTTTAGTTACACTATTACTTGGGGGAAAGGAGAGATCCCTTGAGACCTCCAAGGGTTGTTCCGATTAAAGATACTTTGTTTAAACTTTTAATATATAAACAACAAACATTAACGGGGTGATGGAGGATCCATGGTATTTAAATGTTATAAATCTCTAAAAACTACTAACTTCAATTTATATTTACCTATTACTTTGGGGAAAAGAGAGAGTCCAATGAGGTTTGTTAGGAGTAAATAAAATGTCTATTTTTATTTAATCTTAATACAATATAAAAACAAAAATTAAGACAACGGGGAGGTTACTACATTTTTTGGGAAGACCTCCACGCACCATGACGGTGGAGGAGCCATGGTATTTAAAATATCTAAAACTCATATTAATACTTTCAATTGTCGTAAAACAATTAATTGCTTGGAGGAGAGAAGATGTTGACGCCTCTAAAACTCATAAATAATTAATATTTTCAATTTTGGTAAAACTATTACTTGGGCGAGAGGATATATGTTGAGTCCTCGTAGGGATGTTCCTATTACAGATACTTTGTTTTAACTCTTAATATAAATAATATAAATAATAAACATTAACGGGGCAGTAGAGGAGCCAAGGTAATTAAATGTTATAAATTTCAAAACACAAAAATTAATGACTTTAATTTATAATAACCTACTACTTTGGGAAATAATAAAAGAAATAAATAAAGGAGTATTCTAATGTCATTTTTTAAATCTTAATACAATATAAACACAAAATTCACGGGGGAGGAGCCACTAAAACTCTAATACTCATTAGTGTTTTATTTAATCCACTTAATCTCTAAAACTCATAAATAATTAACACTTTCAATTTTGGTAAAATTATTACTTGGGGGAAAGGGGAGAGATTTTGAGGCCTCTTAGGGATGTTCCAATTTCAGATTCTTTGTTTAAACCCTTAATATAAATAATAAACATTATCCGGGAAACGGAGGAGCCATGGTATTTAAATATCATTAATCTCGAAACACAAAAACTTAGTATTTCAATTTATATTAACCTGTTACATGGGGGGAAGGAGAGAGTCCAATGAGGCCTCGTAGGAGTAATCCAATGTCTATTTTTTGTGAATCTTATTTAAATTTAAAAATAAATTAACGGGGGAGGTAGCTAAGTTTTTTGGAAGACCTCCACACACCATGGTGGTGGAGGAGCAATGGTATTTAAAATCTCTTAAACTCATGAATAATTAGTACTTTCAATTTTAGTAAAACTATCACTTAGGGGAAAGGAGAGATGTTGAGGCGTCGTAGGGATGTTCCGATTACAGATACTTTGTTTAAACTCATAATATAAACGATAAACAATAACTGGGCAGTAAAGGATCCATGGTATTTAAATGTTATAAATCTAAAAAAAGCAAATCTTCAATTTACATTAACCTATTACTTGGCGGAAAGGAGAGAGTCCAATGAGGCCTCGTAGGAGTATATAATGTCTATTATTTTTTTAAATCTTAATACAATGTAAAAATTTTTTTAATCAATGGGGGAGGTAACTAGATATTTTGGGAAGACCTCCACGCACCATGGCGGTAGAGGAGCCATGGTATCTAAAACCCATAAATAATTAATACTTTCAATTTTAGTAAAATTATTACTTCGGGGAATAGAAAAGAGCCCGTTGAGGCCTAGTAGGGATGTTTTGATTACAGATACTTTTGTTTAAACTCTTAATATAAACAATAAACATTAATGGGGCGATAGAGGAGCCAAGCCAAGGTATTTAAATTTTATAAATCACAAAAAACAAAATCTAATAACTTCAATTTACATTAACCTATTACTTGGGGGTAAGGAGAGAGTCCAATGACGTTTAGTAGGAGTAAATGTCTATTTTTATTTAATCTTAATACAATGTAAAAATAATTAAAAATCAAAGAGGGAGGTAACTAAATTTTTTGGGAAGACCTCCACGTACTATGGCGGTGGAGGAGCCATGGTATTTAAAATATCTAAAACTCATATTAATACTTTCAATTGTGGTAAAACTATTACTTGGGGGAAAAGGAGAGATGTTGAGGCCTTGTAGGGATGTTCCTATTACAGATACCTTGTTTAAACTCTTAATATAAACAATAAACATTAATGGGTAGAGGAGCCAAGCCAAGGTATTTAAATGTTATAAATCACAAAAAAACAATATCTAATAACTTCAATTTATATTAACCTATTACTTGGGGGAAAGGAGAGAGTCCATTGAGGTTTGGTATCAAAATCAATCAATCAAAATCAAAATCTCTTTATTTACAAAGCATAAAGATTTGTAATAGTGTCAATTGTTTACAATTTCATATTCTTCATTAGTGTGGAGGTGGAAGCGTGTCCCTCCATTGCAGGAATTCGTCCAGGGAGTAAAATGGGTTCTTTGACAGCCAGTTGGTGAGTGCTGTCTTCAGTTTCTTCCCTGTTTGTCTTCTCATGTCGTCCAGGAGCAGATTGTGGAGTTTTCTGCCGGTGTACGAAGGCTTCCTCTCATATTGGAATGTTAGCCTCCGGATTACCAATAAATACTATTAATGGTTTAAACACCTGAGTTATGGTAATCCAATTGTTGTCGAGCAACTAGTTTCAACTCATTTATATAGAGCCCTCTATATAGCTTCCTCTAAAACAATGCGCTGTGGTGAAGTGGTAGCTGGTACCTGGTGGCATGCCTGGTGTTATGGCAATGGATGTCTGTTCCTTTTAGAAGGGGTTTCCCATCCACATAGAGGATCACCTCTCTGATGTACAGTGCTACAACAGTCAGGATGCTTTGTTCAGCAAAAGCCTGCCTGCAGCTTTCCCTCCAGTCAAGACCCTTGATAATGCGGATGGCCCTTTTCTGAAGGAGGAGAATACGTTGCAGATTTCCAGCTGTAGTTCCTCCGAAGGCTGCGAGACCATATGTCAAGTGGGACTCAAATAGAGCATGGTAGGCAATCTTCGTTGTTTCTTCATCGCTGGAGTGTTTAATTCTTTTCAGGACATAAAGACTGGTGTTGAGTTTTCTGGACAAAGTGTCAATGTGGTGGTTCCATGATATTTGAGCGTCAATAGTTACACCGAGGAATTTTGTGTAGTCTTCAACCTCCACATCAGGTAGTGTTTCTGTGACGTCCTGTTTATTACCAAATGTCAGCTGCTTTGTTTTGCTTGTGTTCACCGCTAGGTCGTTGTTATGACAGAATTGATATGCCATATTAAGTGCAATAAATGAGTCCACTGCCAGGTTTTCTGGGGTCTTGGCTGAAAGTAGCAGGGTTGTGTTGTCGGCATACATCAGAGGTGAGCAGTAGGCTTCCAGGTGTTGAGGCAGGTCATTGGAAAGAAGGATGAAAAGCATTGGACCTAGAACCGATCCTTGTGGCACTCCTCTGCATACTGGCAATGGTTTTGAAGTTGCACTCTGGGTGGTTCCTTTAAAGCTGTTTTATTTCAACTATTTGTTGTGGTCCCTCTAAATAGCTTTTAAACCAAGTGTTTGCCTGTCCTTTTATACCTACTTTTTCAAGTTTATGGAGAATCAAGTCATGACCTAGGCAATCAAATGCTTTACTGAAGTCAAGCATTATGGCTGTAACGAAGTTCTTTTTTTCTAAGTTGTCTATTGCAAATTCAACAAGCTCAATGATTGCTGTGGTTGTTGATTTTCCTTTAGTGAAGCCATGTTGTTTCTCAGTGAGGTTATTTTGTTGCTTGCAGTGGTTTATCAGCCTTTTAAGTACCACTTTTTCTATTACTTTTGAAAAAGTTGGGACTAGTGATATGGGCCTGTAGTTTTTATCTCAGATTTGGAGTTGTTTTTATGTTTAGGATAGACTTTTGATGTTCTTAGATTAGTCGGAAAATGCCCTTGCATTAACGATAGGTTTATGATTGAGACAAGAGGTTTTATTAGGGCACCACTGCAGTGTTTTAAGATTATTGTTGATATTTCATCCACACCTGCTGATGTTTTAGGCTTCAAGCTGTTTAATATGTTCCTGATTTCATTTTCATCAGTAGGAGGTAGGTAATGGAGGTCACTGGTTGTGGGGGGCGAAGCTTGTGGTTTTTCAGTCCTTGGGGGGTTTTTTATTTAGTGTTTGTTGTGCTATGTTAGTAAAAAACTCATTGAAAAATTTGGCGATTTTATCTGGATCACTGACTGTGTTTCTATCTATTGTGAATGCTGGAAGTGAATTTACTGATGTTTTGTTGCCTTTCTCAATGTTTATGACTTGCCAGACTGCTTTAGATTTATTTTCAGCTCTTTGGATGTAATCTGCTGACTCTTTGCGCCTCAGCATTTTAAACCGTAGATCATATTCTTTTTTCACTTTTACCATTGCGCTGTTATCTTTTTCATCACCAGTCATGTTGTATATTTCAATTTGAGCTAGAAATTCTGATTTCAGGTCCAATGCTCTTTTATCTGCAAAGTTTTTCGGTTTAAGTTTTTTTGATTTAATTTTCTTTATGGGGCACGCTATATCCATTGCTGCTTTGATAGTATACAAAAAGCTATCATAGGCCTGGTCTGTACATTGGGCACTTGTAACCTTATCCCAGTTCTTGCTTTCAAGGATTTCCTTGAGATTGTTGAGGTTTTCGTGATTTAATATTCTGCCAATGGAATTTTGGTTAGATTTGGAGGGTTGACTGACTTGTATTGTGCTTAGTTGAGCTGTGTGATCGGATATTCCAGTACTAATAACTATTGCAGACAAATGTTCTTTTTCAATGATAGAGCATACGATATCGATGGATGTCTGGGAAGTGGGGGTTATCCTAGTAGGGGGGAGTGGGAGCCTTGAGATGTTGTGGCTGGCAAGAGTGTCATTTAACTTTCTTGACTTAGTATCGTGTTTGAGACTATCAACATTTATGTCCTCTACAATTATGGTAGAATGGTTTTCTGCTTTGGTATTTTCAATTGCTGTTGAGAGTATGGTGAGGGCCTCATCCAGTTGGTCCGCTGGCGGTGGTCTGTAGGTGCCCATGATGTAAAGTTGTTCTTTTAGCGAATTTCCCATAGGGAATAAGCTATTACCGTAGGTCTCATGGTAAGACCTAAGCCCGGGACCATGTTACTTTTTCGTTTTGAGGTGCCCAGAGACCAAAAATAATAGTCATTAAAATTTTTATATATATATATATATATGTATATATATATATATGTATATATGTGTCCCTAGACACGATAACTCTCGTAAAAATGGTCCGATCGACACCAAATTTGGTAGAGATGTGTAATGCTACGTTTATTCGGATGAGTTCGAAAACCAGACATATCGACCTACCGGAAGGGGTAGTTTTGGGGGATTTTGTACCCCAAAAATGGGTTTTTTGCATTTTTCATATGTAAATTTTAAAAATTTTAAATTTTTATTTCGACCATTAGATTTAGCTCAAAAAAACACACAATTTAGTATTTTGAAGCTTTGCTCTATCTCCATTGGTTATTGAGATATTACAAAGTCTAAAGACAGTACATTGTCTTTTGGGGCTCCAATGTTAATCTTATGGAGAATAAGGATGTGTTAATATTTCACTTATTAACCAATATTTTTGGATGAAACTTGGTATTTAGCTTCATTTGGTTGAGATTCATCCATTTAAGGTAAAAAATCTTGGTTTTTGTACTTATCATGGCAGCAAACCTGCATACTCTTTTCCCATGTTAATCATATGGAGAATAGGCAAACTCTTTTATTTATGGACAGATATTGATGAAACATACTATATGGCTTTATATGGCTGAAATAAATTTTTTCTATGCTAAAAACCTACTTTTAGTGTCCCCCATGGCAGCATACCTGCATACTCTTTCCCTATATTTATCTTAAGGAGAATAGACATTTATTTCCCTATTTATAAGGACGTGATGAAATTTTGTTTACAAGTTTAGCTGGTCAAAATTAATATTACTAATTTGGAAATTCGCTGAGTATGCAGGTCTGCTGCGACGGGGGGTATTTTTAATGTCACTCTAATAGCAGCAATCTCACACACCAGTTCTTTACTTTTTTCTTTTAGGTCTAGAGTCTCAGTGCTTTCTTCCAGTTCTTCCCCGACAAAGATAGCAACGCCTCCTTTATTATGATCCACTCGGCTGTAGTAAGCTTTTAATGTGTATTTAGGTATTCGAGTGTTCAAAATACACTCCTCATTTTTACCATGTTCTGTTAAGACAAGTATCTGGGGCTGTAATTCTTGCAGTAGTTGTATTAGTCTGTCTATTTTACTGTTTGTTAATACATTGATGTTCTGGTGAAGAATATTTAGCTCTGATGTTTTTTTAGGTTGCTCTGAGAAAGAGGACCTTTTTTCTATGTTTTCACTTCTGCTCTTGGGTGCAACAGTAAAAAATGGTCTGATGTTGGGTTAGAATTGTTAGGAAGGGTTTTTTCTTTCTTCTTTGAATTAAAGCTCTTATTTATGTCATTATAAAAATCAAAATACTTAGTAAAAAATTCTTCAATATCTTCCTTTTCATGTCGGGTTTTAGCAGTGAAAGGTGGTCTCTTTTGTGATTGGCAGCTTCTTGCCGTCACCAACTGATGTCGGTTCAGTTTTTGTTTGTTTATTTTAATGTTTAAAAAAATGTTATAAATCTAAAAAAAAAATTCTTCAATTTATATTAACCTATTACTTGGGGGAAAGGAGAGAGACCAATGAGGCCTCGTAGGAGTATATGTCTATTATTTAAAAAAATATTAATACTATGTAAAAATTTTTTAAACCAACGGGGGAGGTAACTAGAAACTTTGGGAAGACCTCCACGCACCATAGCAGTGGAGGAGCCATGGTATCTAAATTTCAAAATACTGTAATTAATAATTTCAACTTTTGTAAACTATTACTTCGGGGAATAGAAAAGAGCCTAGAAGGGATGTTTTGATTACAGATACTTTGTTTCAACTCATAATATAAACAATAATTAATGGTGGGGTAGATGAGCCAAGCCAAGGTTTTTAAATGTTATAAATCATATAAACAAAAGCTAATAACTTCAATTTATATTAACCTATTACTTGGGGGAAAGGAGAGAGTCCAATGAGGCCTCGTAGGAGTATATGTCTATTATTTAAAAAAATATTAATACAATGTAAAAATTTTTTTAAAAAACAGGGGAGGTAACTAGATTTTTTGGGAAGACTTCCACGCACAATAGCGGTGGAGGAGCCATTGTATTTAAATTCTCTAAAACACATAAATAATTAATACTTTCACTTTTAGTAAAACTATTACTCTCTATTACTTATGGGGGAAAGGAGACAGTCCAATGAGTAGGAGTAAATGTTTTTTGTTCTAAATTTCAATACAATGTAAAAAAAATTTGAAATTAACAGGGGAGGTAGCTAGATTTTTTGGAAGACCTCCACGCACCATGGCAGTGGAGGAGCCATGGTATTTAAAATCTCTAAAACTCATAAATAATTATTACTTTCAATTTTGGTAAAACTCATAAATAATTAATGATTACAATTTTTTTTATTAACCTATTCCTTGGGGGAAAGGAGGGATTCCAATGAGGTTTGGTAGGAGTAAATAAATGTCTATTTTTATTTAACCTTAATACAATGTAAAAAAAATTAAAATGAACGGGGGAGGTAACTAGATTTTTTGGGAAGACCTCCACGCACCATGGCGGTGGAGGAGCCATGGTATTTAAAATCTCTAAAACTAATAAATAATTAATACTTTCAATTTTGATAAATCTCATAAATAAAAAATACTTTCAATTTTAGTCAAACTATTACTTCGGGGAATAGAAAAGAGCCCATTGAGGCCTAGTAGGGATGTTTCGATTACAGATACTTTGTTTAAACTCTTAATATAAACAATAAACAAAAACGGGGCAGTGGAGGATCCAAAGTATTTAAATGTTATAAGTCTAAAAAAAGCAAATCTTCAATTTATATTAACCTATTACTTGGGGGAAAGGAGAGAGTCCAATGAGGCCTCGTAGGAGTATATAATATCTATTACTTTTTTAAAAAATATAAATACAAAGTAAAAAAATTTAAACCAATGGGGGAGGTAACTAGATATTTTGGGAAGACCTCCACGCACCATGGCGGTGGAGGAGCCATGGTATTTAAAATCTCTAAAACTAATACATAATTGATACTTTCAAAATGGTAAATCTCATAAATGATAAATACTTTCAATTTTAGTCAAACTATTACTTCGGGGAATAGAAAAGAGCCCATTGTGGCCTAGTAGGGATGTTTCGATTACAGATACTTTAATTAAACTCTTAATATAAACAATAAACAATAACGGGGCAGTGGAGGATCCAAAGTATTTAAATATTATGAGTCTAAAAAAAAGCAAATCTTCAATTTATATTAACCTATTACTTGGGGGAAAGGAGAGAGTCCAATGAGGCCTCGTAGGAGTATATAATATCTATTACTTTAAAAAAAATATAAATACAAAGTAAAAAAATTTAAACGACCGGATATTTGGTAAGTAACTAAATATTTTGGGAAGACCTCCACGCACCATGGCGGTGGAGGAGCCATGGTTTTTAAAATCTAATAAAAAATTAACGGGGGAGGTAACTAGATTTTTTGGGAAGACCTCCACGCACCATGGCAGTGGAGGAGCCATGGTATTTAAAATCTCTAAAACTAATAAAAAATTAATACTTTCAATTTTGGTAAATCTCATAAATAATAAATACTTTCAATTTTAGTCAAACTATTACTTCGGGGAATAGAAAAGAGCCCATTGAGGAATAGTAGGGACGTTTCGATTACAGATACTTTGTTTAAACTCTTAATATAAACAATAAACAATAACGGGGCAGGGGAAGATCCAAAGTATTTAAATGTTATGAGTCTAAAAAAAGCAAATCTTCAATTTATATTAACCTATTACTTGGGGGAAAGGAGAGAGTCCAATGAGGCCTCGTAGGAGTATATAATATCTATTACTTTAAAAAATATATAAATACAACGTAAAAAAATTTAAACCAACGGGGGAGGTAACTAGATATTTTGGGAAGACCTCCACGCACCATGGCGGTGGAGGAGCCATGGTTTTTAAAATCTAACAAAATATTAACGGGGGAGGTAGCTAGATTTTTTGGGAAGACCTCCACGCACCATGGCGGCGGGGGAGCCATGGTATTTAAAATCTCTAAAACTAATACATAGTTGATACTTTCAACGTTGGTAAAACCCATGAATAATTAATACTTTCAATTTTAGTCAAACTATTTTTTGGGGGAATATAAAAGAGCCCTTTGAGATCTAGTAGAGGATGTTTTGATTACAAATACTTTGTTTAAACTCTCAATATAAACAATAAACAATAACGAGGCAGTGGAGGATCCATAGTATTTAAATGTTATAATTCTAAAAAAAAATTCTTCAATTTATATTAACCTTTTATTTGGGGGAAAGGAGAGAGTCCAATGAGGACTCGTAGGAATATATGTCTATTATTTAAAAAAATATAAATACAATGTAAAAATTTTTTAAACCAACGGGGGAGGTAACTATATATTTTGGGAAGACCTCCACGCACCATGGCGGTGGAGGAGCCATGGTTTTTAAAATCTAACAAAATATTAACGGGGGAGGTAGCTAGATTTTTTGGGAAGACCTCCACGCACCATGGCGGTGGAGGAGCCATGGTATTTAAAATCTCTAAAACTCATAAATAACTAATACTTTCAATTTTATTTATAATAACCTATTCCTTTCTGGGAAAGAAGGGAGTTCAATGTGGTTTGGTAGGAGTAAATAAATGTTTATTTTTATTTAACCTTAATACAATGTAAAAAAAATTAAAAATCAACGGGGGAGATAACTAGATTTTTTGGGAAGACCTCCACGCACCATGGCGGTGGAGGAGCCATGGTTTTTAAAATCTAATAAAAAATTAACGGGGGAGGTAACTAGATTTTTTGGGAAGACCTCCACGCACTATGGCGGTGGAGGAGCCATGGTATTTAAAATCTCTAAAACTAATACATAATTGATACTTTCAACTTTGGTAAATCTCATAAATAATAAATACTTTCAATTTTAGTCAAACTATTACTTCGGGGAATAGAAAAGAGCCCATTGTGGCCTAGTAGGGATGTTTCGATTACAGATACTTTGTTTAAACTTTTAATATAAACAATAACAGGGCAGTGGAGGATCCATAGTATTTAAATGTTATAAGTCTAAAAAAAGCAAATCTTCAATTCATATTAACCTATTACTTGGGGCGAAGGAGAGAGTCCAGTGAGGCGTCGTAGGAGTATATAATATCTATTACTTTTTTAAAAATATAAATACAAAGTAAAAAAAATTAAACCAACGGGGGAGGTAGCTAGATATTTTGTGAAGACCTCCACGTAAAATGGCGGTGGAGGGGCCATGGAATTTAAAATCTCTAAAATTAATACTTTCAATTTTATTTATATTAACCTATTACTTGGGGGAAAGGAGAGAGTCTAATGAGGCCTCGTAGGAGTATATAATATCTATTACTTTAAAAAAAATATAAATACAACGTAAAAAAAATTTAAACCAACGGGGGAGGTAACTAGATATTTTGGGAAGATCTCCACGCACCATGGCGGTGGAGGAGCCATGGTTTTTAAAATCTCTAAAACTAATAAATAATTAATACTTTCAATTTTAGTCAAACTATTACTTCGGGGAATAGAAAAGAGCCCATTGAGGAATAGTAGAGACGTTTCGATTACAGATACTTTGTTTAAACTCTTAATATAAACAATAAACAATAACGGGGCAGTGGAGGATCCAAAGTATATTAAATGTTATGACTCTAAAAAAAGGAAATCTTCAATTTATATTAACCTATTACTAGGGGGAAAGGAGAGAGTCCAATGAGGCGTCGTAGGAGTATATAATATCTATTACTTTTTTAAAAATATAAATACAAAGTAAAAAAATTAAACCAATGGGGGAGGTAACTAGATATTTTGTGAATACCTCCACGTACCATGGCGGTGGAGGAGTCATGGTATTTAAAATCTCTAAAATTAATACTTTCAATTTTATTTATATTAACCTATTACTTGGGGGAAAGGAGAGAGTCCAATGAGGCCTTGTAGAAGTATATGTCTATTATTTAAAAAAATAATAATACAATGTAAATTTTTTTTAAACCAACGGGGGAGGTTACTAGATATTTTGGGAAGACCTCCACGCACCATGGCGGTGGAGGAGCCATGGTTTTTAAAATCTAATAAAAAATTAACGGGGGAGGTAACTAGATTTTTTGGGAAGACCTCCACGCACCATGGCGGTGGAGGAGCCATGGTATTTAAAATCTCTAAAACTAATAAATAATTAATACTTTCAATTTTAGTCAAACTATTACTTCGGGGAATAGAAAAGAGCCCATTGAGGAATAGTAGGGACGTTTCGATTACAGATACTTTGTTTAAACTCTTAATATAAATAATAAACAATAACGGGGCAGTGGAGGATCCAAAGTATTTAAAGGTTATGAGTCTAAAAAAAGCAAATCTTCAATTTATATTAACCTATTACTTGGGGGAAAGGAGAGAGTCCAATGAGGCCTCGTATTAGTAGATAATATCTATTACTTTAAAAAAAATATAAATACAACGTAAAAAAATTTAAACCAACGGGGGAGGTAACTAGATATTTTGGGAAGACCTCCACGCACCATGGCGGTGGAGGAGCCATGGTATTTAAAATCTCTAAAACTAATACAAAATTAATACTTTCAACTTTGGTAAAACTCATGAATAATTAATACTTTCAATTTTAGTCAAACTATTATTTTGGGGAATATAAAAGAGCCCTTTGAGATCTAGTAGAGGATGTTTTGATTATAAATACTTTGTTTAAACTCTTAATGTAAACAATAAACAATAACGAGGCAGTGGAGGATCCATAGTATTTAAATGTTATAAATCTAAAAAAAATTCTTCAATTTATATTAACCTTTTTTTGGGGGAAAGGAGAGAGTCCAGTGAGGCCTCGTAGGAGTATATGTCTATTATTTAAAAAAATATAAATACAATGTAAAAATTTTTTAAACCAACGGGGGAGGTAACTAGATATTTTGGGAAGACCTCCACGCACCATGGCGGTGGAGGAGCCATGGTATTTAAAATCTCTGAAACTCATAAATAATTAATACTTTCAATTTTAGTCAAACTATTACTTCGGGGAATAGAAAAGAGCCCATTGTGGCCTAGTAGGGTTGTTTCGATTACAGATACTTTGTTTAAACTTTTAATATAATCAAAAAACAATAATGGGGCAGTGGAGGATCCAAAGTATTTAAATGTTATGAGTCTAAAAAATGCAAATCTTCAATTTATATTAACCTATTACTTGGGGGAAAGGAGAGAGTCCAATGAGGCCTCGTAGGAGTAGATAATATCTATTACGTTAAAAAAAATATAAATACAACGTAAAAAAAATTTAACCAATGGGGGATGTAACTAGATATTTTGGGAAGACCTCCACGCACTATGGCGGTGGAGGAGCCATGGTATTTAAAATCTCTAAAACTAATAAATAATTAATACTTTCAATTTTGATAAATCTCATAAATAAAAAATACTTTCAATTTTAGTCAAACTATTACTTCGGGGAATAGAAAAGAGCCCATTGAGGCCTAGTAGGGATGTTTCGATTACAGATACTTTGTTTAAACTCTTAATATAAACAATAAACAATAACGGGGCAGTGGAGGATAAAAAGTATTTAAATGTTATGACTCTAAAAAAAGGAAATCTTCAATTTATATTAACCTATTACTAGGGGGAAAGGAGAGAGTCCAATGAGGCGTCGTAGGAGTATATAATATCTATTACTTTTTTAAAAATATAAATACAAAGTAAGAAAATTAAACCAATGGGGGAGGTAACTAGATATTTTGTGAATACCTCCACGTACCATGGCGGTGGAGGAGTCATGGTATTTAAAATCTCTAAAATTAATACTTTCAATTTTATTTATATTAACCTATTACTTGGGGGAAAGGAGAGAGTCCAATGAGGCCTTGTAGAAGTATATGTCTATTATTTAAAAAAATAATAATACAATGTAAAATTTTTTTAAACCAACGGGGGAGGTTACTAGATATTTTGGGAAGACCTCCACGCACCATGGCGGTGGAGGAGCCATGGTTTTTAAAATCTAATAAAAAATTAACGGGGGAGGTAACTAGATTTTTTGGGAAGACCTCCACGCACCATGGCGGTGGAGGAGCCATGGTATTTAAAATCTCTAAAACTAATAAATAATTAATACTTTCAATTTTAGTCAAACTATTACTTCGGGGAATAGAAAAGAGCCCATTGAGGAATAGTAGGGACGTTTCCATTACAGATACTTTGTTTAAACTCTTAATATAAACAATAAACAATAACGGGGCAGTGGAGGATCCAAAGTATTTAAAGGTTATGAGTCTAAAAAAAGCAAATCTTCAATTTATATTAACCTATTACTTGGGGGAAAGGAGAGAGTCCAATGAGGCCTCGTATTAGTAGATAATATCTATTACTTTAAAAAAAAATATAAATACAACGTAAAAAAATTTAAACCAACGGGGGAGTTAACTAGATATTTTGGGAAGACCTCCACGCACCATGGCGGTGGAGGAGCCATGGTTTTTAAAATCTAATAAAAAATTAACGGGGGAGGTAACTAGATTTTTTGGGAAGACCTCCACGCACTATGGCGGTGGAGGAGCCATGGTATTTAAAATCTCTAAAACTAATACATAATTGATACTTTCAACTTTGGTAAATCTCATAAATAATAAATACTTTCAATTTTAGTCAAACTATTACTTCGGGGAATAGAAAAGAGCCCATTGTGGCCTAGTAGGGATGTTTCGATTACAGATACTTTGTTTAAACTTTTAATATAAACAATAACAGGGCAGTGGAGGATCCATAGTATTTAAATGTTATAAGTCTAAAAAAAGCAAATCTTCAATTCATATTAACCTATTACTTGGGGCGAAGGAGAGAGTCCAGTGAGGCGTCGTAGGAGTATATAATATCTATTACTTTTTTAAAAATATAAATACAAAGTAAAAAAAATTAAACCAACGGGGGAGGTAGCTAGATATTTTGTGAAGACCTCCACGTAAAATGGCGGTGGAGGGGCCATGGAATTTAAAATCTCTAAAATTAATACTTTCAATTTTATTTATATTAACCTATTACTTGGGGGAAAGGAGAGAGTCTAATGAGGCCTCGTAGGAGTATATAATATCTATTACTTTAAAAAAAATATAAATACAACGTAAAAAAAATTTAAACCAACGGGGGAGGTAACTAGATATTTTGGGAAGATCTCCACGCACCATGGCGGTGGAGGAGCCATGGTTTTTAAAATCTCTAAAACTAATAAATAATTAATACTTTCAATTTTAGTCAAACTATTACTTCGGGGAATAGAAAAGAGCCCATTGAGGAATAGTAGAGACGTTTCGATTACAGATACTTTGTTTAAACTCTTAATATAAACAATAAACAATAACGGGGCAGTGGAGGATCCAAAGTATTTAAATGTTATGACTCTAAAAAAAGGAAATCTTCAATTTATATTAACCTATTACTAGGGGGAAAGGAGAGAGTCCAATGAGGCGTCGTAGGAGTATATAATATCTATTACTTTTTTAAAAATATAAATACAAAGTAAAAAAATTAAACCAATGGGGGAGGTAACTAGATATTTTGTGAATACCTCCACGTACCATGGCGGTGGAGGAGTCATGGTATTTAAAATCTCTAAAATTAATACTTTCAATTTTATTTATATTAACCTATTACTTGGGGGAAAGGAGAGAGTCCAATGAGGCCTTGTAGAAGTATATGTCTATTATTTAAAAAAATAATAATACAATGTAAATTTTTTTTAAACCAACGGGGGAGGTTACTAGATATTTTGGGAAGACCTCCACGCACCATGGCGGTGGAGGAGCCATGGTTTTTAAAATCTAATAAAAAATTAACGGGGGAGGTAACTAGATTTTTTGGGAAGACCTCCACGCACCATGGCGGTGGAGGAGCCATGGTATTTAAAATCTCTAAAACTAATAAATAATTAATACTTTCAATTTTAGTCAAACTATTACTTCGGGGAATAGAAAAGAGCCCATTGAGGAATAGTAGGGACGTTTCGATTACAGATACTTTGTTTAAACTCTTAATATAAATAATAAACAATAACGGGGCAGTGGAGGATCCAAAGTATTTAAAGGTTATGAGTCTAAAAAAAGCAAATCTTCAATTTATATTAACCTATTACTTGGGGGAAAGGAGAGAGTCCAATGAGGCCTCGTATTAGTAGATAATATCTATTACTTTAAAAAAAATATAAATACAACGTAAAAAAATTTAAACCAACGGGGGAGGTAACTAGATATTTTGGGAAGACCTCCACGCACCATGGCGGTGGAGGAGCCATGGTATTTAAAATCTCTAAAACTAATACAAAATTAATACTTTCAACTTTGGTAAAACTCATGAATAATTAATACTTTCAATTTTAGTCAAACTATTATTTTGGGGAATATAAAAGAGCCCTTTGAGATCTAGTAGAGGATGTTTTGATTATAAATACTTTGTTTAAACTCTTAATGTAAACAATAAACAATAACGAGGCAGTGGAGGATCCATAGTATTTAAATGTTATAAATCTAAAAAAAATTCTTCAATTTATATTAACCTTTTTTTGGGGGAAAGGAGAGAGTCCAGTGAGGCCTCGTAGGAGTATATGTCTATTATTTAAAAAAATATAAATACAATGTAAAAATTTTTTAAACCAACGGGGGAGGTAACTAGATATTTTGGGAAGACCTCCACGCACCATGGCGGTGGAGGAGCCATGGTATTTAAAATCTCTGAAACTCATAAATAATTAATACTTTCAATTTTAGTCAAACTATTACTTCGGGGAATAGAAAAGAGCCCATTGTGGCCTAGTAGGGTTGTTTCGATTACAGATACTTTGTTTAAACTTTTAATATAATCAAAAAACAATAATGGGGCAGTGGAGGATCCAAAGTATTTAAATGTTATGAGTCTAAAAAATGCAAATCTTCAATTTATATTAACCTATTACTTGGGGGAAAGGAGAGAGTCCAATGAGGCCTCGTAGGAGTAGATAATATCTATTACGTTAAAAAAAATATAAATACAACGTAAAAAAAATTTAACCAATGGGGGATGTAACTAGATATTTTGGGAAGACCTCCACGCACTATGGCGGTGGAGGAGCCATGGTATTTAAAATCTCTAAAACTAATAAATAATTAATACTTTCAATTTTGATAAATCTCATAAATAAAAAATACTTTCAATTTTAGTCAAACTATTACTTCGGGGAATAGAAAAGAGCCCATTGAGGCCTAGTAGGGATGTTTCGATTACAGATACTTTGTTTAAACTCTTAATATAAACAATAAACAATAACGGGGCAGTGGAGGATAAAAAGTATTTAAATGTTATGACTCTAAAAAAAGGAAATCTTCAATTTATATTAACCTATTACTAGGGGGAAAGGAGAGAGTCCAATGAGGCGTCGTAGGAGTATATAATATCTATTACTTTTTTAAAAATATAAATACAAAGTAAGAAAATTAAACCAATGGGGGAGGTAACTAGATATTTTGTGAATACCTCCACGTACCATGGCGGTGGAGGAGTCATGGTATTTAAAATCTCTAAAATTAATACTTTCAATTTTATTTATATTAACCTATTACTTGGGGGAAAGGAGAGAGTCCAATGAGGCCTTGTAGAAGTATATGTCTATTATTTAAAAAAATAATAATACAATGTAAAATTTTTTTAAACCAACGGGGGAGGTTACTAGATATTTTGGGAAGACCTCCACGCACCATGGCGGTGGAGGAGCCATGGTTTTTAAAATCTAATAAAAAATTAACGGGGGAGGTAACTAGATTTTTTGGGAAGACCTCCACGCACCATGGCGGTGGAGGAGCCATGGTATTTAAAATCTCTAAAACTAATAAATAATTAATACTTTCAATTTTAGTCAAACTATTACTTCGGGGAATAGAAAAGAGCCCATTGAGGAATAGTAGGGACGTTTCCATTACAGATACTTTGTTTAAACTCTTAATATAAACAATAAACAATAACGGGGCAGTGGAGGATCCAAAGTATTTAAAGGTTATGAGTCTAAAAAAAGCAAATCTTCAATTTATATTAACCTATTACTTGGGGGAAAGGAGAGAGTCCAATGAGGCCTCGTATTAGTAGATAATATCTATTACTTTAAAAAAAAATATAAATACAACGTAAAAAAATTTAAACCAACGGGGGAGTTAACTAGATATTTTGGGAAGACCTCCACGCACCATGGCGGTGGAGGAGCCATGGTTTTTAAAATCTAACAAAATATTAACGGTGGAGGTAGCTAGATTTTTTGGGAAGACCTCCACGCACCATGGCGGTGGAGGAGCCATGGTATTTAAAATCTCTAAAACAAATACATAATTAATACTTTCAACTTTGGTAAAACTCATGAATAATTAATACTTTCAAATTTAGTCAAACTATTATTTTGGGGAATATAAAAGAGCCCTTTGAGATCTAGTAGAGGATGTTTTGATTATAAATACTTTGTTTAAACTCTTAATGTAAACAATAAACAATAACGAGGCAGTGGAGGATCCATAGTATTTAAATGTTATAAATCTAAAAAAAATTCTTCAATTTATATTAACCTTTTTTTTGGGGGAAAGGAGAGAGTCCAGTGAGGCCTCGTAGGAGTATATGTCTATTATTTAAAAAAATATAAATACAATGTAAAAATTTTTTAAACCAACGGGGGAGGTAACTAGATATTTTGGGAAGACCTCCACGCACCATGGCGGTGGAGGAGCCATGGTATTTAAAATCTCTGAAACTCATAAATAATTAATACTTTCAATTTTAGTCAAACTATTACTTCGGGGAATAGAAAAGAGCCCATTGTGGCCTAGTAGGGTTGTTTCGATTACAGATACTTTGTTTAAACTTTTAATATAATCAAAAAACAATAACGGGGCAGTGGAGGATCCAAAGTATTTAAATGTTATGAGTCTAAAAAATGCAAATCTTCAATTTATATTAACCTATTACTTGGGGGAAAGGAGAGAGTCCAATGAGGCCTCGTAGGAGTAGATAATATCTATTACGTTAAAAAAAATATAAATACAACGTAAAAAAAATTTAACCAATGGGGGATGTAACTAGATATTTTGGGAAGACCTCCACGCACTATGGCGGTGGAGGAGCCATGGTATTTAAAATCTCTAAAACTAATAAATAATTAATACTTTCAATTTTGATAAATCTCATAAATAAAAAATACTTTCAATTTTAGTCAAACTATTACTTCGGGGAATAGAAAAGAGCCCATTGAGGCCTAGTAGGGTTGTTTCGATTACAGATACTTTGTTTAAACTCTTAATATAAACAATAAACAATAACGGGGCAGTGGAGGATCCAAAGTATTTAAATGTTATGACTCTAAAAAAAGGAAATCTTCAATTTATATTAACCTATTACTAGGGGGAAAGGAGAGAGTCCAATGAGGCGTCGTAGGAGTATATAATATCTATTACTTTTTTAAAAATATAAATACAAAGTAAGAAAATTAAACCAATGGGGGAGGTAACTAGGTATTTTGTGAATACCTCCACGTACCATGGCGGTGGAGGAGTCATGGTATTTAAAATCTTTAAAATTAATACTTTCAATTTTATTTATATTAACCTATTACTTGGGGGAAAGGAGAGAGTCCAATGAGGCCTTGTAGAAGTATATGTCTATTATTTAAAAAAATAATAATACAATGTAAAATTTTTTTAAACCAACGGGGGAGGTTACTAGATATTTTGGGAAGACCTCCACGCACCATGGCGGTGGAGGAGCCATGGTTTTTAAAATCTAATAAAAAATTAACGGGGGAGGTAACTAGATTTTTTGGGAAGACCTCCACGCACCATGGCGGTGGAGGAGCCATGGTATTTAAAATCTCTAAAACTAATAAATAATTAATACTTTCAATTTTAGTCAAACTATTACTTCGGGGAATAGAAAAGAGCCCATTGAGGAATAGTAGGGATGTTTCGATTACAGATACTTTAATTAAACTCTTAATATAAACAATAAACAATAACGGGGCAGTGGAGGATCCAAAGTATTTAAATATTATGAGTCTAAAAAAAAGCAAATCTTCAATTTATATTAACCTATTACTTGGGGGAAAGGAGAGAGTCCAATGAGGCCTCGTAGGAGTATATAATATCTATTACTTTAAAAAAAATATAAATACAAAGTAAAAAAATTTAAACCAACGGATATTTGGTAAGTAACTAAATATTTTGGGAAGACCTCCACGCACCATGGCGGTGGAGGAGCCATGGTTTTTTAAATCTAATAAAAAATTAACGGGGGAGGTAACTAGATTTTTTGGGAAGACCTCCACGCACCATGGCAGTGGAGGAGCCATGGTATTTAAAATCTCTAAAACTAATAAAAAATTAATACTTTCAATTTTGGTAAATCTCATAAATAATAAATATTTTCAATTTTAGTCAAACTATTACTTCGGGGAATAGAAAAGAGCCCATTGAGGAATAGTAGGGACGTTTCGATTACAGATACTTTGTTTAAACTCTTAATATAAACAATAAACAATAACGGGGCAGTGGAAGATCCAAAGTATTTAAATGTTATAAGTCTAAAAAAAGCAAATCTTCAATTCATATTAACCTATTACTTGGGGCGAAGGAGAGAGTCCAGTGAGGCGTCGTAGGAGTATATAATATCTATTACTTTTTTAAAAATATAAATACAAAGTAAAAAAAATTAAACCAACGGGGGAGGTAGCTAGGTATTTTGTGAAGACCTCCACGTAAAATGGCGGTGGAGGAGCCATGGAATTTAAAATCTCTAAAATTAATACTTTCAATTTTATTTATATTAACCTATTACTTGGGGGAAAGGAGAGAGTCTAATGAGGCCTCGTAGGAGTATATAATATCTATTACTTTAAAAAAAATATAAATACAACGTAAAAAAAATTTAAACCAACGGGGGAGGTAACTAGATATTTTGGGAAGATCTCCACGCACCATGGCGGTGGAGGAGCCATGGTTTTTAAAATCTCTAAAACTAATAAATAATTAATACTTTCAATTTTAGTCAAACTATTACTTCGGGGAATAGAAAAGAGCCCATTGAGGAATAGTAGGGACGTTTCGATTACAGATACTTTGTTTAAACTCTTAATATAAACAATAAACAATAACGGGGCAGTGGAGGATCCAAAGTATTTAAAGGTTATGAGTCTAAAAAAAGCAAATCTTCAATTTATATTAACCTATTACTTGGGGGAAAGGAGAGAGTCCAATGAGGCCTCGTATTAGTAGATAATATCTATTACTTTAAAAAAAATATAAATACAACGTAAAAAAATTTAAACCAACGGGGGAGGTAACTAGATATTTTGGGAAGACCTCCACGCACCATGGCGGTGGAGGAGCCATGGTTTTTAAAATCTAACAAAATATTAACGGTGGAGGTAGCTAGATTTTTTGGGAAGACCTCCACGCACCATGGCGGTGGAGGAGCCATGGTATTTAAAATCTCTAAAACTAATACATAATTAATACTTTCAACTTTGGTAAAACTCATGAATAATTAATACTTTCAATTTTAGTCAAACTATTATTTTGGGGAATATAAAAGAGCCCTTTGAGATCTAGTAGAGGATGTTTTGATTATAAATACTTTGTTTAAACTCTTAATGTAAACAATAAACAATAACGAGGTAGTGGAGGATCCATAGTATTTAAATGTTATAAATCTAAAAAAAATTCTTCAATTTATATTAACCTTTTTTTTGGGGGAAAGGAGAGAGTCCAGTGAGGCCTCGTAGGAGTATATGTCTATTATTTAAAAAAATATAAATACAATGTAAAAATTTTTTAAACCAACGGGGGAGGTAACTAGATATTTTGGGAAGACCTCCACGCACCATGGCGGTGGAGGAGCCATGGTATTTAAAATCTCTGAAACTCATAAATAATTAATACTTTCAATTTTAGTCAAACTATTACTTCGGGGAATAGAAAAGAGCCCATTGTGGCCTAGTAGGGTTGTTTCGATTACAGATACTTTGTTTAAACTTTTAATATAATCAAAAAACAATAACGGGGCAGTGGAGGATCCAAAGTATTTAAATGTTATGAGTCTAAAAAATGCAAATCTTCAATTTATATTAACCTATTACTTGGGGGAAAGGAGAGAGTCCAATGAGGCCTCATAGGAGTAGATAATATCTATTACGTTAAAAAAAATATAAATACAACGTAAAAAAAATTTAACCAATGGGGGATGTAACTAGATATTTTGGGAAGACCTCCACGCACTATGGCGGTGGAGGAGCCATGGTATTTAAAATCTCTAAAACTAATAAATAATTAATACTTTCAATTTTGATAAATCTCATAAATAAAAAATACTTTCAATTTTAGTCAAACTATTACTTCGGGGAATAGAAAAGAGCCCATTGAGGCCTAGTAGGGATGTTTCGATTACAGATACTTTGTTTAAACTCTTAATATAAACAATAAACAATAACGGGGCAGTGGAGGATAAAAAGTATTTAAATGTTATGACTCTAAAAAAAGGAAATCTTCAATTTATATTAACCTATTACTAGGGGGAAAGGAGAGAGTCCAATGAGGCGTCGTAGGAGTATATAATATCTATTACTTTTTTAAAAATATAAATACAAAGTAAGAAAATTAAACCAATGGGGGAGGTAACTAGATATTTTGTGAATACCTCCACGTACCATGGCGGTGGAGGAGTCATGGTATTTAAAATCTCTAAAATTAATACTTTCAATTTTATTTATATTAACCTATTACTTGGGGGAAAGGAGAGAGTCCAATGAGGCCTTGTAGAAGTATATGTCTATTATTTAAAAAAATAATAATACAATGTAAAATTTTTTTAAACCAACGGGGGAGGTTACTAGATATTTTGGGAAGACCTCCACGCACCATGGCGGTGGAGGAGCCATGGTTTTTAAAATCTAATAAAAAATTAACGAGGGAGGTAACTAGATTTTTTGGGAAGACCTCCACGCACCATGGCGGTGGAGGAGCCATGGTATTTAAAATCTCTAAAACTAATAAATAATTAATACTTTCAATTTTAGTCAAACTATTACTTCGGGGAATAGAAAAGAGCCCATTGAGGAATAGTAGGGACGTTTCGATTACAGATACTTTGTTTAAACTCTTAATATAAACAATAAACAATAACGGGGCAGTGGAGGATCCAAAGTATTTAAAGGTTATGAGTCTAAAAAAAGCAAATCTTCAATTTATATTAACCTATTACTTGGGGGAAAGGAGAGAGTCCAATGAGGCCTCGTATTAGTAGATAATATCTATTACTTTAAAAAAAATATAAATACAACGTAAAAAAATTTAAACCAACGGGGGAGGTAACTAGATATTTTGGGAAGACCTCCACGCACCATGGCGGTGGAGGAGCCATGGTTTTTAAAATCTAACAAAATATTAACGGTGGAGGTAGCTAGATTTTTTGGGAAGACCTCCACGCACCATGGCGGCGGAGGAGCCATGGTATTTAAAATCTCTAAAACAAATACATAATTAATACTTTCAACTTTGGTAAAACTCATGAATAATTAATACTTTCAATTTTAGTCAAACTATTATTTTGGGGAATATAAAAGAGCCCTTTGAGATCTAGTAGAGGATGTTTTGATTATAAATACTTTGTTTAAACTCTTAATGTAAACAATAAACAATAACGAGGCAGTGGAGGATCCATAGTATTTAAATGTTATAAATCTAAAAAAAATTCTTCAATTTATATTAACCTTTTTTTTGGGGGAAAGGAGAGAGTCCAGTGAGGCCTCGTAGGAGTATATGTCTATTATTTAAAAAAATATAAATACAATGTAAAAATTTTTTAAACCAACGGGGGAGGTAACTAGATATTTTGGGAAGACCTCCACGCACCATGGCGGTGGAGGAGCCATGGTATTTAAAATCTCTGAAACTCATAAATAATTAATACTTTCAATTTTAGTCAAACTATTACTTCGGGGAATAGAAAAGAGCCCATTGTGGCCTAGTAGGGTTGTTTCGATTACAGATACTTTGTTTAAACTTTTAATATAATCAAAAAACAATAACGGGGCAGTGGAGGATCCAAAGTATTTAAATGTTATGAGTCTAAAAAATGCAAATCTTCAATTTATATTAACCTATTACTTGGGGGAAAGGAGAGAGTCCAATGAGGCCTCGTAGGAGTAGATAATATCTATAACGTTAAAAAAAATATAAAAACAACGTAAAAAAAATTTAACCAATGGGGGATGTAACTAGATATTTTGGGAAGACCTCCACGCACTATGGCGGTGGAGGAGCCATGGTATTTAAAATCTCTAAAACTCATAAATAATTAATACTTTCAATTTTATTTATATTAACCTATTACTCTGGGGAAAGGAGAGAGTCCTATGAGGCCTTGTTAGAGTATATGTCTATTATTTAAAAAAATAATAATACAATGTAAAATTTTTTTAAACCAACGGGGGAGGTAACTAGATATTTTGGGAAGACCTCCACGCACCATGGCAGTGGAGGAGCCATGGTTTTTAAAATCTAATAAAAAATTAACGGGGGAGGTAACTAGATTTTTTGGGAAGACCTCCACGCACCATGGCGGTGGAGGAGCCATGGTATTTAAAATCTCTAAAACTAATAAATAATTAATACTTTCAATTTTAATAAATCTCATAATTAATAAATACTTTCAATTTTAGTCAAACTATTACTTCGGGGAATAGAAAAGAGCCCTTTGAGATCTAGTAGAGGATGTTTCGATTACAGATACTTTGTTTAAACTCTTAATATAAACAATAAACAATAACGAGGTAGTGGAGGATCCATAG
Organism: Neoaliturus tenellus; assembly: GCA_030545055.2. Classification (NCBI taxonomy): domain Eukaryota; kingdom Metazoa; phylum Arthropoda; class Insecta; order Hemiptera; family Cicadellidae; genus Neoaliturus; species Neoaliturus tenellus. The sequence goes on along the minus strand of CM061531.1, from coordinate 243,013,951 downwards.
TATTTAAATGTTATAAATCTAAAAAAAAAATTATTCAATTTATATTAACCTATTACTTGGGGGAAAGGAGAGAGTCCAATGAGGCCTCGTAGGAGTAGATAATATCTATTACTTTAAAAAAAATATAAATACAACGTAAAAAAATTAAAACCAACGGGGGAGGTAACTAGATATTTTGGGAAGACCTCCACGCACCATGGCGGTGGAGGAGCCATGGTTTTTAAAATCTAACAAAATATTAACGGGGGAGGTAGCTAGATTTTTTGGGAAGACCTCCACGCACCATGGCGGTGGAGGAGCCATGGTATTTAAAATCTCTAAAACTAATAAATAATTAATACTTTCAATTTTAGTCAAACTATTACTTCGGGGAATAGAAAAGAGCCCATTGAGGAATAGTAGGGACGTTTCGATTACAGATACTTTGTTTAAACTCTTAATATAAACAATAAACAATAACGGGGCAGTGGAGGATCCAAAGTATTTAAAGGTTATGAGTCTAAAAAAAGCAAATCTTCAATTTATATTTACCTATTACTTGGGGGAAAGGAGAGAGTCCAATGAGGCCTCGTATTAGTAGATAATATCTATTACTTTAAAAAAAAATATTTAAAAAATAACAACGTAAAAAAATTTAAACCAACGGGGGAGGTAACTAGATATTTTGGGAAGACCTCCACGCACCATGGCGGTGGAGGAGCCATGGTTTTTAAAATCTAACAAAATATTAACTAACGGTGGAGGTAGCTAGATTTTTTGGGAAGACCTCCACGCACCATGGCGGTGGAGGAGCCATGGTATCCTCTAATCCTCTAATGGTATCCTCCATGGTATCTCCATGGTGGTCCTCTAAAACTATTACATAATTAATACTTTCAACTTTGGTAAAACTCATGAATAATTAATACTTTCAATTTTAGTCAAACTATTATTTTGGGGAATATAAAAGAGAACTTTGAGATCTAGTAGAGGATGTTTTGATTATAAATACTTTGTTTAAACTCTTAATGTAAACAATAAACAATAACGAGGCAGTGGAGGATCCATAGTATTTAAATGTTATAAATCTAAAAAAAATTCTTCAATTTATATTAACCTTTTTTTTTGGGGGAAAGGAGAGAGTCCAGTGAGGCCTCGTAGGAGTATATGTCTATTATTTAAAAAAATATAAATACAATGTAAAAATTTTTTAAACCAACGGGGGAGGTAACTAGATATTTTGGGAAGACCTCCACGCAGAGCCATGGTATTTAAAATCTCTAAAACTCATAAATAATTAATACTTTCAATTTTAGTCAAACTATTACTTCGGGGAATAGAAAAGAGCCCATTGTGGCCTAGTAGGGTTGTTTCGATTACAGATACTTTGTTTAAACTCTTAATATAAACAATAAACAATAACGGGGCAGTGGAGGATCCAAAGTATTTAAATGTTATGACTCTAAAAAATGCAAATCTTCAATTTATATTAACCTATTAACCTATTACATGGGGGAAAGGAGAGAGTCCAATGAGGCCTCGTAGGAGTAGATAATATCTTTACTTTCAAAAAAATATAAATACAACGTAAAAAAATTTAACCAATGGGGGATGTAACTAGATATTTTGGGAAGACCTCCACGCACTATGGCGGTGGAGGGAGCGATGGTATTTAAAATCTCTAAAACTCATAAATAATTAATACTTTCAATTTTATTTATATTAACCTATACTTGGGGGAAAGGAGAGAGTCCTATGAGGCCTCGTAAGAGTATATGTCTATTATTTAAAAAAATAATAATACAATGTAAAATTTTTTTTAAACCAACAGGGGAGGTAACTAGATATTTTGGAAGACCTCCACGCACCATGGCAGTGGAGGAGCATGGTTTTTAAAATCTAATAAAAAATTAACGGGGAGGTAACTAGATTTTTTGGGAAGACCTCCACGCACCATGGCGGTGGAGGAGCCATGGTATTTAAAATCTCTAAAACTAATAAATAATTAATACTTTCAATTTTAATAAATCTCATAATTAATAAATACTTTCAATTTTAGTCAAACTATTACTTCGGGAATAGAAAAGAGCCCTTTGAGATCTAGTAGAGGATGTTTCGATTACAGATACTTTGTTTAAACTCTTAATATAAACAATAAACAAGAACGAGGTAGTGGAGGATCCATAGTATTTAAATGTTTATAAATCTAAAAAAAAATTCTTCAATTTATATTAACCTATTACTTGGGGGAAAGGAGAGAGTCCAATGAGGCCTCGTAGGAGTAGATAATATCTATTACTTTTAAAAAATATATAAATACAACGTAAAAAAATTAAACCAACGGGGGAGGTAACTAGATATTTTGGGAAGACCTCCACGCACCATGGCGGTGGGGGAGCCATGGTTTTTAAATCTAACAAAATATTAACGGGGGAGGTAGCTAGATTTTTTGGAAGACCTCTACGCACCATGGCGGTGGAGGAGCCATGGTATTTAAAATCTCTAAAACTAATACATAATTGATACTTTCAACTTTGGTAAAACTCATGAATAATTAATACTTTCAATTTTAGTCAACTATTATTTCGGTTAATATAAAAGAGCCCTTTGAGATCTAGTAGAGGATGTTTCGATTACAGATACTTTGTTTAAACTCTTAATATAAACAATAAACAATAACGAGGTAGTGGAGGATCCAAAGTATTTAAATGTTATAAATCTAAAAAAAAAATTCTTCAATTTATATTAACCTTTTATTTGGGGGAAAGGAGAGAGTCCAATGAGGCCTCGTAGGAGTATGTGTCTATTATTTAAAAAAATATAAATACAATGTAAAATTTTTTTAAACCAACGGGGGAGGTAACTAGATATTTTGGGAAGACCTCCACGCACCATGGCGGTGGAGGAGCCATGGTTTTTAAAATCTAACAAAATATTAACGGGGGAGGTAGCTAGATTTTTTGGAAAGACCTCCACGCACCATGGCGGTGGAGGAGCCGTGGTATTTAAAATCTCTAAACTCATAAATAACTAATACTTTCAATTTTATTTATATTAACCTATTCCTTTCTGGGAAAGAAGGGAGTTCAATGTGGTTTGGTAGGAGTAAATAAATGTTTATTTTTATTTAACCTTAATACAATGTAAAAAAAATTAAAAATCAACGGGGGAGATAACTAGATTTTTTGGGAAGACCTCCACGCACCATAGCGGTGGAGGAGCCATGGTTTTTAAAATCTAATAAAAAATTAACGGGGGAGGTAACTAGATTTTTTGGGAAGACCTCCACGCACTATGGCGGTGGAGGAGCCATGGTATTTAAAATCTCTAAAACTAATACATAATTGATACTTTCAACTTTGGTAAATCTCATAAATAATAAATACTTTCAATTTTAGTCAAACTATTACTTCGAGGAATGGAAAAGAGCCCATTGTGGCCTAGTAGGGATGTTTCGATTACAGATACTTTGTTTAAACTTTTAATATAAACAATAAACAATAACAGGGCAGTGGAGGATCCATAGTATTTTAATGTTATAAGTCTAAAAAAAGCAAATCTTCAATTCATATTAACCTATTACTTGGGGCGAAGGAGAGAGTCCAGTGAGGCGTCGTAGGAGTATATAATATCTATTACTTTTTTAAAAATATAAATACAAAGTAAAAAAAATTAAACAAACGGGGGAGGTAGCTATATATTTTGTGAAGACCTCCACATACCATGGCGGTGGAGGAGCCATGGAATTTAAAATCTCTAAAATTAATACTTTCAATTTTATTTATATTAACCTATTACTTGGGGGAAAGGAGAGAGTCTAATGAGGCCTCGTAGGAGTATATAATATCTATTACTTAAAAAAAAAAATATAAATACAACGTAAAAAAAATTTAAACCAACGGGGGAGGTAACTAGATATTTTGGGAAGACCTCCAAGCACCATGGCGGTGGAGGAGCCATGGTTTTTAAAATCTCTGAAACTCATAAATAATTAATACTTTCAATTTTAGTCAAACTTCGGGGAATAGAAAAGAGCCCATTGTGGCCTAGTAGGGTTGTTTCGATTACAGATACTTTGTTTAAACTTTTAATATAATCAAAAAACAATAACGGGGCAGTGGAGGATCCAAAGTATTTAAATGTTATGAGTCTAAAAAATGCAAATCTTCAATTTATATTAACCTATTACTTGGGGGAAAGGAGAGAGTCCAATGAGGCCTCGTAGGAGTAGATAATATCTATAACGTTAAAAAAAATATAAAAACAACGTAAAAAAAATTTAACCAATGGGGGATGTAACTAGATATTTTGGGAAGACCTCCACGCACTATGGCGGTGGAGGAGCCATGGTATTTAAAATCTCTAAAACTCATAAATAATTAATACTTTCAATTTTATTTATATTAACCTATTACTCTGGGGAAAGGAGAGAGTCCTATGAGGCCTTGTTAGAGTATATGTCTATTATTTAAAAAAATAATAATACAATGTAAAATTTTTTTAAACCAACGGGGGTGGTAACTAGATATTTTGGGAAGACCTCCACGCACCATGGCAGTGGAGGAGCCATGGTTTTTAAAATCTAATAAAAAATTAACGGGGGAGGTAACTAGATTTTTTGGGAAGACCTCCACGCACCATGGCGGTGGAGGAGCCATGGTATTTAAAATCTCTAAAACTAATAAATAATTAATACTTTCAATTTTAATAAATCTCATAATTAATAAATACTTTCAATTTTAGTCAAACTATTACTTCGGGGAATACAAAAGAGCCCTTTGAGATCTAGTAGAGGATGTTTCGATTACAGATACTTTGTTTAAACTCTTAATATAAACAATAAACAATAACGAGGTAGTGGAGGATCCATAGTATTTAAATGTTATAAATCTAAAAAAAAAATTATTCAATTTATATTAACCTATTACTTGGGGGAAAGGAGAGAGTCCAATGAGGCCTCGTAGGAGTAGATAATATCTATTACTTTAAAAAAAAATATAAATACAACGTAAAAAAATTAAAACCAACGGGGGAGGTAACTAGATATTTTGGGAAGACCTCCACGCACCATGGCGGTGGAGGAGCCATGGTTTTTAAAATCTAACAAAATATTAACGGGGGAGGTAGCTAGATTTTTTGGGAAGACCTCCACGCACCATGGCGGTGGAGGAGCCATGGTATTTAAAATCTCTAAAACTAATAAATAATTAATACTTTCAATTTTAGTCAAACTATTACTTCGGGGAATAGAAAAGAGCCCATTGAGGAATAGTAGGGACGTTTCGATTACAGATACTTTGTTTAAACTCTTAATATAAACAATAAACAATAACGGGGCAGTGGAGGATCCAAAGTATTTAAAGGTTATGAGTCTAAAAAAAGCAAATCTTCAATTTATATTTACCTATTACTTGGGGGAAAGGAGAGAGTCCAATGAGGCCTCGTATTAGTAGATAATATCTATTACTTTAAAAAAAAATATTAAAAAAATATTTAAAAAATAACAACGTAAAAAAATTTAAACCAACGGGGGAGGTAACTAGATATTTTGGGAAGACCTCCACGCACCATGGCGGTGGAGGAGCCATGGTTTTTAAAATCTAACAAAATATTAACTAACGGTGGAGGTAGCTAGATTTTTTGGGAAGACCTCCACGCACTATGGCGGTGGAGGAGCCATGGTATCCTCTAATCCTCTAATGGTATCCTCCATGGTATCTCCATGGTGGTCCTCTAAAACTATTACATAATTAATACTTTCAACTTTGGTAAAACTCATGAATAATTAATACTTTCAATTTTAGTCAAACTATTATTTTGGGGAATATAAAAGAGAACTTTGAGATCTAGTAGAGGATGTTTTGATTATAAATACTTTGTTTAAACTCTTAATGTAAACAATAAACAATAACGAGGCAGTGGAGGATCCATAGTATTTAAATGTTATAAATCTAAAAAAAATTCTTCAATTTATATTAACCTTTTTTTTGGGGGAAAGGAGAGAGTCCAGTGAGGCCTCGTAGGAGTATATGTCTATTATTTAAAAAAATATAAATACAATGTAAAAATTTTTTAAACCAACGGGGGAGGTAACTAGATATTTTGGGAAGACCTCCACGCAGAGCCATGGTATTTAAAATCTCTAAAACTCATAAATAATTAATACTTTCAATTTTAGTCAAACTATTACTTCGGGGAATAGAAAAGAGCCCATTGTGGCCTAGTAGGGTTGTTTCGATTACAGATACTTTGTTTAAACTCTTAATATAAACAATAAACAATAACGGGGCAGTGGAGGATCCAAAGTATTTAAATGTTATGACTCTAAAAAATGCAAATCTTCAATTTATATTAACCTATTACTTGGGGGAAAGGAGAGAGTCCAATGAGGCCTCGTAGGAGTAGATAATATCTATTACTTTCAAAAAAATATAAATACAACGTAAAAAAAATTTAACCAATGGGGGATGTAACTAGATATTTTGGGAAGACCTCCACGCACTATGGCGGTGGAGGAGCGATGGTATTTAAAATCTCTAAAACTCATAAATAATTAATACTTTCAATTTTATTTATATTAACCTATTACTTGGGGGAAAGGAGAGAGTCCTATGAGGCCTCGTAAGAGTATATGTCTATTATTTAAAAAAATAATAATACAATGTAAAATTTTTTTAAACCAACAGGGGAGGTAACTAGATATTTTGGGAAGACCTCCACGCACCATGGCAGTGGAGGAGCCATGGTTTTTAAAATCTAATAAAAAATTAACGGGGGAGGTAACTAGATTTTTTGGGAAGACCTCCACGCACCATGGCGGTGGAGGAGCCATGGTATTTAAAATCTCTAAAACTAATAAATAATTAATACTTTCAATTTTAATAAATCTCATAATTAATAAATACTTTCAATTTTAGTCAAACTATTACTTCGGGGAATAGAAAAGAGCCCTTTGAGATCTAGTAGAGGATGTTTCGATTACAGATACTTTGTTTAAACTCTTAATATAAACAATAAACAAGAACGAGGTAGTGGAGGATCCATAGTATTTAAATGTTATAAATCTAAAAAAAAAATTCTTCAATTTATATTAACCTATTACTTGGGGGAAAGGAGAGAGTCCAATGAGGCCTCGTAGGAGTAGATAATATCTATTACTTTAAAAAAAATATAAATACAACGTAAAAAAATTAAAACCAACGGGGGAGGTAACTAGATATTTTGGGAAGACCTCCACGCACCATGGCGGTGGGGGAGCCATGGTTTTTAAAATCTAACAAAATATTAACGGGGGAGGTAGCTAGATTTTTTGGGAAGACCTCTACGCACCATGGCGGTGGAGGAGCCATGGTATTTAAAATCTCTAAAACTAATACATAATTGATACTTTCAACTTTGGTAAAACTCATGAATAATTAATACTTTCAATTTTAGTCAAACTATTATTTCGGTTAATATAAAAGAGCCCTTTGAGATCTAGTAGAGGATGTTTCGATTACAGATACTTTGTTTAAACTCTTAATATAAACAATAAACAATAACGAGGTAGTGGAGGATCCAAAGTATTTAAATGTTATAAATCTAAAAAAAAAATTCTTCAATTTATATTAACCTTTTATTTGGGGGAAAGGAGAGAGTCCAATGAGGCCTCGTAGGAGTATGTGTCTATTATTTAAAAAAATATAAATACAATGTAAAATTTTTTTAAACCAACGGGGGAGGTAACTAGATATTTTGGGAAGACCTCCACGCACCATGGCGGTGGAGGAGCCATGGTTTTTAAAATCTAACAAAATATTAACGGGGGAGGTAGCTAGATTTTTTGGAAAGACCTCCACGCACCATGGCGGTGGAGGAGCCATGGTATTTAAAATCTCTAAAACTCATAAATAACTAATACTTTCAATTTTATTTATATTAACCTATTCCTTTCTGGGAAAGAAGGGAGTTCAATGTGGTTTGGTAGGAGTAAATAAATGTTTATTTTTATTTAACCTTAATACAATGTAAAAAAAATTAAAAATCAACGGGGGAGATAACTAGATTTTTTGGGAAGACCTCCACGCACCATAGCGGTGGAGGAGCCATGGTTTTTAAAATCTAATAAAAAATTAACGGGGGAGGTAACTAGATTTTTTGGGAAGACCTCCACGCACTATGGCGGTGGAGGAGCCATGGTATTTAAAATCTCTAAAACTAATACATAATTGATACTTTCATCTTTGGTAAATCTCATAAATAATAAATACTTTCAATTTTAGTCAAACTATTACTTCGAGGAATGGAAAAGAGCCCATTGTGGCCTAGTAGGGATGTTTCGATTACAGATACTTTGTTTAAACTTTTAATATAAACAATAAACAATAACAGGGCAGTGGAGGATCCATAGTATTTTAATGTTATAAGTCTAAAAAAAGCAAATCTTCAATTCATATTAACCTATTACTTGGGGCGAAGGAGAGAGTCCAGTGAGGCGTCGTAGGAGTATATAATATCTATTACTTTTTTAAAAATATAAATACAAAGTAAAAAAAATTAAACAAACGGGGGAGGTAGCTAGATATTTTGTGAAGACCTCCACATACCATGGCGGTGGAGGAGCCATGGAATTTAAAATCTCTAAAATTAATACTTTCAATTTTATTTATATTAACCTATTACTTGGGGGAAAGGAGAGAGTCTAATGAGGCCTCGTAGGAGTATATAATATCTATTACTTAAAAAAAAAAATATAAATACAACGTAAAAAAAATTTAAACCAACGGGGGAGGTAACTAGATATTTTGGGAAGACCTCCAAGCACCATGGCGGTGGAGGAGCCATGGTTTTTAAAATCTAACAAAATATTAACGGGGGAGGTAGCTAGATTTTTTGGGAAGACCTCCACGCACCATGGCGGTGGAGGAGCCATGGTATTTAAAATCTCTAAAACTAATACATAATTGATACTTTCAACTTTGGTAAAACTCATGAATAATTAATACTTTCAATTTTAGTCAAACTATAATTTCGGGGAATATAAAAGAGCCCTTTGAGATCTAGTAGAGGATGTTTTTATTAAAAATACTTTGTTTAAACTCTTAATATAAACAATAATCAATAACTAGGCAGTGAAGGATCCATAGTATTTAAATGTTATACATCTAAAAAAAAATTCTTCAATTTATATTAACCTTTTATTTAGGGGAAAGGAGAGAGTCCAATGAGGACTCGTAGGAGTATATGTCTATTATTTAAAAAAATATAAATACAATGTAAAAATTTTTTAAACCAACGGGGGAGGTAACTAGATATTTTGGGAAGACCTCCACGCACCATGGCGGTGGAGGAGCCATGGTTTTTAAAATCTAACAAAATATTAACGGGGGAGGTAGCTAGATTTTTTGGGAAGACCTCCACGCACCATGGCGGTGGAGGAGCCATGGTATTTAAAATCTCTAAAACTAATACATAATTGATACTTTCAACTTTGGTAAAACTCATGAATAATTAATACTTTCAATTTTAGTCAAACTATTATTTTGGGGAATATAAAAGAGCCCTTTGAGATCTAGTAGAGGATGTTTTGATTACAAATACTTTGTTTAAACTCTTAATATAAACAATAAACAATAACGAGGCAGTAAAGGATCCATAGTATTTAAATGTTATAAATCTAAAAAAAAATTCTTCAATTTGTATTAACCTTTTATTTGGGGGAAAGGAGAGAGTCCAATGAGGCCTCGTAGGAGTATATGTCTATTATTTAAAAAAATATAAATACAATGTAAAAGATTTTTAAACCAACGGGGGAAGTAACTAGATATTTTGGGAAGACCTCCAGGCACCATGGCGGTGGAGGAGCCATGGTATTTAAAATCCCTTAAACTCAAAAATAATTAATACTTTCAATTTTATTTATATTAACCTATTCCTTGGGGGAAGAAGGGAGTTCAATGTGGTTTGGTAGGAGTAAATAAATGTTTATTTTTATTTAACCTTCATACAATGTAAAAAAAATTAAAAATCAACGGGGGAGATAACTAGATTTTTTGGGAAGACCTCCACGCACCATGGCGGTGGAGGAGCCATGGTATTTAAAATCTCTAAAACTAATAAATAATTAATACTTTTAATTTTGGTAAATCTCATAAATAATAAATACTTTCAATTTTAGTCAAACTATTACTTCGGGAAATAGAAAACAGCCCATTGAGGCCTAGTAGGGATGTTTCGATTACATATACTTTGTTTAAACTCTTAATATAAACAATAAACAATAACGGGGCAGTAGAGGATCCAAAGTATTTAAATGTTATGAGTCTAAAAAATGCAAATCTTCAATTTATATTAACCTATTACTTGGGGGAAAGGAGAGAGTCCAATGAGGCCTCGTAGGAGTATATAATATCTATTACTTTAAAAAAAATATAAATACAAAGAAAACAATTTAAACCAACGGATATTTGGTAAGTAACTAGATATTTTGGGAAGACCTCCACACACCATGGCGGTGGAGGAGCCATGGTTTTTAAAATCTAACAAAAAATTAACAGGGGAGATAGCTAGATTTTTTGGAAAACCTCCAAGCACCATGGCGGTGGAGGAGCCATGGTATTTAAAATCTCTAAAACTAATACATAATTGATACTTTCAACTTTGGTAAAACTCATGAATAATTAATACTTTCAATTTTAGTCAAACTATTATTTTGGGGAATATAAAAGAGCCCTTTGAGATCTAGTAGAGGATGTTTTGATTACAAATACTTTGTTTAAACTCTTAATATAAACAATAAACAATAACGAGGCAGTAAAGGATCCATAGTATTTAAATGTTATAAATCTAAAAAAAAATTCTTCAATTTGTATTAACCTTTTATTTGGGGGAAAGGAGAGAGTCCAATGAGGCCTCGTAGGAGTATATGTCTATTATTTAAAAAAATATAAATACAATGTAAAAACTTTTTAAACCAACGGGGGAAGTAACTAGATATTTTGGGAAGACCTCCAGGCACCATGGCGGTGGAGGAGCCATGGTATTTAAAATCCCTTAAACTCAAAAATAATTAATACTTTCAATTTTATTTATATTAACCTATTCCTTGGGGGAAGAAGGGAGTTCAATGTGGTTTGGTAGGAGTAAATAAATGTTTATTTTTATTTAACCTTCATACAATGTAAAAAAAATTAAAAATCAACGGGGGAGATAACTAGATTTTTTGGGAAGACCTCCACGCACCATGGCGGTGGAGGAGCCATGGTATTTAAAATCTCTAAAACTAATAAATAATTAATACTTTTAATTTTGGTAAATCTCATAAATAATAAATACTTTCAATTTTAGTCAAACTATTACTTCGGGAAATAGAAAACAGCCCATTGAGGCCTAGTAGGGATGTTTCGATTACATATACTTTGTTTAAACTCTTAATATAAACAATAAACAATAACGGGGCAGTAGAGGATCCAAAGTATTTAAATGTTATGAGTCTAAAAAATGCAAATCTTCAATTTATATTAACCTATTACTTGGGGGAAAGGAGAGAGTCCAATGAGGCCTCGTAGGAGTATATAATATCTATTACTTTAAAAAAAATATAAATACAAAGAAAAAAATTTAAACCAACGGATATTTGGTAAGTAACTAGATATTTTGGGAAGACCTCCACGCACCATGGCGGTGGAGGAGCCATGGTTTTTAAAATCTAACAAAAAATTAACAGGGGAGGTAGCTAGATTTTTTGGAAAACCTCCAAGCACCATGGCGGTGGAGGAGCCATGGTATTTAAAATCTCTAAAACTAATACATAATTGATACTTTCAACTTTGGTAAAACTCATGAATAATTAATACTTTCAATTTTAGTCAAAATATTACTTCGGGGAATAGAAAAGAGCCCATTGAGGAATAGTAGGGACGTTTCGATTACAGATACTTTGTTTAAACTCTTAATATAAACAAAAAACAATAACGGGGCAGTGGAGGATCCAAAGTATTTAAATGTTATGACTCTAAAAAAAGGAAATCTTCAATTTATATTAACCTATTACTAGGGGGAAAGGAGAGAGTCCAATGAGGCGTCGTAGGATTATATAATATCTATTACTTTTTTTAAAATATAAATACAAAGTAAAAAAAATTAAACCAACGGGGGAGGTAACTAGATATTTTGTGAATACCTCCACGTACCATGGCGGTGGAGGAGTCATGGTATTTAAAATCTCTAAAATTAATACTTTCAATTTTATTTATATTAACCTATTACTTGGGGGAAAGGAGAGAGTCCAATGAGGCCTTGTAGAAGTATATGTCTATTATTTAAAAAAATAATAATACAATGTAAAATTTTTTTAAACCAACGGGGGAGGTTACTAGATATTTTGGGAAGACCTCCACGCACCATGGCGGTGGAGGAGCCATGGTTTTTAAAATCTAATAAAAAATTAACGGGGGGAGGTAACTAGATTTTTTGGGAAGACCTCCACGCACCATGGCGGTGGAGGAGCCATGGTATTTAAAATCTCTAAAACTAATAAATAATTAATACTTTCAATTTTAGTCAAACTATTACTTCGGGGAATAGAAAAGAGCCCATTGAGGAATAGTAGGGACGTTTCGATTACAGATACTTTGTTTAAACTCTTAATATAAACAATAAACAATAACGGGGCAGTGGAGGATCCAAAGTATTTAAAGGTTATGAGTCTAAAAAAAGCAAATCTTCAATTTATATTAACCTATTACTTGGGGGAAAGGAGAGAGTCCAATGAGGAATCGTATTAGTAGATAATATCTATTACTTTAAAAAAAATATAAATACAACGTAAAAAAATTTAAACCAACGGGGGAGGTAACTAGATATTTTGTGAAGACCTCCACGTACCATGGCGGTGGAGGAGCCATGGAATTTAAAATCTCTAAAATTAATACTTTCAATTTTATTTATATTAACCTATTACTTGGGGGAAAGGAGAGAGTCTAATGAGGCCTCGTAGGAGTATATAATATCTATTACTTTAAAAAAAATATAAATACAACGTAAAAAAAATTTAAACCAACGGGGGAGGTAACTAGATATTTTGGGAAGACCTCCACGCACCATGGCAGTGGAGGAGCCATGGTTTTTAAAATCTAACAAAATATTAACGGGGGAGGTAGCTAGATTTTTTGGGAAGACCTCCACGCACCATGGCGGTGGAGGAGCCATGGTATTTAAAATCTCTAAAACTAATACATAATTGATACTTTCAACTTTGGTAAAACTCATGAATAATTAATACTTTCAATTTTAGTCAAACTATAATTTCGGGGAATATAAAAGAGCCCTTTGAGATCTAGTAGAGGATGTTTTGATTACAAATACTTTGTTTAAACTCTTAATATAAACAATAATCAATAACTAGGCAGTGAAGGATCCATAGTATTTAAATGTTATACATCTAAAAAAAAATTCTTCAATTTATATTAACCTTTTATTTGGGGGAAAGGAGAGAGTCCAATGAGGACTCGTAGGAGTATATGTCTATTATTTAAAAAAATATAAATACAATGTAAAAATTTTTTAAACCAACGGGGGAGGTAACTAGATATTTTGGGAAGACCTCCACGCACCATGGCGGTGGAGGAGCCATGGTTTTTAAAATCTAACAAAATATTAACGGGGGAGGTAGCTAGATTTTTTGGGAAGACCTCCACGCACCATGGTGGTGGAGGAGCCATGGTATTTAAAATCTCTAAAACTAATACATAATTGATACTTTCAACTTTGGTAAAACTCATGAATAATTAATACTTTCAATTTTAGTCAAACTATTATTTTGGGGAATATAAAAGAGCCCTTTGAGATCTAGTAGAGGATGTTTTGATTACAAATACTTTGTTTAAACTCTTAATATAAACAATAAACAATAACGAGGCAGTAAAGGATCCATAGTATTTAAATGTTATAAATCTAAAAAAAAATTCTTCAATTTGTATTAACCTTTTATTTGGGGGGAAAGGACAGAGTCCAATGAGGCCTCGTAGGAGTATATGTCTATTATTTAAAAAAATATAAATACAATGTAAAAACTTTTTAAACCAACGGGGGAAGTAACTAGATATTTTGGGAAGACCTCTAGGCACCATGGCGGTGGAGGAGCCATGATATTTAAAATCCCTTAAACTAATAAATAATTAATACTTTTAATTTTGGTAAATCTCATAAATAATAAATACTTTCAATTTTAGTCAAACTATTACTTCTGGGAATAGAAAACAGCCCATTGAGGCCTAGTAGGGATGTTTCGATTACATATACTTTGTTTAAACTCTTAATATAAACAATAAACAATAACGGGGCAGTAGAGGATCCAAAGTATTTAAATGTTATGAGTCTAAAAAATGCAAATCTTCAATTTATATTAACCTATTACTTGGGGGAAAGGAGAGAGTCCAATGAGGCCTCGTAGGAGTATATAATATCTATTACTTTAAAAAAAATATAAATACAAAATAAAAAAATTTAAACCAACGGATATTTGGTAAGTAACTAGATATTTTGGGAAGACCTCCACACACCATGGCGGTGGAGGAGCCATGGTTTTTAAAATCTAACAAAAAATTAACAGGGGAGGTAGCTAGATTTTTTGGAAAACCTCCAAGCACCATGGCGGTGGAGGAGCCATGGTATTTAAAATCTCTAAAACTAATACATAATTGATACTTTCAACTTTGGTAAAACTCATGAATAATTAATACTTTCAATTTTAGTCAAACTATTATTTTGGGGAATATAAAAGAGCCCTTTGAGATCTAGTAGAGGATGTTTTGATTACAAATACTTTGTTTAAACTCTTAATATAAACAATAAACAATAACGAGGCAGTAAAGGATCCATAGTATTTAAATGTTATAAATCTAAAAAAAAATTCTTCAATTTGTATTAACCTTTTATTTGGGGGAAAGGAGAGAGTCCAATGAGGCCTCGTAGGAGTATATGTCTATTATTTAAAAAAATATAAATACAATGTAAAAACTTTTTAAACCAACGGGGGAAGTAACTAGATATTTTGGGAAGACCTCTAGGCACCATGGCGGTGGAGGAGCCATGATATTTAAAATCCCTTAAACTAATAAATAATTAATACTTTTAATTTTGGTAAATCTCATAAATAATAAATACTTTCAATTTTAGTCAAACTATTACTTCGGGGAATAGAAAACAGCCCATTGAGGCCTAGTAGGGATGTTTCGATTACATATACTTTGTTTAAACTCTTAATATAAACAATAAACAATAACGGGGCAGTAGAGGATCCAAAGTATTTAAATGTTATGAGTCTAAAAAATGCAAATCTTCAATTTATATTAACCTATTACTTGGGGGAAAGGAGAGAGTCCAATGAGGCCTCATAGGAGTATATAATATCTATTACTTTAAAAAAAATATAAATACAAAGTAAAAAAATTTAAACCAACGGATATTTGGTAAGTAACTAGATATTTTGGGAAGACCTCCACTTACCATGGCGGTTAAGGAGCCATGGTTTTTAAAATCTAACAAAAAATTAACAGGGGAGGTAGCTAGATTTTTTGGAAAACCTCCAAGCACCATGGCGGTGGAGGAGCCATGGTATTTAAAATCTCTAAAACTAATACATAATTGATACTTTCAACTTTGGTAAAACTCATGAATAATTAATACTTTCAATTTTAGTCAAAATATTACTTCGGGGAATAGAAAAGAGCCCATTGAGGAATAGTAGGGACGTTTCGATTACAGATACTTTGTTTAAACTCTTAATATAAACAAAAAACAATAACGGGGCAGTGAAGGATCCAAAGTATTTAAATGTTATGACTCTAAAAAAAGGAAATCTTCAATTTATATTAACCTATTACTAGGGGGAAAGGAGAGAGTCCAATGAGGCGTCGTAGGATTATATAATATCTATTACTTTTTTAAAAATATAAATACAAAGTAAAAAAAATTAAACCAACGGGGGAGGTAACTAGATATTTTGTGAATACCTCCACGTACCATGGCGGTGGAGGAGTCATGGTATTTAAAATCTCTAAAATTAATACTTTCAATTTTATTTATATTAACCTATTACTTGGGGGAAAGGAGAGAGTCCAATGAGGCCTTGTAGAAGTATATGTCTATTATTTAAAAAAATAATAATACAATGTAAAATTTTTTTAAACCAACGGGGGAGGTTACTAGATATTTTGGGAAGACCTCCACACACCATGGCGGTGGAGGAGCCATGGTTTTTAAAATCTAATAAAAAATTAACGGGGGAGGTAACTAGATTTTTTGGGAAGACCTCCACGCACCATGGCGGTGGAGGAGCCATGGTATTTAAAATCTCTAAAACTAATAAATAATTAATACTTTCAATTTTAGTCAAACTATTACTTCGGGGAATAGAAAAGAGCCCATTGAGGAATAGTAGGGACGTTTCGATTACAGATACTTTGTTTAAACTCTTAATATAAACAATAAACAATAACGGGGCAGTGGAGGATCCAAAGTATTTAAAGGTTATGAGTCTAAAAAAAGCAAATCTTCAATTTATATTAACCTATTACTTGGGGGAAAGGAGAGAGTCCAATGAGGAATCGTATTAGTAGATAATATCTATTACTTTAAAAAAAATATAAATACAACGTAAAAAAATTTAAACCAACGGGGGAGGTAACTAGATATTTTGTGAAGACCTCCACGTACCATGGCGGTGGAGGAGCCATGGAATTTAAAATCTCTAAAATTAATACTTTCAATTTTATTTATATTAACCTATTACTTGGGGGAAAGGAGAGAGTCTAATGAGGCCTCGTAGGAGTATATAATATCTATTACTTTAAAAAAAATATAAATACAACGTAAAAAAAATTTAAACCAACGGGGGAGGTAACTAGATATTTTGGGAAGACCTCCACGCACCATGGCGGTGGAGGAGCCATGGTTTTTAAAATCTAACAAAATATTAATGGGGGAGGTAGCTAGATTTTTTGGAAAGACCTCCACGCACCATGGCGGTGGAGGAGCCATGGTATTTAAAATCTCGAAAACTAATACATAATTGATACTTTCAACTTTGGTAAAACTCATGAATAATTAATACTTTCAATTTTAGTCAAACTATAATTTCGGGGAATATAAAAGAGCCCTTTGAGATCTAGTAGAGGATGTTTTGATTACAAATACTTTGTTTAAACTCTTAATATAAACAATAATCAATAACTAGGCAGTGAAGGATCCATAGTATTTAAATGTTATACATCTAAAAAAAATTCTTCAATTTATATTAACCTTTTATTTGGGGGAAAGGAGAGAGTCCAATGAGGACTCGTAGGAGTATATGTCTATTATTAAAAAAAATATAAATACAATGTAAAAATTTTTTAAACCAACGGGGGAGGTAACTAGATATTTTGGGAAGACCTCCACGCACCATGGCGGTGGAGGAGCCATGGTTTTTAAAATCTAACAAAATATTAACGGGGGAGGTAGCTAGATTTTTTGGGAAGACCTCCACGCACCATGGCGGTGGAGGAGCCATGGTATTTAAAATCTCTAAAACTAATACATAATTGATACTTTCAACTTTGGTAAAACTCATGAATAATTAATACTTTCAATTTTAGTCAAACTATTATTTTGGGGAATATAAAAGAGCCCTTTGAGATCTAGTAGAGGATGTTTTGATTACAAATACTTTGTTTAAACTCTTAATATAAACAATAAACAATAACGAGGCAGTAAAGGATCCATAGTATTTAAATGTTATAAATCTAAAAAAAAATTCTTCAATTTGTATTAACCTTTTATTTGGGGGAAAGGAGAGAGTCCAATGAGGCCTCGTAGGAGTATATGTCTATTATTTAAAAAAATATAAATACAATGTAAAAACTTTTTAAACCAACGGGGGAAGTAACTAGATATTTTGGGAAGACCTCCAGGCACCATGGCGGTGGAGGAGCCATGGTATTTAAAATCTCTTAAACTCATAAATAATTAATACTTTCAATTTTATTTATATTAACCTATTCCTTGGGGGAAGAAGGGAGTTCAATGTGGTTTGGTAGGAGTAAATAAATGTTTATTTTTATTTAACCTTCATACAACGTAAAAAAAATTAAAAATCAACGGGGGAGATAACTAGATTTTTTGGGAAGACCTCCACGCACCATGGCGGTGGAGGAGCCATGGTATTTAAAATCTCTAAAACTAATAAATAATTAATACTTTCAATTTTAGTCAAACTATTACTTCGGGGAATAGAAAAGAGCCCATTGAGGAATAGTAGGGACGTTTCGATTACAGATACTTTGTTTAAACTCTTAATATAAACAATAAACAATAACGGGGCAGTGGAGGATCCAAAGTATTTAAAGGTTATGAGTCTAAAAAAAGCAAATCTTCAATTTATATTAACCTATTACTTGGGGGAAAGGAGAGAGTCCAATGAGGCCTCGTATTAGTAGATAATATCTATTACTTTAAAAAAAATATAAATACAACGTAAAAAAATTTAAACCAACGGGGGAGGTAACTAGATATTTTGTGAAGACCTCCACGTACCATGGCGGTGGAGGAGCCATGGAATTTAAAATCTCTAAAATTAATACTTTCAATTTTATTTATATTAACCTATTACTTGGGGGAAAGGAGAGAGTCTAATGAGGCCTCGTAGGAGTATATAATATCTATTACTTTAAAAAATATATAAATACAACGTAAAAAAATTTTAAACCAACGGGGGAGGTAACTAGATATTTTGGGAAGACCTCCACGCACCATGGCGGTGGAGGAGCCATGGTTTTTAAAATCTAACAAAATATTAACGGGGGAGGTAGCTAGATTTTTTGGGAAGACCTCCACGCACCATGGCGGTGGAGGAGCCATGGTATTTAAAATCTCTAAAACTAATACATAATTGATACTTTCAACTTTGGTAAAACTCATGAATAATTAATACTTTCAATTTTAGTCAAACTATTATTTTGGGGAATATAAAAGAGCCCTTTGAGATCTAGTAGAGGATGTTTTGATTACAAATACTTTGTTTAAACTCTTAATATAAACAATAAACAATAACGAGGCAGTAAAGGATCCATAGTATTTAAATGTTATAAATCT
Source organism: Neoaliturus tenellus (assembly GCA_030545055.2). Taxonomy (NCBI): domain Eukaryota; kingdom Metazoa; phylum Arthropoda; class Insecta; order Hemiptera; family Cicadellidae; genus Neoaliturus; species Neoaliturus tenellus. The sequence continues at coordinate 242,994,862 of CM061531.1, read as the reverse complement.
AAAAAAAATTCTTCAATTTGTATTAACCTTTTATTTGGGGGAAAGGAGAATGTCCAATGAGGCCTCGTAGGAGTATATGTCTATTATTTAAAAAAATATAAATACAATGTAAAAACTTTTTAAACCAACGGGGGAAGTAACTAGATATTTTGGGAAGACCTCCAGGCACCATGGCGGTGGAGGAGCCATGGTATTTAAAATCTCTTAAACTCATAAATAATTAATACTTTCAATTTTATTTATATTAACCTATTCCTTGGGGGAAGAAGGGAGTTCAATGTGGTTTGGTAGGAGTAAATAAATGTTTATTTTTATTTAACCTTCATACAATGTAAAAAAAATTAAAAATCAACGGGGGAGATAACTAGATTTTTTGGGAAGACCTCCACGCACCATGGCGGTGGAGGAGCCATGGTATTTAAAATCTCTAAAACTTATAAATAATTAATACTTTTAATTTTGGTAAATGTCATAAATAATAAATACTTTCAATTTTAGTCAAACTATTACTTCGGGGAATAGAAAACAGCCCATTGAGGCCTAGTAGGGATGTTTCGATTACATATACTTTGTTTAAACTCTTAATATAAACAATAAACAATAACGGGGCAGTAGAGGATCCAAAGTATTTAAATGTTATGAGTCTAAAAAATGCAAATCTTCAATTTATATTAACCTATAACTTGGGGGAAAGGAGAGAGTCCAATGAGGCCTCGTAGGAGTATATAATATCTATTACTTAAAATAAAAATATAAATACAAAGTAAAAAAATTTAAACCAACGGATATTGGTAAGTAACTAGATATTTTGGGAAGACCTCCACGCACCATGGCGGTGGAGGAGCCATGGTTTTTAAAATCTAACAAAAAATTAACAGGGGAGGTAGCTAGATTTTTTGGAAAACCTCCAAGCACCATGGCGGTGGAGGAGCCATGGTATTTAAAATCTCTAAAACTAATACATAATTGATACTTTCAACTTTGGTAAAACTCATGAATAATTAATACTTTCAATTTTAGTCAAAATATTACTTCGGGGAATAGAAAAGAGCCCATTGAGGAATAGTAGGGACGTTTCGATTACAGATACTTTGTTTAAACTCTTAATATAAACAAAAAACAATAACGGGGCAGTGGAGGATCCAAAGTATTTAAATGTTATGACTCTAAAAAAAGGAAATCTTCAATTTATATTAACCTATTACTAGGGGGAAAGGAGAGAGTCCAATGAGGCGGTGTAGGAGTATATAATATCTATTACTTTTTTAAAAATATAAATACAAAGTAAAAAAAATTAAACCAACGGGGGAGGTAACTAGATATTTTGTGAATACCTCCACGTACCATGGCGGTGGAGGAGTCATGGTATTTAAAATCTCTAAAATTAATACTTTCAATTTTATTTATATTAACCTATTACTTGGGGGAAAGGAGAGAGTCCAATGAGGCCTTGTAGAAGTATATGTCTATTATTTAAAAAAATAATAATACAATGTAAAATTTTTTTAAACCAACGGGGGAGGTTACTAGATATTTTGGGAAGACCTCCACACACCATGGCGGTGGAGGAGCCATGGTTTTTAAAATCTAATAAAAAATTAACGGGGGAGGTAACTAGATTTTTTGGGAAGACCTCCACGCACCATGGCGGTGGAGGAGCCATGGTATTTAAAATCTCTAAAACTAATAAATAATTAATACTTTCAATTTTAGTCAAACTATTACTTCGGGGAATAGAAAAGAGCAAATTGAGGAATAGTAGAGGATGTTTTGATTACAAATACTTTGTTTAAACTCTTAATATAAACAATAAACAATAACGGGGCAGTAGAGGATCCAAAGTATTTAAATGTTATGAGTCTAAAAAATGCAAATCTTCAATTTATATTAACCTATTACTTGGGGGAAAGGAGAGAGTCCAATGAGGCCTCGTAGGAGTATATAATATCTATTACTTTAAAAAATATATAAATACAAAGTAAAAAAATTTAAACCAACGGATATTTGGTAAGTAACTAGATATTTTGGGAAGACCTCCACGCACCATGGCGGTGGAGGAGCCATGGTTTTTAAAATCTAACAAAAAATTAACAGGGGAGGTAGCTAGATTTTTTGGAAAACCTCCAAGCACCATGGCGGTGGAGGACCCATGGTATTTAAAATCTCTAAAACTAATACATAATTGATACTTTAAACTTTGGTAAAACTCATGAATAATTAATACTTTCAATTTTAGTCAAAATATTACTTCGGGGAATAGAAAAGAGCCCATTGAGGAATAGTAGGGACGTTTCGATTACAGATACTTTGTTTAAACTCTTAATATAAACAAAAAACAATAACGGGGCAGTGGAGGATCCAAAGTATTTAAATGTTATGACTCTAAAAAAAGGAAATCTTCAATTTATATTAACCTATTACTAGGGGGAAAGGAGAGAGTCCAATGAGGCCTCGTAGGAGTATATAATAGCTATTACTTTATTAAAAATATAAATACAAAGTAAAAAAAATTAAAACAACGGGGGAGGTAACTAGATATTTTGGGAAGACCTCCACGCACCATGGCGGTGGAGGAGCCATGGTTTTTAAAATCTAATAAAAAATTAACGGGGGAGGTAACTAGATTTTTTTGGAAGACCTCCACGCACCATGGCGGTGGAGGAGCCATGGTATTTAAAATATCTAAAACTAATAAAAAATTAATACTTTCAATTTTGGTAAATCTCATAAATAATAAATACTTTCAATTTTAGTCAAACTATTACTTCGGGGAATAGAAAAGAGCCCATTGAGGCCTAGTAGGGATGTTTCGATTACATATACTTTGTTTAAACTCTTAATATAAACAATAAACAATAACGGGGCAGTGGAGGATCCAAAGTATTTAAATGTTATGAGTCTAAAAAAAGCAAATCTTCAATTTATATTAACCTATTACTTGGGGCAAAGGAGAGAGTCCAATGAGGCCTCGTAGGAGTATATAACTATTATTTAAAAAAATATTAATACAATTTTAAAAATTTTTGAAACTAACGGGGGAGGTAACTAGATATTTTGGGAAGACCTCCACGCACCATGGCGGTGGAGGAGCCATGGTATTTAAAATCTTTAAAACTCATAAATAATTAATACTTTCAATTTTATTTATATTAACCTATTCCTTGGGCGAAGAAGGGAGTTAGTTCAATGTGGTTTGGTAGGAGTAAATAAATGTCTATTTTTATTTAACCTTAATACAATATAAAAAAAAATTAAAAATCAACGGGGGAGGTAACTAGATTTTTTGGGCAGACCTCCACGCACCATGGCGGTGGAGGAGCCATGGTATTTAAAATCTCTAAAACTAATAAATAATTAATACTTTTAATTTTGGTAAATCTCATAAATAATAAATACTTTCAATTTTAGTCAAACTATTACTTCGGGGAATAGAAAAGAGCCCATTGAGGCCTAGTAGGGATGTTTCGATTACATATACTTTGTTTAAACACTTAATATAAACAATAAACAATAACGGGGCAGTAGAGGATCCAAAGTATTTAAATGTTATGAGTCTAAAAAAAGCAAATCTTCAATTTATATTAACCTATTACTTGGAGGAAAGGAGAGAGTCCAATGAGGCCTCGTAGGAGTATATAATATCTATTACTTTAAAAAAAATATAAATACAAAATAAAAAAATTTAAACCAACGGATATTTGGTAAGTAACTAGATATTTTGGGAAGACCTCCACGCACCATGGCGGTGGAGGAGCCATGGTTTTTAAAATCTAACAAAATATTAACGGTGGAGGTAGCTAGATTTTTTGGGAAGACCTCCACGCACCATGGCGGTGGAGGAGCCATGGTATTTAAAATCTCTAAAACTAATACATAATTGATACTTTCAACTTTGGTAAAACTCATGAATAATTAATACTTTCAATTTTAGTCAAACTATAATTTCGGAAAATATAAAAGAGCCCTTTGAGATCTAGTAGAGGATGTTTTGATTACAAATACTTTGTTTAAACTCTTAATATAAACAATAAACAATAACGAGGCAGTGGAGGATCCATAGTATTTAAATGTTATAAATCTAAAAAAAAATTCTTCAATTTATATTAACCTTTTATTTGGGGGAAAGGAGAGAGTCCAATGAGGCCTCGTAGGAGTATATGTCTATTATTTAAAAAAATATAAATACAATGTAAAAATTTTTTAAACCAACGGGGGAGGTAACTAGATATTTTGGGAAGACCTCCACGCACCATGGCGGTGGAGGAGCCATGGTATTTAAAATCTCTAAAACTCATAAATAATTAATACTTTCAATTTTATTTATATTAACCTATTCCTTGGGCGAAGAAGGGAGTTAGTTCAATGTGGTTTGGTAGGAGTAAATAAATGTTTATTATTTTTAACCTTCATACAATGTAAAAAAATTAAAAATCAACGGGGGAGATAACTAGATTTTTTGGGAAGACCTCCACGCACCATGGCGGTGGAGGAGCCATGGTTTTTAAAATCTAATAAAAAATTAACGGGGGAGGTAACTAGATTTTTTGGGAAGACCTCCACGCACCATGGCGGTGGAGGAGCCATGGTATTTAAAATCTCTAAAACTAATACATAATTGATACTTTCAACTTTGGTAAATCTCATAAATAATAAATACTTTCAATTTTAGTCAAACTATTACTTCGGGGAATAAAAAAGAGCCCATTGTGGCCTAGTAGGGATGTTTCGATTACAGATACTTTGTTTAAACTTTTAATATAAACAAAAAACAATAACGGGGCAGAGGAGGATCCAAAGTATTTAAATGTTATGAGTCTAAAAAATGCAAATCTTCAATTTATATTAACCTATTACTTGGGGGAAAGGAGAGAGTCCAATGAGGCCTCGTAGGAGTAGATAATATCTATTACTTAAAAAAAATATAAATACAACGTAAAAAAATTTAAACCAACGGGGGAGGTAACTAGATATTTTGGAAAGACCTCCACGCACCATGGCGGTGGAGGAGCCATGGTATTTAAAATCTCTAAAACTCATAAATAATTAATACTTTCAATTTTATTTATATTAACCTATTACTTGGGGGAAAGGAGAGAGTCCGATGAGGCCTCGTAAGAGTATATGTCTATTATTTAAAAAAATAATAATACAATGTAAAATTTTTTAAACCAACGGGGGAGGTAACTAGATATTTTGGGAAGACCTCCACGCACCATGGCGGTGGAGGAGCCATGGTTTTTAAAATCTAATAAAAAATTAACGGGGGAGGTAACTAGATTTTTTGGGAAGACCTCCACGCACCATGGCGGTGGAGGAGCCATGGTATTTAAAATCTCTAAAACTTATAAATAATTAATACTTTCAATTTTAATAAATCTCATAATTAATAAATACTTTCAATTTTAGTCAAACTATTACTTCGGGGAATAGAAAAGATCCCATTGAGGAATAGTAGGGACGTTTCGATTACAGATACTTTGTTTGAACTCTTAATATAAACAATAAACAATAACGGGGCAGTGGAGGATCCAAAGTATTTAAATGTTATGAGTCTAAAAAATGCAAATCTTCAATTTATATTAACCTATTACTTGGGGGAAAGGAGAGAGTCCAATGAGGCCTCGTAGGAGTAGATAATATCTATTACTTAAAAAAAATATAAATACAACATAAAAAAATTTAAACCAACGGGGGAGGTAACTAGATATTTTGGGAAGACCTCCACGCACCATGGTGGTGGAGGAGCCATGGTTTTTAAAATCTAACAAAATATTAACGGGGGAGGTAGCTAGATTTTTTGGGAAGACCTCCACGCACCATGGCGGTGGAGGAGCCATGGTATTTAAAATCTCTAACACTAATACATAATTGATACTTTCAACTTTGGTAAAACTCATGAATAATTAATACTTTCAATTTTAGTCAAACTATTATTTCGGGGAATATAAAAGAGCCCTTTGAGATCTAGTAGAGGATGTTTCGATTACAGATACTTTGTTTAAACTCTTAATATAAACAATAAACAATAAACAATAACGAGGTAGTGGAGGATCCATTGTATTTAAATGTTATAAATCTAAAAAAAATTCTTCAATTTATATTAACCTTTTATTTGGGGGAAAGGAGAGAGTCCAATGAGGCCTCGTAAGAGTATATGTCTATTATTTAAAAAAAATATAAATACGATGTAAAATTTTTTTAAACCAACGGGGGAGATAACTAGATATTTTGGGAAGACCTCCACGCACCATGGCGGTGGAGGAGCCATGGTATTTAAAATCTCTAAAACTCATAAATAATTAATTCTTTCAATTTTATTTATATTAACCTATTCCTTTCTGGGAAAGAAGGGAGTTCAATGTGGTTTGGTAGGAGTAAATAAATGTTTATTTTTATTTAACCTTAATACAATGTAAAAAAAATTAAAAATCAACGGGGGAGATAACTAGATTTTTGGGAAGACCTCCACGCACCATGGCGGTGGAGGAGCCATGGTTTTTAAAATCTAATAAAAAATTAACGGGGGAGGTAACTAGATTTTTTGGGAAGACCTCCACGCACCATGGCGGTGGAGGAGCCATGGTATTTAAAATCTCTAAAACTAATACATAATTGATACTTTCAAATTTGGTAAATCTCATAAATAATAAATACTTTCAATTTTAGTCAAACTATTACTTCGGGGAATAGAAAAGAGCCCATTGTGGCCTAGTAGGGATGTTTCGATTACAGATACTTTGTTTAAACTTTTAATATAAACAATAAACAATAACAGGGCAGTGGAGGATCCATAGTATTTAAATGTTATAAGTCTAAAAAAAGCAAATCTTCAATTCAACCTATTACTTGGGCCAAAGAAGAGAGTCCAATGAGGCGTCGTAGGAGTATATAATATCTATTACTTTTTTAAAAATAAAAATACAAAGTAAAAAAAATTAAACCAACGGGGGAGGTAACTAGATATTTTGTGAAGACCTCCACATACCATGGCGGTGGAGGAGCCATGGAATTTAAAATCTCTAAAATTAATACTTTCAATTTTATTTATATTAACCTATTACTTGGGGGAAAGGAGAGAGTCCAATGAGGCCTCGTAGGAGTATATGTCTATTATTTAAAAAAATAATAATACAATGTAAAATTTTTTTAAACCAACGGGGGAGGTAACTAGATATTTTGGGAAGACCTCCACGCACCATGGCGGTGGAGGAGCCATGGAAATTAAAATCTCTAAAACTAATACATAATTGATACTTTCAATTTTGGTAAAAATCATGAATAATTAATACTTTCAATTTTAGTCAAACTATTATTTCGGGGAATATAAAAGAGCCCTTTGAGATCTAGTAGAGGATGTTTTGATTACAAATACTTTATTGAAACTCTTAATATAAAGAATAAACTAACTTCTTGGGTGAAAAGGAGAGATGTGTAGGCATCGTAAGGATGTTCCGATTACGAATAGTTTGTTTAAACTCTTAATATAAACCATAAACGATAAACAATAACGAGGCAGTGGAGAATCCAGAGTATTTAAATGTTATAAATCTCAAAAAACTTCTTCAATTTATATTAACCTTTTACTTAGGGGAAAGGAGAGAGTCCAATGAGGCCTCGTAGGAGTATATGTCTATTATTTAAAAAAAATAATAATACAATGTAAAAATTTTTTAAACCAACGGGGGAGGTAACTAGATATTTTGGGAAGACCTCCACGCACCATGGCGGTGGAGGAGCCATGGTATTTAAAATCTCTAACACTCATAAATAATTAATACTTTCAATTTTATTTATATTAACCTATTCCTTGGGGGAAAGGAGGGAGTCCAATGAGGTTTGGTAGGAGTAAATAAATGTCTATTTTTATTTAACCTTAATACAATGTGAAAAAAATTAAAAATCGACGGGGGAGGTAACTAGATTTTTTGGGAAGACCTCCACGCACCATGGCGGTGGAGGAGCCATGGTATTTAAAATCTCTAAAACTAATACATAATTGATACTTTCAACTTTGGTAAAACTCATGAATAATTAATACTTTCAATTTTAGTCAAACTATAATTTCGGGGAATATAAAAGAGCCCTTTGAGATCTAGTAGAGGATGTTTTGATTACAAATACTTTGTTTAAACTCTTAATATAAACAATAAACAATAACGATGCAGTGGAGGATCCATAGTATTTAAATGTTATAAATCTAAAAAAAATTCTTCAATTTATATTAACCTTTTATTTGGGGGAAAGGAGAGAGTCCAATGAGGCCTCGTAGGAGTATATGTCTATTATTTAAAAAAATATAAATACAATGTAAAATTTTTTTAAACCAACGGGGGAGGTAACTAGATATTTTGGGAAGACCTCCACGCACCATGGCGGTGGAGGAGCCATGGTTTTTAAAATCTAACAAAATATTAACGGGGGAGGTAGCTAGATTTTTTGGGAAGACCTCCACGCACCATGGCGGTGGAGGAGCCATGGTTTTTAAAATCTAATAAAAAATTAACGGGGGAGGTAACTAGATTTTTTGGGAAGACCTCCACGCACTATGGCGGTAGAGGAGCCATGGTATTTAAAATCTCTAAAACTAATACATAATTGATACTTTCAACTTTGGTAAATCTCATAAATAATAAATACTTTCAATTTTAGTCAAACTATTACTTCGGGGAATAGAAAAGAGCCCATTGTGGCCTAGTAGGGATGTTTGGATTACAGATACTTTGTTTAAACTTTTAATATAAACAATAAACAATAACAGGGCAGTGGAGGATCCATAGTATTTAAATGTTATAAGTCTAAAAAAAGCAAATCTTCAATTCATATTAACCTATTACTTGAGGCGAAGGAGAGAGTCCAGTGAGGCGTCGTAGGAGTATATAATATCTATTACTTTTTTTAAAATATAAATACAAAGTAAAAAAAATTAAACCAACGGGGGAGGTAACTAGATATTTTGTGAAGACCTCCACGTACCATGGCGGTGGAGGAGATATGGAATTTAAAATCTCTAAAATTAATACTTTCAATTTTATTTATATTAACCTATTACTTGGGGGAAAGGAGAGAGTCTAATGAGGCCTCGTAGGAGTATATAATATCTATTACTTTAAAAAAAATATAAATACAACGTAAAAAAAATTTAAACCAACGGGGGAGGTAACTAGATATTTTGGGAAGACCTCCACGCACCATGGCGGTAGAGGAGCCATAGTTTTTAAAATCTAACAAAATATTAACGGGGGAGGTAGCTAGATTTTTTGGGAAGACATCCACGCACCATGGCGGTGGAGGAGCCATGGTATTTAAAATCTCTAAAACTAATACATAATTGATACTTTCAACTTTGGTAAAACTCATGAATAATTAATACTTTCAATTTTAGTCAAACTATAATTTCGGGGAATATAAAAGAGCCCTTTGAGATCTAGTAGAGGATGTTTTGATTACAAATACTTTGTTTAAACTCTTAATATAAACAATAATCAATAACGAGGCAGTGAAGGATCCATAGTATTTAAATGTTATACATCTAAAAAAAATTCTTCAATTTATATTAACCTTTTATTCGGGGGAAAGGAGAGAGTCCAATGAGGACTCGTAGGAGTATATGTCTATTATTTAAAAAAATATAAATACAATGTAAAAATTTTTTAAACCAACGGGGAAGGTAACTAGATATTTTGGGAAGACCTCCACATACCATGGCGGTGGAGGAGCCATGGTTTTTAAAATCTAACAAAATATTAACGGGGGAGGTAGCTAGATTTTTTGGGAAGACCTCCACGCACCATGGCGGTGGAGGAGCCATGGTATTTAAAATCTCTAAAACTAATACATAATTGATACTTTCAACTTTGGTAAAACTCATGAATAATTAATACTTTCAATTTTAGTCAAACTATTATTTTGGGGAATATAAAAGAGCCCTTTGAGATCTAGTAGAGGATGTTTTGATTACAAATACTTTGTTTAAACTCTTAATATAAACAATAAACAATAACGAGGCAGTGAAGGATCCATAGTATTTAAATGTTATAAATCTAAAAAAAAATTCTTCAATTTGTATTAACCTTTTATTTGGGGGAAAGGAGAGAGTCCAATGAGGCCTCGTAGGAGTATATGTCTATTATTTAAAAAAATATAAATACAATGTAAAAACTTTTTAAACCAACGGGGGAGGTAACTAGATATTTTGGGAAGACCTCCAGGCACCATGGCGGTGGAGGAGCCATGGTATTTAAAATCTCTAACACTCATAAATAATTAATACTTTCAATTTTATTTTCATTAACCTATTCCTTGGGGGAACAAGGGAGTTCAATGTGGTTTGGTAGGAGTAAATAAATGTTTATTTTTATTTAACCTTCATACAATGTAAAAAAAATTAAAAATCAACGGGGGAGATAATTAGATTTTTCGGGAAGACCTCCACGCACCATGGCGGTGGAGGAGCCATGGTATTTAAAATCTCTAAAACTAATAAATAATTAATACTTTTAATTTTGGTAAATCTCATAAATAATAAATACTTTCAATTTTAGTCAAACTATTACTTCGGGGAATAGAAAACAGCCCATTGAGGCCTAGTAGGGATGTTTCGATTACATATACTTTGTTTAAACTCTTAATATAAACAATAAACAATAACGGGGCAGTAGAGGATCCAAAGTATTTAAATGTTATGAGTCTAAAAAAAGCAAATCTTCAATTTAAATTAAAATATTACTTGGGGGAAAGGAGAGAGTCCAATGAGGCCTCGTAGGAGTATATAATATCTATTACTTTAAAAAAAATATAAATACAAAGTAAAAAAATTTAAACCAACGGATATTTGGTAAGTAACTAGATATTTTGGGAAGACCTCCACGCACCATGGCGGTGGAGGAGCCATGGTTTTTAAAATCTAACAAAAAATTAACAGGGGAGGTAGCTAGATTTTTTGGAAAACCTCCAAGCACCATGGCGGTGGAGGAGCCATGGTATTTAAAATCTCTAAAACTAATACATAATTGATACTTTCAACTTTGGTAAAACTCATACATAATTAATACTTTCAATTTTAGTCAAAATATTACTTCGGGGAATAGAAAAGAGCCCATTGAGGAATAGTAGGGACGTTTCGATTACAGATACTTTGTTTAAACTCTTAATATAAACAAAAAACAATAACGGGGCAGTGGAGGATCCAAAGTATTTAAATGTTATGACTCTAAAAAAAAAAATCTTTAATTTATATTAACCTATTACTAGGGGGAAAGGAGAGAGTCCAATGAGGCCTCGTAGGAGTATATAATAGCTATTACTTTATTAAAAATATAAATACAAAGTAAAAAAAATTAAAACAACGGGGGAGGTAACTAGATATTTTGAGAAGACCTCCACGCACCATGGCGGTGGAGGAGCCATGGTTTTTTAAAATCTAATAAAAAATTAACGGGGGAGGTAACTAGATTTTTTTGGAAGACCTCCACGCACCATGGCGGTGGAGGAGCCATGGTATTTAAAATATCTAAAACTAATAAAAAATTAATACTTTCAATTTTGGTAAATCTCATAAATAATAAATACTTTCAATTTTAGTCAAACTATTACTTCGGGGAATAGAAAAGAGCCCATTGAGGAATAGTAGGGACGTTTCGATTACAGATACTTTGTTTAAACTCTTAATATAAACAATAAACAATAACGGGGCAGTGGAGGATCCAAAGTATTTAAATGTTATGAGTCTAAAAAAAGCAAATCTTCAATTTATATTAACCTATTACTTGGGGGCAAGGAGAGAGTCCAATGAGGCCTCGTAGGAGTATATAATATCTATTACTTTAAAAAAAATATAAATACAACGTAAAAAAAATTTAAACCAACGGGGGAGGTAACTAGATATTTTGGGAAGACCTCCACGCACCATGGCGGTGGAGGAGCCATGGTTTTTAAAATCTAACAAAATATTAACGGGGGAGGTAGCTAGATTTTTTGGGAAGACCTCCACGCACCATGGCGGTGGAGGAGCCATGGTATTTAAAATCTCTAAAACTAATACATAATTGATACTTTCAACTTTGGTAAATCTCATAAATAATAAATACTTTCAATTTTAGTCAAACTATCACTTCGGGGAATAGAAAAGAGCCCATTGAGGAATAGTAGGAACGTTTCGATTACAGATACTTTGTTTAAACTCTTAATATAAACAATAACGGGGCAGTTCAGGATCCAAATTATTTAAATGTTATGAGTCTAAAAAAAGCAAATCTTCAATTTATATTAACCTATTACTTGGGGCAAAGGAGAGAGTCCAATGAGGCCTCGTAGGAGTATATAACTATTATTTAAAAAAATATTAATACAATGTAAAAATTTTTGAAACTAACGGGGGAGGTAACTAGATATTTTGGGAAGACCTCCACGCACCATGGCGGTGGAGGAGCCATGGTATTTAAAATCTTTAAAACTCATAAATAATTAATACTTTCAATTTTATTTATATTAACCTATTCCTTGGGGGAAAGGAGGGAGTAAAATGAGGTTTGGTAGGAGTAAATAAATGTCTATTTTTATTTAACCTTAATAAAATGTAAAAAAAAAATTAAAAATCAACGGGGGAGGTAACTAGATTTTTTGGGCAGACCTCCACGCACCATGGCAGTGGAGGAGCCATGGTATTTAAAATCTCTAAAACTCATAAATAATTAATACTTTCAATTTTATTTATATTAACCTATTACTTGGGGGAAAGGAGAGAGTCCAATGAGGCCTCGTAAGAGTATATGTCTATTATTTAAAAAAATAATAATACAATGTAAAATTTTTTAAACCAACGGGGGAGGTAACTAGATATTTTGGGAAGACCTCCACGCACCATGGCGGTGGAGGAGCCATGGTTTTTAAAATCTAATAAAAAATTAACGGGGGAGGTAACTAGATTTTTTGGGAAGACCTCCACGCACCATGGCGGTGGAGGAGCCATGGTATTTAAAATCTCTAAAACTTATAAATAATTAATACTTTCAATTTTAATAAATCTCATAATTAATAAATACTTTCAATTTTAGTCAAACTATTACTTCGGGGAATAGAAAAGATCCCATTGAGGAATAGTAGGGACGTTTCGATTACAGATACTTTGTTTGAACTCTTAATATAAACAATAAACAATAACGGGGCAGTGGAGGATCCAAAGTATTTAAATGTTATGAGTCTAAAAAATGCAAATCTTCAATTTATATTAACCTATTACTTGGGGGAAAGGAGAGAGTCCAATGAGGCCTCGTAGGAGTAGATAATATCTATTACTTAAAAAAAATATAAATACAAAGTAAAAAAATTTAAACCAACGGATATTTGGTAAGTAACTAGATATTTTGGGAAGACCTCCACGCACCATGGCGGTGGAGGAGCCATGGTTTTTAAAATCTAACAAAATATTAACGGGGGAGGTAGCTAGATTTTTTGGGAAGACCTCCACGCACCATGGCGGTGGAGGAGCCATGGTATTTAAAATCTCTAAAACTAATACATAATTGATACTTTCAACTTTGGTAAAACTCATGAATAATTAATACTTTCAATTTAAGTCAAACTATTATTTCGGGAAATATAAAAGAGCCCATTGAGGAATAGTAGGGACGTTTCGATTACACACTCTTAATATAAACAATAAACAATAAACAATAACGAGGTAGTGGAGGATCCATTGTATTTAAATGTTATAAATCCAAAAAAATTCTTCAATTTATATTAACCTTTTATTTGGGGGAAAGGAGAGAGTCCAATGAGGCCTCGTAAGAGTATATGTCTATTATTTTAAAAAAATATAAATACGATGTAAAATTTTTTTAAACCAACGGGGGAGATAACTAGATATTTTGGGAAGACCTCCACGCACCATGGCGGTGGAGGAGCCATGGTATTTAAAATCTCTAAAACTCATAAATAATTAATACTTTCAATTTTATTTATATTAACCTATTCCTTTCTGGGAAATAAGGGAGTTCAATGTGGTTTGGTAGGAGTAAATAGATGTTTATTTTTATTTAACCTTAATACAACGTAAAAAAAATTAAAAATCAACGGGGGAGATAACTAGATTTTTTGGGAAGACCTCCACGCACCATGGCGGTGGAGGAGCCATGGTTTTTAAAATCGAATAAAAAATTAACGGGGGAGGTAACTAGATTTTTTAGGAAGACCTCCACGCACCATGGCGGTGGAGGAGCCATGGTATTTAAAATCTCTAAAACTAATACATAATTGATACTTTCAAATTTGGTAAATCTCATAAATAATAAATACTTTCAATTTTAGTCAAACTATTACTTCGGGGAATAGAAAAGAGCCCATTGTGGCCTAGTAGGGATGTTTCGATTACAGATACTTTGTTTAAACTTTTAATATAAACAATAAACAATAACAGGGCAGTGGAGGATCCATAGTATTTAAATGTTATAAGTCTAAAAAAAGCAAATCTTCAATTCAACCTATTACTTGGGGCGAAGGAGAGAGTCCAATGAGGCGTCGTAGGAGTATATAATATCTATTACTTTTTTAAAAATATAAATACAAAGTAAAAAAAATTAAACCAACGGGGGAGGTTACTAGATATTTTGTGAAGACCTCCACGTACCATGGCGGTGGAGGAGCCATGGAATTTAAAATCTCTAAAATTAATACTTTCAATTTTATTTATATTAACCTATTACTTGGGGCAAAGGAGAGAGTCCAATGAGGCCTCGTAGGAGTATATAACTATTATTTAAAAAAATATTAATACAATGTAAAAATTTTTGAAACTAACGGGGGAGGTAACTAGATATTTTGGGAAGACCTCCACGCACCATGGCGGTGGAGGAGCCATGGTATTTAAAATCTTTAAAACTCATAAATAATTAATACTTTCAATTTTATTTATATTAACCTATTCCTTGGGGGAAAGGAGGGAGTAAAATGAGGTTTGGTAGGAGTAAATAAATGTCTATTTTTATTTAACCTTAATAAAATGTAAAAAAAAAAATTAAAAATCAACGGGGGAGGTAACTAGATTTTTTGGGCAGACCTCCACGCACCATGGCGGTGGAGGAGCCATGGTATTTAAAATCTCTAAAACTAATAAATAATTAATACTTTTAATTTTGGTAAATCTCATAAATAATAAATACTTTCAATTTTAGTCAAACTATTACTTCGGGGAATAGAAAAGAGCCCATTGAGGCCTAGTAAGGATGTTTCGATTACATATACTTTGTTTAAACTCTTAATATAAACAATAAACAATAACGGGGCAATAGAGGATCCAAAGTATTTAAATGTTATGAGTCTAAAAAAAGCAAATCTTCAATTTATATTAACCTATTACTTGGGGGAAAGGAGAGAGTCCAATGAGGCCTCGTAGGAGTATATAATATCTATTACTTTAAAAAAAATATAAATACAAAGTAAAAAAATTTAAACCAACGGATATTTGGTAAGTAACTAGATATTTTGGGAAGACCTCCACGCACCATGGCGGTGGAGGAGCCATGGTTTTTAAAATCTAACAAAAAATTAACAGGGG
Source organism: Neoaliturus tenellus (assembly GCA_030545055.2). Lineage (NCBI taxonomy): Eukaryota > Metazoa > Arthropoda > Insecta > Hemiptera > Cicadellidae > Neoaliturus > Neoaliturus tenellus. The sequence goes on along the minus strand of CM061531.1, from coordinate 242,979,312 downwards.
AGGTAGCTAGATTTTTTGGAAAACCTCCAAGCACCATGGCGGTGGAGGAGCCATGGTATTTAAAATCTCTAAAACTAATACATAATTGATACTTTCAACTTTGGTAAAACTCATGAATAATTAATACTTTCAATTTAAGTCAAACTATTATTTCGGGAAATATAAAAGAGCCCATTGAGGAATAGTAGGGACGTTTCGATTACACACTCTTAATATAAACAATAAACAATAACGGTTCAGAGGAGGATCCAAAGTATTTAAATGTTATGAGTCTAAAAAAAGCAAATCTTCAATTTATATTAACCTATTACTTGGAGGAAAGGAGAGAGTCCAATGAGGCCTCGTAGGAGTCTATAATATCTATTACTTTAAAAAAAAATATAAATACAACGTAAAAAAATTTTAAACCAACGGGGGAGGTAACTAGATATTTTGGGAAGACCTCCACGCACCATGGCGGTGGAGGAGCCATGGTTTTTAAAATCTAACAAAATATTAACGGGGGAGGTAGCTAGATTTTTTGGGAAGACCTCCACGCACCATGGCGGTGGAGGAGCCATGGTATTTAAAATCTCTAAAACTAATACTTAATTGATACTTTCAACTTTGGTAAAACTCATGAATAATTAATACTTTCAATTTTAGTCAAACTATAATTTCGGGGAATATAAAAGAGCCCTTTGAGATCTAGTAGAGGATGTTTTGATTACAAATACTTTGTTTAAACTCTTAATATAAACAATAAACAATAACGAGGCAGTGGAGGATCCATAGTATTTAAATGTTATAAATCTAAAAAAAAATTCTTCAATTTATATTAACCTTTTATTTGGGGGAAAGGAGAGTGTCCAATGAGGCCTCGTAGGAGTATATGTCTATTATTTAAAAAAATAATAGACCAACGGGGGAGGTAACTAGATATTTTGGGAAGACCTCCACGCACCATGGCGGTGGAGGAGCCATGGTATTTAAAATCTCTAAAACTCATAAATAATTAATACTTTCAATTTTATTTATATTAACCTATTCCTTGGGCGAAGAAGGGAGTTAGTTCAATGTGGTTTGGTAGGAGTAAATAAATGTTTATTATTATTTAACCTTCATACAATGTAAAAAAATTAAAAATCAACGGGGGAGATAACTAGATATTTTGGGAAGACCTCCACGCACCATGGCGGTGGAGGAGCCATGGTATTTAAAATCTCTAAAACTCATAAATAATTAATACTTTCAATTTTATTTATATTAACCTATTCCTTGGGCGAAGAAGGGAGTTAGTTCAATGTGGTTTGGTAGGAGTAAATAAATGTTTATTATTATTTAACCTTCATACAATGTAAAAAAATTAAAAATCAACGGGGGAGATAACTAGATTTTTTGGGAAGACCTCCACGCACCATGGCGGTGGAGGAGCCATGGTTTTTAAAATCTAATAAAAAATTAACAGGGGAGGTAACTAGATTTTTTGGGAAGACCTCCACGCACCATGGCGGTGGAGGAGCCATGGTATTTAAAATCTCTAAAACTAATACATAATTGATACTTTCAACTTTGGTAAATCTCATAAATAATAAATACTTTCAATTTTAGTCAAACTATTACTTCGGGGAATAGAAAAGAGCCCATTGTGGCCTAGTAGGGATGTTTCGATTACAGAAACTATTAATATAAACAAAAAACAATAACGGGGCAGTGGAGGATCCAAAGTATTTAAATGTTATGAGTCTAAAAGATGCAAATCTTCAATTTATATTAACCTATTACTTGGGGGAAAGGGGAGAGTCCAATGAGGAATCGTAGGAGTAGATAATATCTATTACTTTAAAAAAAATATAAATACAACGTAAAAAAAATTTAACCAACGGGGGAGGTAACTAGATATTTTGGGAAGACCTCCACGCACCATGGCGGTGGAGGAGCCATGGTATTTTAAATCTCTAAAACTCATAAATAATTAATACTTTCAATTTTATTTATATTAACCTATTACTTGGGGGAAAGGAGAGAGTCCAATGAGGCCTCGTAAGAGTATATGTCTATTATTTAAAAAAATAATAATACAATGTAAAATTTTTTAAACCAACGGGGGAGGTAACTAGATATTTTGGGAAGACCTCCACGCACCATGGCGGTGGAGGAGCCATGGTTTTTAAAATCTAATAAAAAATTAACGGGGGAGGTAACTAGATTTTTTGGGAAGACCTCCACACACCATGGCGGTGGAGGAGCCATGGTATTTAAAATCTCTAAAACTTATAAATAATTAATACTTTCAATTTTAATAAATCTCATAATTAATAAATACTTTCAATTTTAGTCAAACTATTACTTCGGGGAATAGAAAAGATCCCATTGAGGAATTGTAGGGACGTTTCGATTACAGATACTTTGAACTCTTAATATAAACAATAAACAATAACGGGGCAGTGGAGGATCCAAAGTATTTAAATGTTATGAGTCTAAAAAATGCAAATCTTCAATTTATATTAACCTATTACTTGGGGGAAAGGAGAGAGTCCAATGAGGCCTCGTAGGAGTAGATAATATCTATTACTTAAAAAAAATATAAATACAACGTAAAAAAATTTAAACCAACGGGGGAGGTAACTAGATATTTTGGGAAGACCTCCACGCACCATGGCGGTGGAGGAGCCATGGTTTTTAAAATCTAACAAAATATTAACGGGGGAGGTAGCTTTTTTTAGACTTATAACATTTAAATACTATGGATCCTCCACTGCCCTGTTATTGTTTATTGTTTATATTAAAAGTTTAAACAAAGTATCTGTAATCGAAACATCCCTACTAGGCCACAATGGGCTCTTTTCTATTCCCCGAAGTAATAGTTTGACTAAAATTGAAAGTATTTATTATTTATGAGATTTACCAAATTTGAAAGTATCAATTATGTATTAGTTTTAGAGATTTTAAATACCATGGCTCCTCCACCGCCATGGTGCGTGGAGGTCTTCCTAAAAAATCTAGTTACCTCCCCCGTTAATTTTTTATTCGATTTTAAAAACCATGGCTCCTCCACCGCCATGGTGCGTGGAGGTCTTCCCAAAAAATCTAGTTATCTCCCCCGTTGATTTTTAATTTTTTTTACATTGTATTAAGGTTAAATAAAAATAAACATCTATTTACTCCTACCAAACCACATTGAACTCCCTTATTTCCCAGAAAGGAATAGGTTAATATAAATAAAATTGAAAGTATTAATTATTTATGAGTTTTAGAGATTTTAAATACCATGGCTCCTCCACCGCCATGGTGCGTGGAGGTCTTCCCAAAATATCTAGTTATCTCCCCCGTTGGTTTAAAAAAATTTTACATCGTATTTATATTTTTTTTAAATAATAGACATATACTCTTACGAGGCCTCATTGGACTCTCTCCTTTCCCCCAAATAAAAGGTTAATATAAATTGAAGAATTTTTTTAGATTTATAACATTTAAATACAATGGATCCTCCACTACCTCGTTATTGTTTATTGTTTATTGTTTATATTAAGAGTTTAAACAAAGTATCTGTAATCGAAACATCCTCTACTAGATCTCAAAGGGCTCTTTTATATTCCCCGAAATAATAGTTTGACTAAAATTGAAAGTATTAATTATTCATGAGTTTTACCAAAGTTGAAAGTATCAATTATGTATTAGTTTTATTTAGTTTTAATTGATACTTTCAACTTTGGTAAATCTCATAAATAATAAATACTTTCAATTTTAGTCAAACTATTACTTCGGGGAATAGAAAAGAGCCCATTGTGGCCTAGTAGGGATGTTTCGATTACAGATACTTTGTTTAAACTTTTAATATAAACAATAAACAATAACAGGGCAGTAGAGGATCCATAGTATTTAAATGTTATAAGTCTAAAAAAAGCAAATCTTCAATTCATATTAACCTATTACTTGGGGCGAAGGAGAGAGTCCAGTGAGGCGTCGTAGGAGTATATAATATCTATTACTTTTTTAAAAATATAAATACAAAGTAAAAAAAATTAAACCAACGGGGGAGGTAACTAGATATTTTGTGAAGACCTCCACGTACCATGGTGGTGGAGGAGCCATGGAATTTAAAATCTCTAAAATTAATACTTTCAATTTTATTTATATTAACCTATTACTTGGGGGAAAGGAGAGAGTCCAATGAGGCCTCGTAGGAGTATATAATATCTATTACTTTAAAAAAAATATAAATACAACGTAAAAAAAATTTAAACCAACGGGGGAGGTAACTAGATATTTTGGGAAGACCTCCACGCACCATGGCGGTGGAGGAGCCATGGTTTTTAAAATCTAACAAAATATTAACGGGGGAGGTAGCTAGATTTTTTGGGAAGACCTCCACGCACCATGGCGGTGGAGGAGCCATGGTATTTAAAATCTCTAAAACTAATACATAATTGATACTTTCAACTTTGGTAAAACTCATGAATAATTAATACTTTCAATTTTAGTCAAACTATAATTTCGGGGAATATAAAAGAGCCCTTTGAGATCTAGTAGAGGATGTTTTGATTACAAATACTTTGTTTAAACTCTTAATATAAACAATAAACAATAACGAGGCAGTGAAGGATCCATAGTATTTAAATGTTATAAATCTAAAAAAAATTCTTCAATTTGTATTAACCTTTTATTTGGGAGAAAGGAGAGAGTCCAATGAGGCCTCGTAGGAGTATATGTCTATTATTTAAAAAAATATAAATACAATGTAAAAACTTTTTAAACCAACGGGGGAGGTAACTAGATATTTTGGGAAGACCTCCACGCACCATGGCGGTGGAGGAGCCATGGTTTTTAAAATCTAACAAAATATTAACGGGGGAGGTAGCTAGATTTTTTTGGGAAGACCTCCACGCACCATGGCAATGGAGGAGCCATGGTATTTAAAATCTCTAAAACTAATACATAATTGATACTTTCAACTTTGGTAAAACTCATGAATAATTAATACTTTCAATTTTAGTCAAACTATTATTTTGGGGAATATAAAAGAGCCCTTTGAGATCTAGTAGAGGATGTTTTGATTACAAATACTTTGTTTAAACTCTTAATATAAACAATAAACAATAACGAGGCAGTGGAGGATCCATAGTATTTAAATGTTATAAATCTCAAAAAAAATTCTTCAAATTGTATTAACCTTTTATTTGGGGGAAAGGAGAGAGTCCAATGAGGCCTCGTAGGAGTATATGTCTATTATTTAAAAAAATATAAATACAATGTAAAAACTTTTTAAACCAACGGGGGAGGTAACTAGATATTTTGGGAAGACCTCCAGGCACCATGGCGGTGGAGGAGCCATGGTATTTAAAATCTCTAAAACTCATAAATAATTAATACTTTCAATTTTATTTATATTAACCTATTCCTTGGGGGAAGAAGGGAGTTCAATGTGGTTTGGTAGGAGTAAATAAATGTTTTTTTTTATTTAACCTTCATACAATGTAAAAAAAATTAAAAATCAACGGGGGAGATAACTAGATTTTTTGGGAAGACCTCCACGCACCATGGCGGTGGAGGAGCCATGGTTTTTAAAATCTAATAAAAAATTAACGGGGGAGGTAACTAGATTTTTTGGGAAGACCTCCACGCACCATGGCGGTGGAGGAGCCATGGTATTTAAAATCTCTAAAACTAATAAATAATTAATACTTTTAATTTTGGTAAATCTCATAAATAATAAATACTTTCAATTTTAGTCAAACTATTACTACGGGGAATAGAAAAGAGCCCATTGAGGCCTAGTAGGGATGTTTCGATTACATATACTTTGTTTAAACTCTTAATATAAACAATAAACAATAACGGGGCAGTAGAGGATCCAAAGTATTTAAATGTTATGAGTCTAAAAAAAGCAAATCTTCAATTTATATTAACCTATTACTTGGAGGAAAGGAGAGAGTCCAATGAGGCCTCGTAGGAGTATATAATATCTATTACTTTAAAAAATATATAAATAAAAAGTAAAAAAATTTAAACCAACGGATATTTGGTAAGTAACTAGATATTTTGGGAAGACCTCCACGCACCATGGCGGTGGAGGAGCCACTGTTTTTAAAATCTAACAAAAAATTAACAGGGGAGGTAGCTAGATTTTTTGGAAAACCTCCAAGCACCATGGCGGTGGAGGAGCCATGGTATTTAAAATCTCTAAAACTAATACATAATTGATACTTTCAACTTTGGTAAAACTCATGAATAATTAATACTTTCAATTTTAGTCAAACTATTACTTCGGGGAATAGAAAAGAGCCCATTGAGGAATAGTAGGGACGTTTCGATTACAGATACTTTGTTTAAACTCTTAATATAAACAAAAAACAATAACGGGGCAGTGGAGGATCAATACTTTCAATTTTAGTCAAAATATTATTTTGGGGAATATAAAAGAGCCCTTTGAGATCTAGTAGAGGATAATTTGATTACAAATACTTTGTTTAAACTCTTAATATAAAGAATAAACTAACTATTTGGGTTAAAAGGAGAGATGTGTAGGCATCGTAACGATGTTCCGATTACGAATAGTTTGTTTAATATAACCATAAACAATAAACAATAACGAGGCAGTGGAGGATCCATAGTATTTAAATGTTAAAAATCTAAAAAAAAGATTCTTCACTTTATATTAACCTTTTACTTGGGGGAAAGGAGAGAGTCCAATGAGGCCTCGTAGGAGTATATGTCTATTATTTAAAAAATAATAATACAATGTAAAAATTTTTTAAACCAACGGAGGAGGAAAGTAGATATTTTTTTTTAAGACCTCCACGCACCATGGCGGTGGAGGAGCCATGGTATTTAAAATCTCTAAAACTCATAAATAATTAATACTTTTAGT